>CM060978.1:133965658-135165658 GCA_030765065.1 Deroplatys truncata
TGATTTTTTTTTGGTAAGTGATCACTGGCTGCGAAGCCATCTTGAAAGGCAATGTTCATTGTGATGCCTTTTGAGCATTGGACTTTAAGTCCAATATTTTCCAATTCTTGTTGAGGATCTTCACTGTGCCATGATTCTGCAATATCTTTAGTAACCACTGGGTGTCAAGATATCTTCCATTCTTCTGTATTCTTTCTCTATTCTTCCAAAAACACAATCTGAAGCCATATAACTATGACTTAGTATTGGAAAAAAATGAAGAATGCGATCAAAACATCTGCTTTGCTGCAAAAAAGTCATGAGCATTGTCATTATAATGCTGTTCTTGTTCTGGCTGGCACAATAATCAGAAAATAAATGGATAGTGGAAGGACTATTGGTTGAAACTTTTTTTTCTAGATTTAATAAAAAAGTCTACTACTGCAGATGCATTTTGGTTACATTTTCTTGGTGACAGCTTCCAACCAAGTATAGAAAGAAATCTTTCTTTTCTTGTGTTTTCGAATGAATCATGACACATAGGTTGTACAGCCATAATTGTCTTGCAATGAACACTTCACTGACAAATAATTTTGGCATTGGTTGGTTCTGCTGCAAATCACAACATATCTTTATTAGTTCTGGATTATCGTCCTTCATAATTTTGTAAAACTTGTCTGTATGGAGTTTATGTATATATACTGGGTCCCAAGTTCATTCTTTTTCAAAAAGTTTGTGTCTGCTTTTATTTGAAAAAGAGCTACTTTGCAGGTTGAACAGGAATCTGTGTGGGACATTTTAATCAGTGGTAAAATGTGTGTTTATACTTTGACACGGAGCAACTCTTAAGTCCCAAGTTTCTTCCTTTTCTTACAGAAGCTTGCCACATTTTTTTAACAGAGAGTTCTGGAGGCAGGTATCTGCTGCTAGACTTTCCCCTAGTATAGTGGCTCTCTACATTTGTATGTCTTTATGTCGTGTTTTGCTGCTATCATATGATTATCATGTTTCTTACCTGTAGTATTTCCTCCTCCATTTTCCTTTGGCGATACTCCTGTAGAATGAAATCTGTTTGCCAGGAGAGACAATTGGTCCTTTGAGAAGCCTTGGAAACTTGATGCACAAACAGATACTAACTGTAGATCTGTTTTCCTGACACTGTATTTTATTGACACGCTTTGTTTTCTTTTCAAAGATTCTGTATCCACTACCCTACACTTTGGTGATATGATGGTCATGAACTTCAGAAGGAATTTGTCCTGATCTATTTTGCACAACGTCTTTAATTTATTATGAAATACAGTGATATCTTCATACGTCAACTCTGCCACTTTACACTGCTTACTTCTTTTAGCTTTTTAACTGCATGGAGAGTCTGCTAGTCCATGGGAGCATTTTATGTTTGGCTCATGCTCCGTTTTCTTATGTTTAACTGTGCAAGGATTCTTCTCTTTAGATTTCGATTTTCTACCAGCTACTGTTTCTTGAACCATAATAAATTCAAGCCCTGTATCCATTATTCACACACAAGTGATAGATTGTGTTTTTGGTAGAATAGAGAAAGAATACAGAAGAATGGAAGATATCTTGACACCCAGTGGTTACTAAAGATATTGCAGAATCATGGCACAGTGAAGATCCTCAACAAGAATTGGAAAATATTGGACTTAAAGTCCAGTGCTCAAAAGGCATCACAGTGAAGTGGTACTGATCTGCAACCAGGAGAAAAGTCATGAGAGGAATCTGCTAGCTTTGCACCTGCTTGGTTTCAGATATGAATATTACATCAGCGCAGTAAAAGTTAAGTGGAAAACATTAGCTCACATTTACATTAAAAGCTTTAAATAGGGCTATTTAAGCAGCCAACATATGTCCAAGGATGCAAGGATTCATATTTCACTCCTTGCCACCTGAGAGCTGCGGAACCTTCTCGTAGAAATATAGTAGTTGGAATATTACAGCACTGAAGAATGCTTTTACTTAAAACCTTATTCTATAATGAAAAGCATTTTACTTTGTCTTGTGTAGTTTCAAATAAGGAGTCCAGCATGTATCAAGTTTTGCTTTAACTGAGTGACTGCATCTACAGAGTTTTGAAAAAACCTGAAAGGTTTGGTTGTCTCTAATTATGGTCGAGTTTCGCTAAATCTGATTTCATAGATTGATTCAGATGCTAAAATATATATAGATGCAATATGTAACTAATTTTCGGAAATCAACTTTTGCAAAAATGCTCTTCAATTGCATGAGGACAAGTCTATGGAAAGTGGTAGCAATAACTTCTTCCCCATTGTTCACTCCTTCATAAACCATTCATGAACCCATTATCATGAGACAGGTGTAGTGTAGCGTGGCATGATATTGGAAAAAGCACTGTATTTTACTTCTATGTTACTATATATATAGTTGATCATAAGCTTGACCAAAGATGTCCAGGAACTGCCACATTCACAGCTGAATTAAGGTAAATCTATTGATATTCTTGCACTGTGCACTAAATACCAATATTTTCAAGAAATGGTGTTTCATGAGTCAAATGGAGATTGTCAATGGACCAGTACCTAGTATTTTTGAAAATTATGAGGTCTGATGAATGAAATCTCTTGCCCATCGTGAAATATAAATGTCCACAAGCAATGATAGCCAACAACCACATTAGGTGATTTAAGTGCAATTTTATTAGAGGCCTTCTTTTCTCACACACATGTTATTTAGTATGGTTTGGGTCAAGAGATTTCAGCACTTGCCAACATGTTTATGATACACCAACATGTTGAAATGGCCACAAGTTGATTTTCAGGGGATACTTATAATCTGCTGCTTAATGTCCCATGCAATGTGCAGCATCTGGACAGATGGATCCCTCATTTCTTCATGTTTATGACACAGCCTGTTTAATGCCATTTTCAAACTGAACTTTGGGTACTTGTCAGCAAAGGCCTCTTGTGTATCCTTAATAAGTGTTGTTTTTCCAAGGAGAATAACATCTTTTTGATGTAATGTGCACATAAGGACCCGAAAGTAAGGAGAACTAAAGGCTTTAACACTGCAAACATGGTGATACCATATTACCAGAAATCACACAGAGGCATCTGGCCTTTTTCAAAGAGCATGGTGCTTGTGTTGGAGGCAGACTACTTTTCTTTGGCCCACATTTATTGCGATTAAACATTTTGCAATCTCTATACAAGCAGGAGGCGATTTGTAAGTGCACAGATGCCTATTTCCAAGTTATGTAGATATGTATGTTCATACATGTGTGGAAAGTTCAGAAGGAATCACTGGCTTCATACTGTTTATTTTCATTCATGCAGAACTAATTTTTTTTTTTTCAATTTTGCTTCAAAACAAAGCAGGCAACACTGGGAGAAAATATGTCTTTTGAAAATAAAAGGAATGAACATATAAAAATAATTTTAGAGTTGGAATTTGTAACACTAAAGCATCACTAAAAGGTAATTTTACATGGACATATTTCAAGGTCATGTTTACCTCATTGCCAGCGTTCTCCAACTAGTGCGGTATTTTTCCTGATGGTTTTAGAAAGGGTTGACTTTGATGCAATTGGTGCTTGTGTAATGAATTTCTAGAGGTTACTGAGTGGTGGCAAATCAAAATTTAAGACGTTGTTTTGGTTTTTTGAGATGTGTATTTTTTTCCCAAACATCTAATTCTGCTGCATATCTTGCAGTTTTACATAAATACCATAAACTAACCCAAGTTGACAACTACATAAAAAACAATGGTTTCAACCCCATAATGCACAAACATGTAGGATTGAACAGCCTAACCCACAGATCGTTTTCGTACCATCAAAGGAAGAGGAGTATAGGATTGAATATGAACATGTAATGTCCGCAGCAATAAACAATGGCTTGAGTCTACAACTAATAAAGAAGCAAATCACAGACAGCACAAAACTAATTCAAACGAAGACAAACCCAATTTCAAGAAATTTATGTACCATCCACAACTGCATCACAAATTCCAAAAAAATTTTAAAAATTCAATGTTACATTAGCTCCCAAAAACAACTTTAGCCTACAAAAAGTACTGTGCACTAGCCTAAAGGATCCCATCCCAGAACACCACAAATCTGGCTATACAAAATAGACTATGCAGACTGCAAAAAACTCTACATAGGAGAAATACATGGTTATAACCTATTGTGAATAAAGAGTCATACATCATATCATGTTATATTATACCAAGCAAAATTTGGAAACAAGATTGAAAGAACATCTAAGAGCAATTAAAATTCAAACAGACAGACAAATCTGCTATTGTTCACCACTTTTGGTCAACCAACCATGAAATAGTATAAAATATAGCTTGTAAAACCCGCAAGATATGCAGCAGAATTAGATATTTGGGAGAAAATCCACATCTTAAAAAACCAAAACATTCTAAATTTTGATTTGCCACCACATAGCACCTTCTGGAAATTTATAACACAAGCACCAATCATATCAAAGCCAACCCCTTGCAAAGCCACTGGAAAAAATACTGCTCCAGTTGGAAAATGCCAACAGTGAGGTGAACAAGCCTCGAAACATGTCCAGGATTACCTTTCAGTGATGTTTTACTGTTGCAAAATTCCAACCCAGATATGATTATGCAATTCAAAATGCATTACAGTTTCTAACTACTGCACACAGAACATATGAGATATTAAAAACAAAGGCAGTATTTTTTAGTATTTTAAAATAGCTTAGGACTTCTGCCAAGTCCTAAAATATCAGTGTACAGTTTTGTTATTATGATAAAGCTTTTTAGATTTGTATAAAGCATAAACTTGCATTTTATCTTTATACTTGCAGGCAACATAAAGCAACTTCAAATTAGTGTTTTAAATTCATTTCATTGGTTGTATTTTATTTTCTAAGTCTAAGTAAACAGAAAAAACATGCATGCATACAACTTCAGTAGGGCACAGAGAAGTAATGCAACTTGACTGCAGGAACTGAATGCTCCATTTTTCTGTGAAGTCTTTTATGAGAAGCATTTCTTCACCATATTACATAGTTTTACTTTAAATTTCACTGAAAATATTTTATAAGCCACTTTCTAAACAATTCCTTACCATTTATTTGGTTTATCTCACTTATTGGTAAAGTCACTTCATCATTTGGGACCTGCAAAAGGATAATTACAAATGCAATTGACAAGGGCATTTTATTAGAGCAGCATTAAACTTTAAGAATATATATGAAAAAATTAAGTAAAATTTTTTTATGTTAACTACAATACAATAATAAGGCCTCTTTGTTGCTATGATTTTAAATCTAATTTTAAGGAAGGTTTTGTAGGTTATGTTTTATTTGACATATGGCACTTACTTAATTTTTAATTTACTTTTAACTACATTATAATTACCAATGCCAATAATTATCCAATGCCATAAAATGTATCAGAATTCTGAAACTTTATTAATCTATGCATACATATAATGTGAATATATTGTGACCGCACATGTGAAAAATTACCAGCAGACCACAAATGAGTGCATCCTGGTATGGCTGTTGGGTAGAGCTAATGGCCAGTTCAATTCGGAGCAATAGTCCAAGCAGAATAAAAGCTCATTAGCCACTTCCCCACAGTTTGGGTAATTATTGCTCCAGAAGATTCCATTAGGCAGGTTCTAGTTACCTACCCTTCAAGAATGTTCCACTTTGTATCCGGCCTTATATAAGGTGCTGCTTTTGCCCAGAGGGTTAGTTAAGAAGTTACAAAGTTAAGTGCAGTCAAGAAGTCGAAGACTTTGAACAGTTAAGTTGAGAGTTGTGACAGCAATTCAATTGTGATTCTATTTGATACATCAGTCAAGTTCTATTCTGACTGTGTGACAAAGTGTGTTTAGCAGCAACTGGTGTTCTGATTTGTTACAGTATGTTAACAATATTATAAACTACATAATGAAGTTTGTGATTTGATGGCATATCCAATAGATAAAATGATAGACACATATCCTAGTTATTATAAATGTTAAACTTTAGTGTTTTGTAGAGAAATTAAATATTATTGGGGAGGAAAAATATATAGAAATGTATAATAAATTAGGTAGAGAAGAATGGGCATGGCTTAGATGGTATAAGAAAATTAAGGGGCATGAGAGGAGAATGGACTTTGATATCTGTCCATTGTGTGGAGGTATAGACAATGATTTTTATTATGTTTTAGAATATGATAAATATGGAGGGATCAATTAGTACCAATGAAATGCCTTCAGTTACCAATAGAAATAGTAAAGATAAGGTTCACGAGAACAAGAAATGTAACCGAGATAAGAAGGATGGAGGAATTACTAGGAAAAATTAAAGAAAAATGGAGAAGAAACATTAAATATTATAGATCCATGAAATGATACCTATTTAAGAATTGTATATTATTGTGTAATCTAGTAGTGATCACCCAGTTAGGGGTGAATCTGGCATGCAATATATTAACTATGGTGTTAATTATACCTGATCATACTAAAGATACTCAAGTGTATGCAATTAGTATACTGCATAGATGGTAAGGGTAACAAGGTGTTCATACAAAGGTTTATAAGTTTGTTTATATAGGAATTGTGTAGTTAGTAGTGAAATAAATTCATTCATTCATTACTGATGAAGTATAGAACGTATTAGTAACAAATAACCACTACATTTGCTTACATAGTACTCTAATTACACATGTATTTACAAAAATAACAGATAGAAAAATGTAAAAACATGCACAAAAATAAAATCATTAAAATGATTCCATAGCTAGGTACAATGACAGGTTTAGAAGTATAACAGAAATGCCTTGTTTGTCACACTTTTACGTAGTATGTCAGTAATCATCTTTTGCTTTGTGCCCCCACTACTCTCTAAAGCATTTATTTCTGTAGAAAATAATATATTATTCTATTACTTAACCACTACTAATGCCAGAATTATGATGAATTTAACACAACGTGAATTAACTTAATGCGGCATAACATGAAAGTCTTCCACATTGTATTAAATGGCGTTATTTAGGGTTGACTTAACAAGATTTAATTTAATGCTATTATAACTTAAGAGTTTGACAATGTCAAACTTTTACTTCCTATTATGTTAAGTTTGCCTTCACATAGTAATTAGAACCAATCAACAAAGCAGTAGCATGAAGTAAAAGAACTACCAATCAAGACCTATTACCAATATTAGGTGCATCCCAATTATACCTTTAGTTTAGCAGTATTTCTTAACTTCACTTAACATGACTTAACATGTCCCATCATGTCAAGTAAAGTTCATTGTAATCCAGAAGATTATAACCACCTACAATGCTCACTGTTTTACTGAAAACAAATTTAATAGTTAGATCATAATGCACTTTATAAGACACACGATATAAAAAAATAACTACTTTAAGTGACATAGTAATGGTGAACATCAGATTATTTAGTCATGAAAACTTTCATATGACTTTTCAGTTTTCATCTTTAATTTATGTAGGATATCATAATACCATTCTCTCAGATTTATTAAATACAAATAGTTTTCCAGGCATGAATAAGTATGCCTGATAGGCAGAAATTCAATGTGTATTAGCAACTTTGAGATATTTTAATTGTATATACTATAGAACAAATGATATTGCACTGTTATTGCACTCCACGAGTGTAGTAAATTACGTACCTAATCTAATTGTCATATATCTATTTCAGAAGGCAAGGCAAGGCAAGAAAGAAGGAAAATGCATGCATGCACACACAAATAAATAAATAAATTAGATCTGAAGAACTCAGATGGCCTCAAATGAGCTTGAAATACAAGCATTTGTGGAAATAAGGTAAATGCAAGATGATGAAATTTTAACAATTTTAATTGCTAAATTGGATTGTGAAGGTGAAATGCATAAAGAGTTTCTAGATGATGTTAATGCTATAAAAAGGAGGAGGAAGAGGTACATTGTATTTTCCAGTTTTTCTAAGAATACCCCTCAGTTTTCTTAAATATTTCATCTGACTTACTTAGAAATACATTTCCAGTATTTTTATTTTTAATGCCATATTTAAAATTTTAGAATTGGTTTTCTATTTTAAATATGCTAGTAGCATAAAATTACAATTACAAGCATTATCAATTAAGTGCTATTGTGCTTCTGCTTCCTCCTTTATACTTTTAAACATCCTTCGTCTTAAGGCTAATTACAAAATAACCAAGTTTCTCAGCACTGTACTTCATGTTACTATCAGTGATATTTAATCCTCTTTGTATAAAGAAAATAAGTTTAATAAGCTGTAGAATAATTATTTGATTAGAATTAATAAGTATGCTTTGTGCAATGCATTTTGTGATGTCCAAAAATTTTTACTGTGAAGTTCATCTAGCTGCCATTGCTTCACAAAATTATCCTGCAAATGCTAGAACATACTATTAACATACCAATTTTGGAGACCATGTGAACTATATGCTTCAAGAGAATGTTAGGAAGAAAGAAAAAAAAAAAAAGATTCCATTTAACTAGTTTAATCCTGAAATTCTCTTGTTACATGCCTCAACACTTTTAAATGCTTTGTTATGACATAATGCATTTAAGCATATGATTGAGACCAAATCAAATGTAAAATAAAGTACATGCATAATTTAGTTATTAATTTTTACTTTGTATTAGCTATTCTTTATATTGGCACAAAAAATTATTATTTGGGGTGCAAAGAAAAAAAAATACAGGCATGGCATTGAATTTTTAAAATCTGATTCAGCTTTTTAATTGTTTGAATGTTATTCTAAACGATTGTTCTTAACAATTATTATTAATAAATGTGGCAAAACAGAGCTTAGAATATAAGAAAATGTTAAATATGTCAGTAATGGTTAGGACATACATTTCATTAAGTCTTCTTCATTTTCAATTTTTAACATCATGAATTCTAGAAGGCGAAGGAAGACAGACAGAGAGAAAGAGAGAAAGAGAGAAAGAAAGAAAGAAACTTATTATGATAATAATTATGATTTACCTGCTCTGTTGGAAATGTACTGAAGCCTTCAGCCTCTTCAAGTCCCATTTCCATGTTGTCATAGTTCCCATTTGTTTCCTGCTCTGGTAATGGTCCATTTAAAATATTACCCTCTGTTTGCGTGTGCTTATCTTTGACTAAAGTGTGTACATCTATAAATAGATGAGGAACTATTAGTTTAGCAAGATTGTCAAAAATATGCACACGTATATACCCATTGTATTAAAACCATTTACATCACTAACCATGAACCATTCATAATCTATATAAAAGGATATCACTTTGTAAATAAGTACCTCTCACTATGATTTCCCTGTTACATAAATTACTATAATGTAAAAAGGTTGCTCTCTCTCTCTCTCTCTCTCTCTCTCTCTCTCTCTCTCTCTCTCTCCCTCTCAATTTCAGCACCTCAGGTTAGGACTAACTTCATTTAATAAAACACATGATTACCCAGATAATGTAAAGATATACATTTACCAGTGAGATTATAATTATGAATTATTATCTATGTTTTTAGGAACACAAAACTGAAATACAGAATATTGATAACCATTTTCCTAATTGAGAATGCATAAAAATCTGTTGAACCTATTTCCTCAATGAAATGCACAAAAATACTGGCCAGCAGACCCTAAGAGAGAATGTTGCAGAAAAAAATGATTCAAGGACACAATGTCTTAAATGAATAATCAAGGAGGTTGATGGAAAAACATATTAATTTGTATTAAGCTGTTTTTCTGCTTCTTGGGATAGCCTGTGTGCTTTATTAGACTTCTAGGTATATGAGTAAATCATTAATGTTCAAAGAAATTTCACTAGCGGCATACACAGAGTCAGAAGGCTGAAGCCACCCCCCCCCCCCAAACCCAGACACTCAAAACCATAATATTGAAGTACTGCAGTCTAATTTTGTTTTGTAACTTTTTTATACTTATAAAATTTATAATTGTATTGTGGCTGGTAATGTTGATCCTTCAAATCATCTATTTAGTCAATATGTCTTGTTCAGTGATCCAGTTGGTATCCCCCTCACATGGATAAATCTCTAAAAGTGGCCACAGAAGTATGACTCACTTTGTGTGTTTTGGTTATTCCTGTTTCAGCCCTCTGCAAATGCACTCGCTGCATACTTTCCTGATTGAGTACTAGAGGATATAGAAAGCAAGATATTGTACAGAGGGCACTGTTCCAAAATAATAAAAAAAGAGAGGGGAAAGAACAGAAAAAGGTAATATATTCCATTTTGTGTGGAATTTGAAAAAATGGAAGCTCATCCCCTGTACGATATTATTTTCCTGTATGGTTTCCAAAAACTTGTATTTATGAAGAATAAAACTAACTTTTTCAATGTTTTCTTAATATTCCATAAATATGGGTATAGCCTTATAAGCAATGTCAGAAGGCCCTTGTGCATTCTCTCAATTCATAGAGAAATCAGAAGGTACACTTTGCACTGTAGAATTCTGAACTAGAAATACTTTACTGTTTATACAATGAGTCTACACAAACTGCAAATGTTTTTACACTGCCGTTTGTGAAAATTGCAACATCAAGAAAGAATTTCCCAAATAACTCCAAACTTGGGAAAAGTGAAGAAGAGTGTGCAGGCAAAGAGTGATTAGGTTTGCAGAGAGATGGGGTACACGTAGGCTGAGCAGAGCCCTCTCGTGTCGGTCCGACAAGGTCAGTATTGCGCCCAGTGTAGTCAGTGCAGAGCTGTCAAACAAGGTGGAAACAATAAAGTGAGTGCCAGTATGCCTCGTCGATGTCAAAGGAAGCCATATCGGCATGTGAGTGATATCGAACGGGGCGGAATGATCGGTCTCCGGGAAGCGGGTTTGTGATACCGTGATATTTCGGCTCGTACAGGGCATGCTGCTACGACAGTGATGCGTGTGTGGAAGCAGTGGATAGATGAAGGTCGTACGCAGCGAAAGCGGGTACTGCACCACGAAACATGACCACAGCACGGGATGACCGTCATCTTGTCCGCATGGCTATAACGGACCATGCAGCTTCATCCACGGTGTTGGCTCGACGCTAGAGCACTGCAACAGGTGTGAACTTGTCTGCATCAACGGTTTGTCGCCGTCTGCTGCATGTTGGACTGGTTGCATGCATGCCATTACGTCGGCTTCCATTGTCCAGAAACCACAAGCTCCTCCGACTGCAATGAGCACGTGAACACCGTCACTGGGGGTGCCGAGTGACAAAATGTAGTCTTTTCGGACGAGTCCCGCTTCAACGTGTCCTACAGTGATGACCGCATACGTGTTCGGCGGTACCGTCGTGAGCGCAACCTGGAGGGCTGCATTGTTGAGCGGCATAGCGGACAAACACCAGGTGTGATGGTTTGGGGAGCTATTGGTTACAACAACCGATCTCGCCTCCTACGAATTGAGGGCACTTTGAACAGCAACCGGTGCCTAACGGTGGTTGTAGAGCCTGAGGTACTCCCCCTGCTTCAGGTATCTTCACAGGCCACATTTCAACAGGACAATGCCCGGCCACATATTGCAAGGAATGTACAAGCCTTCTTCGAAGAACGACGGGTGCCATTGCTTCCCTGACATGTCGCCCATCGAACATGTCTGGGATATGGTTGGCCGGCACCTGGTGCGTCAGGCCCTTCAGTAACCAGTGTCACGGATTTGTGGGCTTGAATACAAACTGCGTGGAGGGAAATCCCTCAGGAACTTTTTCAGAACCTTTTTTATTCAATGCCACGGCGTATAGCAGCTCTAATTGCAGCGCATGGAGACCACACCAAAAACTGAATATTAGGGCTCAAAGGTCATGTATAGATTTGAAAAGTTCATCATTTGTTATTTGTCATATACCTAACCTGTGGTATTAAATTCATTGAATTCATGCATTTCCTTCTTGGTGTTGCAATTTTCACAAATGGCAGTGTATTTTAAGTTGTTCAAACAGACATTTAAAGCTCTCAGACAACCTTAAATAATAACTTTTGCATATACACAAGTTATTTCTATATGACTTTACTGTAATTTTTTGCTTATTTTTAATGCTGTGTTCATTAGTTTCCAAATTGAAGGACTAAGTTTGGTTTGATGTTTTTTATAATTTATTAATGTATTGTCAAACTGAAATTAGTAATTCTTCACCATATGAAAAATATAGTATGTCTGAGTCTTGAATATGTACATTACTAGTCCCACTCACATTTACCGCTAAAGACTTAATGCTGAATGTTCCCAATGGTATTCTGTGAATGCAGGGAGGAACATAGGGAGTATGCAGTACACAACCAGGTATACAGCCTGCTTGAAAAATCAACTTTTTTTCTTCTTTCTTTCGAGGGATCAATGAGTTATGGAATTATTTCAAACTATGGGAAAATTTGCTTGAAAGACTTCTTGACATCAAGACAAAGATGACATCTCTCATTTAGAATTAGTGAATGTTGTGCTACTTGTGGTTTTCTTTTATAGGTACATTGACATTTGCACTCTAAAACATACTTCCAGACTCTAGGGAGGGCAAGGAATAATCCTGGCTAAGATTCCCATCCTCCAGTCAGCAATCAGATCCATAATCTCTGGATTTAAACACTAGCAGCTATGCGCCAGATCACAGAGGTTGCCTTTTACCTGTCAATTCCTCTTCTTTTCCTATTTCTTGAGAATCAGAAGTAATCCAAACTGAAAAAATGAAATACGCTGCATAACTATATTTTTGTTTACATTTTACTAACTATAAACTAATTTTTGCATACAATTACAAATTAATTTCAAAATTATATTAAATGCAATCAGATTCATCATATCAAATATAAATGATGCAGGTACATATTTTTGTTGATTTAGACTGCCTGAAGGTTAAGAATTAACCGCAAAGAATATTCTCATAAAGCTTACCTAGTATAATTAGAAAAATAAATGCTATGGCTGCAACAATAAGCACAATCTGCAACATTAAGAACAGCATAAATTTCTGTTCTAGGTTCTGTAATAGTAGTAAAGAATGTTAGCAATTAAAATTAAGCACCTTAACCTAATGACCTGAACAGGTATTTCAGTTATACAAACTTAAGCCTTTTCCTCCTATGAAACTAAAATCTTGGTCACTTAAAAAATACAAGAAAAATATGTAAGATGCCATACATGTAGTCACCTTTATCATATGCATAGATAAAGGTGATCACATAATAGTTGTTATTCTTGCTGACAGTTATGTAATGAGCATGTACTTCCTTGTTCTTCATTTACTGATGTCTAATATGCAAGAACTACTTGCACAGTTCTTTAAGAAAGCTGGCTTAGTTTCAATTTTGGATGCATGTATTTCAGGCAATCTTTCCAGTGCTGGTTAACCTTAATTTTGCTTTCTTAAAGCAGTCTTAATAGTAGTGAAACCATTTGTCTTGATAGGACATCTCAAACACAGTGAATAGAAGTGATGGTTATGACCCTCTCTGATCTCTAAGATAGTGCTATAGCAGATCTTTGAGACCAAGAATGAAAGACAAGGCATTTGAATGGGTCCCTCAGACCTAATGGTGATGCTTTAGTTACTGTCTGTATCTTGTAAGTATTCAGATACTTGTCAAAATGGCAGTGGTTTACTTTAGGAGGGTTACCTAATAACAAATTTAAAATTATGGTTTGTTCCATTTAGAAATAGTAATTTAATGTTCTTGGGTGAACAAAAAAAAATATGCAAAACATTTTCACCAGACAGAAAAAAACATATGCATAGATTAATGATATGCAATGCAAACCTCCACTTTAACATTCCTAACATACCAGAATAAAAAAAACTTATATTTTTAAACTCACAAAAGTAATTTTAAAAGTGCAATGGATTTAAATAAAATCTTATTATTTTTAAGCCTATTTTGCCACTTATATTTTAATTTACCCCCCCCCCCCCATGGCACTAGCAGATCCTTGGCCTGCCAACTCAACTGCCAGCCTCATGCCCACATATGCACGGCAGAGGTGGGTGAGCATGTAACTGATACATGCGGAGATGTAGCCAGCATCATATATCCCCCCGCTGGAATGTTGGCTCTCGAGGTTGGGATCGCTACCTTTTGCAGCTCCTCACTTTCCTTGCCATGTTGAGTGGGCACCAATCCTATACCAGGGACTTAAAATCTGTACCCCCATGGGTAGGATCGAACCTGGGCATATTCCATGGCTGGAAACCAGAGCACCATACTGCAGCTCCCCCACTGTGCCATGGCACAGGACATGTGCTAATTTTACTTCTATAATTGGTTGTTACACTGAAGTTCTTGATATAGGTTATTGCATTCTGCACCATCACCACCAACATGTACAGTCAAATTAACACTACTTGTCTTCCATAGTTTATATGTACTAAAACCAGGGCAACCTATAATTGCTGTAGGGAGATATGTTGGGGCCCAGGATTTTAGATATCCTGGAAGAACTTAGACAATAGCATAAAGGCAGCAGAAATTTCGCTTTTCCATGACAATATTTTGGCTATTCTTCCTTACCATATATCACTACTTGCCCATTACTTTACAAACTATGTGGAATATTTATGATTAACAGTACTCCATTATGATGGGTGACCTATCAAAATAATTAGGGTGACATTTACAATTGTCATGGTACCTAGAATTTACGAGGATGGCTACGAGATGAAACGTGTATGTATGTAATAGAACTTAATTTATGACAAACCTTGAGCAGCTTTGGATGGTCATCTTTCTTATTTGGCACTGATGAATCTGAAACAATTTGCAATCACAATAGATTCTTTTTTTAACATAATAATAAACATATCTTAGAAAAAAAATCTGATGTGTTACACTCAGACTTTCTCTACTCTTGTACAAACTATTTTTACAAACGCTTATTCTCCATATGCTTCATGTTAATTGAGATATCAAGATGTTAATCTTATTGCTAATTTTCTTGTAGATGCAAGGGGAATTGGTAGGCTTTAAGCGATAGTCAAATATTTTAAGAGCTGGTTGCTATGTGGAGTATTCCATTCTCTTTGCATTACCAGGACAAAAAATGAATAACAAATTCCCATTTGAGAAAAAGTATAAGTATTGGAAAATTTAAGGGAATAACAAGCAACATCTCAAAAATGGTTCATTCAACAAAAAAAAAAAAAAAATGTATGCGACATAAACTGTGTATTTTAACGAGATCTACACTTTTTGTGTAGTAAAATTTTGTCTATCTCTTATGGTTTACAGTTATGCAAAAGTTGTTCACAATGAAGAATACTTTTGGAGACATTCCCAGAAAATTCGAGATATATAATTCATTTGCCATAAAAATGTCTTAAACTTATGGTAATTTTATTCAAATCGTTAGAGCCATGTTTGAGAAAATTAAAATTTTCAAAAAATGTTCCATGCAAAGGGTAAATTGGGGTGTGAGGATTTTCTTGAAAACCTTTGTGTTGCATCTCTGGAAGATACTGAACCTAAATGCCAAGTTTGGTGTTTATTCGACTGTTTGTTTCTGAGTTATGCTGTTCTCTCACACACACACACACACACACGCACACGCACACGCACACACATGGACATGTTTCCAAAAATGCTTTATATGCATTCAGTGCACCTCAAAACATGTATTTCCTCTGAAAGCTCGGTATCAAATTTTTGGGTGGAATGCAATGTTTCCCCTACTTACTATACATAGTAGAGAAAGTAAAAATAACATTGGTTCATCTCAGATTCTATGCCTAGGTATACAACATCTGAGTAAAAACCAGATTAGCTTAATATCAAATTCATTCAGACTGGAAACTTCGTTAACTGCTTGCAACTGGAATTATTGCTAGTAGGTTATTTTCAACGTATGACTGCTTGGTTACAAAACCATTGGCAGTTATAAAATAAACAATTTTGAACATAATAATCCTGTGGTTAAATAAAGTGCAGCAGTTGTTTATTAGTTTTAAAGTTTACTAAATTCAAAAGATTTCTGATGACATTTCACAATCTCACTTTCAGATAACCAATGGAAACCTGTATTTCAGTAAGTAATATCTCATCCTCCAACCATCTCTTCCCCTTTAAACATTTTTCCAATGATTGATTTGTTTTTCTTTCTTTCTTTTTTTTTTCTTTCCAATTTGCATTATAGGTCTTATTTTAGTGTTTTTTAAGTTCATAATAGTGTTAATCCCTAGTGTTTTTCTGTTAAACCTTTTTAGTATGAGCATTAGTTTATTTATCTTCGAATATGGCTTAGTAATCTTGTATCTATGCATTTATCACATTATCATCCTCAAATTCTATAAAACTTGAGAGGAAAAGCTCCAAGGTACACCACAAGTGACATGATTAGGTTCACTTCTCTTGCAGGCAAAATGGTTGACTATGATGCGAAGAAGCAGCTTAGGCAATTAGCAGTAAATATAGCTTTGCCACATAAGGAAGCAAAACAATCAGCATGTAACTAGAGCTCATAATCTCACCACTAATTGTAGGTATTTCCATATATGGGAAAGCTAGGTATGAGATCTATCACAGTTTTCCAAAATAAGTTTCCTTCATGCTCTGTGCTTTAAAACCAAGCCTGGTAACAATTATGCTTGTCCTCTTCTGGCAGGAGTTTGCTTGCAGATTCCTGCCAGCAAGCTTCAGAGCCTCATCTTCACTGTTAAATGAGTGAACATCTTTCACTTTCAGGAATAAAAAGAAAGTGCTTAATTGATCAGTCCAGTGACTACTCCAGAAATGTAGTTGTTCACATTACAATTGTGCTTATACATTGTTGTGGTGGAGTAGTAAAGTTCGTTAGCCAAGGTGTCACATACCAATCAGCAGTGATCCCTTTCTCTCCTTCAGAGAGGCTGGCCACTTGTTCACTTTTCCAAGAAAAAAAAATTAGCCATTCACCAGCTGGAGCTGTATGCATGCTTTATTTTCACAGGAGTTTCTCAACCAAAAAGATTCAAACTGCCAAATGACATTTGGTTTCTGGATCATTCTGATATCTTTTATCACTTGTTATGGTGTCTGCTACACATTGTGAGGTTTCACTTTCAAATCTTTGGCTCAAATCACTTGAGAGAATGCAGTGTCTATCACAAACAAAATTTTCACCGCACAGAAACATTGTTGCAGGATATTATGTGCTGATCGTAAAGGAATGTCTAGTACCCATTGTATATTTTGGCATATCATTCATTTATCTGTGGAAAGAATACTCTCAGCAGTACACTCCCAGAACAACACTGCTGCAACTCAAAAAGCGCAATTTTGAGATCATTTGAAAGCTTTGATTTGTGATATTAGCAGAATATTCTGAATTGCAACACCCACATATTTTTCACAAACTAGTTCAGATATCTCTGTTTTAATTTTTGGTAGAGAACCTTTCCATGAATCAGAAAATGGATGTAATGCAAAACAGCCAATTTTAGAGTTATGGCAGTGTTGTTCTAGGGGTGCAATATATCTTGACATGTCATTCATGCATCTTGGAAAGAATATTCTCAGCAGAAGCCATATTTTCTTTGGTAATAGCAGTGACAGGATGGCCAGATCTCACTTCATCTTTCAGAGATGCACTGCACTCAAGAAAACTTCACATTCCACCAAAAAACCCAGGAGGGTTTATTTGATATTTTTAGCTCTCTTGTAGTAAATTTGTGTCTGGGATGGAGCAGGCTTTGGAAGTTCCAGTAATCAACTTCTGTTTACCCACTTATATAATTAAAAAACAAAATAATTCAACAAAAATGCCTTCTAGCATTTTAAAATAGCAGATAGCAAATGCAAGAAAAAATCAGTGTTTTTTTGCAGCTGCAACTATATTTCACTTAGTATACTACATTTCATTTAGTGCTGATTTCTCAAAGTTTCTTTACATTTGGAAATTAAATTAGCAACTAACATACAACATCAGAATCCTGTATGAGCTAGTAACATTGTAATAGAAGCAGCACAGCTGCAATAGTTCTTTACAGTAAGACCATGTGTATCTATCCTTTTTACATCTATCTAAAAACTTGGATTAGATTCTGATTAGAATAATTGAGACTATATAACTACACCACAAAAATCCCTAATTAAAGATGTTCTGCATATTATCAGTTGACCTATCCTATACCTGCTTACAGAAATGATACACCAGATTTAAGCTGTTATTGTCTGCTTGCTAAAAAGGGATGGAACTTTATGATACTGAGACATCATAAGACACAGTTGCAAAATTCCCTGGTATGTATGTAGTAAGTGTCTTAATAGAATAGGCATCCATTTGATTTTGGTGTTTGGCCTATTGTTGACCAAGCTGTTGTGCTGTCTGTCACACAAACACAATATATTATGCATTAATTACAAGCCTTTCTTATCATTAGAAGATTTAATTATAATACCTATATTAGGTATCACAAAGCATGCTAATAAGTTCTTAGTCACATTGCAACTGTTGAAACTTTTTGAAGAGAATATTTTCCCCAATATGCCGCAATAATTGACACCAATGTTTACAGAAGCTCGTCAACTCCTCTACATATTGGTACATAAGCCAAAACAGAAATGTTCAATACAAGATACATGTTTATGTCAAATATTCAAGTGAAAGTATCGAAACTGTTGTTGCAGATCTCACTGCAGCTGATTAGCTCTGCTGACATCAATAGTGACCAGTACATACAGTGTACCAGTATGATCACTCAGCAGCTATTTACATATATATCACAGTTAGGTTCAAATGAATTTGAATGTAAACTAATTGTGTCATGCATTACTTGACCCAATTGCATGGAATTTGTGTTATATAGTGATGAGGCTTCATTCAAATGTAATGTTACTTAGGCAGCAAGAATGATCATATATGAAATACAGAAAATGATTAACTGCAGTTGAATCACACATCAGCAAGCATTTATTTTGCTGTGAATATCTCTCTCAGCATTTGATAAACTTTCTATAGTGAGGAAGCTGGCTCTGACTGCTTCAATTGCTTGGAGCACAAGTTGCAATTTGGATTGGATTTGACACTCCCAGATCAGATAGTGGGAGACTAATTGCCAGATTAAACTGCTGCACATAGAATGGCATGTGCTTTTACTCATGTAAATGGAGAAAATAAGTAAAAGGCATTACAAATCTCCCAGGACAAAAGCTAGCCCTGGAGAATAGTGTGTTCCCCTCAGTTTATTGTGCATGCTACTCAGGATAGCTGCTAATATCTCTGAGAGAAAATGCATTGTGTCATGTTTGTGTAAGTTAAGATTTTAGAGGCAGCAAAAGTTCATTAGTTTGTATAAACCAATATATGCATACATAAATACTTATTCTTTTAAACACATAATATATTGATGTTAATTTTGTTTAGATATTATAGAATAATATAGATGTCTTTATTTCACTTTAACAGGCAATTCCCTTTCATATACTGTAATATAAATTGAAAATAAGACAATGAAAAACAGTAAAAATGGTGATAGTGATTTTGACAAGTGAAAGGTTGCATTTCAGTTTATTCCATTAGGAAACATTCTGAAAAGTTGTATTTGTATGTTAGAAATATTATAAACAATAATGTTTTTTGTTATTTTTGCCATTTTACTCTTTTTTGCCATATTTACATTTTTACATTTCAAAACAGTCTAAGAATCTTACTTTAAATTATATCTTTAAAATGTATTTGGTTTTATGCATTATAAAAATCATGTATTTGCCAGTAGAATAAGTCTAATGGAACCAAAGGAGTGTAAGTAATTTACAAAGCAAATTAAATAAAATGCCAAAACAAATTATTATCCATTTGGCCTTCTTATTAATAGCATTTACTGTTGTGGGATGTGTGTCTGATTATTGATGTTTTAGTTTAGACAGTTCAGTAGCATTCTAAAGAAGTAATCATGAGGACAAATTTTTAAGTTGTATAACATTACCTTTGTCCTCTTGAGCTTTTGTTGTTTTTTCAAGCACCTTATCCACATTACCACTCATTATATCAACCACCTGTGAAAAAAAAAATAAAAATAAATGAAAATTAATAATTGTTATCTGGTTAAAGCACAATTGCTGCTTAATAAAAAAGCATCAGTATTGAATATTTTATTTACACAGTTCAGCATTTCTTACAAACTGTGCATTTTGTTCATCTAACTGAGAACAACTTTAATTCAGGAGTTATAACTTAGGTACAAGTATATTTCATTTATGGAATTATTTTTACCTAAAAATACGATAGTTTCAGTCATTGATAAACATTCTGTTTCCCTTATAAGCAGCATTTTATCAGGCTTTAAAGATTTTAAAAACATAGGAGGTACAGCTTTAAATTTAGATTCTGCTACTCTCTTAGCTTCACATTAGACGAAATAGGCTGAATGAGGATTACTACTTTAAATTGTTTTTAACTAGAAAAAAAATACTAAGCAATAACAAAATTGTAGAAAACACTGATGATATGTTGCAGCTTTTGAGGAACTGCATTTTAATAATAGTAACAAGAATAAGAGAAATTATAGGATAACAAAACACTAATATTGTTGAAAAAAAAATAAACACAACAAATAAAAAAGCAAAAGTGATAATGAAGAAACTGTTTCTGAAACAATCTAAATTATCCATATTGTACATTACCTGCTCTACATCCGAATGCGAAGTTGTCGCAGTTCCCCATTCATCCTTAATCCCACCTTCCGCCATTCTGAAGCAAGTTTCCTGTATTAACATCAGAAAGGAAAACAGTTTTTACCCTAGCACAAGTTGTATTGCTGTTTCACAAAACTATCATCTTTATAATCAGCACTGGAACCCTGCACGAACTCCTCCTCTTTGCACTTCTCTAGTGATTTAGAGTATTTGAATAAGTCTTGTATCATAACTAAAGCCACATTTCTTAGAATCGAATCGTGAGAACGTAACTAAACTCCTAAAGTCTATTTATATTCTGGGTGTACTCGCCTGGATTGAGAGTCAAGCACTAACACTGAACAAATTATCCCCATGCACCAGTAAGTGGTCTAAGAATTGTGGCTTTAATCATAACTGAATCTCATTAAAATTAAAAAATTATATGAAGTATTGATAAGATAAAATAAACATTTTGAATGACATAAATAAGGCTATTTAGTTACTTTGCTTATCAATAAAAAAATGCTATAAAAGTATACTTTCATAGAAAACATTTCTCAAGCATAAATGCTTCATGTATTCTAGCATCTTTTTTGCTGAAAGATCATATGCTTATTTCTAAAACCTCTATATAATACTGAGAAAATAACATTCCTGGATTTACCACTTTATGTATATAGCAACTAAAACTCGTCTTTTGTCATTTGTCATTGTCTGATTTCTTGCTTGTGGTAACATATTTGTACTTTTGAGAGAGATACAATTTGTCCTTTGATTTGTTTATGATTTTGGCTCCTTTTTCTAAACCTTTATTTTAAATATAGATGCGATTTTGTATTTTGCTAGTTACATAATAAAGTGGCTATGTTTACAGGTATTTTCTACAGGTGTTACACATATAGTTTAAATTTACAGACACGACTACTAGCTCTGCTGGATGTTGATTTGGCCCCTATTGACTTTCTGTGAATGCAAGGTGGTACAAACATGATTTGCATCGCCTAATGCCGCCAAACAGAAGCCATGGTAACATTCTGAAGAGCTAGCAGACATTTGCCTTAATTAATGACTACCTCCATCGTATTTCGCAGTCAAGTTTAGTTTTCGTCTCCTTTACAGGAATACACGGGACACTCTAGCCATTACTTTGGTTTGTCATAGAATACTGTTGCTAGAGAAAGTTACTTTTTAATAATTACTCGTATAATTATTAATTATGCTAATTATTAGCATAAACAAGCGAGTGATTCTATTGTATAGAGAATGCAAAGGAAGCTTCTTGCAATATGTAAGTTGAGGATTTTCAGAAAAGTGAAGTTCTTTAATCAACTAGGAAGGTATTTCCAAAAGGAACGACTGAAGAAGCGGATAAAACTAATATTCCTATAGAAAAGAGACGCGAAAAATATTACTGACTGTTATACTTATTGTTACTTTCCGTATCGTTCTGTCTCTGGCAGCCACTCGGTCTGGTTTCTATTGTTGTCTGCTTATACCTTAATTATTGTTATATTATGCTTTGCACGTTGCATATTCCTGTGAGTTTAGGGAAGGATCGCATTTTCGCCGTGCCTAAGGTATACTGTAGAGCGGCGATTCCCAATCGAAAATCCTGGGAAACCTGGAGTTCTCCCATGAAATCTGAATTTCGTAGAAATCTGTCAAATCTATAATCAACGTTCTTAATTTACTCATAAAGAGAGGCGGCTTTCTTTCCGTCGCAGAAGGTGTACTAACTCTGCTAATGTTTTGATTGATGCGCTTTTATATCCGGCTGCGGCCTGAAACATACCATTTGCATGTTTTCTTCCTGGCTTAAAGCATCAAAGATGTTATACACCAATTTTTGAACATGTAAATTTTGAACAACCCTGTCTATCAATGAGACATCTACGAATGGATCAGGAGCGCTTTTATAATTGCTCAGAGTAAATGTGCATTCAATTTGCAAGAGGAAGAGCAACCAGTTAAAGTGTGATTGATCGGACATTAAAAGCAAAATTCAGTGTAAAACTAAATCAGATTTGCAAAATTAAATTTCGTGGAGGGGGCTCAGATCTTTGGTTAATGGGAGGCACTACCAAGGGTGCCACTGTGGCTGTTCACATATACAGGGTGAGCCAAAAGACTCCGAACCGCCAGCGCGGTGTTTTTTCCTGTCCCCATCCTCGGCGCTCGTTGCCGTCTGCCGCTATCATAGAAAGGCGCGGATGAAACCATACAACATTTTTAAAACTACTTTTATAGGTTTTACTTACCAACTTTATGAAAGGAAATGCTGAAATGGCCACCATCGTTGTCCGTACATTTTTGTCACCTCTTTAGGAAACTATCCATCATGGAATTTTTGGGGGGAATTTTCCAAACGATGACCGATGTCTAATGTTTCTTCGGTAAGAACCGAACGCCGTCTTAGATTTCTTAGCCTGAACACTTCCTGTGGCCTGAAATTTACTGTAAAGTTCATGGATTGTTGTACGGCCTGGAACTTTTACACCTGGAAATCTTTCTGCAAATCGTACTTTCACTTGGCGAGCTGATCGAGTTAACACATACAAATCGTAAATAAATACACGCTGTGCAGTAGAAAACATATACTGAGTCATAATATACTTTGTGACTAAGTACAGGACAAAATAATAAACAACTCTAATAACTGAACTACATCACATCACCTTCAAGTCAGTACTGCACTTCACACTGCAGAGCAAAACTACGACAGCGTGACTTTGTTTATAGCAGCAGTGCGTTATCATGTTTTTATCATATTTCCACACGCCCAGTGGAAAAACACCGGCAGCCGGTAATATTGTTCATAAAATACCCCTCTGGGGTAACTTAAAACAAAGTGTACAAGACAAACCCACACACCTTGGAAAAATTAAAACAAAATATCCGCCAGGAAATTTCTCAGCGTGAACTACGCGAGTGATGGATAGTTTCCTAAAGAGGTGCCAAAAATGTATGGACAACGACGGTGTCCAGTTTCAGCATCTCCTTTCGTAAAGCTGGTAAGTAAAGCCTTACGACAACGAGCGCCGAGGACGCGGAGAGGAAAAACACCGCGCAGGCGGTTCGGAATCTTTTAGCTCCTCTGTAGATAACCATTGTGAAAGAACAATATACACAGATTGCTCCTATAGAGTTGCTAACAAGATGCCCTGCGTTGCAAGCCAGCTTTAAGGTAAGACATCCCAGGGTAGCTGAAAATCCCTAAGTTATACGTGAATCAGATGAAAAGGTTCAATGCCTGTTTGGAGGTATCACCACGTTGGCAACTACAAGCGCGTCTGCCCGGTAAACCGAAGATTGTTTCAAGTTCCTGAGTTTTTCAAATGCGAAATGAGTATTATACTGTTTTCGGATTATTTTGGTTAATGGTGAGGAAATAATTTCCCCTCTTGTAACTCACAGGATACTGCAATACCTCCCAATCTTATTTCTGTAAACAAATGCGCATTTGTTTGACGAATATTGAAACCTTAAATGAAATAGTTTACATAAATACAAGAAAAATTTGAATTACGATGTAAAAGCTGTGGTCTAGAATAAAACTACTGCATTCCAAGAAACAAGCACCACCGGTACAAAGAATTGGGAGTAAAACTAGATTATACCTGTATCTGAAGAACTGTTGGATTTTTACTGTTTTCTGTTGGGTATCCCTTTTAAAATTCACCATAACATAATGAGAATATAAAATACTTCTCTAAAATTCTGTAAATGATGACACACATCCGAAGAAACCATCGCAGTTCACCCTGGAATCGGATATGGAAAAATCTTCATATCCCATATGTACCTACTAACTAGACAACCACCTATGAGATCCTCAACGAAGTACTTCTTAAATCGGACAAATTGTGCCGACATATAGTCCTGACCCTCTGAGAACTGACCCTGACGAACTGAGAACAAAATACCGTCCCGGTTAATTGATTACTCCTGGAATAATTGGTTACACCTCGACGCAGAGGTTGGGCAGGCCTTCAGGATGGGATCTTGAGACTTTCGTCCAATATCCGCGTAACGCAAGATAGTCTGTCATACAGAAAAGCATGGCACCCTATGCATTATGTATCTATAAATTACAAAGTTTGCACTTCCAACATCACATTTTCATTTTCTCTAATTTGATGCACTGTACTTTAATTTATAACACACTAATGCAATAAGCAATTAAGGAACATTGGTTAAAGATGAAAATACTTGAGTTAAAAGATTCGGTCTTCATTGTTTTACTGGGTGAAATACAGGAAAAGATTACTACAAGAACATAACGACTATAACAGAAGATATAAAATGGTGTGTTGGATAGACTAGTCGTCGTTTTTGTGACACATTTTACATTACATAAACATACTTTCTGCAGGAGGAAGATAAAACTGTAGTTACCCGTACATTATCATAACTGTATATATGAAGTTAGTCCAGAGATGTCATTTTATTTGCCTGGTATGTTTTTCAATCTGCAGTGTGTCGGAAGCAGAATACAACATGCATGACACATTGCTCTAGATAGGTAGTTTCATAAACTTAAAATAATTAATAAATTATAACTAGAAATTTCTTCTTCACAATTCATAATCAAGAGAAGGAGCAATCTGAGAATTCAGGCGTTTTCAGATAAATTCTGCTGATATTGTTACTAATTCTCAACCTGATAATCTCGTCTTTGAATTAAGAAATTCAGCTGACGACGACTTCTGTTTGACCAGTAGAAACTATTAAAGAATATCTTTACATATTTAAAATTTGAAGCAAAAACATTGAAATGGTGCGACAGTGTGCTGCTTTACAACAGTAATGTGCGAAGAGAATAATACTGAGAAGGATTACGAAATTGTATATAACCGACTACTTTATTTTTCAACAACTGCTACTTATCTCGATTTATTTTACAGTGGATAAAAATTGGTTTTACAAGATCTCAATCTTCTCCAAAGTGACCTTATTTTTATCTCTGATTGAACAAAGGTCGAGCGTACAGAAACTAAAACTGAATAATAGAGTTTTAGATATTTTCTTAAAAATGTAAAATGTGATTCATTACGAAGCTATAAGTGATTCGTAATAACATTAACGCATAGTGTGGATAATAATATTAGCATTAATATCCTAATTTAATTAGGGTTCCATGACACGGAAGTCGCATTTACAAAATGCATGTGTTTTTCCAATTATTTTGAATAATCAATATGGACAGCGCATACATTTCTCAAATATGAACTAGGATCCACATGAAATAATAGGCAATTTTAACCTACATTGCTATTATTTGCACACGCGAATGATTGGGTTTTAGATGCGCCATCGCCGAGCCTTATTAGTATTACTTTTCGTCAGTGTGTGTATTCCATCTGTGAATATGGCATACGATCACGAACCGCCTCAGTTTCTTATTTTTATAGTTTATTTCAAGTGCCCAGTGATTCCAAGTGACATCAAGCAATGTTTTCTAGTTCCTCTGAGAGTAAATTGGTAGCACTGGCTCACTTCAACGAAAGAGCATCAGCATATAAAAAGTATTCACTCTGTGCCATGCACGACGCACGTGCCTGAATTAGATTACCATTGCTGACTTGTGATTTATATTATATTGCAATATAAGTTTTATAGACTTATTATTGAAAATGTAATGTAATGGTTAGGAAATATGCAGTATTATTAATTATTATTATTATTATTATTATTATTATTATTATTATTATTATTATTATTATTATTATTATTATTATTAAATATTTAATTTTTCTCCAATTAAATGTCTGATATTTTATTATAACATAAATAATGATGCCATGGCCGTTGTCTAAGCACATATAGCATGCATGGACATAACCTCACTTTTTTCATAATTTTTTTTCCAAAAGGTTGCATATAAGTACACCTACTATATAATTATACCTTGTTGATGACTATATGAATAAAACTAGCTTTTGGAAATATTTATCATTTTCGTTTTACAAATTCAACAATTTCATCACAAATATCTGGCAGAAGCTGAAATGTTATTTTTACTAGAAATTGACATATGTGATATTGATATGAATGAATCAGACGAGAAATTGGATGCTATACAGAATGCTGCAGCCCAATCAGTATACCACCATCACCACACCTCTAAATGTTGGACTGGACTTTGAAGTAAATGAGGAGCCAGAATTTAGTTGAAAATGATGTACTTTGGTCGGTACAGAAAAGTAATGATACAGGTTGAAGCCACAGGGCCTAGTTCTTACGAGTTTTGTGCGAGAGGGAAAGCAATATAGTAACTCTAAAGTGGTATGATGATAAAGCTGTTCATTTTACATCACCACGCAGAGGAAGAAATCCTGTAGACGATGATCAGTTGGCACAGAAGGAATTTATTGAGGTACCCTATCTAGCAATAGTGAAGGAGTACAGTTGCTTTATGGGAGGGTTGCAATTGCATAGCATTTTGTTTTCACTGTACAGAATCAATATTGGGGTAAACCGATTCTATCTTCGAATCATTTTTCACCTAATAAATATTTGCATTGTAAATACTTGTCTGTTGTACCGCTGTACACAAAAAGGGGTCACAAAATACAAGACCCTAATGCTTTTTCATTTAGAGATAAGCTCATAGTCTACTTCATGCTGAGAAACGAAGTATGAGAAAAAGAGGAAGGCCCAATGAAGATTTTGAAACCGTATCACTCCGCGACCTGTTGATGATATAAAGTTCGATGGCATGGGCACTGCCAGTGCATATTTCGGACAAACAGCATGCAAGTTGTCTCTCAGTGCTTACTCGAGAATTATATGTATAAAATATGAGAAAGCACTATGTATTACCAAAGACAGAAACTGTTTCCTGGCATGCTTGTAAAATAGCGGCAAATTAATGAACATTACCAATGAAAATTGGTAATGTTCATTGTGAAAACATTACGTGGTATGAAAATTCGAATTACTGTGTAGTATCTAATTTTCACAAATAAAAAGAAAGTAATGTTGTATAAGCCAAATTTCATTATATATAAACATTATTTCCAAAAGTCTATCTGCTACATTCTGCATTACCTGTGCCCAATGCTGCCACATGGAATCACTAGTTTATACATATAAACAGAAGCAATAAAACATTCTCGTAATGTTGTGTTCGGGAAGCACATTTTTGTTAGTTTTTAATGAAAAATGTGTTTTTCTTTAAGAAATGTATTTGAACTGGAAAGGGTTAAAACACTCTAAATTGGTTGAAACTGGAACAAAACTAAGGAAAGTTAATATTTAAGCCTTCCTAAAATTTAATATTTTGGATAATTTTCAGAATAACACAATTTAAGGATATAGGATTATAGACGTTTGCTTTTCATAATGTTGTAAAATAATGTATCAATAGTAAAATTATTATTAAATAAAAATTTTCGCTTTATTTCTCACAAAGAGGGACTATTTTTTATTTTTAACCAGCATTGTGCACAGACAGAAACTAGTGTTTAGCTACACATGTCGTTCAATAATGTCGGAATATCCGTTCCACTCATTTGTTTCATCATGTTTCAGGACTGTGATGCGTCATTATTGAAGTTTGTAATTACAATAATAGCACCAAGTTAAGGGGAGACCCATGAAAATCTTATTCACTTAAGTTTTTACCTAGAAAATAGTTTAATGCTATGGTCATCTTCAAATAGCGTACAAATCAGTATTAATATAATGGTTTCATATTCAGGATTACCTTCATTATCTACTTAAAACAATATAAATGTTATCAAGATACAAAACGAAATAACTTCGGTATCCATTCACATTGGTCTTAAATAGAAGGTTATAAACACACTAAGAACGTGCTAGAAGACATTGTCAATTTATTGTTCGTTAAATGTTTAAACATCTTTTAAGTTCAGTTTTTATAACAGAAATTTGGATACATATTTAACAAATTATATTTTGTAACATTATGTAAATAAAATACCTTTTTGTATTAATGGTTCGTTATTATACAATAATATGACATAAATTTAATGTAGTTGTCTTCAATAGTATCCGAGTTATTTTATATTGAAGACCGAAAAATGTAAAGCATTTGGGGGGGGGATGACAAAAATTTTAATTTTACTGTGATGCTAATATAGTATACGTGATAAAAGACTTCCAGTTAACTGTTAGCGTCATATTACATGCGGCATTTAAAATTTAAGTCTACAGCTTTAAACCAGAATAAAAAATAAAACGTTCATTGGTCATTTTCGGTCCATATTTATACTATTTTCATAGCTACCCTTAATAAAGTTTCTAATGGCACAATGTATAATACATTAACAAGCAGTAACGTAGCAAAGAGTGGATAACGAACATGCACCTAATGTAATCTTACCTAGAAATGTGGATCAGTGGTGGACGATTTGCTGGAAAAGGAAGCAATGCAGCTACTGAAGCGCCTAGCCAAAGCTGCGGTTCATCACTTGGCGCCGCCGTAAGCCATGCCGTCGAGACGGCGACGTCCAAGTTTGCGTGTGTGTGTGTGTGTGTGTATGGGTGTGTCACAAACAACCGAGCAGCTCATTCCCCTCATCAAACTATGGGGTTAATGAATTAATGTGGTTCTTTTCATTCTTTACGTATGTATGATATGTAGCAGTGATAAAACTCCAGAAATAGGTACACGAAATCTTTAAATATTTCAAAATAACTGTTCCGAAGCAAACCTAAAATATAATAGTAAACTTTTTTAAAATATTCATGTAAATTAAAGGTTCTTAGAATTATGAAAACTCAGAATAATAGCTACCTCATCGGTTAATATAAAAGCGTACCTATGCGAATGAGTTTCCAATGCAGAAGGTGTATGAAGAAATATTGATCTTAGAAATATAATAAAAGAAATGAAGACATTAAAGCAATAAAAGTGTTTTATTCACATTACTATTAAGCTTAAAATATAAATATTTCATTTTAAACAGATACACGGTGTAACCAATATCGGATAGTTTTGTTTCGTTATCTGCAAATCAAGTATTGCCCGCAGTTAGTGAAACAGGGTACAGTGGATTGAAATGCTTAAACTCAATTAAAAAAAATCTGATGGTTACGTCTCTACCCACTATTGCTTATTTTTATAACGCTTTTCCAAACTATTCTCATGAAAGCTTATTCTTCTATCTACTTCATGCTAGTCGAGATAAACGTTTGCAGAGGTAATTTTCATTGCATATTTTTTGTAGATACAAAAGGCATACAGGAGGCTGAAGCGATAGTCAGGTGTTTAAAAACGGCTCATTATAACCTGGCTTTGCATAACATCACGAGAAACAAAATAATTACTCAACACTTAAAAAATATTAAGTGTTGAAAAACTCACACCAATTAGTACAACGAATACGGAAACGGTTAATGTCACAAAAATGAGAAATTGTGTGTTTTAAAGAGATCTACATTTTTAATGCACTAACCTTTCTTATATCTAATCATTTACTATTTGTACGAGTAAGTACAAAGCTATACAAAATTCATAGAGGAAGATTTCCAGGCTATTTACAGAAAATTCAAAATGAAAGTTTTATTAGTCATCCAAATATCTTAAACATATACTTTCTAATCAAAATCGTTACATTTTTAAGAAAATAAAAACATCATGAAGTTTCTTATATAAAGGAGAGTTTCGGAGGGGGTATTTTCTTCAACATCTTCCGTGTTACATCTTAAATGCAAGTTCAGTGCTCATCCTACTTTTGGTTTTCGAGTTAACATTCACGCGCGCGCGGAGCTTTTTTCTAAAAATAAATATTTTTTAATTTTGGGGGCCTCAAAATATTTAATTCGAGTTATATCTTTATACCGAAACTTTTTGGGTGGAGTGCTACACTTCCTCCACCTATTATGGGTAGATGGTATATAAAGTAAAAAGCTTTTTAAAAAAACGCTTATGACGGAATTACTTACCCTAGAGCAGTAGGTATAATTCCCTGCAAGAGGTAAAGAAGTTTACCAGTTAACAACATATGCTTGTTTTAGCCTAATTCCACTTCAAAGTAAAGCTCACATCTGATCTGGTTTAATATTACCAAAATATTTTCCTTTCTCTCATTCAATCTAACACACAGAAGGCCTCCTTCTCTTGAGACCCTCTCCTGCACCCCAAATGTTTAATCCAGTCGCTCGATTGCTCTTAAATATGGACTTTAGTCAAGTTTCATACGGAACTTAAAGATACTATTTATCTTATTATAACTCAGGATTATATGCGTGAAATTACCCCTTATCAAATTTAACAGAATCTCCCAAATCTGCTGAATATTTCCGTGAGATGGTTATATTGGTAAACGTGGGCGACGAGCATCAGTTCGTGATAAAACTTAACAATATTGTTGTCATACTAATACTGTCTCTCTCTTCAAATGAAACTCCACAATTTAGTGCAGACATTTTTGGAACATTCATGCATAAAATTCGAATATTTATAAAAGTGAGCTACCTCAGATTAAGCACCTTATAATCCGTTAAAAGCACTCCATAATTACAATAATTCGGCTGGAGATAGAGCTTGTCTTGCAAGTTCAGAATGTGGAATGTGCGGGAATTGTACCTTTCCTCTCTTCTAAAGGGGCTTTACTGGATTTTCCCTGACGCGGGGAGTATACCTGACTTAGCCTATATGTGAACACTTTTTACTAAAAACTAAGATACAGTGAGACACACACAACTTTTCGGATGTATGTACCTTACGGTTGAGTGCATTGCGGGAAGAGGTAGGGTCAGTTTTCCTACTGTTCATCCGTGCCTTCAGCAAACTTCAATAAATATTACTGAGCGAAATTGTTCAAAGCGTAGCAGGTCTCGAAGTTTGCCTATAGAGTTCTCAGCTCTTTAAATGTTGACATTGCAGGATTGAACAAACAAGACGTGCAGCGACTTTTGGACGGATGTAAACCACACAAATTGTGTGGAAAGCATTCAATATGAAGGTAAAGAATCGAGTCATCACCACACGGCCGCTGATACGCGAGGTTCATAACAACGTTAAAGTTAATTCCGCATTGGAAACGGCATAGTGTAACTAACTCTAACGACTGAATTTTCTGTCATGTCATACTTTCTGTAAGTAAAGCTTGTGGTATAGATTAAAATCATTAGGCTGTTCTCCCTTCTCTGCAGTTAATAATGATGTAATTTTAAGTCTGAGAGAAAGCCTTAAAGCGAAAAAGGAAAAAAGTACAAAATGCGTATGCCTCCAGAACGCATAAAATTCACGAACTGCTTCTTTAACGCTGCATTCATAAATTGAAGGTTAGTGGGATATTTTTCGACTTTCGAATCCTTCCTTGGTCATTCTCTCCTGTAACCGGAACGCTTATAAAGCAAAATCTATGCACTGCACATCACATGCTAGACCCTTCAATTTTTCAGTATTTCTTTCAAATAAGTCTTGAAATATTTGTACCTTTCAGCAACGGTGCCGACTTGAGGCCTCTGCTAGTCGCAGTCCAAATGTAATAGGCGCAAAAATCTGCCACTGTCCATTACCAAGGCACTTACCCATATATCATTGGAATGTTCAGCTGAAGAGGTAGAGAGCTGTACTTCTATTACATATTCAAGCAACTATTGATAGACAGCATTTCAGGATAATTATGGGAAGGGGGCTGTAGGTGATAGGATTAGGAAATAGGTGCATCTTTCTTCGCATAAAATTTTTATTTTTTTTTTATTTTCGCGAGAAGTGATGGGCCATTACTTATTTTCGCATAATACGCGACTTTGTCCAATTTGCACTGTCACTTCACTAATGTGATTCACCTCAGTTCTCACTGTCACATCACTAATGTGATCTAGTTCAATTTTCATTGTCACTTTACTTTACCTCACGACGTAGTGGTGTACTGAAATACTCGCGGAGTAGCCTCTTCTTCCTTCTGCTTCACTCGCTGGGGCGCCGAACACATGACCTGTCCAATCGCAGCACCCCCAGTACGTCACAAATTCATTAATAGAACGCACTGAGTTAGCAGCACTTTGTGCCGCATCAGAAACACGCTCACTAATTCACTCACTGAACGATTTAGGTAGACCTTATTGAAATATATGACAGAACATATTGGTTATTCACCTTAATCCTTTAGCACTACGTTTCCCACAGTTTAACATTTACGTTTTGGACAAAATAGTAAACTACGCTGAAGTTACGATGCCGCAGCGGTTCGATTACTGACCACACACATGCCTCACGCAGCTATGGTATTTCTCGTCGCCTCAGTATCAAGGGTTCATATCCTCGGTGTAAAGATCACCACCAGCATTGTACGTCACTTTTGATTCTATTAAATTTTTAAATAAAAGTAATATAGTTTAGTGATTAGCATTTTTTTTTGGTAATTTGTAATATAATCATTTAGTTTGTTTTACTGCATGTCCTTACCATTTTACCTTATAAATTCTCACTGAAAGTTTAGATAAGCACCTTAACTTTGTGGTATGTGGGCGCAGGGGTAGCGCAGTGGTTTCGTTTCAAGCTGTCATTGTGAGGGCCCGGTGTTGGATTCCCGACTCTGGGTTGGCGATTCAGGGGTGGTTCGGCCCTATCCACGCCTTCACCTCTGACTTGCTCCTGAGGAATATCCCAAAGGGCCCAACGTGATTCAGAGTCCCGGTAAAAAGTGTAGGTCCTCTCATTCCACCATCGGAGGTAACTGACTCCGCCCTCTGGGTGCCCCTACCTCAAAAATGGATCCAGTCATCGCTTGGTGGAATGAGGTAAACCCGAAGATCATACGACATATATGGGGACTTTGTTGTATGTAACTGTTATGAAGTATCTATTCGATTTTATCATTAAGTGAAAGACTAAGTAAATGTTCAACTTAACACAAAACATTTCATCGAAAATTCGTAGAACTATCTTGCAAAAGCCAATCAGCAAAGTTAATGTCGTTGCCGAAATGTAGCAATAATTTGGCATCGGCATAAGAAAAGCATGCCTGAACTTAAACGCCAAGTGTGATCGCAGTAGCAACTATAGAGGGGTTCTAGGCCACTTTTGCGATTATATGGGAAAGGATAGGGAAAACGAGAGTAGATGTGACGATTCACGGAGGAAAATGCGTTTATATGGGAAAGATAGGGAAAACGAGGGTCGATACTAGCTTAGACAGTGGTTGAAGGATTGGGAATGAGCTTTATATGAGGGGAGGGAATACGAGGAGAAGTGCTAGGCTACAAGGAGTTTGAGGTCTGGAGTGTACGATTATATGGAAAAGATAGGGAAAACGTTAACAGATGATAGGCTAGTCAGATGCTGAATCAGGGGGAATATGGACATGTATACAGTACGAGGAGAGGTACTAGACTATTCAGGGCTTGAAGGGTAGAGTATGACTTTTTATATGGGAGAGCTAGCAAACCGAGGAGAGGTATTAGGCTAGGAGGTTTGAATGATAGATTAGGCGTTTATATGCGAGAGATAGTGAATACGAGGGTCGATGCTAGGCTAGACAGGGCTGAAGTAGGGGAATGCGCCTTATATGAGAGAGGTAGGGAATACGAGGAGAAGTGCTAGGCTAGACAGGGTTTGAAGTGTGGAGTATGACTTTTATGAGAAAGATAGGGAAAACGTGAACAGATAATAGGCTAGACAGATGCTGAAGGAGGGGAATATAGGTTTATACGGGAGAGATAGGGAATACGAGGAGAGGTGCTAGACTAGACAGGGCTTGAAGGGTAGAATATGACTTTATATGGGAGAGATAGCAAACCGAGGAGAGGTGTTAGGCTAGGAGGTTTTGAATAGCGGAGTATGCGTTTATATGAAGAGACGAGGAAAACGAGGGTATATGCTAGGTTGAGAGAACCTTCAAGGAGGAAAAATGCGTTTATATGGGAAAGATAGGGAAAACCAGGAGAGTTCCGAGGTAGAGCAGGGACTGAAGGAGGGACGGTTATGCTTTATACGACAGAGATAGGGCATATGAGGAGAGGTGCTAGTGTACACAGAGGTTAAGGAGTAGGGTATACGTTTATATGAGGAATATATGGAAAACGCGGACAGATGGTATGATAGACAGATGCTAAGGGTGGATGTAAATTTATACAGGTGAGGTAGGAAACCAAGGAGAGATGCTAGGCTAGACAAATGCTGAAGGAGGAGGGGATACACTTAATATGGAAGAGATAGGGAATGCAAGGAGAAGTACTAGACCATACAGGACTTGAAGGGTAGAATATGGCGTTTTATATGGGAGAGCTAGCAAACCGAGGAGAGGTATTAGGCAGGAAGTTTTGAATGACAAGAGTATGTGTTTATATGGAGAGACGAGGAAAACGAAGGTAGGTGCTAGGTTGAGAGAGTCTTCAAGGAGGAAAATGCATTTATATGAGAGCGGTAGGGAATACGAGGAGAGGTGCTAGTCTAGACAGGGGTTGAGGAGTAGAGTGTGCGTTTATATGGGAAAATATGGAAAATGGGAGAGATACAAGGATAGACAGTGGCTGAAGGAGGAGGGATGTAGGTTTATACGGTAGTATAGAGAGTAATTAGATTATAAAACATTTCTCATCCAACGTTACAACACTTTTATATACTTTTTTCTAAACATTACAAACTTTTTATATGTTAAACAGTTAGTGCGCGAGACGGAGAGGGACAAGCTGTATATCAGTTTACAGTCAAGTATGCGTCCTAAGCTATCCCCACCTTGTATGGTCTGGATCTTCTCATTATCTATTCAATCCTATCATCGTCTAACCTAGCCCACGTAACAAGACGTAACACCACGTAACATAACAGCGTAACATAACATAAGCACGTAACCGCACGACAAGACGTCACACTACGTAACATAAGCACGTAGCCACGTGACAAGACGTAACAAGACGATCACACCACGTAAAATAAGCATGTAACCACGTGACAAGACGTAACCAACATAACACCACGTACCATAAGCACGTAACTACGTAACACGACGTGACATGTTGTATCAGAAACGTCACACGACGTAACACGTAGCAACCATGTAACCACGTAACAAAACGTAAGGACAACACGTAATCAACCCATTGTTAAGACAATCTAAGCTAACCCATCCTTCATAACTTAGACAATCAGTAGGAGAGCCGAGCCGAGCCGAGCCGAGCCGAGCCGAGCCGAGCCGAGCCGAGCCGAGCCGAGCTTAGCTTAACCTAAGCAATCCCAGACCATCCTCTCATCATCTATTCTACTCAATCATCGTCTAACCTAATCCGACTAACCAGAGATAACCTAGACTTTCTTTTAGTGAAATTGCTATGTTTTATTCAGGTTTTATTGTTTGAGAGTCTTAATTGAAAAGTTTTGCGTCAACATACCTTTATTTTAGTTCGTCGTAGGTGTATCTCCCCTTTTATCTAGGCTTGAGACTAGCACTAGGATTGCTCCTAATGGCAGGGTTAACACCTTCCCTTCCATCTTCTTCTTTCTTCATGAGACTATGCTAGATGCATAACAGCACACGGATAAACTCCCATTTTTTTAAATTGTAGACTCACAGAGAAAATCTTCATCTTCGACTTACATTATTTTAAACGCTGCTTGTATTACGATAATCTCCATACGCATATGTCGTTATTCCATCCTCAGCAATAACCCTTTTATCATCAAACGGAGTCAATGTGATTTTATTCACCTGCACTGTGGCAAGAGCATGCTCCCGCTAAAGGATCAGATTCATGGTTGTTCTGATGATTTCTCCGGTTTTAAGACAATCAGTATAACTCTCAAATGCAATGTACTGATTAATAGCACTAAGTTTTATGCCTTTAATTTTTTTATCATTGAGCCATGGATATCTAGTACATACATCTTAGGTCGTAGTCCGACAAAGAGCTGAATGATTTTACCATTAGCCTCATCTTTAAATTTTCTCAACACCTTGTTTAGAGCTGAATAGCATATATGGTTGACAGGGTAATCAGCTGTATCTAGGTGTTCGAGAAAACGTAGCTTGTCCTGGTACACGTCTTCAGTTATCACACGATGAATGAACGAATCAGTATCCATATACATGAGCTTCAGGTTTTCAGATCCATAATATGGCAGCAACACATCATAATGATAGTGGTACATTAATGTCTTGGAGATGTCCAACACACTCATACCGATGTATATAGGCTTGTTGAATACGATCTGACGAGAGGCCATATGTAAAGCAGCCAGATTAGCACTATATATTGTTTTATCAATAAACGTAGGCTTGGCGATCAGCTTCTCTAGAGTCTTCTCGTTTGTCACCAGTCGTATATCCATACGGTTACGCAGAGGCAATTAATTCGATTACAGACCATTTTAATTGACGATCTGTCACAAAAATGCTATTATTACCGTTAAATGGTTATATCTCCTGAATGGAAAGAGATAGCGATATGCGGTAAAGGGTGATTATATCCTTGGAATGTGGCGTGCCATTGTCTGTTGTTCCAAGTTGACCTGGATGTCTTGGGTTGAATCCCGTGACATGAATACAAATTCATCTTCGAATAACATAAGAAGTAATTAAGATAAATACGTCAAATAAATGTTTATATTATAAGCTAGTTTCTTTGTAATGCATATTTGACTACTGTTGACCTGAAGAATATTACATCTCTTAGATGAATGCACGACTATAAAGGTAAAATAACTCAAAAGTACACGCGAGACGTTGGCGCGTCTTAAAGTGAATGCGAGAGCTATACTTCCTCCCTGGACGACCCCCTCGGGCATACTGCTTCACGTTGAATCAGTGCCTTGCTTTTAGACCGCCATATCTCCCACTCTAGCCGGTGCTACCACCCCGCCTCCTCCCTTTTCTCTGACTGTTACTACCTTCCACCCACCTTTCCGCGCGCGCTCTATCGTTCACCATGAGAAACTGCGAGGAAGATGCCGAAGTCACGATATTGAAGGGTTTAACGTGCATGGCAGCCAAGTTGGATATATGAAGACCGCAATTATATGCGTTAAACGCGCGCTTGAGTTGATTTTAAAAATGGATTGCGAGACATATTTAACAAGAAGGCTTTAAAAATGAAATATGACAATATTTACACTAAATGTAAATAGCGGGAATCTGTGACTTTAAAATGCTTAACCACTTTCAGCTAAAATTACAATCAATTTTGTAATACAATTCTACAAGCTTAAGATCGGAGTAACTCTGGAAAAAATTACTTTGTTCGTGATTACAGTCAAATGTAGCGGTTTTCTGTGATAACTGCTTATTAAGCGTAGTTTTCTGTGATAAATGGGTATTAAGCTTGGTTTTCTCTGATAAATGGAGATTAAGCGTATAAAAATGTCGTATTGCGTACTGATTCTGTGGAGAATGAGGGCATGGAGAAAATAATGTATTTTAAGCGTGGTTTTCTCTGATAAATGAATATTATGCGTATAAAATGTCATATTGTGTACTGATTGTTTTGGGGGTGAATGAGGGTGAGATATAAAGAAAGTATTTTAAGCGTGGGTTTCTCTGATAAATGGACATTAAGCGTATAAAAATGTCATATTGTGTACTGATTCTTTAGAGTGAATGAGGGGGATGAGGGAAAGAAAGTACTGAAAAGGATTGAAACCACTAAATAATAGCGTATATACATGAATTTAATTAAATAAGGAGAGAAAAACCTCTACGCCTTTTCTAAAGTATTATAATAGAAATTATCCTAACTTTGCTGTGTAATGGATTGCGGTGGTTGGTATGGTGGCCATTGAATGTAAACATCTGTCTGAATGATCACGTGCGATCTCTACGCGTTTCAACATGCCGGACTGATTCCCAGACATCTATCTACAGGTATGACGTCATCTGGCATGGTATCCTATTGTTATGAGTTGTATGGTATAAACCTGTTTTTACGGCCTGGTTCAGACGATAACGTCCGTGTTTTGCATTCGGAGGTCCCTGGTTCGATTTCCGTATGGACGGTCACTCTGACCTTAGGTTTCTCGCGGTTTTCGCTGGTCTGCAGGCAAATGCCTGGGTGGTTTCTCATCTATCACGATGTTCTTTCCCTTTCATTTACATCTTTCACGTGTACAATCTGAAGGTTTCCCTGGTTCGATTACCATCGGCTGTTCACTCAGGCATCATATTTTTCGTGATTTTCCCTGGTCCGCAGGCGAATGCCTGGTTGGTTTCTCATCTATCGCAATTTCATTTTATATCATTTACATATTTCACGTGTACAATCTGGAGGTCTCCCTGGTTCAATTTCCATTGGTTGCTCACTCTTGATATCAGATTTTTCACGATTTTCCCTGGTCTGAAGACTTTGTGGTCACCCAGGAAGATGTTATTTCGCCTCCCGAAACTCAGAATTGTTCACATTCAGCCCCGTCTTTGGTTTCCGCTTCAGCATTTCGCCCACTTAGACTGTCTCACCCCCTCCAGCAGTTTGTTGAGGGTGCTCAGTTAAGTGAAATTGTAGATGTACCATCAGCCTTACAGTTTTTGTATTTTTTGGTTCGTCTGGTTTTGATGGCTAAACGTTATTCGGTGTCCACTACGCAGGTGTTAGAGTTAATATCAGTTAAGGTGTCTGGCTTGGTTTCGGATTTGTTAATGTGATGTTCTTGTTTGGCCGAACCTGTAACTGCTTTTCATTTGGCCCTGTTAGATATGTTTATTCCGCGTAGGGAATGCGCGAAGTTATTGCAGGACATATATTTTTGTCCTCAGGATCTTACTGAACCATTTAATGAATATTCCATTCGGGTTAAGGAAATAGCATTGGTTTTGGTACTTCCTGATAGTGAAGCCAAGATTTGTGAAGTGATTATGTCAGGACCTAATCCGGTCGTGCGGTCGGCATTGGTATTTGGGTCTCGTCCTACTAATTTTCAGCAGTTGGAGGCATTGGTTACAAAACTTAACGAAGTTATGTTGATTGATAGTCGAAGATTGTCAGAATATCCTGGTGCTTTGGAATCTCCTAATTCGACTTTTCCGCTGCCTGCCTCTACTGCCAAGTTTCAGACGGCGGGTCACTCAGCTTCGATTAAATGTTTTCAGTGCGGTCAGCTGGGCCATGTTCGACGGAATTGTACGGTTAGAAGGATATTAAATCATGGTAATCGCCGTGTTTCCAACCAGATGAAACAAAATGAGTCGGAATTTCCCTCTGTCCTCCAAGGCACATGCGTTTGCAGCCAAATTAGTTCCGCGCTATCTGGGTCCTTATAAGATTCTTAAGATCTACAAAGGAATATCAGTTCTTTTGCAAGATGTTTCTTCTTCTGCTCGCCGACGTGCGCATTTATCCCAGCTTAAATTATATCAGTCGGCGTAGTTTCGGGCTTAGATTAGTGATTCTACTGTTTTCTAGAAGCTGTAAAAATCTTTTGGGGGCAGTATCTATGGCCAGTTTAAGTCTTTATTGTGTTTGAGGGTCAGTCACTTGCCAGAGCCTTGATATTTTTCCAAATTATAAATGTCTGTTTTTTGTTAGTCTGCACCTGAAATATACATATAGTTATATGGCATACCAGTTGTTTTCTTCATCTCCATTCCTCTTACTGGCGTTTCGAGCTGTTTAACGGATCTTACCTTAATTATGTAACTTTCTAGTATCGAGTGGCTGTTTTAAATTTTGTTGTGTAATTTGGGGTTTTAATTTTAATTCGTGTTTGTTTTATTAATTGTTGTTATTGATTTTCGGGAATATTTTAAATTTTTACTTATGTTTATGGTCACTTGATATTTGCATATTACAATTGATTAAATTCTTCCTACTTGGTTACATGAAATATTAGCTTTCCACTCCGTTACGTTCCCCCTTTGTTCACTTGCCCTTCCCCGTTTGTGTTTGTTAGGATGGGGCAAGTGATATATTTTATTGTATTTTGTATTACATTGTAATTAATGTCTCATTATGTGTTCATAAAACACTATTTTTGGGGGGTTATTTCAAAATATTATTTAATTTATGGATAAAATAAAAATTGTTTGTTAATAACTTTAAGGTTCTACAAATATGTCAATTAAATTGTGTTGGCATGTTGCCATGGATGTAGAGCTAATGTAATGTGAATGTTGTGTATGGCCTCCTCTGCTGTTCTGTGGATTGTGTTTCAGATTTCTATGGTTCCCGGATAAGTTTCCTTCCTGTCTTATCCTGTGCTACTCTGTGTGGACTTTTCTGATTCTGCTGGATTCCTGACACGCTGCTCGTCTTTGGATTTCGTCTGCTTTTGGATGTGTGCTACTGTTTGGCCCGACGTGGGACTCTGCTGATGGATGCTGTTTGGCTGTTTGGAAATGATTGTGCCTGTGCTTCTCGTTCCGGAACCTGCCATCGATTGTACATGTGTTGCCCGGCCAGTTACAACCTCAGCATTATTTACCTACTCTGTCGCCGTATGGTGAGGTGATCTTAATATACTTCGAATTATTCTGAGTGTGCCCAGTTTGTTGCAAGAATTCTTGTACATTAAGCAACGAACTTCCAACGAGTTCACTTCTCATTAAAAGTTTGTTTTTTGTCACTTGGTTGGCCGCCCGATGGTGTTACCTCGTCAATTAAGTACTGAAAGAATAGTCTGCAGTTAGAACTGTCGTGTCAGGGCTCAAGTGTAACCTGTTCTGGATGTTGAACTGTGTAGGCGGTGCTTCCTGCCTAATGGAACTACAATGTAGCATGTTTCCCCTACTTTCCTTTTTCCTTCTTTCTAGTTATTCCTTTTAACCCTCTTTTACCATTTCCCTTTTTCTCTTCTCGCAAGCTCGCAGATTTGGGGGGGGGCATTGTGTTGATTTATCTGGATGTATTCTTATTGTGCTGGTTTAAAAATCATTCTAAGTTTTTGGCTAATTGCATCTCATTTCCGTGCGTTTCCCGACGGAGTTTTCGACTTTGCTACACAAAGGTAAGGTTTGTTTCCAGCTCATGCATTCTAGTTTGAAGGTAATGGGGACGTTGAAGCCATATTTAAAGTCATGATATTTGAAGCAATTATTCTAAGTGACTGGCCCTCTTATTTTGTTGCTTTAAAGTGCTTTTTGTGCTTGTAAATTTACACGACATTCGTGTACAGTTAAATTGGCCACGTGTTTTTGAGCAGTTCCTTTGTCATTACATTAGTAGCAAATATGCTACGTGACTAGCTCACACATTTAGCCGTTTAGAGTATGCAGTTAATTTGTAAATTTTAACTTCATTCTCGTAAGGATTGAATGGGCCAGGTGCTGGGCAGGCGTTTCATTTTACTTGAACGTGTCCCTTTGTTTTAGGCATTATTGTTGTAAATTGTAATTCCATAAAAAGGGTTTCCTTTAAGCAAACTATTTGTAGAAAATATTTGAAACTAATGCAGTTTGGTCACTGATTTACATTACGTGAAAACCTTTGCTTTGACTTTGCCCTGCTATTTTCCCTTTCTTTACATGTGTTTAATTGTGTTTCTCTTTCAGCAATAGTTTAATTAATATTTCCTTGGCTGGTTATTTCTTTTCTTTGGCCAGAATATTATATCGTTTATTGTTCATGGGTTCAGTTAACGTTTTTGGGTATGATTTTTTATAAATGTTTGGTTTGTAATATTACAGTAAATTTCAAAATTAAGCTTTAGTAAATGTGTAAACTATTGTTTCGATTCGTTGAGCAGTTTGTTATTCATTTAAATGGGGCATTTACAATGCGGCATATTTTGGGTTAAAATAAAGCCAGTTACAATTATAGTGTTGTTTCTTAATTAATTTATTTTTGGGTAGATATTTCCTTCCTTTAGGTTTTATTTCCTACATTGTTTCTTTTACAGCTTAGGGTCTTTATTTCCCTACGGCACTCGTTAGGGCTTCCCTCTTCGTTTTGCTGGGGTTCCTAACCTCAGACAAATCTTGGATTCTTTTGCACGATTTCGGTGGCCTCCTAAGGCTCTGTGTCTGAGGTCGGTGAAATCGTCGCAATACCCAATCCTGAAACTTCATATACATCCCCTTATCAGCAGCATTTTCCCATGAGTTTCGGCGTTTACGTTAAACCATCATCCGACGTTGAACGTCTGGAAACTGGTCTTCCTAAGCATCCCTATGTATATCGTGGTGTTGATGCTGCTCAGAGGTTTATGGAATACCTGACATTCCTTGATAAGGAAATCAATAATGTATACAAATCTGTCATGCCTCTGAAACTTACAGATCAACAGCACATGGATTTCAATTCCTCTACAGTATGCTACTTGTGTGGAAAAACATTTACTGAAGAGAATTACAAAGTACGTGACCATGATCACATCAGTGGTGAATATCGTGGAAATCTACATAATGAATGTAATTTAGCCTGCAAAACACCTAAATATATTCTAGTCTTCATGCACAACCTCAGTGGGTATGACTCACACTTCATTGTTAAGGAGCTGGGATATACAAGTGAGCGGGTAGAAGTAATTCCTAGATCTGAAGAAGGCTATATATCATTCTCCAAGTATGTAGGAGATATAAAGCTTCGGCTTGTAGATAGCTTTCGGTTTCTCAGTACAAGCTTGGATAAGTTGGTGAAAGATCTAACATCGTACCCTGAAACACTTCGGAGAATACTAGATGAAGTTGACGACTCGTAAGGGAGTATTTCCCTATGATTACGTCACTTCATGGGATGTTTTGAAGGAAACCTGCCTGCCTCCTAAGGACTCCTTCTACAATAGATTAAATGAAGAAGAAATTAGTGAAGCTGACTACGATCACGCTAGAAATGCGTGGGAGCTGTTTAATGTAAGAAACCTGGGTGAGTACAGCGACCTCTACTTAATCTTTGATGTACTTCTTCTAGCTGATGTCTTTCAGACATTTAGAGATCAAACCCTCAAAACACAAAGTGGACCCTACTAATTATTTTACCTCTCCAGGACTTACATGGGAGGCCATGTTGCTGTATACAGGAATTCAAGCTGGAATTGTTACAGGATTATGACCAATTACTCATGGTGGAATCCGGCAGAAGAGGAGGTTTATGTCACGTTTCCCACCGTTATGCCGAAGCAAACAACGCCTACATGGAGAAGTATGATCCGTCGAGACCAACCCAATTTATTACATATGAGGATGCTAATAACAAATATGGTTGGGCCATGTGTCACACCCTCCCTTATGGTTTGTTTGAGTGGATATCACCTGAAAAATCGACTTAGAAAGAACTACAAAGAGATGATTCTCATGGTTATATATTAGAAGTCGATATTGACTATCCTGCAGAACTTCACGATATAGACAACGACCTGCCTTTCCTGCCTGAGCGTATGCAGCCTAAGGACTCAAGTACAAAGAAACTGATACCTTATCTTAGACCTCGAAAGAAGTATGTAGTACATTACATGGCTTTGAAGCAAGCACTTAATCATGGACTACGTCTAACAAAAATTCATCGTGCGCTACAATTTCGCCAGTCACAGTGGTTAAAACCTTATGTGGAGTTTAACAACAGGCTCCGACAACAAGCTACAAATGACTTCGAGAAAGATCTTTATAAGCTCTTTGACAACGCCATGTTTGGAAAATCTATGGAGAATCTGCGTAACCGTATGAATATACGACTGGTAACAAACGAGAAAACTCTAGAGAAGCTGATCGTTTATTGATGGAGCAATATATGCTGCTAATCTAGCTGCTGTACATATAGCCTCTCGTCAGATGGTATTCAACAAGCCTATATACATCGGTATGAGTGTGTTGGACATCTCCAAGACATTAATGTACCACTATCATTATGATGTGTTGCTGCCGTATTATGGATCTGAAAACCTGAAGCTCATGTATATGGATACTGATTCGTTCATTCATCGTGTGATAACTGAAGATGTGTACCAGGACAAGCTACATTTTCTCGAAAACCTTGATACAGCTGATTACCCTGTCAACCATATATGCTATTCAGCTCTAAACAAGGTGTTGGGAAAATTCAAAGATGAGGCTAATGGTAAAATCATTCAGCGCTTTGTCGGACTACGACCTAAGATGTATGTACTAGATATCCATGGCTCAATGATAAAAAAGATTATATGCATAAAACGTAGTGCTATTAATCATACATTACATTTGAGAGTTATACTGACTGTCTTAAAACCGGAGAAATCATCAGAACAACCATGAATCTGATCCTTTAGCGGGAGCATGCTCTTGCCACAGTGCAGGTGAATAAAATCACATTGACTCCGTTTGCTGATAAAAGGGTTATTGCTGAGGATGGAATTAACGACATATGCGTATGGAGATTGTGTTTTACAAGCAGCGTTTAAAATAATGTAAGTCGAAAATGAAGATTTTCTCCGTGAGTCTACAATTTAAAAAATGGGAGCTTATCCGTGTGCTGTGTATGCATCTAGCATACGTCTGATGAAGAAAGAAGAAGATGGAAGGGAAGGTGTTAACCCTGCCATTTGGAGCAATTCTAGTGCTAGTCTCAAGCCTAGATAAAAGGGGAGATACACCTACGACGAACTAAAATAAAGGTATGTTGACGCAAAACTTTTCAATTAAGACTCTCAAACAATAAAACCTGAATAAAACATAGCAATTTCACGAAAGGAAAGTCAAGGTTATCTCTGGTTAGTCGGATTAGGTTAGACGATGATTGAGTAGAATAGATGATGAGAGGATGGTCTGGGATTGCTTAGGTTAAGCTAAGCTCGGCTCGGCTCGGCTCGGCTCGGCTCGGCTCGGCTCTCCTACTGATTGTCTAAGTTATGAAGGATGGGTTAGCTTAGATTGTCTTAACAATGGGTTGATTACGTGTTGTCCTTACGTTTTGTTACGTGGTTACATGGTTGCTACCTGTTACGTCGTGTGACGTTTCTGATACGACATGTCACGTCGTGTTACGTAGTTACGTGCTTATGTTACGTGGTGTTATGTTGGTTACGTCTTGTCACGTGGTTACATGCTTATTTTACGTGGTGTGATCGTCTTGTTACGTCTTGTCACGTGGCTACATGCTTATGTTACGTAGTGTGACGTCTTGTCGTGCGGTTACGTGCTTATGTTATGTTACGCTGTTATGTTACGTGGTGTTACGTCTTGTTACGTGGGCTAGGTTAGACGATGATAGGATTGAATAGATAATGAGAAGATCCAGACCATACAAGGTGGGGATAGCTTAGGACGCATACTTGACTGTAAACTGATATACAGCTTGTCCCTCTCCGTCTCGCGCACTAACTGTTTAACATATAAAAAGTTTGTAATGTTTAGAAAAAAGTATATAAAAGTGTTGTAACGTTGGATGAGAAATGTTTTATAATCTAATTACTCTCTATACTACCGTATAAACCTACATCCCTCCTCCTTCAGCCACTGTCTATCCTTGTATCTCTCCCGTTTTCCATATTTTCCCATATAAACGCATACTCTACTCCTCAACCCCTGTCCAGACTAGCACCTCTCCTCGTATTCCCTACCGCTCTCATATAAATGCATTTTCCTCCTTGAAGACTCTCTCAACCTAGCACCTACCTTCGTTTTCCTCGTCTCTCCATATAAACACATACTCTTGTCATTCAAAACTTCCTGCCTAATACCTCTCCTCGGTTTGCTAGCTCTCCCATATAAAACGCCATATTCTACCCTTCAAGTCCTGTATGGTCTAGTACTTCTCCTTGTATTCCCTATCTCTTCCATATTAAGCGTATCCCCTCCTCCTTCAGCATTTGTCTAGCCTAGCATCTCTCCTTGGTTTCCTACCTCACCTGTATAAATTTACATCCACCCTTAGCATCTGTCTATCATACCATCTGTCCGCGTTTTCCATATATTCCTCATATAAACGTATACCCTACTCCTTAACCTCTGTGTACACTAGCACCTCTCCTCATATGCCCTATCTCTTCGTATAAAGCATAACCGTCCCTCCTTCAGTCCCTGCTCTACCTCGGAACTCTCCTGGTTTTCCCTATCTTTCCCATATAAACGCATTTTTCTTCCTTGAAGGTTCTCTCAACCTAGCATATACCCTCGTTTTCCTCGTCTCTTCATATAAACTCATACTCCGCTATTCAAAACCTCCTAGCCTAACACCTCTCCTCGGTTTACTATCTCTCGCATATAAAGTCATATTCTACCCTTCAAGCCCTGTCTAGTCTAGCACCTCTCCTCGTATTCCCTATCTCTCCCGTATAAATCTATATTCCCCTCCTTCAGCATCTGTCTAGCCTATTATCTGTTCACGTTTTCCCTATCTTTCCCATAAAAGTCATACTCCACACTTCAAACCCTGTCTAGCCTAGCACTTCTCCTCGTATTCCCTACCTCTCTCATATAAGGCGCATTCCCCTACTTCAGCCCTGTCTAGCCTAGCATCGACCCTCGTATTCCCTATCTCTCGCATATAAACGCCTAATCTATCATTCAAACCTCCTAGCCTAATACCTCTCCTCGGTTTGCTAGCTCTCCCATATAAAAAGCCATACTCTACCCTTCAAGCCCTGAATAGTCTAGTACCTCTCCTCGTACTGTATATATGTCCATATTCCCCCTGCTTCAGCATCTGACTAGCCTATCATCTGTTAACGTTTTCCCTATCTTTTCCATATAAACGTACACTCGAGACCTCAAACTCCTTCTAGCCTAGCACTTCTCCTCGTATTCCCTCCCCTCATTCCCACTCCTTCAACCGCTGTCTAAGCTAGTATCGACCCTCGTTGTCCCTATCTTTCCCATATAAACGCATTTTCCTCCGTGAACCGTCACATCTACTCTCGTTTTCCCTATCCTTTCCTATATAAACGCAAAAGTGCCCCAGAACCCCTCTATATATGCTACTGATCCCCCACCCCTCCACCTTAACGTTTTCAGAGAGATTTATCACTGGTCATTCGTTCTATACGTTCCAATTAATACACAATTTCCCGGCAAAACGTTGCAGATTAAAGATATTCGAAAGCTTGATGTTCAACTTACATCACTCGGTTGCAATCCCGAGAAGTAATCATTAGCAAATATCCCGAGAAAGCGTAGTCCTAACGTATTTCCAAGTTCCACATTTGATTTAACGGACAGTACAAGTAACAAGAGAGTTGTCCATCAACGAATGTCTGCGTTTTTTAACAGGCTGCGTCTGGAGAAATGAATTTTTGCATAAACCAATGAAAAGCTAGCCCAATTTGATATTCGTATGCATTTGATAGGCATAAAATATATTTAATTGCCACTTCTGAAAACGTGGAAGCTTCGTTAGGGAATTCTTTAGCTCTGATCAATGCAGTGATTATGGTCATAACTAAATCCTAATATGAGGACACAAGTGATACAACGACAAGAACAATTAGGGCACTTCCAATGATTCCGAGTAGTATATCTACATACGTGCCACTGTGGTAAAAGTTGAACTCTCTAGCCTTGCTTTTGCTACCCTTCCTTCTTGTACATAGCTAAGGACTAAGGAATCTTCAGGAGTGCAGTAGACCACTTTTTGTTGGAGGACATTTATTTGTCGTCATATTCGTTCTTCATTTTATTTTCTGTGTTCTCATATATTTAAGCTAAAGCAAGAAAGGATCAAGATGTCCTGTCGCAATTATTGGTTACATACCTGTAATTTTGCAAGAATGTAGCTTAAAACACAGCTTGTTGCTATGCTACGCAAAAATGAAATCCATACATTACTTTCTCTAACACGTACCGAGGTAGGTAGAGCAGCATTCCACCCAAAAATTCGATTCCGAAATTTCATAAGAAATACATGTTTTGATGTCCCCTGAGCCAAACTAAAGCAATTTTGGAAACATGTCCGCGCGCGCGTGTCTAAACAGTCTAACTCAAAAAACGAAGTCGGATAAATACCAAACTTCAAAAGATGCGACACGAAAATGTTCAAGAAAATCTCCCCACTCAAACTACCCTTTACATGGAACATTTTTCGAAAATTTTGGTTTTCTAAACAATGAGTAACGATTTTGATTGAAATACCATATATTAAAGATATTTACATGACAAATAAAACGTATATCTTGAATTGTTGGGAATAGCCTGTGAAGTCCTCTTCATTCGGAAAGAATCTTGTATAACTGGTAAACGTTAAGGGATAGAAGAAAACACACTACACGAAAACGTAGATCTCTTTAAAATACATATTTTAACTTTTTTGTGGCATAAGCCGTTTCCGAGATATCCGTTATTAAAGGTCGAACTGTTCATTTCTTGGTCATTTTTTTAAGTTCTGTCAACATTTAGCTGTTTCTCGCGATTGCATGGAAGCAGTATGGAATGTTGAGTCCAGTTCTTAAACATTTGACTGTTGCTGTTTTCTTTGTATCTATAACGAAATGTGCAACCTGGCTGTTTCTGCAAAGGGCTATCTGGATTAAAATGAAGTAGGTAGAAAAATAAACTTCCATAAGAATAATTCGTATACCCATTAATAAACTATAGAGGGTAGAGAAAGTCATGTGAATTTAACACAAATTTTTTAATAAAAATCATCGAGATAGTGCAACATCGCTATATTACTTTTCTTGTTAGGGTGTTACACAATTCACCCGACAAACTTTCGAGGGTTACATAGGAGGAATGGTATAGCAACACTTTGATATAGGTTATCTATGGTCTGACGACAAACTTTGAAGTTACCTAATGATTTATCATTTGAATTTTCCTTATGATAAATGCAAATAAAGACTTAATACAAATTCGATACTGATTTGCACTCTAAAAATGCTACATTTTACTTCCACAAGCACGAACAACGGCTACCACTGCGGTATTTTCAAAGTTAGGTTTTATTTTTGTGGAAAATCATAAATATCAGAGAGCCAAACAACAGTTAGCTGTAGTAATAGTGAGTCATTAGCGTGTTCGGCTGACAATCTGGTGGTTCAGACCCCGTACAATTAGCCATCTTTTTTATTTTTCAAAACAGATGAATGGCGTACGCTTGGAGTCAACCCAATCTTAATTTCTCGCATTTCATTCAAAGTTTAAGTACATGTTACGGAGGCATTCCCATGGAATGTTTGAACAAAGCAAGGCCACAATTACCTGCAAGAGCAGCAAGTCGTACTGCCTAGTTTTTAATTTTGATTTATTGCAAACAACCCTGGACTCAAAGACCATAGGTGTCCAATATCAAAGCGCTCGCCCAACACTTCTCTGTAATCCCAGATATAGAATTCTGTATCACGCTGTATATTTTATCGTTAATACGAAATACTTTATCGATGAAAAAGTCAGACTACTCTAAGAAACTGCATAAGGACTCCGATTCATCAGCCACCTAAACCTGTTTGTATGGAATTAACAAGTATAGGTATAAACGGAACGGCGTGCGAAAAATCTACCGCAATTTGGGGGACATTTCTCCAAATTTGACGTGGGACATTCCCTGTACAACAATAGCGAATAATAATAAGATTAGTAGGGTGGGAATGGATATTCATCGCCAAGTACTTTGAGAGGAGGGAGGTAGCACCTGGAATGGAGGGGGTAGTACTAGCATCCGGTCCCTCCCCCCGAACCGCAGGTTCACAGTATCTTTTTGGTGTAAGGGGGCGACTTTTGTTGGGATGGGAAGTCTTATCGGCATTTCCTGGCTATATGTTGGCCTTTGAGAGTAAAGTGGACCTTAATGACATGTGCATTCACGGCAAGATTCAAGGTCACGGCATCTTTTTGGAGGAGTGCGAGTATTTTTCTTTTTGGGGGGATAGGAAGTCCTATCGGTATTTCCTGGCCACGTGTTGGCTTTTAGTGCAAGAAATACCTAAACGCCATGGACTTTTACGGCCATATTCAAGGTCACGTATGAGGAGGTAATCGTTATGAGGCGGGTGAGGTAAGCTCTAGAGTCGAAGATAGCAAAAAGTCTTCAACACTTCTAGGCCAGATTCAAGGTCACTTGTGGGGAAGGTAATAAAAACACGGCTTGCATTCCAGGTAACATGGTCCCGTGATGCTTTTAGTGCAAGAAATACCTAACCACCATGTGCGTTTACGGCCAGATTCAAGGTCACTTGGGGGAGGTAATAATCGCAATGCTTGCATTCCCAGGCCGCCAGCCATCTGGAAACATATCAAAATTGCTTTAAAAGACCGACATGAAATATACGCAACCTACTCCTACTGCGGAAAAATAAAAAAGAACAATATCAAGAATACTACCGCTACCACTACCACTACTACTACTAGGGGAAATAAAACTAAAAACAAAAATATTGAAGACCTCCCTATCGTAGTAGTAGCCGAGCATGCCTCTTAGTTAAATGAATGCCTAGCAGCAATTTTCCCACCACATGCACAGGGGTCGGATATCTTTCAGTGCAAGATATGCGTAAAGGACAGATTCTCCCAAAAAGGAATATTCTCAGACACACACACACACACACACAACACGACCATGAAGACATATGGACACACCCGAACACATACAAACACATACACACAGAGAGGCGCGCCTTACATACATACATACATTACATACACTGAATGCGAAGGAACGGGCTTTAATGTTTACAACACACTATATCCAATCCTCGAGAGACATACACAGAAGTCCTCTAGCTACAGATCAGGTACCGACATACACACTGACTAGAGAAAAATCCCCATCACCAGCCGGGAATCGAACCCGTGACATTTAGGAAAACTAGGATAAAGCACCCGCACGCTTCATAGAATTTGAAACAATTTCAACAAGACATTACTCTAGACACGCTGGCTAAAGAAAAATCCCCAATCATCAACCGGGAGTCGATCCCGTGACATTTAAGAAAACTAGGATAAAGCACCCGCACGCTTCATAGAATTTGAAACAATTTCAAAAGACATTACTCTAGACACGCTGGCTAAAGAAAAATCCCCAATCATCAACCGGGAATCGAACCCGTGACATTTAGGAAAACTAGGATAAAGCACCCGCACGCTTCATAGAACTTGGACATTTTCAACAAGACATGACCCTAGGCACGCTGGATAAAGATAAATCCCCAATCACTAACCGAGAATCGAACCCGTGACATTTAAGAAGACTAGCATAACGCATCCTCACGCTTATAAAACTTGGAAATTTTCAACAAGACGTGATTCTAGGCAGGATAAAGAAAAATCCCCAATCAGTGCTGAAATCTCTCTCTCTCGCTCTCGTTCTCAATATATATGACCTAATGTTTTTCTCGTATGTCTCAAATATGGGAGACATTTTCCTTATCTTCGCTTCTAGAGATTACCTCACCCGCCCCATACCAATCTGTAGAAATCCCTTTGGGACATTTTGCTAGCTTTAAATATGTCACAGAGCCTAGTACTGAGTGCAATGTATTTTCACTTTTGTAGTAGGATTTCGGAGGTAAATTTGCGAGCAATTCATTTACTATCGCTAGTATTTATTGTCAATTTCATGATTTAGCGTACTGCTATATACTTTAATGTTCTTTATGAATTTGATGTAAAGTTGATGTTTAAGGTGTATTACTACTATACACTTTAATATCCTTTCTAAAACCGGTGTAAACATCTATTTTAAGTTACCCGAATGTGAGCTGTGGATCCTGAGGTCTTGTACAATTTATTCAAAATGCCGTAGAGCATTTTCATGCTCGAGCGTATAAAAATATATTTATGCATGTATGTGATCGTGTACGAGGTGTGATCTGTACATGCTACGTTCCTTCCCGATAAAAATGAGAGGTCACGTGACTTCCTTTGGCCATGCAGTGACGAGGTAGACGCTCTAAAGTGAACACGTGTTTTGCATGTGCTGCTATTTTTACGCGTAGCAAAAATGTTCGAAGAAGAAAGAACGAACATCAAATTTTGCTTTAAAGTCGGTAAAACTGCAACAAAAGCTTATGAAATGTTAAGAACAGCTTATGGGGAGGAACTTATGGGCAAAACTTTTGGATTTGAGTGGTTTTCGAAATTTAAAAGTGGTGTGACATCAGTTAAAGATGCAAATCGTTCGGGGCGACCACTGTTCCAGCAAAACTGATGAAAATATCAATCAGGTGAGGGAAATGGTCTTAAATGATGGGCGCATTACAATAAGAGAACTTTCTGACTCATTAGTACTCTTCTTTGGAAGTTTTGAAAGCATTTTGAAAGACAATTTGAACATGAGAAGAATTTCCGCCAAGTTTGTGCTCCGCATGCTTTCAAATGACCAAAAGGAAAGCCGTGTGATTGCCTGCACAGATCTTAAAGAACAGCTACAAAATGACCCACAGTTTATGGAGAAAATTATTACCGGTGATGACACATGGATTTATGGGTGCGATCCAGAATCGAAGCAACAATCTTCACAATGGAAGTGTCCATCTCCACGCCCGAAAAAGGCTAGGCAAGTCGATCTAAGGTGAAGTCAATGATGATTGTGTTTTTTGACATTAAAGGCATTGTACACAAGGAATTTGTGCCGCAGGGTCAAACAGTGAATCAAGCGTTCTACAAACAAGCGCTGCAAAGATTAAGGGAGAATGTGCAACGCAAACGGCCGGAGAAATGTAGGAGTGGTGACTGGTTCCTGCACCATGGCAATGCGCTGGCGCGCAAAGCCCTTTCTGTTCGCCAATTTATGGATAAAAATACGATGAATACTGTTCCCCATCCCACCTATTCTCCAGATTTGGGACCAGCGGACTTTTTTCTTTTCCCGCGACTTAAAATGCGGCTCCGAGGAGATCGTTTTGAGGACATGTCATCCATCGCGAATCACAGAAGGCTCTGAACATGTTGAAAGAAGAGGACTTCCAGAGGTGTTTCCAGCAGTGGCAGAAGCGCTGGGACAAATGTATCAACTCCCAAGGAGACTACTTCGAGGGTGACAGTGCAGATTAGACAAAACAAACTGTTGTGTAGTATTTATGACGTCATTCCGTAAACTTTTTGATCACACCTCGTATGTATGTAAACGCTTATGATCATGCATGTATATGTATGGGCGTGTGGGTGTAATTTTTTTAAGTTATGAAGAGAGGGAGTAGCTTTATATTAGTCTTCTTAAATGTCATGGATTTGATTTCCGGCTAATGATTGGGGATTTTTCTTTAGCCAGCGTGTGGTGAGCCATTTTTAAATTTTATATATGGACGCTTTTTAACTGCTATGATTGTTAGCGTCCCCAAAATATACTGGCGTGAACGACCATAAAGTTTGCTCAGAGGCCTCTTTATCAGGCTTGAGGTTCTTTTACGTGCCGCAAATATACGACACGGGACCACCGGCTTTACTTACCTTCCGAAAGGAGCCATGCTAAGGACTTTTACGCCCGAAAGAAATTCATCGCCTTCCGCCGGGTTTAAACCTGCAACCTCGGGAACTAGAGGCTAGCATGGTACTCCTAGACCACGGAGGACGATAGCTATGGTCATGTCTTGTTGATTTTTTTTCAAGTTCTATGAAGCGTGCGGGTGTTTTAGCTAATGTTCTTCAATGGTTGCGGGTTCGATTCCCGCTGAGCCAGCGTGCCTAGACTCATGTCTTGTTGAAATTTTTCAAGTTCTATGAAGCGTGCAGGTTCTTTGTACTAGTCTTCTTAAATGGTTGTGGTTTCAATTCCCAGCTGGTGATGGGGATTGTTCTTTAGCCGGCGTGCCTAGAGTCAGGCCATGTTAAAGCTTTTCAAGTTCTATGAAGCGTGCGGATGCTTTATGTTAGTCTTCTTAAATGTCACGGGTTTGATTCCTGGCTGGTAATGGTGATTTTTCTTTATCCAGTGTGTATGGCGGTACCTGATCTGTAGATAGAGGACTTCTTTGTGTATATCTCGAAAGTTTCGAGTACAGTGTGTTATAAACATTAAAGCGCGTTCCTTCGCATTCAATGTACGAGTGTACGCTTGTATGTATGTATGTATGTATGTATGTATGTATGTATGTATGTATGTATGTATGTATGTATGTATGCATGTATGTATGTATGGCGCAAGTGCCTGTGTGTGTGTATTCGGGTGTGTCCGTATGTCTTCGTGCATGGTTTTGAAAATTTTTTGTTTCTATTTTTACTTTCCCCACTAGTAGTAGAAATTAGGGATATCCTTGCTGTTGTCTTTCTTTATTTTTTATTTTTTTCCATCAGTTGAAGGAGGTTGCGCATATTTCAAGTCGGTCTTTCTAACCCAATTCTCCTCTGTTTCCAGATGGTTAGTGGCCTGATAATGCTAGCTCGCATGGGAAGCCTGGGAATGCAAGCATTTTTTTCATTATCCCCTCCCCAAAAGTAACTTTGAATCTGGCCGTGAATGCCTACGGCGTTTAGCTATTTCTGGCATTAAAACCCAACACTTGGCCATAAAATACCGACAAGACTTCCCATTCCACCAAAAAAGTAACCCACTCCTCCAAAAAGATGCAGTGGCCTTGAATCTGGCCGCGAATACCAATGTCACTTAGATCCTCTTTGCTCTTAAAGGCCAACACATGGCCAGGAAATTTCGATAAGAATTCCTATCACACCAAAAGGCACCCCCTTACACCAAAAAGGTGCTGCGAACACGCGGTTCGGGGGAGGAACCGGATGCTAGTACTACCGGCCTCCCCTCCAAGCACTACCCCTCCCCCTTCAAAGTACTTTACCGTGAATGCCCATTCCTTCCCTACTAAGATAAACGTTATGTTTTAGCTCCGAATTGAGGTTGTCTAAAGTCTTTAATTAAATATGGATTGTAACAACAATCGATCAATTGTATTAAATGTTTGAAGTGGGGGAAATGATCTCACGAGTCACGAGGCTGACGTACGGAGATACACATAACCTGCAAGTTGGGGTTGAAAAGAAAGAAATATAAAGGAAAGTAATTTTATAATATTAAAACTCATCAGGTATGAGGTCTAAAAGTGTTTTGAAGTTAGGCTGAAACAAGTGCATTTTGTTCACTGGCGGACTTCGCTTTACAGTATTTTCTGGGGTGAATGCAATTCCTCTCTTGAACCATAAAGATGGTAAAATGCAGCTACAGTGACCTACTTTTTCATATTCGAAGTGGGAACAGTTCCAAAAGTAATAATCGTAACTGCCCTAGTAAGCAGAGACTTGGCGAGAGCATCCATGCATGTAGGTAGTTGATTGCAATACAGCAATGTTAACAAGCACCAGCATCTATAACAACAAAAAGAAGGATTAACCGTCACATATTGCAGTCATCCGACTAGCTCATTGCTTTTAACTATTGCTAAAATGGGAAGCGATTATATTCCGCTACAACCACAATTCCACATAACCGTTGACTTTCAAATGGCAAACACTTGCATGACCCACATGTGTTTTTTACGCAAGTTATATAAAAATTGTTAGCATAAACAGAAACGGTTGAAAGTACAGATATTAGAAGAAAAATGATCTCATTAAAGTAATTCTACAAATGAGTGCTCGGAATTAAGTTGCGAGTCTATGATTTCGCGTCCTCACTAGCAAATTGTAAACACTATGTAGTTTTCTTCTTGAGCACCAAAATAGTTCCGAAGTTTGCTTTTTTGTTTTCAAAACTGAGCATTGCATAGAGATGGAGTTGTACGTCGCAAGTGTGAGAAGTGTCAGTAGTGTGTCGTATCATAATCAAAATGGAGCAATCTTATAGCAACGAAGTGTATGCGGGTATATCTATGAGAACTGTTTTCCACCATGTCTACTGACAATGAAAGATTTTTCTATTAATATATTATGTAGTGTTCAGTCTGCGCTTTCAGTTATTATACATCTTGTATTGTTACAGAGGAAGATGACCATAAAATCACAAACCTTTGTGGCAACGTGGTTAGCACTGACTCCCTAGTTTTATGGTTGGTTTTTACACCCGTCTGTAAATGTGAATACTCAGGGTACGAATACCATCAGATGTTGACATAAAAAGTGTTTAAACTTCTGAGCTATAGATTTACTGGTCATTTCATCAAATTTCCTTTCTTCTCTGTGGAACTTAGCAGTTATAACGGACGTTAAACTCACACATACTAATACTTAATTTAAACCAATTTCTCTGTTAACACATTAAACTATAAAATAAATGAAAATAAAATTAAATGTCAAGAACACACTGAAAAAATGGAGGAAATAGAATCCCCAAGAAGGCAGCAAATTGTAGACCTAGAGGAAGTTGATGTCTGCGACGTCTAAAGAAAAGATTGGTAGGACCTTTGAAGTCGGAACGGGCAGCACTGCGTATTCCATAAAGACCAGAAGAGTTATCCAAATTCTGTCCATGATCATTTTATGTGATCCACAAACTCTTTTGTTATCATTATGCGGTTCCAATCTTGATATTCCCAATCTTCTATACGGATAACTAACTTCGACGGCCATTACACTTTTTGTAAAGTAGAAAAACCTGCAAAAACCGGGGCTCTAAGTACAGATATTCAGCTTTACATGCTGATACTATACCACTGAGCGAATGCGCACTTAACTTTTGCATTTAGTAATTCATTTGTCCCGATAAACTTCCAATGTGGTCCCAAAAGTTACTCTAAGATATATCTCAAAGGTGATTTACAATTTTTCTAGTGCTCTTAATTTTCGGTTTTCTTATTAGCTACACCATTAGGGTTATGTCTAATAATAATTATTATTGCACACTGACCGTATTTAGGATAAGGTTGGAAGGTGAATCAGGTTTGGAGTATTCGGTGTTAAGGCTGGAACTCGAAACATGGATCTTCGGCCCCCACTGTATCAGTGAGCTACCGTGACGAGATACCCGAATATGCATTAAACCTTTTAATCTGATTTATGTATTACTGTGAACCCTCAAAAGTTCAAGATTAACATAAGCGAAGAGAATGTTAGTTGGAGCGTCTATCTATTGACAGATGCTATTTTAATTATTACAACATAATGCTTTCCACTGCCACTATCGGTGCCCTCCAAAAGCCCAAACTGTATAACAGAACACAAGGAACGCTTTTTAATGGTCATGTCTGGACATTCCCATTTGACCATTAAATAAATAATATTAAAAATATAAAGCACAAAGACATCAAACCAGACAACGTCATGAATTTATCTGTGCGCGAGATGAAAAAGCAGACAAACAATATTCGTTTTATACAGAGTGTACTTTTATTGGTGTCATATATTTGGGGGACGTGTTCCTGACATCAAAACAGAAAAAAAGAGTTCATATGAACATGGGTCTGAAAATAATTTATTTCCAAGTTACAACACAAAATCGAAAGTTACAAAAATTGCTCGAAGTGGATTCCTCTTGCTTCGATGCATGCAGTAAGCCTGCGTTCCATGCTCTGGCGTACTCTGTTGAAAATTCCTGGTGTGTTTCGTATTTAGTCAAATCCAGTTTGGATACGTCATTTCAAAATGTCAACATCAGGTATAGGAGTCACATAAACCAAGGACTTCAAATCCATTGGATTCAAATCAGGCGATCGAGCAGGCCATGCAATGGGTCCCCCTCGACCAATCCATCTTTGCGGAAATCGATCATTCAAAACCTTACGAACCATCATACTGAAATGAGCTGGAGCACCATCGTGTAAAAACCACATTCGTTGGATGATATCTAGAGGCACATCATCAGTTAAGTGATGCAACTCATTTCTGAGAAACTGGAGATAGGTTTGTCCATTCGGACGTGGAGGGAAGAAGTAGGGACCAATAAGGTGATCATGAATGATTCCACCCCAAACCTGAGAGAGAAGCTCTGTTGATGGTTGTCCTGTCGTACTTCATTATGATTTTCAAATGCCCATTTATGAGTGTTATGAAAATTGAAGATGCCGTCGCGAGCAAAACCAGCCTCATCCGTGAATAAGATACAGGCTAGGAAATTGATGAATACAGCGCACTGCTGCAATATCCGTTGACAGAAACGTCTTCTTGGCTCAAAGTCCGCCTCATTTAATCCTTGCACACGTTGAAGGTGATACGGGTACAGAAGATTTTCATGTAGAATTCTCCAGATAGTCATATGACTAACTCTTTCCCTTACAGCCATACGTCTTGTGGTTTGTGATGGGTCTGCAGCCACAGCACGAAGAACTCGTTCTTCAAGCTCAATGCCTCGTACCGCTCTTGGTCTCCCAACATCCCTAGTACTCCTCTCAAATGTGTCATTCTCTCCCTAGCGTTGGTGAATTCGTGCGAATGTTCTTGCACACGGTAATGGCCTGTCAGGGTACCTTTATGCATGGCGTTCACGTTCTCGTGCTGTATTGCCGTCTGCACGGCCATATGTGTAGTGTATACCCGTCTGTTCATTCATGAAATACATCTTTGACCTATAACTCCGAAAGGGTTGATTTTCAGGCCCATGTTCATATGAACTTTTTTACTGTTTTGATGTCAGGAACACGTCCCCCAAATATATGACACCAATAAAAATACATCCTGTATAATGTGTACAAATTCAAGCACAGGAAAGAAAATAGATTGTGTGAGCAGTATAGATTGGAAAAGTGAGCTGGACTTGTTTGTCCGTAGTAGGTCGGCGTGACAAGATCACACCAAAGAGTGGGTGTTAGGAAAACCCACAGTAAAAGTCCATATGTTACCAAAGATGGTTTATTAGAAGCCTCGCGGAATTTACTCAAGGAATACCTGGCAGTGTGGATTGTGTCCGAGTCCAACCGGAAAGTCATGAAACTGCGTTCTTCCTTGGTTAATAGTGCAAAAAAGGATCTAAAATTAAATTGACACACCTATCACTGCTTTCGCATTAAGGAACTAACTCGGCACTAAAAATACTCCATACTATCTTTCAATCTCCGCTATACACACCACTCAGAATCCAACCCCAAAAGCTACTCCGGGACTTGAACTCAATAAAAGCGTTGTACTTGAACTTCAATAATTTCGTAACCGTTCGAACAGAAACATACAAATTCCCATTTGCTGTGAAACGTGCCTTTAGGAAATTGGGGGTTCATTTCTAGGGACTGTCCAATGCTATATAGAAGTTTATCTCTGACCAGATGAGATTCTTTTCTAGGTTTCTTATCTTCAATGTTTCTCATTTCTCTCTTGCGATACTAATATTTTAAGGCCCAAACCAAATCTTTATGTAATGAGAATCATAATTGCATACACACTTTAAAGTGGAGCACCCGAAGTCAGTCATTAACTTTACCACAGATTGACTAACCCAGTCAGAGAGCACTTGTTTTATCCAATTATGCAAAGGCTAAGTCCTTTCGTTCATTTGCTTCGCAAAGTTGTTTAAAATTGATTCCACAAATGTTGATAATGGCGATGAAAGGTAGACGATGGCAATAGCTTAAAACGTTACAAAAAGAATGTGTAAATCACGAAGAAAGAAATTAGACTAAAATTAGTAACATCAAAACACTGAAAGAGGGTTTTGAAGGAATTTAAGTGTGCGCACTATGTGAAGCGGCAATGACTTTTAACGAGTAAAACAGAGGATATCTTTGTATCGGGTTTATCTTGAATGACCGACTGGCTGCTGCAGAAACTGATTTGTAGCAGGTATTGAATCGAATCACCTTGCTCTGCGGCAGTTAGCTCACACGTCTAACAGCATTTAGTCTCGTCTAACGCTGTTTGTAATTGCAAGTGGGTATAACGTTATGTAAACCTATCTGTTGATTTTTTTTGAATGGCGCAAAATTGCGGCGATCATCAGTGCCACCCTCTGGCTATAAATTTATTCAAGTCAGTACATCAATACAATAAAAACAAAACAAGTACAAGTTAAGCAACTCGGATTACAGAAGCAGCTCTGGTTATATAGATAATCACATTCTGGTACAAAACCAATACAGTCAGAGCATTCACAGAGAGAAACACCAGGATTACAAACACAGAAATAGGAAATCAACAAATGCAAAAATTAAGCAATAGAAATCTCACAGAATGTGGCAAATAAGAACTAACCCTGAGCAAATGTAAACGTACAATGCAATTCTACACAGTTATAAAAACAATAACACACGAGAAACTTCCTTCCTTAATAATCCAATGAATTCCAATCACAAACTGTCCATGCAAGGCACTAACCTCGACACCTAGTTCAGGTAACGCTTGACTCCCCGCCACTCCAGCACCAAAACCACCCAAGAACAACAACGTATCCATAAACTCCTCCACCACACACTCCTTCCAAACTCTCACGAAAAATCTTTCCTGTCAACTCCTCCACAGATGCGTACACAGAAAGTATAGTCACATTTGGAAATTGGACTTTAAGTCTATTTTACACAATCATTCATTAACTGGTCCAACTCTATTATGCTCTTCTTTATTCCCTTTGCGACAATAAATCCTATCTTGTGTAGTCCAGGCTCAGTTGATCCACAATACAATAATGTGTAATCCTGTTTATCTATTCTTCCTTTTCCACTCCAACTTTTTTCTTGCAACACTACTGTCCAACCAATACCTTAAGAGTTATTTGCCACTTCTTTCATTTTTCCAGGTGATAACATAGTTTGAACATTCAAAGTTGCCAACAACAAACTATCCTTCTTAACAAGACTTTTACAAGTGGGGTTGAGAGCCCCATGCTTAACCCCCAATCTGGAGAACCAGATCTACTTATTTCTGACCCCAGGAGACGGGTGGACTGGTTATACACCTAGACACTGGGTTGCTAAGGTACCTCGGGGTCGCCACTCCCGTACTCACCAAGATGAGTCCCTGAGGGCCTGTTGATTGTATTTACTGTATATAGTTATTATGGTATTATACGCTATAAAACAGCGTATGTTGTTTTCTTACGTTTTGCTCAAACGGAGTCACATGTGTCAGCTTGAATTTATACAGAAATACCCTGGTGTCACCTCTTCTAACTTCTGTAGTAATTAGAATAATCTATAGTCGTTAGAATGATTTAAAGACTGACAAGACAAGACAAGAAAAAAGACGACCAACAGTTCTGGGGAATAATTACAGCAGATAGGAGGTCTCGTGGAAAGAAGTTCAAGAAGGAAAATCACTTTTTGGCATTACGTGTTTTTGATGATAGAATAAATGATTGACCTAATTGCTCTCCAGATCGAAATATATGAGTATTACCTGTGAGAAATGTTTATGCAACAAATCTTCATACCATCGACGAATTAGAAGACAATATCTGGCGTGCGTTTTCCAATATTTCGGCTGCAGAAATGCGTCGAGTGTTAAACTGTGTTCAACTTGTTCAACCAAACTTGTACATACGCAGAGGGGCATAATTTCAAGCACCTTATATGGCGAAAGTTAATTTAATATACCTATTGTTTTACATTATTGACATTATCTAGGGAAGAATCGGCGGGCCGGTCCGCAATATTGTACGAACGGATTCTTATAGCAGTGCCGAGGGAACAAGTTATCAATCGCGCCATTCAAGATAAACCAGTTAGATTAATGGAAATATGGACGTAGCTACTCGGAGTGATTAGAAGAATCAGCTATGAACAAGACTAGAAGTTGGTGGCAGTAATGGATTATTATGAAGATGGTGGTGGTATTAGTGATGTTCGTGGTATTGAAAACAGTGATGAGGACGCTGGCAATGATGAATGTGTTGGTGGCAATGATAATGATGACAGTTACAGATAATAATGGAGGTGTCTACGACGTCACCGTCGTGAAAATGGTAGTAGTGTCGGGTGATAATGGTGGGGATCGTGGCATTTGTAATACAATGTTATTGATGATGGTATTGGTGAAGAAATAGGTGGTGGCGGTGATGGTGGTGATGCTGCTGTTGGTAGTGGTAGTGCTGGTGACGGTGTTGGTGGAGGTGATAATTCTGGTGGTGGAGGCGGTGTTGTTGCTGTACTGGTGATAATGGTGGTAGAGGTGGTGGTACTGGTAGTGGTGGTGCTGGTGGTGGTTATGATTATGGTAATGGTGTTGTGGTGATCGTGGTGCTGGTGGTGGTGATGGTGGTATGGAGCTGGGGATGGTGGTGGTGCTGCTGTTGGTAGTGGTAGTGCTGGTGACGGTGTTGGTGGAGGTGATAGTTCTGGTGGTGGAGGCGGTGTTGTTGCTGTACTGGTGATAATGGTAGTAGAGGTGGTGGTGCTGGTGTTGGTGGAGGTGGTGCTGGTGGTGGTTATGATTATGGTAATGGTGTTGTGGTGATCGTGGTACTGGTGGTGGTGATGGTGGTATGGAGCTAGTGATGGTGGTAGTGATAATGATGGTGATGGTGATTCTGGTAGTGGTGGGCTCGTGGTGGAGGCGATGATGGTGGAGCTGGTGTTGGTTTAGGTGATGGTGGTGTTGCTGCTGGTGCTGAAGGTGGTCGTGATGGTGGTGCTGGTGGTTGAGGAGTCATAGTGATGGTAATGGTGATGCTGCTGGAGGTGGTGCTGCTGTTGCTGAAGGTGGTCGTGATGGTGGTGCTGGTGCTGCTGGAGGAGATGTTGCTGCTGGAGGTGATACTGGTGGTTGAGGAGTTATAGTGATGGTAGTGGTGATGCTGGTGGTGGTGGTGGTGATGATGTTAGTGATAATGGTGGTGATGGTGGTAGTGATAATGCTGATGGAAGTGGTGGTGCTGGTGGTGGAGGCGGTGATGCTGGTGCTGGAGGTGGTGGTGATGGTGCTGCTGGAGGTGGTGCTGGTGGTTGTTATGGTGATGGTGGTGGAGCTGGTGTTAGTGAAGGTGGTGGTGATGGTGGTGTTGCTTAAGGTGGTGCTGGTGGTAGTGATGATGGTGGTAGTGGTGGTGATGCTGGTAGTGGTGGAGGCGGTGATGTTGGTTGTGGTGGAGCTGGCGTTGAAGGTGGTGGTGCTGGAGTTGGTGGTGGCGTTGGTTGTGCTGGGTCTGCTGGACATGGTGCTGGTGGTTGTTATGGTGATGGTAATGGTAATGGTGATGCTGGTGGTGGTGGTAGGGTGATGGTGGAGGTGGAGCTGGTGTTGTGTGCAGGTGATGTTGGTGATGGTAGTGGTGGTAGTGCTGGTGCTGCTGGAAGTGGTGCTGGTAATGGTGATGCTGGTGGTGGTGGGGTGATGGTGGGGTGATGGTGTTGTGTGCTGGTGGTTATGGTGATGATAACAGTGATGCTGGTGGTGGTGGTGGCGGTGGCGGTGGAGGTGTGTTTGTGGTGGTGGTGCTGCTGCTGGTGGTGGTGATGGTGGTGATGGCGGAAGTGGTGGTGATGCTGGTAGTGGTGGTGGAGGCGATGATGGTGATGGTGGAGCTGGTGTTGGTGAAGGTGGTGGTGCTGGAAGTGGTGGTGGTGGTTGTTATGGTGATGCTGGTAGTTATGGTGATGGTAGTAGTGAAGCTGATGGTGGAGGTGGTGATGGTGATGGTGTTGTTGGAGGTGGTGGTGATGGTGATGGTGTTGTTGGAGGTGGTGGTGATGGTGGTTGTTATGGTGATGGTAGTAGTGATGCTGATGGTGGAGGTGGTGGTGGTGGAGGCGGTGGTGGTGGTGGAGGAGCTGGTGTTGGTGAAGGTGGTGGTGGTGCTGGAGGTGGTGGTGATGGTGGTGCTGGTGGTTGTTATGGTGATGGTAGAAGTGATGCTGATGGTAGAGGTGGTGCTGGTGGTTGAGGGGTTATGGTGATGGTGGTGTGTGCTGGTGATGAGGGTGGTGATGGAGGTGTGTGCTGGTGATGCGGGTGGTTGTGGTTGCGGTGGTCGTGATAGTGATGGTGGCGGTGGCTGTTTCCCTATCATGAATACATTTGTCTGTTACACGTACAGTCTGTGATTATTCCCTTTAAAGAGAGGACAAGCACTAAGCAGTTGAGCTTGCATATAACTCTCTAGCTTTTTTTTCTTAGCGTTTAGGTACTTAGTGTAAGTATCTGGATAGGCGATAGGGGGTTACTTTCTACTCGTATTCAGTCCAGTTCAGAATGTTTGCTTCGTATTGAGAAAATAATGTTATTGCTCGTTTTATTTACAATAGCACAAACACGATATTTCCAAAAGATTCTATGCTTAAAATTCAATTTTATGATTGCTCTTTTGTGTCCCCCCCTACTCCCATGTTTGTTTTTCAATTCCTTAAATATCAGATTTGTCCTTTTCTTTCGTTTTGTCCCTTAACATTGAAATTCCTTTTTTACTTACTTTGTGAAATGTTATAACATGACGCAACATTCTTCCAGCGATTCTCAAGAAACTAGAGCATTAATTTGAACTAATTATTTTGTTGTAATTTATCTTAAACTAAGTTAAACAGAGTGCCAATGATTGCAGATCTGAAAGGCCATTTTGTGGTTCAAGTTGCAAGTGTTCCCTTACCGTGTAAGTTCCGAGCCAGCCTGCTTTTGTGTCACGTCAAAGCATTCCATTCATTCCTTCTTACTCGTATCTATCAGTTGAAGTTATCGAATCTCCAGGTTATTGAGATAAGAAAGAATACTAGTCTGATTGCATAGTTAAACATACCAGACATCTTACCTGGAACATGTCTAACACGGTCTACTAATTCTATTTATTGATTCCTACTTCCTTTTGCATTGGGAATCAAACACATTGAAGGGGACATTTGCTTTCATTATTCGTGAAGCCTCAGAGATAAACAAGATCCTGATGACTATGCCAGACTTGCTCTGATAAGCACAGATGTTTTCTAGTGAAATTCAAGAAGTGTTCAAGTATTCTTTTAGGTTAAAATATATATATACTCTGTGGTCGAGAGAAAGAATTTATTTAAAACTTCTGCTTCCTTCAACTGAAGGCTACTGTAAACAAAACTTACCATGGCTACTCATCATGAATATTTAATACAAAAGTTAAAATTATCTGAAATGAAGGAAGATGATCTATTGGGAGGTGAGGAAGAATTGCATTCTGCACTAGATATCTAAGCATTCAAGTAACATTAACCATTATCCTTCAAGGTACTCAGCAATGGTAAAAATGACGCATCGCTCCTTATGAGCCAACAATATGCTTTGCTTCCTGGTTTCTCGTTCTGGTAAACAAACATTATAGGATGGAATTATAAGGGATTATCACAGTACCCTACAAAGGGGGGGGGGTTAATTGTATAACGGTAAGGGAGATTTCTTTGCTCTATCTCGGGAAAACGGCTTTAAATTTTCCGCCAGGCTACACACACACACACACACACACACACACACACACACACACACACACACACACACACACACTGCGACCATTGCATGGCTGCCGCAGCTCGGACTCCCGCCGAAACAGTTATAATATCCGCACAATCGCATGGTTAAAATTACAAGGATAATATTGACATACCTTGTCATAAGAGATGTTGGAAATGTTGTGTTTCTCTATCCACATATTTCTGGCATCTTCTCAGGAAATTTTCAAACACAATTGTAAGGTTTTAAGAATTCTGTTTAGTTAGCAATTCAGTTTCACACAATTATTAATCCTACTTTCTTTGTGAATGATACATACAAGGTTTTCCAAAAATATAAAACTGTGTCCTTAGATCAGATCTTGTAGCAGAAGATAAAACTGTTTTGAACGAATGCCTCATTCCGAAAGAAGGTTGTTTCACTTCCACTGTATACTAAACTTGGAATTATGAAGCAATGTGTCATCAGTCAGCGTAACTCCGCAATAGAAAGTTCCCAAGAAGGCCGAGACTTAAATAAACACGGAGTATTCCATGGTTCATAAATAACAGATTTCATAACAGATCCAAATTTCCTTTCTATCACTATGAAATGCAAAAATGTTCATGTTTTCATTTAAGAGCCTAACTGAAAACTTTCTAAATAGCAAAACAAGAAATTACAGGGAAATCGTCGAAGAACTTTAAAACACCGGTTATCAACTTAGTGTCAATCTTCATTTTCTTCACAACCATTTTCTACGAGAATCTGCAGTAGTAAAGAGTAGGTGAAGGATTTCGTCAATATATAAAATTGAGGAGGCAGGGCAACAGGGTAATTGCACTGAAGCAATCTTACGGGATTATTATTTTTTTTTCAAAAAGCTTTATTTAGGGTCGTTTTAACCTTCCTAGGTTTTATCACGACCTTTGATGTACAGTTGTTTACGTTATTGGATTACAACATAATACTTACACATTATGTATACATACAGGTTACAATTTGGTTAAATGTATTGATATATATTAATTAATTTAAGAAAAGTAATTACTTTCTGGATGAAAGTTGCGTCATTGAGTGTTGCAGAAATATTTCTGGGCATACCAACCTGACTGTCAATGCATAAAGAGGAATCTCAATCACCGCAGAGAGATCAAAGATCGGAATTTATGAAATTTGCTTTTTAATTCCTCTACCACCTACCTTTAGGTAAAAGAAGTATTGTGTCCCACCCAAAAATTCCATATCAGAATTTCACCGAAAATAGCATTGTTAGAAAAGTTCTGCACTCGCGGCGTGTCAGCAGCATAACTCAAAAACGGAAAAGCAGAAAAATACCGAAGTTCATAGTTGAAACAGATATTGTTTAAACATACCAGGGGAACAGTTTTAAGAATATCCTCCCGTCCCAAACCACCTTTTGCGCGTAACAGTGTTTGTTCCTTTTCATTTTCTATTAAATGGCACTAATAATTTTTACTCAAATCCCTTATGCTTAAGATATTTTATGACTAATAGGATATGTATTTTGAATTTGCTGTGAATAGCCTGTGAAGTCCTTTTCATTCTCTACGAATTTCATACAACTTTTGTATAGCTATGATCACAAGAGACAGATAAAAGCTTACTTTAGTGAAAATGTAGAGCTCAATAAAGCACAGTACAATTTGTATCAAGCAATTTTCTTCCTATATGTTTCAATTGTAAGGGCGTCATCCAAGATTTCGATTCTTGTTTTATTTTTTCCTTCACAAGGGATCATTATATGATTTCCAAATTTATTCCTGTCCGCTTCCGATAAACATTTTAAACAATGTTTCCTCAAGCTTACCTATATAGGACAGGATAGAACTAGGAGCGGAAGGGGACTTAGCACCTTGACTTACGTCCTGACGGGGCGCCCCCGCGAGGGAGGGATGAAGCGAGATGGGACAGAGGAGGCACAACAGGCAGAGGACAGGGACCCTACCCTTTACAAATTTAAACTCCCCAGGTGGCAGTTGGTGCAGCTGGCTCCCCTCCTCCCTGTGGGCTTACACATCCCCTGGGGAGCTCGGGACTCGGAGACCGCCTCCATTCCGGGAGACGAAGGTTTACACAGAGCACAGAGCCATGCACACACCGAAACCTCCCGCCGACACTTGCAACCCTGAAACAGATCAAGCAGATGAAAGCTGAAGTGGTGAAATGAGGTGAAATGAAGGGACAGGAAATTCGAGATGTAATGGTGACCCGGGAAAACCCTCGAAAAAACCAATGGTTCAGAAAGGTCGGCCGCAGGAATCGAACTCACGACCTCCAGAATGCGGGCCACAGAGTTTACCGCCTGAGCTATCCCGCTCGGTATGCTTTAGATAACTTATGACCCAGTTTTAAATCATTTCTAAAGTAAAATGCATGTTGAATATGCATATTATATGCATATTAGGAAAATTAGCCAATTATGAAAATCCTGGGTGTGACAAAGTTTGATTCCGGGCACTGCTATTATTATGGCATTGAATGTTTATTTAACTTTCATTTGAGTAGGGTACTTAAGGTTGAAGAAGAATTGCATTTGACCCAAAAAATTCTATATCGAGTTCTCAAGTCGGTTTTTAAGAAAGTTCTTTTATCCTAAATAACTTTTTACAGGGAGTATTTTCCGTCATTCTTTACTTTTACAAATGGCTCTAAAATGTTAATTAAATCATGAGTTAAGGTATATATATATAAGGTATATATATATCTGAGAAATAACACGTACTTCATGCGGGAGAAGGAGAAACCTTACTATAGAGTATGTATCATCAAAATAAACATTTTAGGTAGGATATCAAATTTCATTTTTTTCCGTTGCATTAGTCGCTTCCGATATATTCAATATTTAGATACATTTTCCCTATTTGAGGCGTGTGTTCTCATTGAATGCTTTTAATAATGTACGATTTGTTCTTATTGTAGAGTTTGTTAGCAATAACGATTGAATTGCAATCACATACTTGGCTAATGTTTTCGTATCGCGAATGTAACCAAGTCCATAATGGTCACTTTTTACTTTCTCTACTACGTAAAGTGGGGGAAGTATTGCTTCCACCCAAAAACTCGATACCGAGATTTCACCGGAAATACATGTCCACTATATATATATATATATATATATATATAAACATTTTTAGAAAAACGTCCGTATGTGTGTGTGTATATGTGTGTGAACAGCATAACTCAAACATGAAAAGTTGGATAAATACCAAACTTGGTATTTAGGTTCATTATCTTTCAAAGATGCGGCAAGAAAATCCCCCACTCTAGACTACTCTTTACATGGAACATTTTTCTAAAATTATGATTTTCTCAAAAATGACTGTAACGATTTTGATTAAAATATCATATGTTTAAGATATTTTCATGACAAATAAAATTTACATCATGAATTTTATGAAAATGTCCCCAAAAGTCCAGTTATGCAAAAGTCCTCTTCATTTTGAATGACTTTTACATAACTGGTAAATCGTAAGAGAGACAATTTTACTACACAAAAAACGGAAATCTCATTAAAACCTACAAATTATATCATATAATTTTTTTTGTCCAGTGAACGATTTCCGAGATATCCTTGTTATTTGTTTGAATTTTCCAATACTTATACTTTTTCTCAAATGGGAATTCATTATTCTTTTTTTCTACAAGAAAATGAGAAATAAGATAGCTTTTGCAAAGGTTTATCTCGATTAACATGAAGCAGATGGTGAATAAACGTTTTGTAAAATAGCTTGTAAAAGAGTAGAGAAAGTCATGTGAATGTAACACATCAGATTTCTTAAATAATGTTTAACGCCCGTACTTACTGTACGGCACCACAGGCGGTGGATACTGCTTGTACATGAAATAACTTGAAAAGGAAATTTGAGAATGAAACGTTCCAGGCCTAAGTTTGCTAATTTTAGGACTGAGGAAGGCCCGAGAAAAGCCAGGGAGGTCGGTCCTTGCGGGATTTAAACCGAGGACCTTCGGTTCACGAGTCCGCTTAGCAACTTCGACCACCCGTGTCGATAAGTGATTGATCAAATAATTTCTAGGCAAACTATAATTAACATGCATAGAAGAAACGGTTTCTATATGAATTAATACCTATAGGAATACTGGGTGCTATGCATCAGATCTTTTGCAAGAAAATTGAGAGTTTACAATGTTTTATGAGTTTTGAATTTTTAACTCAAAATAAACCCGACATTTCAGTATGCTATTCAAGAACTGCGGCTTAAGTGCACTTTAAAACCCTATATAGTAAGCAAAATAATAAAAGCATAAAACAAAAAGCAGAAAACGCAAGGAAAATGTTACAGGCGCCTGGATCCCTTGAACTCTTCCCCTGGATACGCCCTTAATTTGAAGAACCTGCAATGTTAATGCCGCATCGGGGTCATTAGATAGGTAGGTATCTATACCTAGCACGTTTTTCATGACTGAAACTTATGATATGACTGAATCATTTGTTTTTGTTTCCATTATTGAAAGGTTTTGAATACGTAAAGCTGAAGATCTAAGCTTCATTTTAATGAGTTATGGTACCTATACAGTGTATATGAACTATAAACACTTGATTGATCAAGAGAGAGATTTGGGAAATCATATGGGTTTGGCACGTAAATGTTATTTCTAATGCAACAGAACATCCTTGCCAAATAACATGTAATGTGGAGGTTAAGCGAGGCTAACAAAGGAAATGGACATAGTGATCGCGGAATGGTGTTGCGGATTGATCGGTCTCTCATTCCGCGCGCGCATGTTGACCGACTTTGCAAAATGGCCGCTACTGGCGCTCTTTGCACTAGGTGACTCAGTTTGCTGTCACGGAGTGCGCGGAGTGGGGCAGGAGGTAAAAGGGGGTGTGTTTGCGAGGCCTGGTTTCTGTACTAAATAGCCCAAGACATGGTATCCAGCTCTACTGACTCTCAGTGCTCCAGGTTTTATTGTTCAGTGTGGATTTAGCATAATTATCGTAATCAATAACCTTGTTTTAACGCCTCTCTTTTGAAAGTAACTACTTGCATTTCATATTCTCGCGTTCGTAGAAGTGCGACTAATAACATAACAATTTATATAAAGCTGATTGCATCTGTATTACTAGTACTGTTTTTATAAACGGAGTTTTTGGGCAGCGGAGCTACCAATCAGCAATCAACGCTACAATGTCTTCCGATGAAGAAATCGATGAGTAAGTACGAATTCTAGAATATATTGTTAACACCTAAAGTAAGTGGAAGTATCAGAACAATAGTCCAATTTCTAAATTCCAATAGCAACAAGTTAAGTAGCACTTAGGAAAGAAATGGTTCACGCAAAATACGCCGATCATTTTAACAACGATAAGTGATTAGCTAGGCAGCTCACGTCCGTAATGTTTCGGCACACACAGGTGTATCTGAAGGCCAACTCATTACATCCATGGGTTGACCTCTGTTGCATTACCTTCATAGTACACAGAGACCTCTAGTGCCATAGCGTATAGGGTAAGACGATGTTGGCGTAAAAACAACCACCACAGTGGTTTTGCAGATGGGTAATAGTTGCGGGAGTATTTCAAAACAAAGTATTCGACCACCCCTTTAAAAACTTCTAGTCCAAATTAATGGAGAGAAGATTCTTATTTTTAATGTGTGAAAATAACAAACGGTAACATGGTTTACTTTTTCTGGCGATTTCTGCATTTTGTGGGTTTTAAGTAATTTTTGGAAAGTTGTACCAATTCAAATTTATGTGCTACATTTTGAAAAATTGACTTCAAAGTATCTTTAAGCATTATGATTTCAATTGAATGAGAAATAAATTTAAACGATATTTCAATTCAACACCAGGGCTTACATTTTAAAAATCCTACTGTGCTAAGTGAATTTAACTTAATTTTGAAAACGCAGCACGTAAAGTTGAAAAAATTACACAAATAATAAAATTAAAAACGTTTAAAACTGCTATACCATGCAAGTTTTTTTTATAGATTTTCTTTTTAAATACAAATATGGTTACTTTATTTCTGTCACTATATACGTTTTTTTTTAAAAAATCGGGCTTATGCCTCATCTTGGTAATTATTAAAATGTATAAGTAACTTGTGCACAATTTGGGTATACCTAACTCCTCAGGTTGAATATGAAATAACAGACTTATTTGTCCTATGTTAACTTACAGAAAATGAATAAATAGTTTCATTTGTAGAAATTAAGTTAACTGTACTTATACCTGTTATTGATTTAAGCCATAGGAATATTTCCAACTGCGGATGATGACGTTCAAGTTAAAAGCAATTAGTTTTACAAGGAACTAGTCATTTCGGAAATAAAAAGTCAGTTCAGACATGAGCTACTCTATACCTACTTATGACAAACACAATGCAACAAATGAACAATTTTATCAAGCCGATACTAGGAAATATGCAATATCTGCATATCACTAGCATATATTTAGTTTTAAAAGGTTAATACAATAATGAACTTTCCACCATGTTTGGGTTTCAAAATAATACAAACGCTTGGACAGCCATAGCATCGCGCTTCGATATTTTCATTCATTATTTCGGAAAACCAGCATTTCAGCGAATCATCATGCTATAAGGTCCTTGCTTGTGTTGATAAGGTGCTGTAAAAATAACAACAAACAGCAGTTTTCAGAATAAAGGATTTCCCGCAGAACGGCGACTTCTGTACGATATTATTGATCTTATCAGCCATGCATAATAATTGCCCCTTCTAAGGTTTCAGCTAATCTGGTACACTGCAAGAATCTGCAGCTTCTTACTGCACAGGTTTTTATTCACATTGTACACTTCCAACTTAGAGGCCTCTTGAGAAATATAATAATTACAAGAAAAACACATAGCTTCTATTCTAATCGTTAAATCCATACGCGCAATAAAAGCTACTCAAAGATTACTGGAGAATTCCATCGACGTGCTAACACTAGCGACATGGCTCAACGTGAGAGAATCGCATTCGGGAGGTCCCGTGTTCGATTCCCGTCGGGCCGGCCACTCTGGCCATGGGTTTTTTCGTGGTTGCCCCGGGTCGATAGGCGAATTCTGGGGTAGTTCGCCTTCTGCCACGAAGGACCAAGCGGCAGCGATTGGTGTGTTGCGGCAGTACGGCGGAATTTGCGCTAAGGAAACATTTCTTCCTGGCGCTTGACAGGACTGCTGGGTAGAGCTGTCAAGGACATGCGTTTTACCCATTCGTTTCATATGGTACATGATGGGACTCGCCCGTTCCTCCCAGCCCAACTCGTTCAAAAAGCAGCAGCGAATATACCGAGCTATAGTCAAGCTTCTGGTTTACCTGCCCGCTCGTGGGAAATGGGTCCTATTGGGTATTTACCCGTTCGGGTGTTCGCTGTTCGAGAGTTCACATCGTAGTGGTGTTGTTAGACGTATTGCTTCAGTGCGTTAAGACAAAGGAATGACGATAGCCTATACCATGTTAACTGTGTCTACCTATTGATATGGTCAAGATTTGTTTTACTACATTATGATACGAAAATTCCAGTTTCATGTTATGTTTTGTTTTACATTACCTCTAAGCAAAATACACTGCCATTTGTGAAAATTGAACACCAAGAAAGAATTTCCCGAATAACTCCAAACTTGGTGGAAGTGTAGAAGAGTGTGCAAGCAATAAATGATTAGGTTTGCAGAGAGATGGGGTACACGTAGGCCGAGCAGAGCCCAAGCGTGTCGGTCCGACAAGGTCAGTGTTGCGCCCAGTGTAGTCAGTGCAGACCTGTCAAACAATGTGAAAACAATAAAGTGAGTGCCAGTATGCCTTGTCGACATCAAAGGGAGCCATATTGGCATGTGAGGGAGTTTGAACGGGGCAGAATGATCGGTCTCCGGGAAGCGGGTTTGTCATACCGTGACATTTTGGCTCGTACAGGGCGTGCTGCTACGACAGTGATGCGTGTGTGGAAGCAGTGAATAGATGAAGATCGTACGCAGCAAAGTGCGGGTACTGGACCACGTAACATCACCACAGCACGGGATGACCGTCATCTTGTCCGCATGGCCATAACGGACCGTACAGCTTCATCCACAGTGTTGGCTCGACGCTGGAGCACTGCAACAGGTGTGAACTTGTCTGCATCAACGGTTCGTCGCCGTCTGCTGCAGGTTGGACTGGTTGCATGCATGCCATTACGTCGGCTTCCATTGTCCAGAAACCACAAGCTCCTCCGACTGCAATGAGCACGTGAACACCGTCACTGGGGGTGCCGAGTGACAAAATGTAGTCTTTTCGGACGAGTTCCGCTTCAACGTGTCCTACAGTGATGACCGCATACGTGTTCGGCGGTACCGTGGTGAGCGCAACCTGGAGAGCTGCATTGTTGAACGGCATAGCGGACAAACACCAGGTGTGATGGTTTGGAGAGCTATTGGTTACAACAACCGATCTCGCCTCCTACGAATTGAGGGCACTTTGAACAGCAACCGGTGCCTAACGGTGGTTGTAGAGCCTGAGGTACTCCCCCTGCTTCAGGTATCTTCACAGGCCACATTTCAACAGGACAATGCCCGGCCACATATTGCAAGGAATGTACAAGCCTTCTTCGAAGAACGACGGGTACCATTGCTTCCCTGACATGTCGCCCATCGAACATGTCTGGGATATGGTTGGCCGGCACCTGGTGCGTCAGGCCTTTCAGTAACCAGTGTCACGGATTTGTGGGCTTGAATACAAACTGCGTGGAGGGAAATCCCTCAGGAACTTTTTCAGAACCTTTTTTATTCAATGCCATGGCGTATAGCAGCTCTAATTGCAGCGCATGGAGACCACACCAAAAACTGAATATTAGGGCTCAAAGGTCATGTATAGTTTTGAAAAGTTCATCATTTGTTACTTGTCATGTACCTAATCTGTGGTATTAAATTCACGAGTTTCCTTCTTGGTGTTGCAATTTTCACAAACGGCAGTGTATATGTGAAGATGTCCCAAAATAAATACGATAAAACTCCATATACAATTTCATTCTGAATTTCTATGAGAGGAAAAACAACTCAGTATATCTGTACAAATAAACATTACAAATTATATTATAATGCAACAAATGAAGTAACGATTATTCGTTAAAGTCCAGAAATTGCACAACTGATATTAAAGGAAATTATGTTACCACCAACCTTTAATGCAAATTCAAAAGTTGTTGGTTTACATTGATGATATATACAACTAGGTCCACCACTAAAAATAAGTTTATTGTATTTAAAATTTCCTTTTCTTTTAACGAGATATAAATTAACAAAGTTGAGAAAATTTCTGTAATGACAAATGAGGACGTCTGAGAGCATCTTAGTGTTTCACAATATCAAAAATGATAAAAATAAAATCAAAGACATTTTTCATAAAAGAAAATTTAAAACAACACTTCACAGAATGTATATTCAGGCTGAATATGTATGACCCAGTTCTGGAGTTCATTTTCAAAATCTAAATGAGAAACTCGTGTGAAAATACTACACACTAGGCTTCGAGCTAAGGAATCAATAACTTATTTTTCTTTTAGCAGTTTACGCTTCTGGTAAATGAATGTTGCTGTGAATGAGAAAGTTATCAACATTTTCGGGTGAAATAAAATATAACATAGCAATAATTTAGTTTTGTTTTAGCAATTTATACTTCCAGCAAATGAAGTTGTTGTAAATGAAATCAGTATCAACTTTTACAGCTGAAGGAAACTTATAATGTAAACAATATCTTATTTCTGTTTTAGCATTTGACGATTCCAACATATGAATGTTGCCGTGAATGAATTCTGTTAGGTAAAGGATCATAATATCTAATACGCTATAATACGCCATAATACGCTATATATGGTTTCATAGAAGGGGCAGATTTGGTGTTTCAGTCAAAAAGTGGTGGTGCTTATCATAAAGAGATGAGTAATGTATTGTTCAGGGAATGGCTTACCGATCTCCTTCAGAGACTGGAAGAAGGGTGTGTCATAGTAATTGACAATGCTTAAAGATAAAATCGCTAATACAAATTCTAGGAAAGCTGAAACTTTGTCATGACTTCAAAGTAAGAATATATCTATAATCTACATAAAATAACCAAATAATAAACTAATTGTAAAACAGCCGCCTAAGCATATTATTGTTAGTATTTCATTGTTAGTGCATACATTCACATATCGGCTGTGACCGTTGACCGCGCTTGTATTTCACTGTATCATAACTCCATTATCATGAGAACTTGAGCTGCGTATAAGGAAGGCAACAACGGACTGAGCCTTCACCTTGGGCCTGGTCACTCTGGACGTTCGAACAGGAAATGAGACATATACCCGTTCGGTATACCAAATGGAATGGTCTGAGAGAGGGACACCGCTCGGAATCCAGTACACCCAACCTGTACGGGCGGTATTCAGGAGCTCATTTGTGTTCGAAGGCATGAATGGTACAAAATAGTGCCACAAAACTCTACTGCTGGCTCCCTCTTCCTTCTTGGGAGTGTCTCGATTATTCCCGGGATCCCCGCAGGTTGCGGGTGGATAAGGCAGGATTAGCCGGCATCAGAATTGGTGTCATTTGGAATCATTATGGACTCCGTCCTTGTTAGCGCGCATCCTCGTCCGAATCTGGTAGCCCTTCGGGTCTCCCCTTCATTCCTTCCCACAGGGGTCACTTTGAAAACACAAAGGGCCCACTATAGCGTACGTGCGGTGCTGTGTTCCAGTACTGGAGGACCTCCGTCTGACTGCCCATAACTCCTAAGTGATAACCGAAAACAAAAATAGTAGATGATACAAGTGATAAAAGAAGGGTTTTATTTTGCGAGTAGGAATGTAGGCCCGTAGGCCTTCGTTTCGCAATCTACAAGCAAAGTAAAACCAATTAATACGAGTGGCATATACTATTTTTAGACACGATCGAATTTTTAAAATGTCAATAACATAATATTATTTCCTGAAACTAATAAAAATCACATTTGGAACGAGATCAACTCACGTGTATAGCGAGATTCTTGAAACAAGAGAAATGACGTTAAAAGCCAGATAAACTCTCATGTGCAACGAGATGTCAGATGTTTTGTTGATTCTCTAAGTCATATTCAGTAAAATTATTTTCAACATGTTTTACCTTATACCAGGCAATGAAGCGATTAAATGCTATATCCTATTGCTTTCTGGATTTTTTGGCTAAGTAATTCTAGTGTTATTCTTTCTGCTGTCTGTAATTTCTTGGCTCTTCCATTTCTGTTTCTTCTGAATTCATAATTGCTGCCATTTAATCTTTATGTAGGTTATACTAAAAAAAGAATGATGCTTTAGATCAAAGAAAGCACAAGACTGCCAATATAAGATATAAGTTAACTCCACAACGAATTGCGATTAATTGAAGTATGACGTTTTTTATTGTCAACAGATAATGCGATCGCCATGGGAAATTGTGTAAAAAGACATAATGAAAACTAAAACCTAATCAAACCAAGTCGAATTATTAATTCATTCATTATCTGTTTACCCTCCTCTAATGTAGGACTTACACCCCCCAGGACTTACAAGCGGGTGCCTGGGGTCAGAGGCCCGTCGAGGAGCAGACACTCATGGATCAGACAGAGCATCCAGGATGGGTGATCAGCCCGATGCCTGGTATGGGATGAAGGAAGTAGATGAAACGAAATGTGGGTGAAATGGATGAAAGGAAAGGTGATGATGGAGCAGTTGGTGGAATGAATGTCGGGGGAAACCGGAGGACCCGGAGAAAACCCGCCGCTTCATCCACCACAAATCCCACATGCAGGTCCCTGGGATTGAACCCGGGCCGTCTCGGTGGGAGGCGAGCGGCTTAACCAGTCGGCCACGGCGCCGCCCAAGTCGAATTGTTAAACATGTGCAAATACAAAGGGTAATTGTCATGTGATATGGACTTGAAACCAAATTTGGTCTCAATAGAGTGTTATAAGATTTTTATCGCGTTAGTGCGATAATGTAACGCTTTTAGTTCGGTGGACTTTGTTAGAAGTTCTACTTTTAGGTCATGCTGTGTAAAAAAAGTATTTAATTGTTCTTTCACACAAGCGTGTGTACGACAAGTTTGTAAAGGTAGAGTCAGACTAAAAAGTTCAGTGCTACAGCCGGGATTTGATATGGCATTGAATTTTTCAGTCTGACTACCTTTCTTTCTCTGACTCTACTAAAATGAGTGCATTATAGTTTTAAATATTTTAGTGTGCGTGTTAGAACGGATGTTCTTTTCCAGTTAATATCTCGGACTATTGCCATGAAACTTGATATATAACATAGTTAATGCTCTAAGGAATTTTACTTGTGCCCAAATGGAGATTAAATGGGATACTAGATCAAAAATCTAAATATATCGCTCTATATTGAACTTGCTTTAATATTTCAGCAGTCTATAAGACCAGGCACATCTTCATGTGGCGAGCCCAGGTTCGTAATCGTTTGGATAAAACTGCGTGGCTAATGATTTTATTCTTCATTCCTTGGGATGAATATCAGAAATTTTCATCATTTAAAATCCAGTTTGTATTTCATGTTTTCATTTTTGTCTTTTGCTCTGGTTACAGGAAGTTAAACTTAAAAATAGGTGTGAGGAATAGACGCAAACTTGTGTTGACTAATACAGAAAATTAGAGCGTTTACCTTTTGTTTAGTTTAAGAAACATATTACCTAAACAAAATCTGAATATATCTTCTACCTAAAAATAAGCTACTCTATACGGTTGTTTTTACTTTGTTTCTTCTTAAACTGGAGATAAAATGTACATTTCATCAGTTATTATATTTTAATTTCCATGGTATTCCCGAAAAGTAGATCATTTTAATCATATTTAACAGAGAGGAATATAAGGTGGGGGAAGGTAGAGAGGGAGGGAGGAGGCATCATCGTCATCATCATTTAGGCAATTATGTCTGTTCCATCTCCAGAATTAAAATTCTAAAATTGATCACTCCATTGCTTCTTAGACATTCCTATATTTCTTTTTCTTCTTGATTTATAACTAAACGCTTTCGGTATTCGATATGATGGCTTTCTTATTGTGCTGTCGTGCCATTTATTCCTGTATTCTCTAATTAATACTTGTTATGTGTAGCTATCTTGTACATCAGAAGGGAGAGATAAAGATAAAAAAGAAGAAACCTGAGTAGAAAACAGGATGGCATAACTACAGCTATCTATGGATTCTGCTAGTAAAGTAAACAATTTCAAGTAGAACTTGACGAAGAATTTTTTTTACAAGAGAGCTTCATAACATGATGCAAAAGCAGGTATTCTGTATAATACAAAATCAAGAAATTCTTAATAATTTTGTTTTATATGCAAAACCTTTCAAAAGCTATAAAATAATGACATTAGAATTATTAAAGAAAAAGCATTGTTTTCATTTAAGCACTTACAGCTTTTTAATTTGCAAGCATTGCAAAACCCTCTCCAAAAACTTAAAACGTTATAAAATTCCGTCATATTAATTCTTCTTTCCTGTCCTGCATGTACTCTCAATTCAAGAGAACTATTTAAGTTGTTAGCTCTGATCCCCTAACCCTTATACAGAATTTAACAAAAATTGTACAGCACAAATGCAGGACACATTCCTCACACGTAAACGAAGAAATTATGTTTTATTACCATGCTACAACTCATTTTCTCCAACTCATTAATCATGGGAAACACACAAGAATAGAACTAACCAGCATACCTCATGCAACTCTTTCTCACATGAGATGTTCAATACGCCCTCCGTGAGCATTGATACATGCATCAACCCGCCCTCGTAGTCAATCCCGGATGCGCTGATGTATCCCTGGAGTATTGCTTATGGTTTCGCAGCCTTCCATAATACGGACACAGAGACTCTGAACATCAGTACTGGGGTTCGATACACAAGCGCTTTCAAATGCCCCCACAAATGAAAGTCTAGTGGGTTAAGGTACGGGGGGGGGAGTGTGGAGGCCAGGCAATTGGTCCACCTCTACCTATCCATCTGTCACCAAATCTGTTATTTACAAGCCGACGGACATTAACACAAAAATGAGGTGACAGAAAATCTTTGTTGATGACTTGCTTCAACAGTTGTCCGAGGATTGACGTCAGCCCATACATGCCGATTGTGATAATTTATCATCTGATCAGTTGAAACGACGCACCATTGCACTAAAATTAGGGTTAACACTTTGTTGCATAAACCGTTCACAGAAGCGTACCCGTGCAAGAAAATCAGCTGCTGATAGTGCCTGCACACGCTGTAAACGGTATAGATACAGCCGGACCTCGTGTAACACTCGCCAGACAATCATGTGGTCAACATTCATTGTTACATCTACTTGTCTTGTACTGACACTAGGGTCGTCGTCAACTGCCAGAAGAATTTCCGCCTCCCGTTGCAGTGTCCTCGTCCTTCTAGGCCTCCCCCGGTCGCGAGTATCAGACTGAAATGCCCCATGTTCCCTAAGACGACGATCAATGGCTTCAAACGTTTTTCCGTCGGGGCATCTTCGTCCTGAAAATCTCTCCCGGTACAAAGGTTGAGCGCAAGTGCCATTGTCGTCTGCTAATCCATAGATCAAATGGACATCTGCCATCTCTGCATTTGTGTAAACTGCCATTGCACGAGCCAAGTATTAAACAACTCTACTAGTACGTAGTAACCCGTGTGCTTGCCAAGGTCGCACTGTTCACTGGAACAGTTGATGTTACCTATAAACAAGCAATGACATAAGTCGCCTGGCAACAGGGACATGTAAAATAAAACACTGGCTGTGCACCTACGATAATGACAACGTAACCAGACGTAACCAAGAGTGCATGTTCCCCATGATTCTAACTTCTGTTCGTGTGTATTTCTCATGATTAATGAGTTAGAGAAAATGAGTTGTAACATGCAAATGAGGTGTTTCCAGATCCATGTTCATATAAGAATTTCTTCGTCTACGTGCGAGGAATGTGTTCTGCAATTTGTGCCGTACATTTTTGTTACATCCTGTATACCTACCTGCTGTACACTGCTGAGGGTGCTCTCACCTTTTGCAGCAGGGCGCTATGTATTGGAAACCTAAAACTTAAACAATGGGTGTCAATGTGGTGATGGGTTTTGTAACGCTAACATAATTAACATAAGTTAATAATCAAAATGTTAATAACCAGCAGAACTCTCAGCCTTGCTTGAGTTAGGGTAAGGCAAGTTGTTTTTGCAGTATAGGTAATTTCGTAGCATGTTTTTAAGAGGATGCTGCAAGCTTGCCTATTGCTGTAAGGTTTCACAGTTCTGTTAGTAGGTAGAATGACATTTTCCCTTCAAACTGTCCGCATTTCCAGACCCGCGGCCATTGGAATGTAGAGACCAAAGATTTTCCTATTTAGTTCCGAGTTTACTGGTGAAAAGGAAGGTGTTGCATGCCTACACAGTTTTAAATTTAGCTTCAAGCCATTTGAAAGTAGTTAAGAACGTTTTATTAACACGGAACAGATATATGTCGTGTATAGTGTTGTATAAACGATTTGTTGAATTTGTTTTGTGACGCATAAGCCTACAGGAACCTCAAGAATCCAGCGCATTTTGTTATGAAAATGTGTCTAATATTAGACCATTCAATTCTTCTGCTGTTTAAGTTGCTCTTACATCAGCTCCACACGTTCCTGCACAACAGTAGTTACATATAATACAGAGGTAATTATTCTAAATATATAACCATAACAACTCATTAATTTTAAACTATTGCCAAATTACCTACCTAATGCCATGTCATGTTGCCAATTTACCTACCCCATCGTAATAAAACAGTATGTATTTGTTAAGCAATATATTTGGAGTTATAAACTTAATATTTAATTTCATTTTTTATTACTTTTACAGAATTTCACTCAATATGAACCCTAAGAAGATAAAAACTAATAAAAAAATAAAGAAAGTGAAAAAGAGTACAGGAATTATGAAACTGCAGATCTTTTGAGTGCAGTTAGAAAACAAATTCGAAAGTTTGACAAATACAAACAAAATTGTAGCGTTCCTTACAACACAATTAAGAAATTTCTTGCTCAAAAGTAAAGACCTGAATATCCAGAAATACAAAAATTGGCCCGGCCATTTGCATTACCAGTTGAAATCGTCATCATGACAAATATGAAACACAGCAAACAAATGAAGCTCTTTACATGTGTGATAGATGTGACAGTTGGTTCAGGTTTTAAAGACTAGGTCTATGTAGGTACTTGTGGGACCAAATGATATGGGGTTTCAAAATTACCTTACTACTACTGCAAAATTAACTTGCCTATTGCGAACTTATCTACCTGCGCAGGGTGTCGTCATGTTTGTCATTGTAAAAAATACAGTGTTCAGGAAAATCTAATTCTTTATTAAAATGTTTGTCAGTTATGTGATTACCGAAAAAAGTTGTTTCCAAAAGCTTCCTTGGCTTAATATAATAAAACATTATTTTGTAAAAATACTACGAAATTGCCTTACCTTGCCCTATACATTTATCTAACATTTTCGTTTCCTCTCCCTTTGCTCTTTTACCTTATGTGTGTTAAAGCCGTTTCAGAAATTGAGGGCTAGAGGCAATAAAAATTCCATGTATTATTTGCTACGAGATGTCATTTTTTATGGTTGTAGTTGTTAAGTTTTGTAACATTGTAAGTAACACCAAATAACATTGGTCCTATTAATCATTTCATTGGTCCTCCACCCCGTCTGATCTATTTCAAGATTGAAAGTGTCGGCAATGTTGTTTTGGTGCAGTGTGGCAGGGGAAAGGACATTCTTTGTGCACTTTCTCCGTTCTTTGGCTGGTTGCCGGGGTATAAAGACCATCCCTTGGGGGGGGGCGGCGTTGGACCTTGTGTAGGGCGTGGTCCCCGATCTGTCTGTCTGACTGCCTCAGCGTCTAAATCTTGAAACTGTAGGGACCCTGACATTGCTGTGCCGTCACCATTGTTTGCGCCCGCCCTTCCGTCGGTACAATATCCTCATTAACTGCATCGGTTGCGAGTCCCCTCAGCTTCACAATCCAACGTTAGTGTCTGGGAGGGAGCGCGATTTTGATTTCCGGTACCTGGTTAGTAGGGTAGGTAGGACAGACCTGGCACACTTTTGCGTTTATATGGGAAAGGATAGGGAAAACGATGGTATATGCGGTGGAAAATGCGTTTATATGGGGAAGATAGGGACTACGAGGATCGATGGCAGGCCAAGTCATGGGTTGAAGGACTGGGAATGTGTTTTATATGAGAGATACGGGGAATACGAGAAGAAGTGTTGGACTAGATAGGGGTTGAGATATGGTATATGCATTTATATGGGAAAGATAAGGAAAACGTGAACAGAGGCTAGGATAGACAGATGCTGAAGCAGGGGGAATATGAACATATTTACAGGAGAGATAGGGGATACGTGGAGAGGTACTAGACTATTCAGGGTTTGAAGGGTAGAGTATGACTTTTTATATGAAGAGACGAGGAAAACGAGGGTATATGCTAGGTTGTGAGAACCTTCAAGGAGGAAAAAATGCGTTTATATGGGAGAGATAGGGAAAACGAGGAGAGTTCTGAGGTAGAGCAGGGACTGAAGGAGGGAGAGATATGCTTTATACGACAGAGATAGGGCATGCGAGGGGAGGTGCTAGTGCAGACAGAGGTTAAGGAGTATGGTATACGTTTATATGAGGAATATATGGAAAACGGGGGGCAGGCGGCATGATAGACAGAAGCTGGGCCACTTTTGCGTTTATATGGGAAAGGATAGGGAAAACGAGGGTAGATGCGACAGTTCAAGGAGGAAAATGCGTTTATAGGGGAGAGATAGGGGAAACGTGTTCAGATAATAGGCTAGACAGATGCTGAAGGACGGGAATATAGACTTATACGGGAGAGATGGGGAAATCCGAGGAGAGGTGCTAGACTAGACTGATGCTGAAGGAGGAGGGGATACGCTTTATACGGAAGAGATAGGGAATACGAGGGTCGATGCTAGGCTAGACAGGATTGAAGTAGGGAATGCGTCTTATATGAGAGAGCTAGCAAACCGAGGAGAGGTATTAGGCAGGAAGGTTTGAATGACAGAGTATGCGTTTATATGGGAAAAGATAGGGAAAACGAAGGTAGGTGCTAGGTTTAGAGTCTTCAAGGAGGAAAATGTATTTATATGAGAGCGGTAGGGCATACGAGGAGAGGTGCTAGTCTAGACATGGTTTGAGGAGTAGAGTATACGTTTATATGGGAGAAATATGGAAAACGGGAGAGATACAAGGATAGACAGAGGTTGAAGGAGGAGGAATGTAGGTTTATACGGCAATATGGAGAGTAATTCGATTATAAAACTTTTCTCATCCAACGTTACAACACTTATATACTTTTTCTAAACCTTACAAACTTTTTATATGTTAAACAGTAGCGCGCGAGACGGAGAGGGACAAACTGTATATCGGTTTACAGTGAAGTATACGTCCTAACCTATGCCCGCCTTGTATGTTCTGCATCTTCTCATTGTCTATTCATTCCTAACATAATCACGTAACAAGACGTAACCAACAAACGTAACCACGTAACAAGACGTAACATAACAGCATGACAAGACGTCACACTAAGTAACATAAGCACGTATCCTCATAACATCACGTGACATCACGTAACCAGAAACGTCACACGACGTAACAACACGTAACAACTATGTAACCAAGTAACAAAACGTAAGAACAACACGTAACCAGCCCATTGCTAAGGTAATCTAAGCTAATCCATCCTCCATAACTTAGACAATAAGTACGAGAACCTAGCCTAGATTAACCCGACCAATCCAAACGTTCCTCTCATCATCTATTCTACTCAGTCATCGACTAACCTAATCCGACTAACCAAAGATAACCTCATTGTTATATTCAGGTTTTATTATTCGAGAGTTTTAATTGAAAAGTTACGTCAACATACCTTTATTTTAGTTTGTTGTAGGCGTCTCTCCCCTTTTTATCTAGGCTTGAGACTAGCACTAGGATTGCTCCTAATGGCAGGGTTACCACCTTCCCTTCCATCTTCTTCTTTCTTCATCGGTCGTCAGCTAGCTGCATATACAGCACACGGATAACCTTCATTTTTTTTAAGATTGTAGACTCACGAGAAAATCTTCATATTCGACTTACATTCTCTTATGCACTACTTGTAATGCTGTAATGTCCATAGGCGTATGTCGTTATACCGTCCTCAGCAATAATTCTTTTATCGTCGTATGGTGTCAATGTAATTTTATTCACTTGTACTGTGGCAAGAGCACGCTGTCGCGATAGGATCAGATTCATGGGCGTTCTGATAATTTCTCTGGTTTTAAGGCAGTCAGTATAGCTCTCGAACGTGACGTACTGCTTAATAGCACTACGTTTTATGCCTTTAATCTTTTTTATCATTGAACCGTCGATATCTAGGGCATACATTTTAGGTCGTAGCCCTACAAAGCGTTGAATGATTTTACCATTAGCCTCATCTTTAAATTTCCCAAGTACCTTCTTGTTTAGAGGTGAATAGCATATATGGCTTGTAGGATAATCAGCAGTATCTAGGTGCTCAAGAAAACGTAGCTTATCCTGGTACACATCTTCAGTTTTAACACGATGAATGAACGAATCAGTGTCCATATACATAAGCTTCAGGTTTTCAGCTCCATAATACGGTAGCAACACATCATAGTGATACCGGTACATTAATGTCTTGGAGATATCCAACACACTCATACCGATGTATATAGGCTTGTTGAACACGATCTGTCGGGAGGCCATATGTACAGCAGCTAGATTAGAAGCATATATAGTCCTGTCGATAAACGTTGGCTTTGCAATTAACTTTTCCAGAGTCTTCTCATTTGTCACCAGCCGTATATCCATACGATTACGCAGGTTCTCCATAGTTTTTCCGAACATAGCATTGTTGAACAATTTGTAGAGATCCTTCTCAAAATCATTTGCAGCTTGTTGTCGTAGTCTGTTGTTAAATTCCACATACGGTTTTAACCATCGAGACTGTTGGAATTGTAGCACACGATGGATTTTTGTCAACCGTAGTCCATGATCAAGAGCTTGCTTCAACGCCATGTAATGTAGTACATACTCATTTCGAGGTCCTAGATGAGGTATCAGTTTCTTTGTAGGAGAGTCCTTAGGCGTCATACACTCAGGCAGGAAAGGTAGATCGTTGTGTAGATCGTGAAGTTCTGCAGGATACTCGATGTCGACTTCTAATATGTAACCGTAAGGATCATCTTCTTGTAGTCTTTCTAAGTCAATTTTTTCAGGTGATACCCACTCAAATCCACCATAAGGGAGAGCGTGACTCATTGCCCACCCATATTGGTTGTTGGCGTCCTCATAGGTAATAAATTGGGTTGGTCTCGATGGATCATACTTCTCCATGTAGGTGTTATTAGCCTCTGCATAGCGGTGAGAAACTTGACATAAACCTCCTCTTATGCCAGATTCCACCGTGAGTAATTGATCATAATCCTGTAAAAATTCCAGCTGATTCCAGTGTACAGTAACATGGCATTCCATGTAAGTCCTGGAGAGGTGAAATAATGTGCAGGGTCGACTTTGTGTGTTTTGAGTGTTTGCTCCCTAAATGTCTCAAAGACATCAGCTAGGAGAAGCACATCAGAGATTAAGTAGAGGTCGCTGTACTCGCCCAGGTTTCTGACATTAAACAGCTCCCATACATTTTTAGCATGATCGTAGTCAGCATCACTAATTTCCTCTTCATTTAATTTATTGTAGAAGGAGTCCTTAGGAGGTAAGCAGGTTTCGTTCACAACGTCCCATGAAGTGATGTAATCATAGGGAAATACACCCTTACGGGTCATCAACTTCAACTTGTCTTCTCCGAAGTACTTCAATGTTTCAGGATACGATGTTAGGTTTTTTACCAGCTTATTCAAGCTTGTACTCAGGAACCGAAAACTATCCACAAACCGGAGCATTATATCTCCAACATACCTGGAGAATGATATATAGCTTTCTTCAGAGCCAGGAATTACTTCCACTCGCTCACTTGTACATCCCAGCTCCTTAACAATGAAGTGTGTGTCATATCCGCTGAGGTTGTGCATGAAGACAGGGATATATTTAGGTGTTTTGCAGGCTAAATTACATTCATTATGCAGACTCCCCCGATATTCACCACTGATGTGATCATGGTCGCGTACTTTATAGTTCTCTTCAGTAAAGGTTTTTCCACACAAGTAGCATACTGTAGAGGCGTTAAAATCCATCTACTGTTGATCTGTAAGTTTCAGGGGCATGACAGATTTGTATATATTATTAATGTCCTTTGCAAGGAATGACAGGTATTCCATAAACCTCTGAGCAGCATCAACACCACGGTATACATAGGGATGCTTAGGAAGACCAGTTTCCAGATGTTCAACGTCGGTTGATGGTTTAACGTAAACACAGAAGCTCATTGATGTGTGCTCTTGATAAAGGGTTGTATAGGAAGTTTCAGGACTGGGAATACACGTATGACATGGAGTGAGAATACTCTCAAAATCCGCATAGATGACGTAAGGTAGTTTCAGCATCCTCTCCACATTTTTAAACTGTACAATTGATTTCTCCTTTGTAGGCATAACTACCCTTGCAACACCATGCTGATTACAGATGGCTGCATGTTCTTCCAGTTTTTCCAGCCCACTTCGGCCATATCGATTGTCAAAATGTGTAAAGCACCGCTTACAGGTATATATCACTCCATCATGCTTAGTTTTTTGACGTCGAACGAGCTTCTCAAAATTCTTGATATATACATAGTGATGTTTTCCACTACTGTCACTCAATAGCAGGAGGTCACAGTGGTCAGGTAGTTCAGTGTCAGCAACCTTTATCGGATACACTGCATGCTTCTCATCCAGGCCGAAGACGTTGATAGATATCCTATTAAGCTTCTCGAATTTAGGTATTTGAGAAAGCGGAGTAGGATTGGAAACACAGCTGAAGTCGTACTTATCTTGGAATTGTTTGTATTTGCTCACCGTTGGGCATTCTCTCCTATGAATTTAGCTAATACAGAGTACATAAAGCATAGCTCATCAGTTAAATTCTGGATGTTAATGCAGGCTTTTCTTGCTTCAACAGATGGCGGTAGTGGTATGTAGCTACTTCCTCGTAACGGGTTGAACTTGTTGATACGAAGGCGCACCCCTTCCACAGCACGCAGAGCCCAGTTGCTTCCCTTTAGTTGTGATTCCTCCATTTCAGTAACCAATTTCTTCATTTTGGTTTCCAGCATAGAGTCCAGATCCGTTTCTAGGAAAACAGCTTGATTTCTGGTTTTAAATGTCTTGTCACAGGTTTCTCCGATACTGTTAACAAATCTACACTCAGCTAACAGATTAATTTTCAAACTCTTGTGAATACCAAGCTCTTTATGCACAGCCTGGATTATCCGCTGTTTTGCTTCATGCAGGTATATATTCAGGTCCTTAGCCGATTCACATCGTATAAAATACGATTTCAAACTTCCATGGAATGAAGTTTTATATTCTTTCATGTCACACTCCTCCATCGTAGATAACAACTCTTGCTTTGACGGTTCTAATCTACGTTTCTTCTCAGGTCTGTTTATTTCACACGCATCTTCGTGTCGACGACCCTTATAACTGTCTTTGAAGGCTACATTACAATATTTACACTTGAAGAGCTTTTTACAACGTAGCTCATGTCGTCTTTTATCATATCCACGGAGGAACTTCTTACAGCATTTACCACAAGAATATCCCGAGACACTAGGAATGATATCCTTATACGAGGACTTATTCATTTTTCTTCTTGATATAATAAGGTATTTACCTTTCTTCAAGGAAATGTACGCCTTGATATCACTTAGAAAGCTGATTATTTTCTGTGAGAACAGCGATGTTAACACCTCAGAGATGATCAACAGAATGAATTTCAATGCTAGAGGTTGCTCTATTTATAGAGGAAGCACGAACCTTTATGCATCAATTATATAACGTATTAACCCTTCTTCAAGGAAATGTACTCTTCTTCACATTGATAACACTTTAGATTATTTTCTGAGAGAACAGCGATGTTAACACCTCAGAGATGATCAACAGAATGAATTTCAATACTCAAGTTCGCTCTATTAATAGAGAAAGCACGAACCTTTTTTTAATCAATTATATCCTGATTATTAATACCAAAAACGGTGATGAAGCGTGTAAGCTCTTATATATTTCAATTCGTGTTACACTGATGTTCGAGCGTCTCCATATAGCTTCGTATGCTTAGAGAGAAAGTGTAAAGTATTGTGAAGATGTTATGTATTGTTCGGCTATAATCGTACAGATTCGGAGAGCTTGACTGGTGAAGGTGATGAACGATCCGTCGACCGAGCAGGAGGCAAGCATTCCCTTCGCGCAACGAAACCTAGAAAGAAAATCGTGATAGATGAGAAACCACCCAGACATTCGCCTGCAGACCATGGAAAACCATGAAAAAATATGTCGGAGTGAGCGTCCAACGGAACTCGAACCAGGGACTCTAAAAGCACACGTGAAAGATACAACTTATATAGAATGAAAGGAAACCGGTGACGATGAGAAACCACTCCAGCATTCGCCTGCAGACCAGGGAAAACCCTAAAAAATATGATGTCAGAGTGATCAACCAACAGGAATCAAACAAAAGACCTTAGAAGCATATAGGTTAAGATGTAAATCAAATAAAAATGCAATAAAATCGTGCTAGATGAGAAACCACCCAGACATTCGCCTACAGACCAGGCAAAACCATGAAAAATATGTCAGAGTAAACAACCAACGACAATCGAACGAGGGAAACCATCAGATTCCTCTAGAAGCATAAAGTTGCAAATGAAAGAAAATCGTGATATATGAGAACCCACTCAGGCATTCGCCTGCAGATCAGGGGAAACCATGAAAAAAAATCAAAGGGCTGAGCGACTGACGGATAGAGTGTGCGACCGACAGGGAAATCAAACAAAAGGTCTCTAGAGACAAAAAAGATGCAATTGAAAGGGAATCGTGATAGCAAGTACCACTACAGCATTCAACAGCAGACCAGTGAAAACCATGAAAAGATTCGCGATCAGAGTAAACTGATTGAAATCTAACCCCTGAACCCTAGAAGTTCACGTGTAAAAATACAAAATAAATTGGATTGAAATGGAATCATGATAGCAAATACCACTACAGCATTCGACAGCAGACCATCGAAAACCATGAACAGATCCGTGATCAGAGTAAACAATCGATGGAAATCTAACCCCTGAACCCTGGAAATTCACGTGAAAAAATACAAATAAAATGGTTTGAAAGGGAATCTTGATAGCAAATACCACTACAGCATTAGGCGGCATACCAGCGAAAATCGTGAGAAACGTAAGGTCAGAGTGCTCGTCCCTACGGAATCGAATCCGAGACATCTCAAATGCAAAGTGCTGCCGTTATTGACTGAACAAAACAGTAAAAACAGAACTCATTAGCAGTCGACAGTGCTTAAACACGTTAACTTTCACCATATGACGTCACAGTCGGGGACAGTTTGCCTATCACCGACATGTCGAGAGATGCATATTTTAGACATCTCATAAACAAGAGAAGCATATACAGAAGTTTCATACCAACGTACTCACTACGCTCGCAAAGATAATCTAAAATTTCATCGTTGAAATACTTTGGAAATAGCGTAGAAGTTTTTCAGCCCTTATTTAATTAAAATTCATGTATATACCCTATTATTTAGTGATTTTTTCAATAATTTCTTCCTCTCATCTCAATCATTCAACAAAAAATCAGTGTACAATATGCATTTTTATACGTTTTAATGTTCGTTTATTTTTAAAAACCGCTGCATTTGCCCGTAATTGCGAGCAATAATTTTTTTTTCAGATTTACTTAGATGTGTAGCTTGTAGAATCGAATTAGGAAATGTTTTAATAAATGTATTGTATTTTGTTTAGCTTAAAGTATCTACATTTTTAAAGCTGCCATGACCGTTATTTGTATTTAGTATAAAGATTGTTATATTTTCATTTTTAAGACTTCCTTTGTTAAAGATAATGTCTTGCAATCTAATTTTTAAATTTCTTTTGCAAAGATAATCTAAAATTTCATCGTTGAAATACTTTGGAAATAGCGTAGAAGTTTTTCCGCCCTTATTTAATTAAATTCATGTATATACCCTATTATTTAGTGATTTTTTCAATAATTTATTCCTCTCATTCTTCAAAAAATCAGTGTACAATACGCATTTTTATACGTTTTAATGTTCGTTTATTTTTAAAACCGCTGCATTTGCCCGTAATTACGAGCAATAATTTTTTTCATATTTACTCCGATTTTTAGCTTATAGAATCGAATTAGAAAATGTTTTAATAAATGTATTGTATTTTTTTTAGCTTAAAGTATCTACATTTTTAAAGCTGCCATGACCGTTATTTGTATTTAGTATAAAGATTGTTATATTTTCATTTTTAAGACTTCCTTTGTTAAAGATTATGTCTTGCAATCTATTTTTAAAATTCTTTTAAAACCAAAGCGAACGTTAACAACTATAATGGCTGTCTTCATGTATCGAAAAAGCTAACATGGCCGCTTCAGCCGTCTTTTTTTCCATAAACGGGAGCATGCGGTGGAGAAGCCTCCCTTACATGTCGATAAAGAAGCGAGCGCCCGACAGTGCGAGGTACAGAGAAGACACCTTCTTTCAGCGTCCGACAGATAGCGGTAAAGTAGGCCGTGCCATGAGGTACCAAACACTGAGAAAGAGACAGAGGGGAGGGGGGAGGCGGAACAGACGCGCTGGGAGAGAGAGGTGAGACCCTTCAGTTAGGCACAGCGCGCCCTAAGGTTCGGACCTATACGTAGTGGCATGCATATACCAACGCAGCGCTCGACAGTGTCTTACGTAATTTAGTTATTTACGCTCACTATACCATTTAAATATACATTCATCTAAGAGATATAATATTCGTCAGGATGACAGATGTCCAAATATACATAACAAAGAAATTAGTTACTGATATAAATGTAATATCGTACGTTCACCATTTTATTTTTAATTACTTTTTTATTTTATTCAAGGATGACTTTGTATTCATGTCACTGGATTCAATCATAGTCCTCCAAACCGACTTGGAACAATCAATAACGCGCTACAATCCCAGGATATATATAAGAGTTGATTATTAATTCAGAATTTATTATTTTTTATATCTTTTAAATTTTTTATTGGAGTTGATTTTTTTTATTGAGTAAGAATGAGTTATATATTTGGATATGATTACTTATCGTATGGTCTTATTATGCTAAGATTTTGAATAATCGGTAACAATAAAATTTTTTTTTATTAACACCGTCAAATAAAACGCTCTGTAAACGTATGTATTTCCCCTCACTTCCCCTCTTCCTACCACCCCACAGTAGTAAAATAAATGGCGACTCTGAGGAGACAGGGGTCGATCATTTGATCGTATAACCGGAGGACATGTGGTTTCACGCCCCCGCCTTCTGTGCAACCGCTACACTGCCGCTAACGACGGGAGCAATGGCGGATTGTCCACACCACCATTAGCGATGAGAACTATCCGCCATTTTCAATATTGGTAAGGGTAGCGATCAGGACATCGCACAAGGAGAGGGGCGGGACCAGCGTACGGGGGCAATACCTTATTGGCCTCGGACGCAACCCCGCTAATCCACAGGGAACCTATTAGACCAGGCCATAAAGGAAGTGGGGGGGGGTGTGGAGGGAGGCGTTAGGGGTTAGACCACAATGGACTTGAGTGTGGCGCGTGCCAGGTGGCATGTAGGGCCTCAAAGAGGGGGCGGGGCTTGCCGGCATACATCAAAGGATCTTATCAGTGGTCGGCATCGCCTTTGTTCTGACCAGAACAATAGCCCATTGTTCTTGAATCGCTATTTATTTTACTACTGTGGGGTGGAAGGAAGAGGGGAAGTGAGGGGAAATACATACGTTTACAGAGCTTTTTATTTGACGGTGTTGATAAATTTTTTTTTTTATTACCGATTATATCCTGGGATTGTAGCGCGTTATTGATTGTTGTTCCAAGTCGGGTTGGAGGACTAGGATTGAATCCAGTGACATGAATACAATGTCATCCTCGAATAAAATAAAAAAAGTAATTAAAAATAAAATGGTGAACGTACGACAGAAAATTTATTTACTATTAAAGCTATAATTATATAACTTACTGTTATTACAATTATGCTAATAATAAATATGGAATGATCATGAAAATATTTTATTATTTAAAATTAGTTTAAGGTTATTGGTTTAATACTAATCTTTCATGGGATAATTACCTATTAATGTGAGACTAGATATTACATTTATATCAGTAACTAATTTCTTTGTTATGTATATTTGGACATCTGTCATCCTGACGAATATTATATCTCTTAGATGAATGTATATTTAAATGGTATAGTGAGCGTAAATAACTAAATTACGTAAGACACTGACGAGCGCTGCGTTGGTATATGAATGCCACTACGTATAGATCCGAACCTTACGGCGCGCTGTGCCTAACTGAAGGGTCTCACCTCTCTATCCCAGCGCGTCTGTTCCGCCTCCCCCCTCCCCTCTGTCTCTTTCACAGTGTTTGGTACCTCATGGCACGGCCTACTTTACCGCTATCTGTCGGACGCTGAAAGAAGGTGTCTTCTCTGTACCTCGCACTGTCGGGCGCTCGCTTCTTTATCGACATGTAAGGGAGGCTTCTCCACCGCATGCTCCCGTTTATGGAAAAAAAGACGGCTGAAGCGGCCATGTTAGCTTTTTCGATACATGAAGACAGCCATTATAGTTGTTAACGTTCGCTTTGGTTTTAAAAGAAATTTAAAAATAGATTGCAAGACATTATCTTTAACAAAGGAAGTCTTAAAAATGAAAATATAACAATCTTTATACTAAATACAAATAACGGTCATGGCAGCTTTAAAAATGTAGATACTTTAAGCTAAAAAAAATACAATACATTTATTGAAACATTTCCTAATTCGATTCTATAAGCTAAAAATCGGAGTAAATCTGAAAAAAATTATTGCTCGTAATTACGGGCAAATGCAGCGGTTTTAAAAATAAACGAACATTAAAACGTATAAAAATGCGTATTGTACACTGATTTTTTGAAGAATGAGAGGAATAAATTATTGAAAAAATCACTAAATAATAGGGTATATACATGAATTTAATTAAATAATGGCGGAAAAACTTCTACGCTATTTCCAAAGTATTTCAACGATGAAATTTTAGATTATCTTTGCAAAAGAAATTTAAAAATTAGATTGCAAGACATTATCTTTAACAAAGGAAGTCTTAAAAATGAAAATATAACAATCTTTATACTAAATACAATAAACGGTCATGGCAGCTTTAAAAATGTAGATACTTTAAGCTAAAAAAAATACAATACATTTATTAAAACATTTCCTAATTCGATTCTACAAGCTAACATCTGAGTAAATCTGAAAAAAAATTATTGCTCGTAATTACGGGCAAATGCAGCGGTTTTTAAAAATAAACGAACATTAAAACGTATAAAAATGCATATTGTACACTGATTTTTTGTTGAATGATTGAGATGAGAGGAAGAAATTATTGAAAAAATCACTAAATAATAGGGTATATACATGAATTTTAATTAAATAAGGGCTGAAAAACTTCTACGCTATTTCCAAAGTATTTCAACGATGAAATTTTAGATTATCTTTGCGAGCGTAGTGAGTACGTTGGTATGAAACTTCTGTATATGCTTCTCTTGTTTATGAGATGTCTAAAATATGCATCTCTCGACATGTCGGTGATAGGCAAACTGTCCCCGACTGTGACGTCATATGGTGAAAATTAACGTGTTTAAGCACTGTCGACTGCTAATGAGTTCTGTTTTTACTGTTTTGTTCAGTCAATAACGGCAGCACTTTGCATTCGAGATGTCTCGGATTCGATTCCGTAGGGACGAGCACTCTGACCTTACGTTTCTCACGATTTTCGCTGGTATGCCGCCTAATGCTGTAGTGGTATTTGTTATCACGATTCTCTTTCAAACCATTTTATTTGTATTTTTTCACGTGAATTTCTAGGGTTCAGGGGTTAGATTTCCATCGATTGTTTACTCTGATCACGGATCTGTTCATGGTTTTCGATGGTCTGCTGTCGAATGCTGTAGTGGTATTTGCTATCATGATTCCATTTCAATCCAATTTATTTTGTATTTTTACACGTGAACTTCTAGGGTTCAGGGGTTAGATTTCAATCAATTGTTTACTCTGATCGCGAATCTTTTCATGGTTTTCACTGGTCTGCTGTTGAATGCTGTAGTGGTACTTGCTATCACGATTCCCTTTCAATTGCATCTTTTTTTGTCTCTAGAGACCTTTTGTTTGATTTCCCTGTCGGTCGCACACTCTATCCGTCAGTCGCTCAGCCCTTTGATTTTTTTTCATGGTTTCCCCTGATCTGCAGGCGAATGCCTGAGTGGGTTCTCATATATCACGATTTTCTTTCATTTGCAACTTTATGCTTCTAGAGGAATCTGATGGTTTCCCTCGTTCGATTGTCGTTGGTTGTTTACTCTGACATATTTTTCATGGTTTTGCCTGGTCTGTAGGCGAATGTCTGGGTGGTTTCTCATCTAGCACGATTTTATTGCATTTTTATTTGATTTACATCTTAACCTATATGCTTCTAAGGTCTTTTGTTTGATTCCTGTTGGTTGATCACTCTGACATCATATTTTTTAGGGTTTTCCCTGGTCTGCAGGCGAATGCTGGAGTGGTTTCTCATCGTCACCGGTTTCCTTTCATTCTATATAAGTTGTATCTTTCACGTGTGCTTTTAGAGTCCCTGGTTCGAGTTCCGTTGGACGCTCACTCCGACATATTTTTTCATGGTTTTCCATGGTCTGCAGGCGAATGTCTGGGTGGTTTCTCATCTATCACGATTTTCTTTCTTTTGCATCTAGGTTTCGTTGCGCGAAGGGAATGCTTGCCTCCTGCTCGGTCGACGGATCGTTCATCACCTTCACCAGTCAAGCTCTCCGAATCTGTACGATTATAGCCGAACAATACATAACATCTTCACAATACTTTACACTTTCTCTCTAAGCATACGAAGCTATACGGAGACGCTCGAACATCAGTGTAACACAAATTGAAATATATAAGAGCTTACACGCTTCATCACCGTTTTTAGTATTAATAATCAGGATATAATTGATTAAAAAAATGTTCGTGCTTTCTCTATAAATAGAGCGAACTTGAGTATTGAAATTCATTCTGTTGATCATCTCTGAGGTGTTAACATCGCTGTTCTCTCAGAAAATAATCTAAAGTGTTATCAATGTGAAGAAGAGTACATTTCCTTGAAGAAGGGTTAATACGTTATATAATTGATGCATAAAGGTTCGTGCTTCCTCTATAAATAGAGCAACCTCTAGCATTGAAATTCATTCTGCTGATCATCTCTGAGGTGTTAACATCGCTGTTCTCACAGAAAATAATCAGCTTTCTAAGTGATATCAAGGCGTACATTTCCTTGAAGAAAGGTAAATACCTTATTATATCAAGAAGAAAAATGAATAAGTCCTCGTATAAGGATATCATTCCTAGTGTCTCGGGATATTCTTGTGGTAAATGCTGTAAGAAGTTCCTCCGTGGATATGATAAAAGACGACATGAGCTACGTTGTAAAAAGCTCTTCAAGTGTAAATATTGTAATGTAGCCTTCAAAGACAGTTATAAGGGTCGTCGACACGAAGATGCGTGTGAAATAAACAGACCTGAGAAGAAACGTAGATTAGAACCGTCAAAGCAAGAGTTGTTATCTACGATGGAGGAGTGTGACATGAAAGAATATAAAACTTCATTCCATGGAAGTTTGAAATCGTATTTTATACGATGTGAATCGGCTAAGGACCTGAATATATACCTGCATGAAGCAAAACAGCGGATAATCCAGGCTGTGCATAAAGAGCTTGGTATTCACAAGAGTTTGAAAATTAATCTGTTAGCTGAGTGTAGATTTGTTAACAGTATCGGAGAAACCTGTGACAAGACATTTAAAACCAGAAATCAAGCTGTTTTCCTAGAAACGGATCTGGACTCTATGCTGGAAACCAAAATGAAGAAATTGGTTACTGAAATGGAGGAATCACAACTAAAGGGAAGCAACTGGGCTCTGCTTGCTGTGGAAGGGGTGCGCCTTCGTATCAACAAGTTCAACCCGTTACGAGGAAGTAGCTTCATACCACTACCGCCATCTGTTGAAGCAAGAAAAGCCTGCATTAACATCCAGAATTTAACTGATGAGCTATGCTTTATGTACTCTGTATTAGCTAAATTCATAGGAGAGAATGCCCAACGGGTGAGCAAATACGAACAATTCCAAGATAAGTACGACTTCAGCTGTGTTTCCTATCCTACTTCGCTTTCTCAAATACCTAAATTCGAGAAGCTTAATAGGATATCTATCAACGTCTTCGGCCTGGATGAGAAGCATGAAGTGTATCCGATAAAGGTTGCTGACACTGAACTACCTGACCACTGTGACCTCCTGCTATTGAGTGACAGTAGTGGAAAACATCACTATGTATATATCAAGAATTTTGAGAAGCTCGTTCGACGTCAAAAAACTAAGCATGATGGAGTGATATATACCTGTAAGCGGTGCTTTACACATTTTGACAATCGATATGGCCGAAGTGGGCTGGAAAAACTGGAAGAACATGCAGCCATCTGTAATCAGCATGGTGTTGCAAGGGTAGTTATGCCTACAAAGGAGAAATCAATTTTACAGTTTAAAAATGTGGAGAGGATGCTGAAACTACCTTACGTCATCTATGCGGATTTTGAGAGTATTCTCAAATATGTCATACGTGTATTCCCAGTCCTGAAACTTCCTATACAACCCTTTATCAAGAGCACACAGCAATGAGCTTCTGTGTTTACGTTAAACCATCAACCGACGTTGAACATCTGGAAACTGGTCTTCCTAAGCATCCCTATGTATACCGTGGTGTTGATGCTGCTCAGAAGTTTATGGAATACCTGTCATTCCTTGCAAAGGAGATTAATAATATATACAAATCTGTCATGCCCCTGAAACTTACAGATCAACAGTAGATGGATTTTAACGCCTCTACAGTATGCTACTTGTGTGGAAAAACCTTTACTGAAGAGAACTATAAAGTACGCGACCATGATCACATCAGTGGTGAATATCGGGGGAGTCTGCATAATGAATGTAATTTAGCCTGCAAAACACCTAAATATATCCCTGTCTTCATGCACAACCTCAGCGGATATGACTCACACTTGATTGTTAAGGAGCTGGGATGTACAAGTGAGCGAGTGGAAGTAATTCCTAGCTCTGAAGAAAGCTATATATCATTCTCCAAGTATGTTGGAGATATAAAGCTCCGGTTTGTGGATAGTTTTCGGTTCCTGAGTACAAGCTTGGATAAGCTGGTAAAAAATCTAACATCGTATCCTGAAACATTGAAGTACTTCGGAGAAGACAAGTTGAAGTTGATGACCCGTAAGGGTGTATTTCCCTATGATTACATCACTTCATGGGACGTCGTGAACGAAACCTGCTTACCTCCTAAGGACTCCTTCTACAATAAATTAAATGAAGAGGAAATTAGTGATGCTGACTACGATCATGCTAAAAATGTATGGGAGCTGTTTAGTGTCAGAAACCTGGGCGAGTGCAGCGACCTCTACTTAATCTCTGATGTGCTTCTCCTAGCTGATGTCTTTGAGACATTTAGGGAGCAAACACTCAAAACACACAAAGTCGACCCTGCACATTATTTCACCTCTCCAGGACTTACATGGGATGCCATGTTACTGTACACTGGAATTCAGCTGTAATTGTTACAGGATTATGATCAATTACTCATGGTGGAATCTGGCATAAGAGGAGGTTTATGTCAAGTTTCCCCACCGCTATGCAGAGGCTAATAACACCTACTTGGAGAAGTATGATCCGTCGGGACCAACCCAATTTATTACCTATGAGGACGTCAACAACCAATATGGGTGGGCAATGAGTCACGCTCTCCCTTATGGTAGATTTGAGTGGGTATCACCTGAAAAATTTACTTAGAAAGACTACAAGAAGATGATCCTTACGGTTACATATTAGAAGTCGACATCGAGTATCCTGCAGAACTTCACGATCTACACAACGATCTACCTTTCCTGCCTGAGTGTATGACGCCTAAGGACTCTCCTACAAAGAAACTGATACCTCATCTAGGACCTCGAAATAAGTATGTACTACATTACATGGCGTTGAAGCAAGCTCTTGATCATGGACTACGGTTGACAATAATCCATCGTGTGCTACAATTCCAACAGTCTCGATGGTTAAAACCGTATGTGGAATTTAACAACAGACTACGACAACAAGCTGCAAATGATTTTGAGAAGGATCTCTACAAATTGTTCAACAATGCTATGTTCGGAAAAACTATGGAGAACCTGCGTAATCGTATGGATATACGGCTGGTGACAAATGAGAAGACTCTGGAAAAGTTAATTGCAAAGCCAACGTTTATCGACAGGACTATATATGCTTCTAATCTAGCTGCTGTACATATGGCCTCCCGACAGATCGTGTTCAACAAGCCTATATACATCGGTATGAGTGTGTTGGATATCTCCAAGACATTAATGTACCGGTATCACTATGATGTGTTGCTACCGTATTATGGAGCTGAAAACCTGAAGCTTATGTATATGGACACTGATTCGTTCATTCATCGTGTTAAAACTGAAGATGTGTACCAGGATAAGCTACGTTTTCTTGAGCACCTAGATACTGCTGATTATCCTACAAGCCATATATGCTATTCACCTCTAAACAAGAAGGTACTTGGGAAATTTAAAGATGAGGCTAATGGTAAAATCATTCAACGCTTTGTAGGGCTACGACCTAAAATGTATGCCCTAGATATCGACGGTTCAATGATAAAAAAGATTAAAGGCATAAAACGTAGTGCTATTAAGCAGTACGTCACGTTCGAGAGCTATACTGACTGCCTTAAAACCAGAGAAATTATCAGAACGCCCATGAATCTGATCCTATCGCGACAGCGTGCTCTTGCCACAGTACAAGTGAATAAAATTACATTGACACCATACGACGATAAAAGAATTATTGCTGAGGACGGTATAACGACATACGCCTATGGACATTACAGCATTACAAGTAGTGCATAAGAGAATGTAAGTCGAATATGAAGATTTTCTCGTGAGTCTACAATCTTAAAAAAAATGAAGGTTATCCGTGCTGTATATGCAGCTAGCTGACGACCGATGAAGAAAGAAGAAGATGGAAGGGAAGGTGGTAACCCTGCCATTAGGAGCAATCCTAGTGCTAGTCTCAAGCCTAGATAAAAAGGGGAGAGACGCCTACAACAAACTAAAATAAAGGTATGTTGACGTAAACTTTTCAATTAAAACTCTCGAATAATAAAACCTGAATAAAACATTGAGGTTATCTTTGGTTAGTCGGATTAGGTTAGTCGATGACTGAGTAGAATAGATGATGAGAGGAACGTTTGGATTGGTCGGGTTAATCTAGGCTAGGTTCTCGTACTTATTGTCTAAGTTATGAAGGATGGATTAGCTTAGATTACCTTAGCAATGGGCTGGTTACGTGTTGTTCTTACGTTTTGTTACTTGGTTACATAGTTGCTACGTGTTGTTACGTCGTGCGACGTTTCTGGTTACGTGATGTCACGTGATGTTATGAGGATACGTGCTTATGTTACTTAGTGTGACGTCTTGTCATGCTGTTATGTTACGTCTTGTTACGTGGTTACGTTTGTTGGTTACGTCTTGTTACGTGATTATGTTAGGAATGAATAGACAATGAGAAGATGCAGAACATACAAGGCGGGCATAGGTTAGGACGTATACTTCACTGTAAACCGATATACAGTTTGTCCCTCTCCGTCTCGCGCGCTACTGTTTGACATATAAAAAGTTTGTAAGGTTTAGAAAAAGTATATAAGTGTTGTAACGTTGGATGAGAAAAGTTTTATAATCGAATTACTCTCTATATTGCCATATAAACCTACATTCCTCCTCCTTCAACCTCTGTGTATCCTTGTATCTCTCCCGTTTTCCATATTTCTCCCATATAAACGTATACTCTACTCCTCAAACCATGTCTAGACTAGCACCTCTCCTCGTATGCCCTACCGCTCTCATATAAATACATTTTCCTCCTTGAAGACTCTAAACCTAGCACCTACCTTCGTTTTCCCTATCTTTTCCCATATAAACGCATACTCTGCCATTCAAACCTTCCTGCCTAATACCTCTCCTCGGTTTGCTAGCTCTCTCATATAAGACGCATTCCCTACTTCAATCCTGTCTAGCCTAGCATCGACCCTCGTATTCCCTATCTCTTCCGTATAAAGCGTATCCCCTCCTCCTTCAGCATCAGTCTAGTCTAGCACCTCTCCTCGGATTTCCCCATCTCTCCCGTATAAGTCTATATTCCCGTCCTTCAGCATCTGTCTAGCCTATTATCTGAACACGTTTCCCCTATCTCTCCCCTATAAACGCATTTTCCTCCTTGAACTGTCGCATCTACCCTCGTTTTCCCTATCCTTTCCCATATAAACGCAAAAGTGGCCCAGCTTCTGTCTTATCATACCGCCTGCCCCCCGTTTTCTATATATTCCTCATATAAACGTATACCATACTCCTTAACCTCTGTCTGCACTAGCACCTCCCATCGCATGCCCTATCTCTGTCGTATAAAGCATATTTCTCCCTCCTTCAGTCCCTGCTCTACCTCAGAACTCTCCTCGTTTTCCCTATCTCTCCCATATAAACGCATTTTTTCCTCCTTGAAGGTTCTCTCAACCTAGCATATACCCTCGTTTTCCTCGTCTCTTCATATAAAAAGTCATACTCTACCCTTCAAACCCTTAATAGTCTAGTACCTCTCCACGTATCCCCTATCTCTCCTGTAAATATGTTCATATTCCCCCTGCTTCAGCATCTGTCTATCCTAGCCTCTGTTCACGTTTTCCTTATCTTTCCCATATAAATGCATATTCCGTATCTCAACCCCTATCTAGCCCAACACTTCTCCTCGTATTCCCCGTATCTCTCATATAAAACACATCCCCAGTCCTTCAACCCATGACTTGGCCTGCCATCGATCCTCGTAGTTCCTATCTTCCCCATATAAACGCATTTTCCACCGCATATACCATCGTTTTCCCTATCCTTTCCGATATAAACGCAAAAGTGTGCCAGGTCTGTCCTACCTACCCTACTCTGATTGGTGCTTTTCCCCCCATGCTAGGTGCTGTGTGAGGTCCGTGGGGACCAATTGAACTATTCTATGTAAAAAGAGGGGTCCGGATCAAAGAGGCCGAAGGGCAAAAAGGTACGGACGAATGGAGGTGCCCCGCTACTGGGGCAGAGCACCGCAAGTAGGCCGCAACAGCCGTTTTGCTTCTACTGTGATCCCTGGGAGGGAGGAGGGAGGGAGGGAGGAAGGGAGAGATGAGGGGAAGGACACGACGAGGTCCCTACGTTTCTAGATCGAACGTATCCGACGCCAGCCGGGCTCACCCACAAGCCATCGAATCCCCCGGGCGAGGCGAGACCTAACTGAGCAGTCCCACAAAGACACCAGGGAAGAAACCTTTACAGAGCGCACAGCCACCGCCCAGCCGCAACCCATCCAACACCGTCGCCTGGTCCTACAACCCTGAAACAGATGACAAGGTGAAGGGTAGGGGAGATGAGGGGCAAAGAGTCGCGGTGGAAGATGAACCACCCCAACATTTCCCTGCTGACCCGGGGAAACCACGAAAAACCCACGGGTTATAGTGGGCGGTCTTCGGGGATCAAACCCGGGACCTCCCGATTGTGAGTCGCACACGTTACCGCGGCGCCACCTCGCTCGGTAAGCGGCCGAGGGGAGGAGTCATGCTTACCATGCCCATCCCCATTACTTCACTGCCCATGTTGTTAGCAGCCGTGCGCTAAGTTTAGGCCCAATAGGTTGCCATGCCAGTAGATTAAGTTTTCATTTAAGTGCTTGTGTATAAATTTTATATCAATGCGGATAAAACATAACACATGCCCTCAAATATCTTAATTTATTCAAAGTGACTTTATCTTGTTAATAATAGTGTTTGTTTTACTATGCTACGACAATTAAAATATGCAACAACTGATTAAATGTATATTTTTAACACTCAGTAAAGTTAAATGGAGAAAGATTTATGAACCGCAGAGAATATTGTAGACTTTTGAAACCGAAGACTTTCCGAAGCTTTATACTGCCTTATTCAATACAAATGTGCGCCCACTCCTATGCTATCCCCCTCTCTTCCACCTTTATAAGTTAAATGTTCAATATAAATTGTTTCATATCAAATCGAAATGGAAGTATGAAATGAACGACCAAATGAGCTCTGAAGTCTAACGCACTAAAGCTACTTAATACTCTTCCCGAAGACAGAAAAAATTATTAATAAAATCCAGCAAGACGTTTTCACTAAACCGAAATTCGAACCCGGCTTATCAGAGACAAAAAATTTGTGCCCTTTACGTATTCAACTAAACGGTTTCTTACACTACTAGCAGACAAAAGAATTTATCAAACCACTGATTTGGTAACTCAGCTGTAAGAAATACCGTGTGTTACACTCGTACGAACTTCTCTACCCCCTATTGCTTATTTGTATCTCTCTTCACAAACTATTCTTACAAAACCTTATTTTTCTATTTACTTCGTTTAAATTAAGAAAAATGTTTGCAGAAATGATTTAATTACACATTTCATAGGTACATGGGGAAACAGGAGGATGAAGCTCTTTAAAACAAATTTTGCAAAATTCAAACCAAGAGCAATATCTCTGAGGTGGTTAATGAAAAAAAATTATTTGATATAAATTGTATGTTTTAACAAGAACCACATTTTTCGTTTAGTAAGCTTTCGTCTATCTCTTATGGTTCACTAGTTATACAAAAAATATGCAACATTCATTCAGTATGAAGAGAACCTATGGGCCACTCGCAGAAAATTTAAGATATGCATTTTATTAATCTTATAAATGTCTTAAACATGCAGCATTTTAATCAAAATCGTTTAAGCCATTTTGGAGAAAATTAAAAAAAGTAAAAATTTTCATGCAGTTTTGAATGGAGGTATTTTATAGAAAATAATTTGGAAGTTGCTGGACTCAAATACCAAGTTTGGTATTTATCGGACATTCCTTAGACACGCACACTGACTTTTTATAAAAATGCCTTTTGTAGGGAAGGGGAATCCAGGGGATCTAAAAGGGTGCATTTGAGCCATTTTCAGATAGATCGTTCATTTCAACCCCCCCCCCAAAAGGCCTTTAAAAATAATTTTCTACGCTCCCCATAAAGGTTAGGTGTCCAGGGGTCTCGGAAATAGTTTATACAGCTATCCAATAAATCTGTTATCTATAGAGTTTTGACATTTTAATTTATTTTCACCGACTCTCACCTCCGTCCTCATCCGGGGCAGAGTTGAGACACTCACAAAATCAGCTGTCCTGATCAAAGTACTTCAGCCAATTTTGTGAATCATCCTGGAGATCTATTTGGAATTTGTTCAAACATAGCACTGCCGATTCATACATACCTGATTTGTATCTTCACATGATCCATTTTCAATGAATTTTCCGATTTTGCCAGAAACCATTGTGCTTAAATTGTGTGCTTTCTTGATAAGAAACTCAAAATTTCATACATCAATAAGTGTCTGTCTTTGAGCTGTCCAGCTTTTAACCTTTTGGGTTTCATTCTTTAAAAAGCTGCTGTAGGACAAATTGACACCATCTGTTTACTTTAAAAACTTTTTGTACAAGATCTTCCTTGAATCTTTTGCAAACCTGGTCTCATGAAATACTCCTCGAGTTTTGCTTTTATTTTTATTTGGACAAGGAATTGTCATAGGAAATATTCCTGAACGCATCACGATACCTCATACAGTTGGCAAATTTGGTTCTCTTTCGAAGAAGCTCCCCTCCGAATTTTGTAACTTTAGCTCTCTGTTTTACTCAGAGGGAAGACTTTTCTTTCTTTCTTTCTTGTATCTTCTTACAACGCTACCAATAATCTCTATAGTAAAAACACTGCATTTTAAAATTGTTTCTAACTTGGTGTGACACAACTTCCAAGAATTCAAGTTTCTTACTAACTTCCCCTTGTCTAGTTCGTATTGTCTTAACTAATTTTTTAGGAGACGGTGAGCCTACAGAGGTTTTGGATGATGCCTTCATATGAGTAGGTACGCCTTAGTTTTCATTTTATCTACTTATTTTCAGCGAGTTTCTCAGTTTATTGACATTTTGTTTTTGATAGTTTCCTTAGTGCCTTCTTCGATTATTCTCTTATTTTCTTTGGTATATCGTGTCTATTAAGTGCTTGTGGAATGTAAAATTCCTTAATAAGTTAAAATTAATTTTATATTAATGTCTTTATTTAATATTTTAATTGAAATAACAAAGATTAATCAGGGTTATAGATTTTGATAGAATAAATCATGAATACTATCAGAAGATAACAAATCATCTCCTTCCCTATAAAAGTTGGGACGTAGTAGGACGAAGGTGAGAATTGCAGGGAAATTAATATTTTTGCCTTTTCCTTTGGCAACACTGTTTAGCTTGGTTACGCCGTTTCTTTTCCTCCAAACATTGATGTTAGGAAAAAATTGCTTCAAATTCACATTATGTTTTCTTACCAAGAGGCAAACTAAGTTGGAGTTGATAATGTAGGATCCACAGAACACCAAGTAATGTTAAAAGCTTGCAGAATATCGATAATTATTAATAAATTAATCAAATCAAAGCCAATACATGAGCTTACCTTCCTGATAAGTCTTTACCATTCGGTTGCAGACTTCGAGCTGCACTCTACTGGCGGTAAGAGAACGACATTTCTTGGGACGGAGGTGAGAAAGAACGAGCACCAAGAAAAAAAACACAATCCTTCTCAGTTGCAGGGACAAAAATATTGTTAATACAGAACATTATACTCCATATATTTATACTCATGATAGGCTTATCGAAACACGAATAATTAAAACAAAATACGTGATCACAAGTGTTTCGCTGTTGTCACTCCGAGTGGAGCCAAGGGATGGAGCGTGAGCTTTACATATATTTTGGGTGCATAAAACTTAAGGTGATAAACAAAATTAAGTTTTCATTGGTTGATAACGTAAAGCAGTGTTTATGATTTACTTTTACTATAACATAAATGCTGCCATACGAAAAGCAGGGAAGGCTTCTGCTACCTCATCAGACCCTATTCGAAGTGCCGCCATATGTAAACAAATTTTGAAATATTTATCTCCTACTTTGTTCTAATTTGTTGCTGTATTATGGGTTTTTCACTTAGCTTCTTTTTCCTCTCTTTAGTAATAGTTCAGTATCCTTATTTAATGCCATGTTCATGCTTTTAAAGTATGCACAGTGCTAAGAATATTGAATTTTTGGGTCGATTAATATGCTTTATGTAGTTATATCACATCTTAGTTGTTTGTGTTCTTGTATTGAGTTTTCGTACTTATGATTGATACTGTGTAATACTTATAGTTCATGTAATTTTATTTTTATACCTGCCATATGCAACATGTTGCCATTTTTTATTTTACATTTTATACATTAATAGTGTAAAAAAATTAATAAAACGAAATGGAGGGACAGGAAATTCGGGGAATAAAAGAAAACGCTCCAACATTTGCCTCACGATCCGAACCCCCCTCCAAAAAAACCCATGGATCAGAGCGGCGGTCGCCGGGGATCGAACCTGGGACTTCCCGAATGCGGGCCATAGACGCTACCGCCCGAGTTCGGTATAAATGGTGTACTAAATAATTGTAAACAAAGTATCACACGTAAATATCAACCTATACCCCTAAGTTGCCTATTTTCTAATCCCCCTGTCCTTATAATTTATCTGTTTTAAATTCTTCTGTACGTTATCAGTATTCAGACTTAAGCCTTATTATCTAGATATTTATCAAATCTTTCGCGGTATAATCTCCTAATACAGACTTAAATACATACTATTACACCCAACATTTGCTCAGACCTGACTATATTGCGTCTCACGCTCAAGACAGTACAGTTTAAATGGGGCACACATGTACTATACATAGGCTCAAAAATTTGGCGCCCAACTGCGATCTACCAATTTAATATCATTTTGTGAATGATACATTACCAACAATAGTGAAATATCTGCACTGCTATTTACGGCAATCGTAAGACATTAATTTTCATCTGCACTTTGTCTCTTTGTATTTTTAGTATTTCGAAATATGATTTTACAGGCATAATATATATATATATATTATCAAAGAAATATAGAAATATAAAATGATAAAAGCTATAATTTGGTGGGTTATCATCATTGTTTACCTTGATAAATTCACATTCAACGTGGGTGGAATGTTTTCAAACAGCAAGGAATGAACAATGCGCTACAATCCGCTTTGCGCTATTCCATTATATGCATTAACCTAGCGCGCTTTTGTTTCTCCCATCCTTTTTTGCATTGCTTATTTTGGGTCCTTAGAAGTCCTTTCATTCCTTCCTTTTTTATCCTAAACACTACTGTTTCTGAACACCAGGGTAGCCTTAGCTGTTTCTTTTACTGCCTTGCTAACTCATTTTATTTGAATAATAATGATCATCTAACAATTCATTATTACTCTTCTTAGTTTACCAACATTTCGTCTCTTTCTAGCTTCTCCCTCCATAACCATAAATATTTACGTAAAATGTTACATAAATAACCTACATAATACTTCACACTATAAACATACCCACTTTCTTACAAGTGATGTTAAACTTGACCGACTTCTGCCTCGCGCCTGGCCTGTTAGCTGAATAGATGGATGACTTTTGTTTGTCATACACAATGAACGCAATAAGTTACAGAATACCGGCTTCTTTTAAAAACTGTCTCTAACCCTCAACATTCTCGCTTGTCCCCATTGTAAACTCAATAACAAAAAAGTTTCTCGCTGGCTGACTTTTCTGCTGCATAGGTATAGAATTTTCCGAAAGTATTTAATTAAAAAAATTATAATATCATTTTATTAAAGGTAGATAATTCAAACTGGACAGTTATCAGCTGATAAAAAATATTGTGTTCTACCCTTCAGTTTATTAGTTACTGCGTGATAAGCATAGAAACAGCAAATATCGGACTTGCACTACAAAACTCGTTTCCTTTAGAAATTTGTGCATAGAAAATCTATAAAGGCTCTAAAAATGATATATTCTGATAGGGAAAAATATTCTGCATAAGATAATGTGTTCAAAGCTGAAATTTATAACACACGAATATTTACAGCATATTATTGCTCATTAGCAATTTGGCGACAGCGCGACAGTAGAAAAGGACGAAGCTATGGCAAAATGTGTGTGTTAAACACAGGCAGAGACATCCCGTTTACCTCCTTACTGTGTTTTAAGGTTGAGACAAGCTATATAACAATCCGATCAAACGTCATAGCAGCATTTTTGTGCCTCTTATCTTAGGGATAAACTTACCATAAACGTGAAGGTAATGTGCTGGTTCCCGTAAATGTATGTGTATGTTCCTGTGCCGAAAAATAACACTATTCTAATTATAGTACATGTCACAAAACTAAACAGTGCTTCACCATTCTTGTTGTTCGTCTGTTTCTCCCTTATGTCCTAAAATATTTTAATAGGTTGATTATCTACTGGGCATTGAAGTTTCCTCCCACCATTTAGCTAATACTTTTCCATGTGTAGTAACTAAGGTTAAGCAATTTTAGTGTTAACACTAATATTGATTATGACCATAGACAGTTGAACCTCACTTAATACGTTTCTTCACTTCCACGATTTTTGCAGATGTATGTTTAATGTTTTAGGAACCGAAGTTTGTCCATTAAATTACATAGCTAAATTATTATACGTTTTTCGTATTAATACGTCATATGTACTAAATATATTGATTTACTTATTTATATTTGTGTTTATGATAGTTAAGACATAACTAGCATGTATGGTTTCTGTACGCTGTATATTTACTATCGCAGCACAAAATATCATGGTCACTTTAGGGGCACCGATAGCCGAAATTTGGTAATAGTTTTCAAAAAATACAAAAATTTATTTTATATCAAAAATATCTTGAAAGTTTAACTTCAATTATAGAGCATGGCTTTTGCTCTCAGAACCCTTTAGTGCTTAAAACACGTTATCGTTTAAATGTCCATACCATACGGCCTTTTGGCTTGTGTTTACTTCCAATGTCTTTTATTTGACTTATTTTTCTTGCACGCTTGCATATTAAAAATCTTCAAAAGATGTAATTTTAACGAATCTTGTTCAAATTTTTAGAAGAACCTTAAAAACTGGCTTATGGTTTTAGCTACAGTTTTAAATTGTTCAAGATATGACATAATTCGATCACTGAGAATAAATTGCTAGAATAGTAAAAAATCTCTTCGGAAAGAACCAGAAGAATAAAAAATTCCTACATGCCACTTTTGTGTGTTTGTATTTAAATACCTAATGTTATGGCAGTATTTTTTTCAACATTACAATTTCTGCATCGTGTACCACACACGTTAACTACTAAATATAATATAACTACAATATAGTTTCTCAAAAACTATTAAACATATCTTCATGAAGTTCAAAAGACACTTATAATTATGGTAGACCAGCATGTGGGGAAAATTTGGCAACATTTAGATAAAAACTAAGATTTAGAAATTTCATGAATGTGTTATCCTTAAAATTTGCAGGTCAGTGCTTTTAAACCCCAGAGCTTATTACATACTATATGATATTTGTTTTTATGGAAACTTTGCTTACATATTAATATCTTAATTATTGACGGGAAGCTATAAATAACTAAATAAAGAAATGATAGTATGATAAATAATTGCAATAAATAATTTTCGTATGTTAAATCAATGTGCAATGTAATACACGAGCTGAAAAGTTTGTCCGGAAAGAAAAAGGAAATTAGCGAGTCATATTAAGTAAAGTCATTACTAACAGCCTACTCGCGAACGCATTAGTATAAATGTTCCTGGAATATAGTTGATGTTTGCAAAGTCACGTAGGCAGCAATTCTGTAAATTAGAAGAAAGATAGGTACGGCTTAGCAACAAGGTAAGAGACGCATACGTAGGATTTTAAGATTGAACATCCGAGAAGTAACGTTGGTAAAGGTACTGATATGTGGGCGGAGCTTAAGTTAAGGAAGTTCGTACATTCTTAATCAGAGATACATTCGTGCATACATTCTTGACACTCCTGAAGTTCTTGACTTTCGGTGTAATTTCTAAGATTTAGCGGCGTTAGAAAGATTTAGCGGCTATTGAGAGGGATCTTTCCGAGCAACATTTATGCGACTTACGGCAACTGACACTTCGCTTAATTATTATTATGGAAGTAATTATTTCGCAAATTCAGTCGGCGACTCTTCTCAAACTGCACGGTTTAGCCAACATTAAAATTTATCAGCTAACTAAACTGGTATTGTCCTTTCAAAATACACTCACGCATATCCTGAGATAAAGAACTCATGGTCATACCACTGGAGCAGCTGGCGCACGAGACAACGCAAAACGAACTACGAGATGACATCGTAAAATTCAACAGAGCAGGTTAAATGTTATCAAAATTTGAAGCAGGGAGCGGCATTAAAGTTATCGCACTGGAACGGCTTTAAGGTTACAGACTTTCTGTAATCTTTAAGCCTCTATTGGATTTATTAATATTAGTTATTAAATTTCATAAGCTATTGCTTATGATATATACCTAGAAATAAGGGCCTTAATTTATGCTAGAACTGATCTAACTTCTTGTGCTTATACTGCGTAACATCACATATATGTAAAATACTGCATTGACCAATCTCTCCGATAGAGCTGCAGTAGTTACCTGCAGTCGAAGGGACAGATTCAATTGCCGGTGCCAACGGGGAGTTTCCATCTGTTAGGAGGCCTAGTACGGGATGCTCTCAGCGTCGTGAGATCCTTAGGGACCATTTGAGGAGCTACTTCATGGAGGAGGAGGTTGCGATCTCAAAACTGCATCTAAGCGGCCGGGGGAATGCTACGTGCTGGCCACAAGCCATCCCTATTAGCGCACACTCTGCTCATGATGCAGACAGGATGCAGCAGCTGTGCAGTAGGCATTGGCCCAATCGGGATGCTGCGACACGGAAGTATTTCCCACTGATCAAACCATCGGCTTCTCGCATAGCGTCATAAATGTAAAGGCTGCTTATAGTGAGCATTATTATAACTATATCAGCAAGGTTGTAAAGTACGAAAGTTAAATGGCGTCGTTTTATATTAATTGTAAACTGCTGCATTTTCCTTTAAGTATCTCATTTCGTTGTGTTTAAAACACTATTCTAACTTATAGAGAGAGGAAATTGTGTGTGTGTGTGTGTGATCTCAAAAACCACTCAACTGATTTTGACAGTTGTTTCACCATTAAAACGCATTCTTCCTGACGGACAGGGGCTATAAAACACCCAATTTCAATTCATAAATTACTAAAAGACAAAGAATTTACAAAGATTTTGTATTAAAATACGAACACACTGGAGTTACAAAAGAAGTGCTTGCAGAAAAGGCTTTAACTTTTGGTTGGAAATGCCATTTAATAGAAAATAGTTCTTTCGGCATAGAAAATGCATTTAAAATAACACAATTGCCACTGATATTTCATTCTAAACAATCTATATATGAGAGTAATCCAGGAAGTAACGACCGTTTGCGCATTCCTGCTGTAGGGATTCTGTCCAAGATCGAATGATTAGCTCTACATCTGCTCTCAGAGAGTTTCAGACGAAATAAGTTATTGCTATTTCTGTGATGGTTTAAAATGAAGTGTGTGATACAAAGTCTCGCCGACTCCGAGGTGAGAGGTATTGGATTTTGAATGCTCAGATGTTGAAACCTGGAGAAGTCAACTAAAGAAGTGTATGGTGATACAGTAACGAAGAAGGAAATGTGAAAAAGTGGTGTTAAATGTTCAACAATGGAGAACAAATGTACATGACGAAACTCCACCCGGACATCTATCACTTATCAGATCATTTGAAGAATGAAGCGAACAACAAAATCATACAAGACAGACGTGTAACCCTACATGAGTTAGATTTCTTTTCCAAACGTTCTTTGCTTGGTGAAGCTGTGTCCGAACATCTTGGCTTAATGGACTGGCTGGCGAAAGCCCACTACAACACGAATTCTAAAGCTCATGGACAGATATGACAAATGCTTAAATAACAAAGGTGGTTATGTGGAGAAGTAAAGTAAGCTTCAAATTTTGTAAGCGACATGTTTTTTTAATAAAATATTTTTGAATACATAAAAGTCAAACGGACTTTACTTCCTGGATGAACTTGTAGATGGTTAGGATTTAGCAACTAAGCAAACGGAAGAGACAGCAGACCAAAGAGATCGTATCTGCTTATAACGCATGCTTACCAATGTACAAGTATTTAATAACCCTCGTGTAAAAAGGTTTTGCATTCTCTACTATGTATGTTGAAATCAAATTCATTAGCAGGGTATGCTAAATAAGCATATAAGAGAAAACTGTTTCCAGCTAACATTAGAAATTACGTAACCGATATTTTATAGGTAACAACTGAGAAAATTCTTGTGGCAGATTGTTTCTTTTCCAAAGCGGTTAACTGGGGGCCTGGAAGTGGGGAGTCCTCATTTTCATCAGCTTTGTCTCTACTTCGTTGAATATGTTGAGGGTTTATGTAAAAACGAGGTAGCTTTTATATTATTAGATAACTATGGAACTAAAGAGAAGGTTTAAAATTTCACCTATTGTGATAAAAGTGACTCGACCATTCTAACTGGTGATTGTTCCACAGCCAAAGGGTATTTGTAGGCTATGCAGCATTCCCAGAACTTGGGAAACTGTCCTGGGAGGGGGTGGGTTAAGCTAGACGTTTCGCCATTGTTTCACACCCTTTTGCGTAGATAGCAGGGGATTCTTCATCCGTTATTAGGAATAGCCGGGTCTGTAAGAAATAACAATGGGGTTAAAGGGGGGATTCAGCATAAAAATCTTCTGCATCATTGTACAATAATTTCATAAAGAACGGGGTGATATAAATGAAATTAATTAAATCGTCATTCGAGTTTAGAAACTACACTAGCAACGTTCGGGCAAACCAGCTAGTATCGCATGAAATAATAACAAGGTACAGCTCTCCTAAGTACAGTATTGGCACAGTTATAAAAACCAAGAATTACTATTTGTTTAGTTCCATTTATACCCCATCTTTAACTACATTAGTCTTATCAGCGGCCTTTCCTTTGGAACTTATTGCCTATTGGCAATGGTGTTAACTCGTGTAACTCTTGTTGTTGGGTTTCTTGTACTTTTGGTGTTTAATCATTAGATCACACACACATTCACACTCTCATTCATACTTCCAGACTCTGGGGAGGATAGGGATTCATCTTGGCTAGAGATAATACCCACCCCCAGCCGGGAATCGAACCCGGGACCCCTCGCACAGCAGGCAGCTGCTCTACCGACTGAGCTACGGGGTCGGCCAAGAATTGTGCTTGCTTTAAAAAAGAAATAAAATCTGACCACAGACTTCGCATTATATAACTCGCTTTTGTATGTAATCGTGACTTGAACCAATAGATAACAAACATAGCTATAAACTTAATGCCTACTATAATACCACTTCGAACAATACAGAGTTTAATAAATTAAAGTATTACATTTCAAAAATAACTTTAACGAAAGGAGTTGTCCAAATTGCAGTATGATTTTATTTTTCGATTTTATAACCTGTCGACCTATGTAAAATTACATGCCTGAGGCCGGTTGTTATTCTGTTAATTCTTTGGAATCCTAAGTGTTTAGTTCCTTTTGTTTTGCACTACCTTTCTCACGTGAAATTATAGCGCAATTACTATTATACTTTCGTATGTATAACACGTTTCTTAGTAGCTATCAATCGAACACACTACATGCCTTTGCGTACTATTTACGCAAAACATAAAGAACATTTAATTTACTATCGTTGTGATTGTTAATGAATTTGAAGTTACTCAGTCCACATCTTACACTCAAATCCTCCGCACATATTTTGTACTCATGGTGGAATTCTCTTAACTCTTGAACGAATACCATCTGCTCATCGCACAAGTATATAATATTGGCAAAGATGTTTTAATTCTGAGTATACATTTTATTATTTTTCTGAATTGCATTTCTAACCTGTTTATGAAAAGTCCTGCTGCTTAGCAAGTTACAGAATATAAAAATAAGTACAGACGGTTGATTCAGTCTTTGAGATGGCGTGCCATTCTAGGTTATCATAAGTTGCCTTTCTTTTCTCTCTCTTGTTATTCTTCCCTTTAAAGACTTAAGCCCAAGGACCTACAGGCTAATTCCTTGAGTCAGACGCCTGCCTCAAGGCATTGACTCTACGTGGGCGATCAGTCCAAGGAAGGGTGTGGTGGTAAATGAGGAAATGAAAGGAAGAAATGAACGATAGGACATTTGCGGAAGTAAACAATTCACCGGGAGACAGAGGAAAACTCTCGGTTCGGGGACCTTTCGAAAGTCAGTACAAGTGTTATCGTCTGAACCACCACGCTTGATCAGAAGTTCTCTCAGTTCCTAAAGTGGCGGAAGTGCCATTGACCAAGGTGAAACATATCTGGAAGTCTACCTGATTGTCTATCTGTATGGCTTCAACAGTCTGCTAGACCAAGTCTAGTCTTGTCTAATGAAACAATATTCCATCATTGACCGCAACTGTATTCTGCTATGTACAAGAGCTTCTGTGGCCTCCCTCTATATGACATTCCTACAGATGGGGCTACGCTTCTTCCAACAAGATTCAGCGCCTGCAGATGTTTCAGGACAAGGTGTTGGGAATAGTAAGCAGACCTAACTTCAACTCTCAGATTCTTTGCTAACTTTCATCAAATATCCGGGACCGCATGCTTAATTGGGACGCCTTATGGATGCTGCGCCTAGAATTAAATGACACTTGCCTCAGGACGTAATTCACTAAAGGAGAAATTGCCTTCTTTCATTGCATTCCTTAAATTTTATTTCTGTGTATACATGTCCATCTGCATAGCGCTCGGCCGTGCCATGTTAAACAATTGAATTAAAAGGTTTCTGGTGAGAGATAATATGCTTATGAAAGAAGTTTCAGTTAACAATAAAGTATTAGTAAATTTGGACAAAACATATTTAGATTTGGGTTAGTGTTCGAAATGGAAACTGCTTTAGAATATATTGAACTCTGAATAATGTGTCGGGTTCTGTAATTGTTTATTGTTGAAATTAATTTATGCGATTAATTTATACGGCGAGATTCATGTACATAATTCTAGAAAAATTGTTGCATTTATTACAGGATGATACATTGTTATTAAAGATCGTGTGCGCTAAAGTAGGCGCTAACTCACATCTATATTCTGATCACCCTACAAGCATTTGTACTTTACGACCTTCAACATAGTTGGACCACACCCCACTGGTGTTACTGTCACCTTGCTGCGCCTTTGTCCAGAAAGCTGCACTCAAGGGCAGTCAATCCAATCGTCGAAATGGCGAAGCAGTGTGTGCTCAGCTGCTAATGGGATACAAACATCCGTTTTCAAACACAGGAAATAAAGCAAACATACGGCACTCTTAAGAAAAATGAAATTACTTCTGAAACGAGTTAAGTTTTTCTTGTTTCAGCGCTATATTAATTCATTCTTTACTCTGGAAGCAACAGAGTGACGGTGGGAGGGCATGATGAGCGGGTGTAATAGAATCCGAAGGATTTAACAATTTCTTTTACACTCACCTGCGGTGGCAATTAGGAACACTGTGAAATCTAGCTCACATGTAGTCCTGCATTTGCAGAACCTTCCAGATCATTGCGTAATGTCGAGGTGCTATTTGTTTACTATAGATATGCGATAGAGGTAGGTAGTCAATGTCCAGTTGTAATGTGAAAAGAACGTTAGGGATTTCATTGTAATCGGACCATTCTTGAGCAAAGTTTCCAAACATGTTCCTTCTGAAACGATGTTTTCTTGACAGCGGCCGCTTTACGCCAGCAGCAAAGTCTAAGGATGCAGTCATTGAAGTTGTGACGTAACAGCTCCCACATTTAGCTAGCTCGATTAATTCAGTGATGGAGAGGAAGCTCAGAAGTACAGTTGTTTTTTAAATAAGCAGAAACTTCTCGTATGTCCTTCGTGTAGATGATTTTCTTAATAGGTACTGCAAGTCGTGCAGGAGTAATTCCGAATATCTAAATTAGTGAGGATTCGGTTATCAGTGGCTGTGAATCCTAAATGTGTATTATTTTATTGTTTCTTGAAAGCATTTAACGTTCATTTGAACAATTTAGGGTTTCAAAGATGAATGACATGATTGTAACGATGCTCAAATGAGCTCCGGAGCCGATCTAGTTTAGTACTACCAGGCATTCGTCTTATGAGGATAAGAAAACCCCCAGAATAAAACCTCATCCAGGAAACTCATCCCAACCTATATTATAACTCTAAACTCCGGATTAGTTGTTAGATTCGCACAGAATCTGTGTCCGGTATAGTAAATCATTCCCACTGTTTTCTTTACCTGCTTTTATTTAAGAGTCAATATTATTTATCTACGTCCACTGTTTGTTTTCACAAACTCACGTTGTTCCATTCGGTATATTCTACCAGTCAAATTACATAATTTAATGCAATGCCAAATTGATTTCGTGAAGGTATGAAGTAACCGACAAAAGGGTTTCACCTTTAAAGGATCTAACTTCTAAATTAGAGCTTTTGATAGTTATGCCTAGATTGTATCAAACAATGTACCACTGAAGTTCATAGATTGGTTACAGTGTTATTAATGCGATTTCATGAAGGAGATGGAGGCAACAAGGCAGTGCAGACTGCAAACAACTCCAGTTCTTAAGAGGTCACAATTACCATGGTTTTCGAAAAGAAGAAAGTTTCTTTCTCTGGAATTTTTTTACGTTACCTCACCGTAATGCTATTATGAGCCGATTTTCTGTGCTCAAATTCAAAATAAAACATACTAGAGGAGTGTAGTCATTCTCTCGTAGAATTGTGTTCCCAGCTATGTAGAGTAGACATTCCATTTGCTGGGTAAAGAACTAGATATATCCAGAGCTCAGTCGCTGATAGGGTTTACTTAGAGTACCTTCATGTCGATGAAGATCAATACATAAAAGGATTGTCGGGAAAACAGATATTAACCTCCCATGACACCGAATCGCAGACAGTGTCTGGAGACTCGACTGCTACCCTTACGCTCTCGTTATTGCTGTCGAAATCTTGCTGTTTAACAAGAGTTGTATCGATTGAGCATTTCTAGAACTTTTGCTCCGACGAGTCCATGACCTCTTATTACGGTCATGCAAAACCCCAGCAATGGTGACGTGTGGAAGAATGCCAAGCCATTCTATCGTCAACAATATCATGGTTCTTCGTTTTATGACACCAGTCTGAGGGCTGGTCTATAAACCGGAAATCTGCGCTTCAAAGTTATTTTAAACATCAGTTATACGACCGTGAACACCAGTTATGCTGTGCTGCTATGCGGGCACCTTTCGACACTTACCGATTATGTGAATCATTAACGCAGCGCTCTGACCTATCATGCTCATAACTTTGCTATATATGAAGGATAATCTCATATTTTCAACAACCTTACCTTCAGATTGGTTTTTAAGGGTCGGTCTCTTTCTCTCTCGTCTTCAGCACCAATGTTAAAGTAATTGTGTACATTTTGAGCCTTTGGAACTGAACAGTTTACATCTTCAGCAATAAATTCAAAAATTTTTCTGCACTCATCTCTCCCTCTCTCTCTTCCTTTTGATGGATACTGTTATACTTTGCTCAATGAAATTTTGAATGTAAAATGTAAAAGGCACTTCACCTTAGTCCTCAAAACTGGCAAATGCCAGGGAGGTACCTAAACTTCACCCTGGGACGTTTCCTTCCCAACTTTCCTTTCCCAATTTCATTTCATATATCATAAGTGTCCACTGCCTATCGTGCTTCATGTAATAAGAAAGGGCGCTAAACACTGCTAAAAGATTACGTATTACTTTGTACAAATCGTGTGAATAGTATTCACATTGAAAAGCAGCATCTTGAATAGATGAGTTACGATTATTTGATGTTCTTGATTGCCTGTTCCGTCACACATTTTTGCCTCGTTGGTCTACGCTTTTTTCTAGTAATTGGTAGATAACATCTTGTTTTGAAGGTCCTTTAATGTCAGTTTTTTCTTCATCTAGCTTCTCTTATTCCTTTAGCAGACATTTAATTTACACTGCTTGCATTCTAGATAAATCTTGAGGATGCAATTTTCACTGCCATGCTTAAAAGTTGATAGTCATTGCTTTATATGTTTTAATTGTATGTCCTTACTCTTGAAATTTGTGTGTACTTGTTTCATATATCTGAAAAATATGTGCAAACTTTAACTGCATCATTATCACATTCATAGCTCACACCTAAAATATTGCGATTGTAACATTCGCCTGTCAAATATAAAAACGACAGCGAACATATCATAAAGAATACAAAGGGAAATTAAACGCCAAATAAGAATAAGAAGAGAAAGAAACAAAGCAAGTTAAGAAAATTGTAATAAAAAGGGAAACTTACTAATAAAAGATAAAAAAATATTAAATTCTATAAACAGCAAGTACTGTGAAGAAAGAAAGTAAAATGCCCTAAGTTGAAGCAATATACAGGTGTCCAGGTAGTCATGACAAGTGGCAGACGAGAAAAATGTAGAGACCGGAAGCATGAAACGATAAGGGGGAAACCAGACGTTTAAAAATCAGCCAGGCGCACAGAAATGTAATCAGGCAAGAATAATGCGGTACTTACAGACACAAGAACATTTCCTAAAATAGGACAACCAATAAATGTTTGTTAAAGCGCATCACGTGGCCAATAAAATTAATCACAAAAAACGTGACTAGTAAAGAAACTCGAGAAAACTAGAAAACGGACGTGAAATAGAAATTTATCTAAGCAAAAGCTCAATTTCGAACGATAGTAACATCGGCACTTTGTGTCATAGCGTTGTCATGAGGGTCATAACTCCGTGTCTTAGCGTAGTTGGGCAACAAAAGTCGATGTAATAATTTGTGAAATGTAAGTAGCGGATTTCATCCCTGATAAATTTGAATGTAGGGGAAACGGTTAGGGTATGGAAATCAAAGTTGAACGAGCTTGAAGCAGAGGAAATAGAATTAGCTTACCAAATTTTGTTTGGTCGTGTGAAGTAACTAATTTAAATGTTGTGTGACGGGAATAAGGAAAACAAATTGTTTTATTCTGAAACAACGTAAAGGGGCTCTGACGGACTAAACGAGAAGTACCCATTTATCTCCTCTTTACACCCCCCGAGAAGAGCCTCTCCTTTTGGAAATCACCTACCCTGCCGGAGCTAGCCGACACTACCACTTTTCCCTGGACAAAGCAAACCAACCCAACCAAGAATCCCTTATAATACATTATAAATATGTATCTGCTTGTTCTATGGACATGTTTATTGATTACAGTAATTGTTCTTGCTGGTTCACTTCCTTGGAATGCGACACATTTCTTCTTATTGGCAGAGATAGTTTTTATATGTTATGTGGACAATATATGTACAGTGTGGTACAAAAACAGAAGTGCCGATGCTTTTGGTTTCCTTGGTTGTTTTTCTTTATCTAAATTTGGCATATCAGTTGTTTCACACCTACCCGAATGTGCTAATCTCTTACTGGTTTGAACAAAGTGAGCGGCGAAAGAGGTAGGAAACGGAAGCATTTTACTTGAATGGCTGTAATGACTCGCTAGACATTCATTCGCCTCTTATTGGTTTGATGTCAAAAGTCTTCCACTCAAACTCTGACCAGCGAACGGCGGTCGATTTCCGGTTCAGAAGTGAAGGAAGCCGGGGAGAGGTAGTAGGACAAGCATTGTGTGATAGGTATTACATATTTTATCTTGTAGAGCTTACAAACCATAAGCTAAGTCATATAAAATTACAACTTAAAATTAAGTGTATGCAAATCATAATGGCGCATTTTAATTACAAGTAATCAATAAAGTGAAATGGTTGGATGAAATTGGCTTGTAAAACAATGTCCTCTTTACTATATATGTCATTTGAAAGGAACAAAGGTTATGGACAACAAACTGAAAATTGTCTCTAATGAGCAAACGTACAGCGCAGCGAGGGCTGCAGAACTATGGAGTACTCCAAGAGTAGAGTCAAACTGGTGGAAGAAATACCACGACTGCAGTTACTGGACACGCAAACCAGGTGACGTATTTAACTATAAATGCATAATGCAGTCCGCATGTCACCAGAACCTTCAAAAACATATCACAAAGGGATGCAAATCAAAATTAAAGGACATGTGAAGAAAACAGTTTAATAAATAAAGTTTTCCGGAGAGATAAAGAAGTATTTTGCTTTGAATAATTCATTTAATAGGTTGGAGCATTATGGGGTTACCACCACCACCACCACCACCACCACCACCACCACCACCACCACCACCACCACCACCACCACCACCTTCTATTAATAATAATTGTTTGCAAAGCAACAAGAGCAATATATTGATTTTGAATTATAAAATATCACAAACAAGCATAGTAAGGAACTGAGTTATATGAAATGAACCACGTAAAATGAAAAATCATAACAAAAATGTCGCGAATATAGTATTTTCGCATTAATTCTTTATATTCCTTTTTCTTGCAAAACCCTGATAATAACATTTATTTAAGATAACTATTTCCGAATTAACCGTGGAAAGTTAAAATCAAAATAATAAATTCCATACATAGTCGGGATTCGAACCACCGATCTTCAGCTTCCCGGTACATCTGAGCTACGATGTCGATATGATAACACGTCATGAAATTCTCTCTGTGACTCCAATTTTCCTAGTGAAACACAAGGCATCCTTAACTTCTCTTGAGATAACATGCTCCAGCGTCCACTTGCATACTTTTTCATTCTGATTCTACCTTTCCAGCGTACGGAAGAACAATTAATAAAACTCAACTGAATATGTTTTCTCAACGAATCTAAAATTGTTTTGGACTCTGGTCTCTGGTGCACAGCCGCCATTGCGAAAAAAAAGCCACCAATCATCGTGGGTTGCTAGAACTAGGTAAGGGGTGGAGTGGAGCAATGATTGGGAAGCAATCCTTTACCAACTTAAAACGCAATTCAGTATATCGGCACGTTTTGTTTTGTATTTTGTTTGTTTTTTTCCACCACAGTGTACATCGATTCCTCATAATGCTTTGTAGTTAACTATTATCTTTAAGATGTGGTTGACTCAAAAAAGGTATGTTCATATACATTAATTTATTCTCTCTTATTAAGTAATTTCACCCCTTAGTGCAGAAGAGTCGACTAGAACAATCAGGTGTGAGATAACGAAGTCGCATGATATAACAGCATTTCCCGTATTCGTTGCTAAGGGATGCGTAGGGAAAGGAAACGCAGGCTTTGTGTTATTCAACCACAAAAGTGCAAAGTAAAACGCACATTCCCTTTGCTCCTCTAGTTCTTTCAAGATAGTAACTTGCCTTTTATCTTGCCTCACCCGTCCTATAGTTCTCAGGAGTTCCTTTCTTACAGCTGAGAACAAGACACTATAACGTCACAGAGCATTCAGTTGGCTGATACTGCCAAAGAATTAGTCCACGTAAGCTTTAAAAGGCGTCAGTGATAATCAATTTCAATTTTAAATTTGGAAATCGATAAACATGTAAATAAAAATGAGATACATTAGCATGTAATTTAGCTGCATTCACATGCATGAACTTTTATATACCTTCTAATTAGTAAATACAGAAAATTTCTCGACTAAATGTGCCATTTTGGAGATATCATGTTCTAAACAAACACCGCAGATTTATAAAATGAATTACTTCTATTGAGTATAGGGAGTGCTTCCTTTTCCATCTCCCCCATAATGATCGTCTGCTGATTCCACTGTAGGAAATTCCAAGAAGAGATTAGTAATGATAGACTGTAATACTAACGAAAACTAAAAGAATAGTCATGCGACAAAGCCACGTGTAAAAGCCAGTATTAAATACCCACATTAAAATATCTTATAAGGGGTGATGTGTTATTTTTATAGCCCCCCCTCGATAAGCAAACTTCATCAGGATATAGTCTTCAAACTATATAAAATACTTCCTAAAAGTGTCTGATGGAATATAGTGGGTTTGTAGCTACTGGACCACTTTTTATGACAAGTTGCATAGTAAACAGAATCAGCTTCAAATTCAGAATGCGTAAGTTACAGCATGGATCAAGTTGGCTGATGGGCTTTCCAAGAGGTTCTTTTTCTTCTTTTTTTGGAGAGTTTTAATATCCCAGAGGGAAATAGTGCGTACAAAATTAATTAATTTATGAGATGTAGCAATCTGCACAAGGAGTTAAGGGTAGATTGCCCGAGCTATGTCCACAATGTCATTTCTAAGCTTTCACAATTTTACAATGAAAATGTTACACGTCTAATATAAGCATTTAACTTATATTTGGAATGTTACTTTTCATGAAAAATAAATTTGAAAAATATAGCTAGTGGGTAAAGTTTTTTTCAAACTTTGAAAATATATCTACTGTGTGTTTTCCTAAGCAGTTGCTATAATGCTCAAGTTTGATTCCGTATAAAGCAACATCTTCATATAATATATGCCTAATATTTTAACTATCTCAGTTGATTAGTTTTTGAGAAAATGGAATCCAAATCTAAAAGGCAAATACATGTAAATTGGAGAAAATCACAAACTGCAGAAATTTAAAATTAGTTGAAACTTCATAAACGTAGGTTCATTTTATGAACAATGGGGAAATGCACTCCAGGAATACCAAAAAAAGGGAAAAATAACAATTACTTTCTCTACCACGTACATAGTAGGCACAGAAGCCTACAGAGGCACATTGTAGCCAACAATTTGATACAAAGATTTCACCGGCAATACAGGCACCTTGAACCTCAAAAAGCATTTTTATAAAAAGGTTCGTGTGTGAACAGTACAACTTAAAAATGAAAAGTCGGATAAATACCAACAGTACCTTCCAAAGATGCGACACGAAGATTTTCAAGAAAATTCCTCCATCCCCAACTATCCTTTGCATGGAACATTTTTCGAAATTTTATTTTCTAAAAATGTCTGATTGGATTAAAATATCATGTATTAAATATATTTATTTACATCAAAAATAGATATATATTGAATTTTCTGGGAACAGACTGTGAAGTTCTCTTCATTCGGAAGGAATTTTGTATAAGCTTGTATAACTGGTAGACGTTAAGCGATAGACGATGTGTACACACAGACGGAACAATGTCCACGCAACTACAGTGTTAGTGTGAAACTGGTTCATTTTGAATGCGTGAGTAGGTTTTTTTAGGTCAGAGTCGCCACTAGAGCACTTGTACCTATAATTAAGGGTTAAGGAAGCCAAAACAGAAATATAATTAAAATGTGTCAGAGGAACTGACTCAAGAGCCACTTCGCGGCGTGGTCATGTCTGTTTCCTCTGCTTCCAGCCTACATGTATGGACGCCGTACATACTAGCGTGGCTAAAGTGAATGTGAACATTACAACTCCTGGTGAAGTCTTAAATGCTTTTATTCTTATCGTTATCTCTTCTCCATTCATTTTTATGTGTACGTAAAAGGTCAAAACTATAATAATCATTCTTTCTATGATAAGTTAATCGTAACAGCTGAGCTGATTAGATAGACTTTATTTCATAAATGTTGCACGAAATCAGATCAGGGGTGGCCAACTTCAGCACTGCAGGCTGAGTAATAGCGCGTCAAAACATTTTGAATGGCCTGCCGATAGCTCAAAATCCGATCTGCAGCATTAGAAGCTCTTCCTCTTTCGAATCCGAAAAGAGTGACGGATTTATTCATAAATCCTTTTTTTTCATTTCAGTCTCTCCCCATCTTTGCAATTGGAAATAAAAGAAATCCAAAACCGTTCAGGACTTTGAGCTAAATTCCAATAGTATTGTGGATCCCCTTCGTCTCCTAATTTGACTGAATTTTGGAAATGCTTCTTCTTCTTCATCTTCTTCAGCCAACGCCCGTCCTTGGCTGGTCTGCCATTCGACGCCTTGCCTCCCAGTACAGCCGTGACCTTCCTTCCATAGAATCTTCAATTATAACAGTCTGCAGGGCAGTGCAGGAGGCCAAATGGTCAGCAGTGCCTTCCTCTTGCAAGCAGAGGGGACAAATTGGGCTATCAATCACACCGATTCTATGCAGGTGTTTTTGCAAATAATCGTGCCCTGTAGTCATCCTAAAGGTGGCTACTGCCAGCTCCCGGGGCAAGTTGTTGGGGATGGGGTTTGAAGCAAGCATTTCCCATCTTTTACCAGCTGCCGCTACCTTCCGAGAGTCTACAATTGCGCCTTTGATTCGAGATGTTATGACGCTACTGATGTTTGAGTATGTCATTGGTATAACTGGCTGCTCCATTGAGCACCTTCCTTGGCTAAAGCGTCGGCTTTCTCATTTCCGTCAAGGTCGCAGTGGCTCGGGACCATTGCAAACGAACTTCTGTCAATTCTTGCAGTTTATACAGTCTGTCTTGGCATTCAGTGACCAGATCGTTCTCATGTTGGTTTCCTTGCGAGCAGAGCGCCTGAATGGCTGAAGTGGAGTCCGATAAAAAGACCACTTTACACTGTACATTCATTGATATTAAGGCGATAGCTGCCTCACTGATAGCGGCAACTTCACCGTCGAAATTATTCCTCATCTTACCTAAAGGAAAGGCTCTACTACCCAAAGCAGAACAGTAGCCCGAGCCTGCACAATCATTTTGGGCCGAGCCATCCATATAGACGTGAAGCCATTCTGATGGAGGGTAAATTGTAGCTATCGTCTCAAGGGCTGCAGCCTTAAGTAGGTGAGGGGGGTTGTCTGCCTTTGGATTATCAATTCCAATGATAGTTAATGCTTATGTACGTTCAGATCGGTATCCCGAAATTCACGGTTTTGCTCTGAGGCTCCTGTGTATACTCGTATTTGGCTTCACATGTAACTGTAAGCAACCCTTTTCTGTCATGAATGTTGTTAAGAATAAATTACGTTCAGCTACTGTAGATTTACATCTTACTAATATGCTCGTTCTGTGCACATAAAAAAATTACACCTCATATTGAGAAATTGGTAAATGAAAAGCAAGTTCAAATGTCACATTAACATTACAGATCTTCAAAATTCATTGGAAAGATTCTTATTAAATAATGTAATAATGAGCATTTCTATTATAATATAATGTGTTTCCTTTTATGATAATTTAAAAAATGTGTACAATCATATGATATTTCAAAATAAAAATTAATGATAAGAATAACAATGTCTTTTGAAACATTGTTTTATATATTGGTCTGCAGCTACACTTACCCGATTACTAACACCCCACTTATATCATACTTTAGGTCAGGTTCAAAATAGTTATTAATATGAATTTAATTAGACGGTCCTTCAAAATTTCGTTTTACTGCTCCAAGCTCCTAATAGGCTGGCTATCCCTGTCCAAGGTTATTGACAACAGCTCATGTTATAGTGACAAAGTGCACTACTCTATAAAACAAAAGACAGAGTCACTAAGGAATTAAATCAAAGTAGCGTGAATATCAACGAATCATTATTGCCAATAACTTGTGTGTATTTTCCATAAATATTCTCATTGTGATATTGCACCAAATTCAGCCGAACGGAAGGAAACTGATTATGCAATGGGCTCTGATGCCACCCAGTTTGCCTTAACACGCATTTAAAAGGATTTTAGTGCAAAGAATTGGTTATTAGAAGTAACAATAGTTATTTTGAAACGATTCCGAGAATAGAACTGTTTCAAAAAAGAGAAACAGAGAGAAAAAGAAAGAGAGGACACAAGTCATTATAGAGTTCGAAAATAATAGTCCCCCAACTTTTCGCTAACAAGGTTGCTCGAGTATTTACATAACCAGTTACAAAAAAGGTCATAGATAGCAAGTTACTTGCAATACAACAGTTACGAATATAAATATGATGCTTTCAAATTCCAATGAAGGGTAACTCGCACATTTCCGGCCAATCAGATTTAACTGTGCTTTGAGCTCTTGCGATACAATGCGAAATACAATAACTCGAAATGCCGCTTTGGAACATTAGCTTCAGGGAAATTGTTACAAATATTTTCATTCCAGCAAATAGCAAGTCATTTGTAATTCTTTTTAATAAACTCAAAATCTAGGAAATGAAATTGGCATTTAAGATTTATTCATTTCCATATCTAGGTATATATTTTAATTAATTTACTGCCTGATATTTAATAAAGAATCCTCAACAGCTCTTTCTGCATCTTAAATAGCTTTTTAGGATAAACAAAAATGGATTTTTGTTAACAAAAGGATTTAAAGTAAGAGGTGTATACAACTTATGTTTAGTATCATATTGCTATTGAATTATTTTAATAATCTAATAAAAACATTTGAGTGCTGTACGTTAATTATATCCTAATTCAAGGTTTTTTAAAAAAAACATTGTCCTATTATACTAGAAGAATACATTTTCAGAATATAATAGCGATGGCTTTTGCATACGATGGCGCCTTACAACTGTAACATAGCGAAGACATACACATATTAAGAATACCCAGCGATGGCACAAACGGGTGATGAGGCTAAAGGAAATATTTCTGCTGCACAGCATTAGAAGTTAAATCTATGGCTCCACAGAGCTTGTGGGCTTTGGCCTAGTAACCCGCTGTCGATCTCACGCTCACATACGCTTGGCGGAAGGGGACGATCACCCAGCCAATACAGAGAGAGCACTTGACCAGCACCATGCTTACTCCAGCCGGAACGTTGGCTCTTCAAATTCATGATGAGACACCATCACCCACATGGGTGGGCTTGAACCCACGCCATTTGCAGTGAACCAGGGGATCACGTTCCAACCATTCACCACGGCGTAGAATGCTGGTCAGCATTACTGTAGTAAAACAGATTTAGTGCAGTTTTAGTTTACTGTAAAACCCATAGGTATTTAAAGTTTAGCGTGTATAATGGCATGTTATCTCTATTAAGGCGGCAATCAGGAAAAAGCATATCAAACGACACAAAGATAATACACTGTGTACTGCAATAGCACCAGAGATGCCCTCATATAAAATCCGGCCTTGGCCTCTAACCACTCATCCTCTCATAGTGGAACCATCCAAAGTAGTTAATTCTGACAAAATAGAACTAAAATAAGACTTAAAGGTATCGTAGTAATCCACGGAATGCTCTTATGCTAACAAACCACTGTTACTGCTTGTGGTATACACCGCATTTATTGAGCTCGATATACATATTTTCATTAGATGCATCCATGTCATTACAACTGCACTGCGCTGCCCTTTAAATGTTACCACTACACACTCATTAAATAAGTAAAAAGGGGGTAATTAACTACTAGAGGTCCGTACAAAACAGAAAAGACGGCAAGGTACAATCTGTGCATGTATTCAGCATATTAAATTTACAAATTTATAATGCACACATATTATAGTATTTGCACAGAAAACATTCACACAATGTTAACCCAAAAGATCCTGACGTTATTCATAGTTCGTTTTGAAGATCATATAAATATCACATTATACCAGGTTAGAAATTTAAGAAATTGCCTGTATACAAGTACAGCATTTAGGCAATTCATTTATACAGAGTGAGCCAAAAGACCCCGAACCGCCCGCGCGGTGGTTTTCCTGTCCGCGTCCTCGGCACTCGTTGCCGTCTGCTTCTATCATAGAAAGGCGTGGATGTAACCATACAGCATTTTTAATACTACTTTTAAAGGGCTTTACTTACGAACTTTATGAAAGGAAATGCTGACACTGGCGAGTCGTCGTCCATACATTTTTGGCACCTCTTTAGGAAACTATCCATCATGGAATTTTTTTGAGGTATTTTCCAAACGATGACCGATGTCCTCTAATGTTTCTTCGGTAAGAATCGAACGCCATCTTTTAGATTTCTTAGCCTGAACAGTTCCTGTGACCTGAAATTTACTGTAAAGTTCATGGATTGTTGTACGGCCTGGAACTTTTACACCTGGAAATCTTTCACTTGGCGAGCTGACCCGAGTTAGCACACATGAATCATAAATAAATAAACACTGTGCAGTAGAAAACATATACTGAGCCACAATATACTTTGTGACTAAATACAGGACACAATAATAAATAACTCGTAATAGCTGAACCACATCACATCACCGTCAACTCAAAACTGCACTTCACACAGCAAAGCAAAACCACAACAGCGTGACTTTGTTTATAGCAGCAATGCATTATCATGTTTTAATCATATATCCACACGTCCACACCGCGCAGCCGGTGATATTGTTCATAAAATACCCCTCCGGGGTAACTTAAAACAAAGTGTACAAGACAAACCCACACACCCTGGAAGAATTAAAACAAAATATCCGCCAGGAAATTTCTCAATTTGAACTACGGCGAGTGATGGATAGTTTCCTAAAGAGGTACCAAAAATGTATGGACAACGACAGTGGGCAGTTTCAGCATCTCCTTTCGTAAAGTTGGTAAGTAAAGTCTTTAAAAGTAGTTTTAAAAATGTTGTATGGTAGCGGCAGACGGTAACGAGCGCCGAAGACGTGGACAGAAAATACACCGCGCAGACGGTTCGGAGTCTTTTGGCTCACTCTGTATAAGTCTGATACAATTACAGATTTGACATAATTATGACGCCCAATTATACCCTTAAACTTTAGTAAATTACAGTTATACATGCCCAGTATCTAGAACTCTCGTAATTGAGAAATGCATTCCCACCAATTGAAATTACTTGAGCACACACGACAATTGCAAACGGTCATATTCGGCCAATCCTATTATGTGTAACAGCTCAAAAACCCAAAGTACAATATGCAGGTCACTTACTAAAATACACGATCCCCAGGACCAAAACGGCCCGACGCTCAAAGAAAGAAACCTGCACTCAACGGCCTCTTCCACAGCTCTCAGACCACTCAAATTCTCCACCTATACGCAAAAGCGACTATAGTGCCTAACACCGGCACCAACTAAACGAGCATAAATATAAATCAATTGTAACGGTGACAATTATAAAATCTCTCTTGTGCAACGAAAACAATCGGCACACAACTTATTTTGATGAACACCACTACACGTAAAAGGCAACTACTGACCGCTGAGTACAACATGTATCACCCCTGAAACTCTTGTAACATGCAATCTGCATTATCGGCGCACCATGCACAATTATGGGTATAACTTTAAAGTGTCCTACTATTAGCACACTTTAGTGTCCCACAGAAATCCACGGTCTCTTGAGTGAAGTTTCTGGCGAGTTCACAGTGTTTCTCGTTGGGCTAATTGTTTTCGTGATGGTCGTGTGAGCATAGACAATGTCAATGACCAGGAAGTCCGAGAACAACAACAGATGAAACAAGTGTGAAGCTTTTGAAGATCATTGTTAAATATGTGAAGAACGTTCTAGAGCCAATGGAGTTCCATCAACGTCAGCATTCCGTATTTTGACTGAAGATTTACAGAAGAGAAATTTCTGCGCGATGGGTTTCTCACTACCTTGACTGCTGAACAGAAGCAGAAATTCCTGGGCATTGCAACCTTGTTGAAAGAAAGGTACGACATTGAAGATCAAGGACTTAGGTATCGAATTGTAGCTATTGGTAAAACGTGGATTAGGGACTTCGAGCCGGAGTAGAAATCACAGTCCAGTGAGTGGAGGGTTACAGGTTCTCCTCTCAACCAAAAATATTTCTACGAGCTTAATCAAAGGTCGAGCAAATGATCTTTGCTTTGATCATCAAGGAGTCATGACAGATAACAGTCCCATATGGAAGAACTGTCACTGGAGTGTATTCTTATGATTTCATGCAAAAGCTTCGCAGGTAAATGTACAAGAACCGAGCTCAGTTGCTCGTGGCTGGACCACCAATTCCCCGTGGCAATTCAAAACTAATTTGAGTTTTATTTATGGACGGTCTTTAACTACTATGGTTCTTAACGTCCCATTCTATATTGGGCGTGAAAGATCGGAGATTTTGCACAGAGGCCTCTTTATCAGGCTTGAGGCACGTGACAATGGTCGCTCACACATCGCGGAGATTGTAGCCAAAAAACTTCACGATTATGGATAAGAAGTGTTACCTCATGCACCCTACACTCCAGATATGAGTCCACCAATCTTCGACTTATTCCCAAAATCTAAAGAATCTATGCGTGTACGACGTTTTTCTTCTCTGGAAGAGCTTTCCACCAACTTTACCTGAGCTATTCGACAGATGAATAGCAGTGATATCTTGAATGGAAAAATAATGCTTCCAAAACGTTAGGATTCAAGTCATTGAGAATCAGGGAGACTATATTGAAGGATCGTGAACAGATAATCTCAAAGAAATAAAGGTGTAAGTACAACAAAAATCGTGTGCATTTCTTATGAAATTCCTCTTGTATAATAATCTCACTTTCAGGTTAGTCTACTGTGAGCAACGAATTAAAATGTCTCAGTGAGGCTGTTTTTAGAAACATAGAAAGTTAATGTGGTGAACAGGTTAGTAGATTCGCACATTGTTGTTAATCCCGGCTTTTAATTTCCCTACTCCTTACTTATATAGTAAGTAGAAAGTTTTATAGTAAGTATTAAACGTTTTCATTACCTTTTATGTCCTTAAAATGGCTCCAACGATTTCGATTAAAACGCCGTATGTTTAGAACATTTGATGTCAAATAAAACGTACATCTGGAATTATCCCGAATAGCCTGTGAAGTCCTCTTCATTCGGAATGAATTTTATATAATTTGTGCGAACTGTAAGATATAGACAAAAACTTATTTCAAAACATGCAGATTTCGTTAAGACACATGATGTATGTCAAATAAGTTTTGTGGTATTTATCATTTCCGAGATATTAGTTATTATGGTTTGAATTTTCAAATGCTTTATATTTTGTTCAAGTGCTAAATTTATTTTATCATGGTCATGCAAAGAGTGGATTCAAAACCACTGCATAGCAACCCGTTTCTTAAAGATTTGACTATCGCCTACTGTATTCCTCTTCTAGCTGTCACAAAATATGTAACAAAAACATTTCTGCAACTTTATCTCGATTAACAAGAAGTGGATAAAAGAAAAAGCTTTCATAAGAATAGTTTGTAGAAGAATGAGTTGAAAAGCACATATGAACAAAACATAATATTTTTTACTTTCTCCAGCACCTACTTCTAATCAAAAATGTTTGCAATTCACCCAAAAATTCGATATATATTTGACTGGAAATACATGTTCTGAATAAAATAAAAAAGCATTTTTAAAATCTGTGCTTGTGCGCGCGCTTACGTATCGAAAAGTCGAATGAATACAAACTTTTATGTTTAAGTTCCGTGTCTTCCAAGGATGCGACATGAAGATTTTCAATAAAATCTCCCCAAATTACCTTGTAGATGTAAAATGTTTTGTAATTTTATTTTCTCGAAAACAGTTCTATTTGATGAAGAGAGTTAAACCGTATGTTTAAGATATTTATCAATATTATTGACTAATAAGATGTATACACTGAATACATAGCCTATGAAGTATCCTCTATTTGGAATTAATTTTGTATAAGGAGTGCACCATAATATATAGGCAAAGCTACATTTTAGTTCTCTTTAAATCATGCAATTTATTTCAAATTACTTTTTGTGGAATCAGCCGTTTCCGAGACTTTTGTTGTTGGTTTGAAATCTTCAATACATTTGCCATTTTTTGAAGTTCTGTCACCATTCAGTTTCTCGTGATGTCATAAAGAGTATGGAATTTCAAGATGCATATAGATACCTACTTTTTAAAAATATGACTAACACTTTGGCTTCCTGTATCGCCGTTGTCGTACAACGAAATATTTAATGAAACTATTTCTGCAAATAATTATATCGATTACTTTAACTGAATAGAAAAATAAAGTTTTGCAACAATAGTTTTAGAAGCTATATAAAAATAAATGACCGTGGCTAGAGAAAGCTATTTCGGATAAGATAAAACATTTTGTACTTTCTATGGCACCTATCTATAGTACGTAAGAGGAAGTATTGTAAATCATCACATGTTTTAATATATTAACATGGGAAATAAAATGTATCTTGAATTCGCTGTTAATATTATATGGACGTCTTATTATTTGACTGAATTTTGTATAACAAATACGTCTCGAAAGATAGATAAAAGCTCACTAATAAGAAAAACGCATAGCTCTTTAAAATACATACTTTGTAACAAACCTTTTCGAAGCATTAGCGATTTTTAAATAGGTATTGTAAGTCTCTTTCCTAAGCGTCATCTAACGGACATACTACTTTTAGCTTCAGGAATTACTACTAATGAAGTCATCATGGATTATTAGAAAATAATTATAACCAAGCCACACATGGGCTAATTTTTACCATCTTTTAAGTATTTACAACTATATGAATATAAGCACCATTTACAAAGGTATGCGATTCTTGCTTTTCCCGAATTTCTATTCCGTTTATCGCAAGAGGGTATTACCACGAATATACGAGAGTGGATCGAATAATTTTTTTCTGCCTTGGCATTGCAGCTGGAATTTTGCAATTTCACACATATATAGTTTGAAGTTTTCACTACAGAGGGTATTTTTTGTTTCATGTGCAGCTCTAGCGAGAGAAGCGTATGTTACTGTCGTCCACGTGTGAAGAGCAGAGAGGTGTGGTTCGATATTTGTAGGCCAAAGGACATAAACCGAGTGATATTCACAGGGACATGCGTAGCCTGTATGGGGATGATTGTATGGACCGCAGCAATGTCTCCAGGCGATGTGCATCCTTCCTAGAGGGCCGTGTGAACCTTAGTGATTCGCCATGCTCCGGGAGGCCGGTAACAGCTGCAACCCCGCAGAATGTCAGAGGCATTGAGGCGGTAATTTTGAACGAACGCCGTGTGCAACTGCGAACCTTATCGCAACAGTTCAACATTTCCTATGCTGCAGTGTACGATATTGTTCATGATATGTTGAAATTTCGTAAAGTTAGTGCTCGCTGGGTGCCTAAGGACCTGACAGACAGCCACAATGGCCAGCGAATGATGACGAGCTTGGATCACCTAACGCGGTACACCGCAGAAGGGCATGCCTTTCTGAAAGGAATCGTCACTGGTGACGAGTTCTGGGCATACTACCACACGCCCGAAACCAAGCAGGCAAGTATGGAGTGGAAACATGCTGGTTCCCCAGTGAAGAAAAAACTAAAAGTGACTCAATCTGCTAGGAAAGTGCTTGTGACGGTGTTCTGGGATACGAATGGTGTTGTATTGGTGGACTTTGCTGAACACGGAACCACTGTGAATGCTGCAGCCTACATGAAAACTTTGGTGAAGTTGCGTCATGCTCTTCGTGACAAACGCCACAACATGAATGCTGACGATGTCAAAATTCTTCATGACATGTTGCTGCTGCTTTTCGTCAGAAAATCACAAAATTTGGTTGGGAGGTGCTCCAGCATCTACCATATAGTCCGGACCTTGCATCGTCGAACTTTCATCTGTTTGGTCCCATGAAGAAATTTCCGACCGGCCAACGCTTTGTGACAGATGCGGAAGTGAAATCAGCAGCCCGCAGATGTCTATACTCCAAGTAAACGAACTTCTACGAAAAAGGCATATTGAAACTGGTATCACAATGGGAGAAATGTGTTGAGAAACTTGACTACGTCGAAAAGTAAGTAAACGATGCAAGTTCATTTGTGATTTTTTCTTCTTTTTTTAACTATTAAACTTTTTGTAAAAAAAAAAAAAAATATAGTGCGTTACTTTTCGATCCGCTCTCTTAATTTGAATATTGTTTCCGCTGTTGCTTAATCTGAAACCATTCGAATTGAAATAAATCGTGAGTAGTGTGGATAGAAGAATCGCTTTTTATATGAATAGTATAATACATAATGCATGTACGAGTGTGCGAATTTGTAGAGAAAGTAGTATGAATGTATCAAATCAGATTTTTTCTGTCTTTCATTCTTCGATTGTTTTATTCAGTGCCTACACCAAAGCCACTGATATTAAATATGTAACTCATTGTTGGCCTAACATTTAGACAAAGACACGTCGATATGTAGGGTACAGCTTGGTCCATGCTATTCGTACAGTAAAGTAATTTGGGTTGCCTATAACACTAGGTTTTTACAAAGCAGATTTTCTTCTGCAGTAATATCACGACTGCACCAGAGTTTATCTTGAGAGAATCTACGGCTCCAACTACACTTATTTATGAATAAACTGGTAACACTGAGTTATTTTATCAATAAAATGCATTTATAAATTATTAATGCCTATAAAAAGTTAAGATTATTTAAATAAATAATAATCACTGCAATATTTTAATTTTCTCTAATAGAAATGATTTGGTCAATGAACTCGACACTCAGTTGACCAATGGTAATCTGATTATGCTGAAAAACACTGTGCTTAAGAACTAATAGGTAGTCCTTTGGCTCCTACATGCATTTGTTTTCCCATAATCTCAATTGCGATTCGATTACAGTAAAGTAACAAAGGGTTCTATTGGTTTTATAACCTGGAAGGTTCAGTTGTTATAATAAGTTTAATTTCAGATTGAATCAGATTCTGTTTGGAATAAAACTAATCAAATTGTACGCGTTTCGCTAAAACGACGAAATAACCTAGGCAAATCACTACCCCGATGATCACGATTGTCTAATACAAGTCCTGGACGAAAACAACTCTTCTCTCCCCATTGTAATTATCGCATAACTGCAATTCGCAAAAACCAATGCGCACCCCGTGATAAGTTAACTTGGCCTTTACATTAATTTGTCTTAAGATATTTAAATATTCGTTAAGCTAAATTAATACGAGCTTAACTCGTATTACTGAAGATAACACAATTGGCGATTAAAGAAAGAAATAAAAGCAAAAATAACAAACAGTTCTACGTCAAGATGAAAAATGAAACGATATAAGTGACAAGATTCTCAGTTGTGATTGGTCCAGATTCACATTTTTATTTCGGACTGATCGTTTGGTATACGAGTAAGTTGTGTTAAACCCCATTTTTTTTAAGTTTCTTCTTTAGCTGTGCAGCTGGATATTGTTCAACCTAGCTAGGGAGTTGGTCAGCTTTTGATGAACCATTTTTCTTTTATCAACTGTATCTGCAGCTTTTGCTTTATGATGCAGTAATTTGTATCACAAAGTATTTAAATGTAAAGAATGATTACAGTATGAATATGCATTTTTATGTGACATTGATTTGAGATGTTTGTTGATTGTAATTATTGTTGAGAAGTAAGTTTATACTGCCTTACTGAAACTGACAATAATAGCGTGCAATAATGCAGCGAGGGGGTGAGCTGTTTATCATTATTGGAAACGAGGAAGTTACGTAATGTTGGCGCGTTTTCCTTTAGAATCTTCTGGAACATTTCCCTAGAGCATATGTATTCATAATTTTCATTGGATATAAAAATAGACCCTAATGTTGGCGCGTTTTATTAGCCAATAGCAGTTCAGTTATAATCTTTAGGCATATCGGGGTGTATGAGTATAAAAAGAGTAGGTTAGAGGTAGACCCCGTCAGTTCGTCGAAAATATTTGTATGATACACGTCGCCTTCAGTCCGTCAGTTCAGCAGAAATATTACACGTCGGCTATCGATTCACAAGTTACGCGTAGCAGAGTTATGAAAAATCTAAAGTGTTGTAAAGTTAATTATACAAAAAGTTGAAGTACGCGAATTAAAAATGATCAGCAATGAAGTTATTATAACAGTTTCAGTTTGGCGAGTGTCTAGATCAATGTGTAAATGTGATAGTGACTGTGTTCGACAATAAAAGTGTAAAACAAATTCCTTCATCAATGTTATCTTTGGATAAAAGATTCCTTTCCGTTTACACAATCTGTATAAAGAGAAGTGCTCGACCCAAAAGGATAATAGCTAGCCGGAGGACAGTAAACCAAAATTAAATAAAATAACAGTAGCATTCTTTCAAACAAACACTAATACTACCGCAAATTGCTAACACCAGATGGAGCTACAAACCTAACAAAGAATCACGTCACAAAATGGCTTCACCATGTTGAGTAAACACATACACAAATAACATTATAAATTTACCATCGCAAATTGGCTTCCAAAACGTGGGGCTCAACAAATTAAATATAACAGAAGTATACCACATCAAGTTGGCTACCACAACGTGGGGCTACAAAAATGTTAAATATAAATAACATTAAACCACTTCAAATTGGCTCCCAAATGTGGGGCTAACAAATACAAACATATACAATAATGTTACTTCATTTAAGAGTAGGTCCCCCTAATGTACAGTTGAAACAGTAAAGTTGCCTATACATTAGGAGTTCGCGAGTTTTCAAAGCCTCTAGACCCAAATTAGTATGCTATGCACGTGCAGCACGCAGAAGAATGTCATGTTGCAGTAGCTAACGCTGCTGGATATCGTACTATTTACATGCGATATTGTTTTGATTAAATCTTACTTTAAAAGTAAATACGGCATGATAATATAATAATGAATTTATTTCTTCAGGTTTTGATAGTAATAAACATATTTATCTTTTATAGCTCAAGGGGTAAGTAGTTCAATCCTAGCTACTAGGATTCCAAAATAAGCTGAACACAAAACTATTAATGGATGTTGTAGACAAATCAAATTTAAGTGTTTTCCTACGGGAATTTATCCATCAGTAATCTGGGAGTCGCTTATTTACCATAATCTATCCTCAGTCGTTGAAGTTATATTTACTTAGCCAGTCTAAAAACATTATATATTTCAAGCGTAAAGGGAAGCTCCTATATTTTTAACAAGGCTACACACAGATTTTTCTATGAGACAAAAAAGAAATGTGTGTGTGTGTGTGTGTGTGTGTGTGTGTGTGTGTTAAGTTATAACAGACTATACATATCAGAAATGTATTATTTAAGAAGAAAAAAAGAAAGAAAATAAACTATACACCGAGACTTTTGTAGGCAGCCTGAGCTTGATTTCTTCATCTCTTTCTGTGGCAAGTGAATGAACAACATACGATGATACATCCTTCTTTATGCATGCAAAACTGTAAAACGTTCAAAGTGCAGGTTCAATATGGTTTCAAGACTTAACCTTCCTACGCATTTAGCATTTCGAGAGGGCCTTGGTTTTAAAAATAGCCTCTTAATTCATTTCTAATCTGATTAATTTGTTAGCGCAATGTTGCTTCTCAGCTAAATATCTAAAATATTTTTTCAGTTTCATTTATATCCCGCCTTTAACTAAATTGTCTTATCGGCGGCCTTTCCATTGGAACTTACTGACTTTGGCAATGGTGTTAACTCGTATTCTCTTGTCCTTGGGTTTCTTGCACTTTCTGTGTTTTAATCATTAGATCACACAAACATTCACACAATTTTTCAGTCATTTGATTCTACCGTTCCAACCCTGTCCAACACACGGCTTGTGTGAAAGAACAATTAATTCCATTAATTGACCTAATAGTGGTTGTAGCTATAAATCCCGGGACTTAAAGTACTTACAAAGAATGTAAGTCGCCATTGGGGTATGACATCTCAATACAATTTGAGAGCTCCTTGTGGTTTACCGGGAAAAATACGAATCAGTTGGAGAATCTAATGTCATGTCGGCATGTTGCCATGGTAGCTCAGTGGTTAGATCCGTGGTTCAAATTCCGGCTATGGCATCTGATTCTAGCTTTTCCAACCCTGTCCAACACACGGCTTGTGTGAAAGAACAATTAATTCCATTCACACACTCATTCATACTAACCCAGACTCTGGGGAGAATAGGGAATAATCTTGGCTAGAGAAAAATTCCTACCGGGAATCGAACTCGAAATCCCTCGTACAGCAGGCAGGTGCTCTACCGCCTGAGCTACGGGACGAGCCTAAATACACAATTATATCCATGGACTCCTGTTGTATGGGCAGTAGCGGAATCTTGCTGAAGTCACGAGTATGATTTTGCTTCTTCCATTAGCTGATTGAAAAATGGAGCGAGAATGTCATTTCGGTACCACTCTTCATTTACCGTATTCTCGTTTAAAAAAAAAGCCGGACAGATTATAATCGCAATGTATATAAACCAAACTTTCAACAAGCCACGTGTCTTTGATGTACTGCGTAGCCCCCCCCCCATCAAAAAAGGTATTGTGGCCACGTATGAACCTTTGCCTCTTTCCCTCCCTTACGCGATTTTTCTAATATACATTGTTGCGTTAATTTTTCCAGTTTTCAGAAGACCAATGTAGAATGTGCGTCTACCAAGCGGGATGGTTCAGGGAGCAACAATGTCTGTGGCCCGCATTCGGAAGGTCCCGGGTTTGCCCCCTCTGACCTTGGAGTTTTTCGTGGTTTTCCCCTGGACTCCTGGCGAATGCCGGGGTGGTGTACTCTACCACGATTTCTCCGTTCACCTATTTCCTCTCATTTCATCTCTCTCTTTCACCTTTCAGGTGTGTCTTCGGTGCTGGCGTTGTCGGGCAGATGCCGTAGTTGCTTGCGCATTGAAAACATTTCTCCCCGTGAACTCCAACAGATCAAGCTGCTCGCAGTGACGAAGTGTTCCCCTTCCTACACAGCCTACATCCCACCATGTGTGTCTGAAAGTTAATTGGGAAACCTCAAAAAATAGAGCATAAAATGCGCTCAAGTTCTTACGACCGAGTTTAACAAACAAATTTGACAATATAGGCATGTGACCAGTTACTGTATTCATACTGCAGGGTTATTCGCATTATCCAACTGTAACTCTCCCCAAGCTGTCAGATCCGTGGCTTGTTTCAGGGCGGCGTGTCGTTTTTCTACCTTTTCTAAATTTTGCGAGAAGTATACAACCACGCTACCTCTCTTCCATTACCATTTGCAGCCCCATGCTCACACAATGCTTTGCCATGCTCTTAGCACAAAGTGCAAGCAGTAACTAGCCCAGTTAAGTACACAGTTAACCTCTGAGTAGCTTTGTTGCTAAGAAAGCTCTGTGCTATTCACATGTGATGGTATACACCAACTCCTGCGCCACCTACAGTCGGAGTCTTTAATCTCTTGTATCTCTGGTAACGATGAAGTCTGCACGCTCGGATTTTTCTCTCTTTCTTTTTCAGTTGCAGGAACATCATTATATGGGAGTTTATCGCATTCATTCTTGAATTACCTCGTATAGACGAATCTGAGGCCGCTTTACGTTGCCTCTGCATCCCTATTGCAAGAATAAGTCCATATAATCCATTAAAATTCATTAAACATACATATGTAAAATCACTTTCTTTAGCATATAAAACTGTTTTCTTTTTTACATAAATTAGAGACCAAAAAGCCCTTTTTTCATTTCAGCGTTCTAAAAATCGTCCAATTTTTGCGCTAGGATCATTATAAAACCGGAGTGGTTTTAAAGCAGGCGAAAGAATCTGCCTCTATTACAGCAGCGTGAAAGAGGGAAGCTAAAAAAGGAAAGAGAAAAATGTGAAAGCGGTGGTGATGAAGCACAGCACCTGATTAAAACTGGAGCTGTGGTGGATCTCTTCATCTCGCGAAGTGAAGTGGTGTTCGTCAAAGAGCCCCCAGTTCTTTCCTGGCTTAGCTGCTGTGATGTTGTGTTACTTCATTTCCCAGTTGCAGTAACTCTAGTTTCCTCTTGCACCGAATTTACAAATACCAGTTCCTTGTGCTTGTACCGCTACCAGAACCTGCCGAAAATGTCGTAAGTTTTACTATTATTTTGTGATTATCACTGTCGACACAACTGTTTCTCTGCAATTACACTCTCTAGTTATATTACTTAATTCATGAATTTCTAGTTTCAGTAAAACTAATTTCATGATTTTTAAACCTTTGTTGATTTTTAAACATATATACAGGATATTTAAAAGGGTCTAATATTTTAAAAGTGGTACAGCTCTTCGAAACGAGTGTATGAAATCGGAAAATGTGTTTCTAAAACGAATTCGTTCCTCAGAGATATTATAACTTGTTAAGAGCAGATGTCCGATGTGACTATCATCGCATTACAATTTACTAAACATAAAAGTCTGACCTTGCTGACAGTTTAGTTGGAGCAAAACAGAAAGGCAATTAGACTTTTACGAAATACAGTGTTCTATTCCATTTCACTACATGATTTTTTAAAGAAATTATTTCGTGAAAAAAATACAGAATTAATTTTTGAGCTCATGTGTGCTCGATAATCTTTTGTGCTTTTGTATGTACTACCATCTCTCAAAATAGGAGCCATTTAACATGCTGTGTTAATTTCTACACTTCTTTTCTTACGCTTAGAAATGACATGAACCAAGAGAGATTTTCATTTTTAATCAACAATATTCTAACTTGGCTATCAAAATATCATAATTACGTGCCTTTGATACGTAACAAATTCCACTAGTATCTATCTTTTACTTTCTGTAGTTAATACTTCAACTAAGTATGTAAGTAGCATTATTAATTGATAATCCTCTTATAATACCAAAATGACCTGGCTAGTTTGCCATAAAGCTTTACCTTTAATAAAAACAGACAAAAGAAGAAGAAAGAAAGAAGCTTAAGTATGAACAACTTCTCTTTTAGGAAAAATCTCAGTCCTCTACAATTCATTACCTACCTAAATATCTAGATGGAATGCTTTTTTGAGAATATGCTTTTACACTATTTTAATATATTTTTAAAATCAGATAGCGTTTATTTACTAACGCTTTTATATATTGCACTTCAAGTTGTCCCCCAAGTCATAACAAACTTCAGTGGAAGAAAGTCTGAAATTTTAGCCCAAATATATCCTGATATAATGAATCACACCCTGTGCTAATCTCCGTTAGTCTTAGTCATTGATTTTAAATCAATAGCTCTTAAAATATTAGAAATCTTTCCTTGATTTTTTTGAAACAGCTTAAAATTATGTAGTTTCAAAAAGATAAAGGATTTTACAAAATCCATATACAAGACACATTCCATACCAAATTAAACAGCCTCAAAGGCAACCTACTAACGTTAGAGGTGTCGTAGGTTTGTCTTCGTCTCCCAGTAACAGATAATTTATGTAGATACTTACGTAAAAAATCTTGACAAGCAGCGAAAAAGCCGTTGAAAGGATACAAGGTACTCTTTGGTTACATCTCAGAACATGTGCATATATCCGGGTATTATGAATACTTTCAGAAATATCTCCGCTAAGTTGCCCCCCCCCAAAAGTTTTAAATTATAAGTACATAAGCAATTACGTGATCATAATCAGTGTGCAATGTAACAAAGTTAGTATGCCTTCCAAAAGAAAACACATAGTTTTCTAAATTATTTGAACATATTATATTACCAAATGTCACAAATATGATTGCATTCCTAAGAGTGTAAAAATGTACACCATCTTTTGAGCTTAAAAACAAAAGGAATAAATGAAGGTATTTCACTAATGCGAGTCACGAGAAAAGAAAAGTAAAGTACACGTTTCTGTTTATTTACTTTACGTACCCATCCTTTAGTAGCAGCAAATTAAACGTCGGTTCGTGTATGTACCTCAGTTATTGCGGTCTGCTTTTCACCACCAGGAACTAAATTCGCAATACAGAACTACCTACTGCTAAACTATTACCACCACCAGTTAAGTTGGGCTTCATAAATTCATTTTGAGATGACATACCCCAATGGCGACTTTTAAGTGCTTTAAGCCCCGGCCTTCACAGTTAACCCCGAAAAGGTCAGCCAAAGTAAATTGTAAAAATATGGAAAGATTACGGAATAAAAAATAAACTATTCCAATACAGGGAAATGAGCCACTTATTCTGCTTTCAAATGTACGAGGGCTGTCCTAGAAGTACCCCACCTAACAAAGAAAACAAAAGTTTTGGGGAAAAAAACATCTGTATTTCTCTACATAGTCTCCTTTCAGCTCGATACACTTTTCCCAGCGGTGTTCAATAGCTTCGATACCCTGTTTATGGCGAGAACCGTCGAGTTCTGCAAAATAGCCATCAACTGCAAACTCTACCTCTTCATTGTTGGCAAATACTTTACCACTAAGCGATTTCTTCAATTTTGGAAACAGAAAGTAATCAGAGAAGGCTAAGTCTGGCGAATAGGGTGCATGAGGAAACAATTCGAACTTTAATTCATTGATTTTGGCCATGGCGATAACGGACGTGTGAACTGGCGCATTGTCTTAATGAAACAGAGCTTTCTTTTTCGCTAAATGCGGCCGTTTTTGCTTGATTTCCTCATTCAATCGCTGCAATAAGTTTACATAATACTCGCCATTGATTGCTTTACCTTTTTGAAGTTAATCAATGTAAATTATCCCACGCGCATCCCCAAAAAACTGACGCCATGACCTTGCTTGCAGATGGAACTGTTTCGCTTTCTTTGGAACCGATTCTCCCCTTTCAATCCACTATTTTGACTGTTCCTTCGTCTTAGGTGTGAGGTGATGGACCCATGTTTCATGTGGTTATGAATCGACGCAAAAACTCTACATTATTGCAACGAAACTACGCCAAACACTCGACTGAAACATCCTCACGACGCTGCGTTTGTTCCATTGAGAGTAAACGCGGCACCCATCTTGCGCACCTTTCTCATGTCTAAATTTTCAGTTAGTGTGCGATGTACGGCACTTTTTGAAATGCCTACGATGTCTGCTAGCTCGCGCACTTTCAGTCGACGGTCATCCAACACCATTTTGTGGATTTTCTTCACAACTTCTGGCGTGGTCACCTCATTTGGTCGACCACTGCGATGTTCGTCTTGGCAGCTCGTACGGCCTCGCTTAAACTCTGCCATCCAATATTTTACTGTTGTAAACGAAGGAGCAGACTCCCCCAGAGTAGAATCTAGCTCAGCTTTAATGTGATGTATCGGCAATAATCAAAGATATTGTTCTGTAGAGTTCGCAATTTCCACATTCATGTTGGCGAGGCATATTCTTACATTGCGCACCCATACCGCCATATAATGTCTAATAGGTAATTAGATCTTGATACTTAAAACGCCTTCTTGAGATACTACATTAAGTTCCGAGCAGACAAAATCGAAACCTGATTTTCTGAATTAAATTAGCGATGCGATATGAGTGTTCCAAGTACATTATCCAAAATTAAGCCGCGACATATTTCGATTTCGAATGTAGCAGTCACTCCCTTTAATTTGACAAGAACTCAGGGATGTTTTCACCTATACGTTAAATTTAGCTAATTTCGATTTAAGGCATTCATTAACATGATTCATTAATTTCCACCAAAAGCAGATGTTCTGGCTGTTGATTCACATACACCTTTCCTCGGTATTGTGATACGAGTTATTAAACGTGTCTTTTTCTGTAATAAAAGTCTCATTAACTTCATTTAAAGCAACCACTCAACTTCAATTTCTGCTGTGAATTTAGCTTATGCAGAGGACCTTTGCTCTTACGTCTTCTGAATAATTCTAATCTTTAGGAACCAACGGCACATTACACTTCGAGAACTAGTCAGTCTCAGCTTAAGACAAGACCAGGAAATATATAAACTTCTCTAGATCACCAACCAACCAACCAACCAATACCTTTATAAGCAATACTGGCGACTAAACGTTGAGGTGCTTTTTTTAAGCTGACGAGCCCCAAAGTTAGTCGCCGTTTGAAGTGTTTGTTGTTGTTGTTTTTTTTAATGAGAAAGTCTCGCATCTTGGTCGTCATTTGCAGTGGTTTTCGTTGCTTTGTAATTTAAATAATTATGAGTAATTCAAGTTGACCGAGCGATGAGTTAACATAGGATGTATCATAAAATACTAATTATTTTGCAAATTGATTTATTTATATTACAGAAAGTCCCAATGAGCCAGCGTTTATGTATAGGGACAGTAAGTAATGACTTGAGATATACATAAAGCATTTCCACAAAAATAGAAACGGAAAAACCTCATTGTACTTAATTTAGTTACACTAAAGATTTGATAATACAACTTGTAAAATAGTATTAAGGATATACAAATAATATCAGGTACAATACACAGTAAGTACAAATATACGAATACAAGAACATGTGAAGAAACTAAGAATCATTATAAAAATATCTATATAAGAAGAAAGACTTTACTTTCTTTCTGAATACATTATCTGAATTTAGAGATGTGTTTCTTGAAATAAACTGTCATATAAGACAGTATTTGCAGTCATAATATGTTTTCTGTGAACCATATCTGGACGTTTGCATCATTAGGTTGTTGCTCTTCTGGTCTATGGATATGAATATTACTATTTTTTGTAAGATTTAATTGCGAATGTGTGTTCTATTTAAGCGGTTTATGTACACCCTAAGAAAGAGGGGAAAAACGAGCAGACTCTGGAAGCGTATAATTGTCGAAGTCCAAATCGTTTACGGCCGGTTAGCTTTGTTCTGCTGTAACCTTTCATATTGAGTCCTAGCTGCTGAGTATGTGCTGACAGCCTAGCGGTTATAGGCAGGTATGTATTAATGAGGCGTGCCATGGTTCGTATCGCGAGTATGTTTTATTTATTTATTTTTTGTGCAAAGCATTGTGTAATGCAATGCTTATTACGCGTATTGTAATACATATTGCTAAGACTTTGATTTTAAGGCATTTATGCTCGCACATAACTGAAACACTCCTTTTCTTTTCAAACTAAATATGAAATAAGTAAATATTATATTCTTAAATGAAAAAAGAAATAAAAATGGAAATTAACTTAATATTGGGTGTGTAAACCCTGTGCTTCTAGTACTGCCCTCATTCTATGGGGCATGGATGATATCAAATGATTAGTCAAACTTTCACGAAAGTATACTTCCTCCCAATCATCCTGTATTTGATCCCACAAAACCTCTTGCAGGCCAACTTAACTCTAAAACTGTCTTCACCTCTGCCCACACATGTTCAATAGGATTTAAATCTGGCGAGCAAGGAGGCCAATCCAAAGTGATATCTTGCCTTTGCGAAAACCAGTATGAAACCTGCTGACTTGTGTGGACAGGGTGACTATCTGCTGGAAAATAATAATTTCATCGGGATATCTAGTCCTTTCAGAAGGAACCATGAAGTTTATACTCATGCCTATTTAATGTGCTATCAAGCTGCCATAACACACCTAGACCATCTCGTGACATCCAACCCTAACACGTTACAGATATGCGACCTTGGCGATCCATTTGTGCCACATTTTGCGTCGTAACATTTTCCTCTGCGGCGATAGACAATTATTTTCCCTCCATTTGTAGATGAAAATACCATCTCGTCTGTAAATATAATCCTATTCCAGTTATGGTTGTTCTGCAAATGCGAGGTGATTTAATCTGTGATCGTCTGTAAGGCTCTGCTTCTTAGCTGCCGATCGAGCAAAGAGCCCTGTTATAATCAAACGACGCAAGTCTGTGCGGAAATTAGAACTACTCCTTGTTATAGATACATACTGGAGGGGATTGCTGCCTGCCTCTTTTAGAAGTGGAGTGTCCTACTGAGGAGTGGACAAACGTTTTCACCCGAACCAGGTCAACGACGAATAATCCCTTCCCTGGATAATCGCACCCTCCTCGTAGCCGTAGATATAGAGACTTCAAGTAGTGTTGCAGTCTGAGGCACGGAGTATCCAACAGCGTTCTTTAACGTAAGGAGATAACCCCTTGTAGCTTCGTCTTTATGTGTGCGCTCAGCCATAGGGAAAGTTAGTATGATTGCTAACACATTATGCAAAACTCCAAGGCTATGAGGTGCGCGCGCATGATCACGCCAGGGACATTCATAGCTGAAGAACGAGACAAAGATTTGGCACATCCAATATTAAGTCAATTAAATATTTGGTTTAATTTTCACTATGGAATATCGCATTTATTTTGAAAACGAAAAGAGTAATTTGTTTGTGCTTTTATGCATGGAAGTCTTAAAATTAATTATTCTTATGCGCGGAAAACATACGGCATTGCCATGTATTTAGCAAATTAAAATTTAAATAATACAAAAACATACCTAAAGGATTTGAGCCCAGGTTGTTCCAGTTACAAGACACGTGTTTCACCGTTCGGCTACCATAAATACAACACAACTGAAAAGCATCTCCTTACTTATCGCATAACTTTGAAATGAACGCAGGGCGGTATTAAGGGTCGAATTCATAGTCGTCGCTTATTTCAAGGGAGTCCTTAAGCAGGGATTTTCAATACACAGATGCTACTCTTTCAGGCGAATAAGGAAATGCTTATTCATATAAGGAAGCTCCGACCTCTGCTTATATGAAATAAGGAGAGCCGACGCCATCTTGCATCAACTGTCTACAATGGGGGTTAACGATAATGGCAATTTCTTGGAGTATATGGAATTACATAACGAAATTGTACTGCGCATTAATAAACGAATTTACGTAATTTGCAGAATTCACTGAAACGCACAGGTATGCTGAATTTAAGAAGCGATATCGGTTTACCAAAGCCGCTGTTGTAATAATCTAATGCCTCTGCTAAACAACGTAACCTTAATAAACAGAGGTTATGAAATCGCAAATACAGGCTTGAAAAGATAATGTATAGAATCTCAATGCTATAACAACATCCCTATGTTTTCTGTTCAGACGTTTTCGCATTTATGTTGTCCAAAGTCCTTAGGTCTCTAGAAAACGAGATTCCGCTGCACTTACTCAGAATCATTTAATGAAATCCTAAAAATACAATGCGGAAACATTTCTGCAATAAGTAAAGTACATATCTGCAGTGCTTTTCTCGATCAAATTCCCTATTTTGCATAATTACCACCACTGCAATGGATCACTTAACGAGTCGCACGTCTTTATCATTAATTTGCAATTTGTTTTAGAACAGTCCACGAGTAAATACCACTTAAGGCCAGTAATCACACAGTGTCCGATTCCCTATATTGTAGATGTATTTGTATCTCAGCACCTACTCTTTTAGTTGGTTTCTTTCCTGCTCGCTGAAATGTTTTCGACCTAACTAATGCAACTGTAAACTCTTAAGTAAATTTACATTCTACTTGATTTTAAATGAAAGTTAAATCTTAAATGTACCATTTAAAACTCGCTAACTTCTACCACGTGCTCAACAGCTGTTATGAACAAAACAACGAAAATGAAAATGGCGGCCGGCTATGTGATGACCTGCATGTTCGTTTACACATTCCTTCGCGCAACCGAGTGGCTGTGAAACAGCTGAACCATGTTGCCACATGTGCTTCGGAAATAAGTAAGCGTTTAGCGCTGAGCATATAAGTATCCTCTGAGTACCAAATGGTAATAAGCGTTTCCTCATCGAAGGAAATACTTATTGCTTAAGCATCTCCTTTTATATAAGCGACGACTATGAATTCGACCCTAAGTCGTGTATTGTGAACGCAGCATCAGTGAATGCTTCCGTGTTTTCCGAATCGAACTCCTCTTTGGCTGTTACTCATTTATTTTGTCTTAGGCTGTACAAAGATCACCGATGTAATTTGAGAAGAAGCTGATAACGGTATAAATTTAAATTATGGTACAAGCACTTGATAGGGATTAGATGATAGAAATTAAATTATGTTCGAATTTAAGACATTTCAATTTATACATTCCAATTATATATATATATATATATATACCTATATATAATTTATTGTGTTGAATACAAATCTACTAATAATGTAATAAAACCGAATAATATTATTCACATCTTAACTTCACGTATGTGTTACCGTCTTCTTACGTTCAATCGAACATTGGAGACTATGAGACGTATCAACACATCCGTTCGCTGTGAATGACTAAGGCGAAGTGATGAAGGAAATGTTCTCTCCCCATGCCTCCATGACATGTAGCGTAACCAAATCAATAAGGTATTTACTCTATATGGATATGAAAAAGAAAAAAGCGAATGTCTTGTTGTTGTGGCGGTATTATGTGAAAAAAGCCGTAAGTGGGTATAATTTTAAATTAAACATAATTTAGCACTTTGTGATTCAGACCCAACACATTGTAAGCGATTCACAATTAACTGTAACATAGATATCAGTAAGTATTAGTGTAAAATAATACAAGAAGTCTGATGCGTTGCCTCTAACGAATTTCTCTACTCGCCTTTCTACAAACTATTCTTACAAAAACGTATTTTCTATCTTCTACTTGTTAATAGAGATAAACTTTCATTAAACATTTACACATTTCGTTGTAGCTATAGGACGACTAAGCGGGATGGCGGCAGCGTCTGTGGTCCGGGATTCGATACCTGGCGATCACCCACTGTGACTCATGGGTTTTTTCGGAGGTTTTTCCGTGTCGTCAGGCGAATGCTGGAGTGGTTTGTTTCAGTCCCCAGATTTTTTATGTCCCTCCTTTTTGTGCCATTCGTTATTTCATCCTTCATCCCTTTGGTCTCTTTAGGGTCGGATGTAATAAATAAAAAAAAATCTGAGTACAGTATTCTGGCACGTTGGTTACTACATCGGGACATACATTCAAACTTTATATTTATTCTCACAAGACGTTTGAATTTTATATTACAATTTTCAGATAAAATAACTACAAACTACATAAAGTCTACAAAATAATAAATAAAAAAATAGAAATAAAAGAAATGCAAAGAATAGAAATTATTAGATTAGAGTAAAGGCGTAAACAAAACTTAATTATAATTCTAAATTTTATATTTATCTACTATTCCTGGAACTGGTAACCAGATACTGTCTACTCCTATTTAACTACATTCAATGGAAACCAGGGAAACTGTACTGGTAGCCAGCACAAAACCTCCTACTAAGCTACTAATCATTTTAATAAGTTTATTTATATTTTATTTAAAATTCTTTAATAAAATTATAAAGTTTAAGTTGTCTATTTAGAATATTTCATAACAATTATTTAATTTACAGTAATTTAATATTTTGTTTAATTTATTTTAATCTTTATTTATGCATTTATGTATCTATTTGTTAGGGGTCAGAAGTGTGGGCGATGCTGTTTCAGTGCAGCGTGTGAACTCTTCGTCCCTCGGTTTACGGTTGGTTGCCAGGGTATTCGAACCCCCTTGAGAGGCGTTGGATTCCATCTGTGTGGGGCGGAGTGCCCGGTCTGCCAGGGTGTCTACTTCTGAAAACTAAGGACTCTGCAATTTTTGTACCGTTGCTTCTGGATTCGGTCGTCCGGTGTCTCCTCTCGCCTCATCCTTCCATATGGGGACGTCCCCTCGTGGGGAGTAGGTATATATCCCCTTTGGATCGGTGCCGAGTCGCCTCAGTAACAGAAGATAAGCTATGAGACAATAGGCTAAACGATAGTCAGATTTTTAAAAAGTGGATCGCTCTGTGAGTGCTTTGAAATTCCCGCTGTTAGCACAATCACGAGAAAAACCTGGTATTGTATTCACATGATTTTCTCGATTCACTTTTCCTCAAACCATTCTTACGAACCCTTATTCCTCTATCTATTTCTTGTTAATTAAGATAAAAATTTCTTTGTACATTTAGACATTTAATTGTAGGTGTAAGAAGGCAAAACCGATAGTCACATTTTTCAAAAGCAGGTCGCTACAAGATGGCTTTGAAAGTCTATGCTCTTTGCATGACAAGAAAACACGGATAGTGCTTGACCACTTGAAAAAGATATTTGAAAATTCAAAGCAATTAAAAAAAATTATCTCGGAAACGGTTAACGGCACAAAAAAAACTTATTTGACATAAATGTATGCTTTGATAAGTGTAGTACGTTTTTGTCTGTTTCTTACGGTTTACCAATTATTCAAAAGTAATTCAAAATGATGAATACTTCGTAGGCTATTTAAGAAAATTTAGCGAACTTCACAATATTTATTTCTGGTGAAATCTAGCTATCGAGTTTTTTGGGTGAAATGCATTACCTTCTCAACCTACTAGGTAAATAAAATTTAAATTGAGTTTTATTTAGGGACGCTCTGTAACTCCTATTGTTCTTAGCGTCCCATTCTATATTGGGCGTGCAAGACCGGAAATTTTGCTCGGAGGCCTCTTTATCAGGCTTGAGGCTCTTTAACGTGCCATAAATCCCACCGGCTTTACTTTCCTTCCGAAGAAAGCCATGCTAAGGATTTTTACGCCCGAAAACTCCATCGCTCTCCGGCTACCATAGTACCCTAGACCATGGAGACTATCTACTAGGTACATATGTGATAAAGTAACTCGCTATCACATGCAAACGAATACGCCTATCAGTCACATGCCATTGCTGCGTACCGCTCAGATATATAATCCTGTTGTACCAGACATCTTGAATTTTAAGGTTTTAAACAATGTCATCTTCAGCGTTTGAAGCTTTTTTTTTTTTAAATCAGTGCACTGTGTGCACGTTTTGCTCTTCAGTTTCCCTATGAAAGCTTTGAAGTTATGTAGATATGATGTAATAAGCTTGTTTCTGTAAACAAAAAATAATCCATCAACAACACTGCCCTTGAGAAAGTGGCTTGTGCTTCTAGCGTGTTCCTGAATGGGCGTGACCTCTGGTCCATAGCTTTAATGAATGCAATAAAAACAAAATGTGTATATAACAGCTGACAAAACAGTTGCTTAGTGTGCTACTGAAAGATTATAAGCTTGGAAGCCACCCAACTTCGCACGAAAGTACGTAAATAGGCATGCAAAAAACGATAACCTTAGCGTTAGTTCAGCATAATGCTGCTGAAGAAGGTGAACATTATTAAACACTAGCTCATATACCCAGTGTCGCATGTGTGCAATTTTATATTTTAAACTCTGTATAAGTAATTTGTACAAAAAAACACACCACACCCAATTAGTGGCAGAAGTAATTCGAGGTATAGAACTTTATGTCAAGTAATGCAAACTTTGAGCTTATTTACACTACAATCACTCTGGCATTTACATTATTGTGATACAAATTGCTGCCACAATTGGCGAAACGGTATATATTGGAATTCTTCTCCTTTATGGGGGGGCCCCTTCGGTCATCAAGGACCACTTAGCCATCAGAATATCGTTTGTTATTAGTTTGAACTTTCTAATAATTTATTTTCTGAACTGAAAATCACTATTACTTTCTCTCTCTCTCTCTCTCCCTCTCTCCTCTTCTTTCATGTTCATGCAAAGCGAGCGGAATTTCAAAGCCATCACATAGCGACCGGTTTTTAAAAGATTTTTCCGTTGCTTTAGCTTAGTGCTTTCTACTTATACCTACAACGAAACGTGTAATGAACGTGTTTATCTGTATTAACATGAAATAGACAGAAAAATTAGTTTTTGTAAGAATAGTTTGTACTATAGAACAGTGAATAGAGAATGTCATGTAAATGCTACACATCACATTTTTTTTCTGGGACTCAGAAAATTGTAAAAGAGGGCTTTAACTCTATCTAGTTTGCACTGTTTTGTGCAAGATGCACCTTAATTGGGTTTCAAACTGTTAAGATAGTGTCTACCATTTCTATTTTGCAGTACATACAAATTATAACGCTTACAAATACTTTAATTATACTGTGTATATCGTTAACAGACTTAGCTTGTTTAGCCGCAATCTTTGCTCAAAAAGTTTTGTTCAAGAATTCTTACAAAAATGTGAGTGCAATCTACAAGAACTTTCCAAGACTCTAATTGCAATAAATATACAAAACAGGATATCGTGGTTCAAATCCCGGCTATGGCATTGAATTTTTCAGTATCTGATTCTACCCAACCCACACACGGCTTGTGTGAAAGAACAATTAATTCCAGTATATCAAAAGTTTATCAAAGCTCTTTCAGAATTTAAGAATAATGTATGTGCACTATATTGGATTGTCACGTCACACCTGAGCAGCCGGTCTCGTCGCTTATAAAGATTACTATAATCGCATCCATTCCCCCACTCTCCATGAACTCTTGTGTTATAGTGTTCAGAAGACACTGCAATATTTTCCGAGACATACATAATCAAGTTTTACACAGGTGGATGAGGTGTTATGGATATTAATTGTTCTCAGAGTCGAAAGCAAATTAAACTTCTCTCATCTGTTTCCTATATCCAGATAAACCATAAACGTCAATTACACCGAGATATCGTATCTTAGGATTACCATGGGAGGTTTATTAGGTAATCAATCAAATGAGAATGTTTAATACACTTTCCGGTCTCGTCATACAAAGTACAAGATCCGTGGTTCGCGTCTCGGCCGTGATATCTAAGTTTTTAAATGCGATTCGTGCTTCCATGTTACGATCATTAAACCTAAGTCTGTTTGGGCAGCAGTTTTCAAATGTTTATCTCTGTAACCTCTAAAAGGAGAAAATAAGGGAGGTTCCCATCCTTTTTGTTAATCAAAACCTTAGTTCGCAGTTTTGAACATTATTCCATTTTCTTCAGGTTTTCTGTGTATTTATTATTCATCAGCTTTTAACTCAAAATTAAAGTTTTGTATTAAGTTCACATTGGATTATTCCGATAGCCTGTAATTAAAGAAATTAGGCAGTAGAATGAAAATGTATCCATTTATCTGATGAGAATTGTGAAATTTTACTCTATAATGTTTAAATACCTTTTTTGTGCTACAGATAGCCTCGCTTTATTAGAAAGTCTATCAGAATATTGTGGGGCACTCAGAGTAACGACTTTCAGTTGTTTTGACAAAAGTTTTACTTTCTATAGAGAGAAGATATTCCACCCAAAAGTAAGATATTGAGATTTCACCGGAAACACATGTTTTCGGGCCCCTGAATCCAAAAACAGCAATTTTACAAATTGTCCCGCACGCGCAGGAGAGCGAGAGTGAGCACAGCATAAATAACCGAAAAGGAAATGTTCGATATGACAAAATCTATATCTTCAATTTTCTGGAAATAGTCTGTGAAGCCCTCTGCATTCTGCAGTAATTTTGTGCAAACCATACGAGATAGCCAAAAACATACTACACAAAAATATAGATCTATTTAAAAACTAAATATATTTCATATAACTTTTTTGTGCCATCTACCATTTAAGAGATATCCATTATTGGTTTGAATTTTCAATACCTTAATTTTTAAGGTACTGTCGCTATTCATTTGTTTCTCGCGATTGGAAAGAGTGTGAGATTTCCAGGCCAGTATAGAGGCCTGATTTATAAACATCTCACTATTGATTTTGTTTCCTCTGTTCTCTTTATACCTTCAACGAAATGTGTAACAAAACTATTACTGCAAATTTTTGTCTCTATTAATGTGAAGTAAATAGAAAAATAAACTTTCATAAGCATAATTTGTAGAAACTATATAAAAACGACAGAGGTTAGAGAAAGTTATGTGAATGTAGCACATCAGATTATTTTTCAAGTAGTAAATTGCTATTTGTTTTCTGGTGGTCATGCAGAGCATGACATTTCAAAGCCATTACATAACAATTCGCTTTTTAAAAATCCGACTATCGCTTAGTCTAATGTATTTATATCTACAACAAAATGTGTAATGAAAGTTTATGCGGATTATCAAAAAGAAGATAGAAAAATAAACTTTTGTAAGAATAGTTTGTAAATGAGAAAGTGAAGAAAGTCGTATGAATGCAACACATTGCACAATTTTTACATTCCAATAAAGGTTAGTCGTTTCTAAATTCCGGAGATTTATTCTACTCATTGAAGGATTTTCATATTTACATTTATTTTTGTTACCATTAGCAATTTCAAGTTTTATGTCCAAGAAAGAATATAAACCGTATTTTTCGCTCCTCCTAGGTACCGCTCTCCACAGTGTAAAGAAAATATTCGATATGTTACGTGATGTATAACTGAGTAGATGTTTACTCTACGTAAAGGTAATATGCTATTCAATAAAAAAAAGTATATCTAAATTTCGCAAGACTATTGGGATGTGTATGTTTGTTTGTGTTTGTTCAAAAGCGAAAAGTCTGATAAATAGCAAATTCCATATTTAAGCAGGCACAAATTCAAAATATTTGTATGACTAATAAAATGTGCTGAATTTTCTGTACATGACCTGTGTAGTTTCTTTACTCCAAAGTCATACGAGATAGAAGTTATTGTTCAAAGAATATAGATTTCATTAAAATATTTAATTTAGCATAACCTTTTGTAGTATTAGTCCATTGCGAAATATTTGTTTCTGTATGTTTAAGCTTTTCAAGTTGAATTGTTCATACGGCATCCATAACGCATTTTACAGGTTGCTCTTTTTCACGCATTACTTCATTAGCCCCGTACTTATTTACTTATATGCGAATAGTTGTTTTTTTTTCGTATCGTACATATTGCTTAAATTTAGATTACTTGTAGTCAAAAATCTATTGTGAGCAACGTATTATGAATAGAAGAATACTTTTTTTTATGAATACAACCATACAGAGTATGTAAGAGTTTATCATGTTATAACGGGTAGAATGTGCCAAATGGCGTTTTGATAAATGTGCCCAGTGCCATTGTTTATCTAGTTACAGTTAGCAAATGAATAGGTCCCATTAACCGGAACTAATGAGAAAGAGAGAGAGAATGCGAGATTTTCGGATTATCCAGAAAATAATCATTGCATATCATACTGAGATGTCGACATGGCATTATGACGCTTTCATTGTTGATAGCGTCCCAGGAAGCGGGTGAAGATAGAGGTAATGAAAGCTAGCAGGTTTCATAGGATGTTGAGTGGTATGTTTGATCCCTTGTACGCTTTTGTGTAGCTTTAATACAGGAGGAATAAAACGTACCTGATCATTTGAAGTATATCTTTATTTCATTGCTTATATTTGTGCAATGTTTTCTAATTTGGGTTCGGATAAATAAATTTTCAGATAAGCGATGTTCGACGTAATTAAATTCTGTCTTTATTGATTATTTGTTATATCGTAGAAGAGCCACGAATAAATCATTCGCCAGTTGGAGAACTTCAACGTTGTTAACCCTATTAATTTTATTGTCTACAAGGTCCGTTAATTCGCAACACAGCATGAGAAAACATAACGAGACTGTGAGGAACTCTCATTTCCATTGGGTGTGCAAGACGCTTCCAGAAACTTCTTGAACTTGCGGTATAACAGCGTAGTTACAGTTTTAAAATGTCATAGTTATGACTTCATTTCATTGAAATTTCCATCCTCTCCCCAAATAATGCATTAGGCGTAAAAGTGTGGCGTTTTAACTTGTATACGTATTTATAAACAACATTTAGTTCAAACAATTCTTTAAGCTTGGCTCAGAATTGTGATAAACTTTCAAATTTCCTTTATATGTTCAGTTATTTAGGTTTTTATACTTACTCATGTATTCTCAAACTGTGCGCCACTATATTTCCCTAAGGAGTTAAAACCGAGTATGTAGCTAAATTTTGCAGTGGGAACGGTATTATAAAGGGCATTGGGACTAGGACTAACTGTGGAGGGGGACTTAGCACCTCGTCCTACAAGATATTTTGTGCCTAAAGCCCCTGATGGGATGTACCCGGGAGGTTGGGTGAGGTGAGAGGAGACAGAGGGCGGCTGGACCAGGATGCACGACAGGGCAGAGGGCAGGGTCTCTACCCTTTACAGATTGAAACTCCCTGGATTGTAGCTGGTGCAACTGGCTCCCTTCCTCTCTGCGGGCTTGCACATCCCCTGGAGGGGCCGGGACTCGGAGAGCGCACCCAATCCAGGAGACGAAGCTTTACATAGAGCATTTTCCCCTGCCATGCAACGCCGAGACTCTCGCCGACACTTTCAAACCTGAAACAGTCAAGCCGATGAAAGGTGAAGTGAAATGAGAATGGAGGTGAAATGGAACGACAGGATACTCGGGTGATGTAATGAATCTTCCCAGCATTCGCCTAACGACCCGGAGAAACCCCCGAAAAAACTCATGGGTCAGGAAGGTTGGCCGTGGGAGTCGAACCCACGACCTCCCGAATGCGAGCCACAGATGTTATCGTCTGAACCACCCCGCTCGGTATAAAGGGCATTAACTGTCCTGTTAAAACTTTAACATAGAATATTATATTCTAAGGAGGAGGTAATCTATTACACCTTGTTTTAATATCCAGGAGTACTTAGTTCTTTCTTCAGCGCCTACCGAGTAATTCTGAGGTTCAATAATTTGTATGTTCCACAAAAATAGTACAGGACGAAGTACAGATTAATTAATAATATTATCGGAGATATTTTGAAACTGTCAAATAATTGTCAATTTATACTTTTTCTATCGATCTCATGTTAATTGAGATAAATGTTTGCGGAAATATTCTTGTAGGTACAAGGGGGATAGAGGAAACCGAAGCGATAGTCAAATGTTTATAAGCGAGTCGCTATATGCTGGCCTTAAAATTATGTACCCTTTCCAACACATCGTGAAAAACAACTGAATAGCAACACCACTTTAAAAAGAGACCAAATAATGAAAAACTCAACCAATACGTAACTGATTTCTTGGAAATGGCTGATGACACAAAATAGTTTTTTGGAAAGAAATTCTGTGTTTTAAAGAGATCTAAATTGTTTATATAGCACATTTTGACTTATTTCTTAAGGTTTACAAATTTTATAAAATTTAAAAAACTCCTGCTGAATAAAGACGACTTCATAGGCTATTGCCAGAAAATTCAAGATATATCTACATTTTATTTAAATATCTTAAACATACTTTATTTTTATCAAAATCGTTAAAGCCAATTTTGAGAAAAAATCGATAATCTTCCATGTAAAGCGTAGTTCGGGGTGGAGATTCTCTCTAAAATCTTCACGTCGTATCTTTGGAAGATACTAAACTTAAATATCAAGTTTGGTATTCATTCGGCATTTCGTTTTCGAGATATGCTTGTTCACACACATACCTCTGAAAAAAAAAATCGATTCAGGGAGCCTCAAAACATGTATTTCCGGTATCAATTTTATTTATTTATTTTTTGAATGAAATGCAATACGTTCTCTACCTTTTAGTTATGTGGTAGAGAAAGTAAAAGGGAAGTAAATTATTTTAAACCATTATAGCTTATTTCAAAATGGCTATAAAACAAAAATACCATGCTGCCAATTCAAGGTAAATGTAAATAGAAATATACTGTAAGAAGAAGTATTCGGATTCCAAATGAGCAAACTTGTTATATGATGCAATAAAATGAAATAAATGAGCCAAGTGGTGAAGTTGAAATTGCCGCAACACTATCTGTCCGTGAGGGAGCGCTGCTACCCCCACTCCTAAACTCTGTGCGACAATGCCGCACCGTTAATGCAATAAAAAAGAAAGGTTACAGGAAAGGGATAAAGATAGTCCAGTCTAGGCAGTGGCAGTATTCAGTCGACCTGCCCTAACGGAATCAGAAGGCAGCATCAAGAAAGTTTACTCGAACGTGCAAGCAATCGAGAATTAGTTTTACACACATCGTTTGCGAGAAAGCTCGACTGAGTCGTCGAAGTTTGTGTACCATAGTTTGCTAGCGTGCTTCATGTGCAGATACACAGCTTTTGAGAAAGGTGAGGTTAGTTTGTAATGTCCTGTAACCACGTTGAAATGAAAACATACTGGAGCAAAAGGGTCTGCATACCGATTTCATAGACAGAATTGGCTGGTTCTTCAGTCCACACACGTTCACTCTTTTCATTGTGGTTTAATAACTCAAAAATATGATGAATAGAGATGTGCTCATTTATTTATACATGTCATGGGCGTTCCATGCCGCTATGTTTTTATATGTAGTTCTTCCGGTTTCCACCATCCTGTACTTCGTCATAAAATGCCTATTAATTTCAGTTTTAATTTATAATTAATTGTTTTAGACATTTGAAGAAAAATGAAAACATGATTTTACAAACATCGGAAGCATGTCCCTGAAATAATTTTATTTTAGGTATAAACAATACGTTTACCCTGAGTGCCCGCTTAATTTTGGTGAAACCAGTTGTGTAACCTTGCATTCTCGACAGCTATGCTCACCTTCAGTAGTCAAATGTAAGAACCAAAAAACGCGAAATCTTAATTTAAGCTTTTAATTTTCACAGGTAAAACTGAGATGAAATATACGGTTCAATGTATTCACCAAAGGAATAAGAATCGAATAAATACATTATTTTAAATGGTAAAGCTCTTTTTTGGCATTTGAAGCTAGCTTTGCACTCTAAAACTGGCGAAAACGGTGAAAAATTAGTTTTATGTATACTATTTTCTTTATTTAAAGCACAATCTTAAAAGTGCCTGATGTAGTTAGAATATCAATATAAACATTTATTTTAACCTCAAGTACAATCGGTATTGTCTTAAATACGAAACATACGGTGTTGAACAGTCTTATAAAACATGGGTTAATACATTAGGATTAAAATAATCCCTAAATTTAAAACTGGAAATATTAATAAAACAGACCTGCATATTATAAAATGGTTTTCTTTCAACCATAAGCTAACAATCTCCTACTGTCTAATATTTAAGTCTCTCCTTCTCTCAATAAGCATATTATATATTAATTGCATTAAAAACATTATTGCTTTGTATCTCACTTTTATGTGAAAAGTGCTTTCGGATTATAAACGTTAAAATTCCCTCTTCAAAATAAAGATCTACAGGATGGGACAGGTGGGGAAACTCGCAACTATTATTATGACCTTTTTTTTGAATAATAAAATATATTTTAGGCCAGAACCATTTCCATACAATAGTGGCCATACCTAAAAACACAATACAAATAATTTAAAGCTCTTCTGCATTCTAACATCTCATTAGGCAGCCATTTTCAAAATGTAAAGCTATTTCTCTAAATTTTTTGAAAAATTATAATTATCATAATAAAAAATAGCAGTAATTTATACAATAATTTAAGCTTTTAATGTCTTTCAATATTTTCAAACCCTTAATGCTACAAAACCTTATTAATGTTATGCAGTAAAACATTTAATAAATATTTTTAAAATTAAAAGGGACCGAAACATTTGAAAGTGAACAAAAAATTGTAAAAACGCATATCTTAATTTATGAGATGCAGTGGTGAAATAATGGAATATTCCAACATGCCTGCAAAAAGTTACACCTCTAGCTTTGGTATATCTACATCCTCCTTAATTCGTCGTACTGGCAAGCTAAGCATCTTATTAGTAGCTGTGAATAAGAACCAAAAGATGCAGTGTTATACTGTTTCCATTTACCTTACTCTCTTTCCCGCCCTCTTTTTTACTTTCTCTACTACGTATAGTAAGTAGGGGAAGTATTGTATTCCACCCAAAATTTCGATATCGAGATTTCACCGGAAATACATGTTTTGAGACCCCCTGAATCCAAAAAAAGCATTTTTGGAAACATGTCCGTGTGTGTGTCTGTCTGTCTGTGTCTGTGTGTCTGTGTGTGTGTCTGTGAACAGCATAACTCAGAAACGAACAGTCGGATAAACACCAAACTTGGTATTTGGGTTCAGTATCTTCCAAGGATGCGACACGAAGGTTTTAAAGAAAATCCCCCCACCCCAGAGTACCCTTTACATGGAAGATTTTTCGAAAATTTTAATTTTCTCAAAAATGGCTCTAACGATTTTGATTAGAATATCATATGTTTAAGATATTTTTATGACAAATAAAATTTATATCTTGAATTTCCTGGGAATGTCTCCAAAAGTATTCTTTATTGTGAACGACTTTTGCATAACTGGTAAACCATAAGAGATAGACAAAATTTTACTACACAAAAAATGTAGATCGCGTTAAAATACACAATTTATGTCATATACATTTTTTTAGTTGAGTGAACCATTTTCGAGATATTGCTTGTTATTTCCTTAAATTTTCCAATACTTATACTTTTTCTCAAATTCGTTATTCAATTTTTTAAGTCCTGGATATGCAAACAGAATAGAATGCGCCACATAGCAACCAGCGCTTAAAAGATTTGACTATCGCTTATAACCTACCATGTTCCCCTTGCATCTACAAGAAAATTAGCAATAAGATTGACATCTCGATATCTCGATTAACATGAAGCATATGGAGAATAAACGTTTGTAAAAATAGTTCGTACAAGAGTAGAGAAAGTCATGTGAGTGTAGCAGATCAGATTTTTTTTAAACCTCGTGCAAAAATGGATTTTCTTGTTTGCACACTGTTCAGAAATTAATCAGTACAACACAAAATTATATTTTTGTACTCTGTTCAAAGGTAGAAATTAACAAATACAACAAACATTATTTGCCCACTCCTTTATGATTTCTGGTATGTCGAATGCATTCTTCATCGCTTTCGTCACTCTTTTTGATTACGATAATGTTCTAAGCTTCTCTTCGTTAAAAAACATTAATGGTGACCTAAGAAATTTTGTTTACTGCCGTGTTATAGAAACTCAGCCAATCATCAATGCCTCGATGTTTTTGACAATTCTGAAATTCTTTGTAGCAAAAAAAAATGAAGTATGCAACAGATATAAAAATATTTTTGCAATTGGCGCGATTTTAGAATGCGTCCAAGTTTCCCATCGCTGCACAAAGACGCTTCCTCAACTTGTTGCATAAATAACTATTCAATAATGGGTAACTATTTTTAATTCACTCCACAAGGAAAAAAGTAATAAACGCTCAGGAATTTGGCAAATTCCAGAAATATCCATAAGAAAAACGATCAAAAGAGGATTTGAATGATGCTGTGGAAATTAAAACGACGAAATCTCCTAAATTACAATAATAGGCTGAAGATGTGAAAACCATTTCATGAGGTTATTTGTCATTACGTGCTCACTGCCTTATTTCTAATGTCATGTTATACGGTTTACCTGTCCATATCGAAAATTGTAGCAAATCTTCTCTTATTGATTGCTAAAATTATTAGTAAAGATCCTTGATAAAAATCGTAGCATGTTTACTTGGAGTTTTGAGGTATCAGATTCTACCTCCGAATGGGAAATTGCTGCCTCGGCAAAGTCTTTTCCCTTTGCATGAAAAGCTGGACACTAATAATTTAGCTCGAAGCTGTAATTTCACTTACCGTCTTAGAATATTTTAGTATTCATGACGTATTAAAAAAAATTAAATTGCTCTTTTATATAGCACATTTTACATTTTTGAGATTAAAGTAAAAGAATACCAAATGCATTAGACCACAAATTTTGTATCAAATGAGCATTTAAAACAACCGTATCCCTATATTTTATGTTTAGTTCTTTTTGGGTTTTGTATTCGTTTGAATGTGTTTTACGATATGGTTGTACTATTTTGCAAAAATTTAACTTTGAATTCAGTTCGTGGAGATTTTCAGACACAGCTATGTAATCTTATGATAAAGTGCTTTCATTTCAGACTTCCCAGTCTAAATAACAACTTACTTAAGTTTAAACAAAAAAAAAACGTCAACTTAGATATTGGGGGGGACATAAAACTGGTCTTAATTGCATTTTAGGTTTCAACCCCCTCACCCCAGCCATCTCCACTTTGAAATTTCAAATGGCACCCCTATATTGTTATGTGTACTTAAATATGAAAGAGTAGGTATTGTTTATTCATCTCATTTATTTTACATCTTTTGTTTTAAATCGTTGCCTAACAACCTGGAAGACTATTTTGAACATTTCTTGTGAATTAAATGTTTGTAAAATGGTGTACTCCATTCAAGAGAGAACATAAATCATATTTATTTATGGAGCTGAAAACGTTTTGTATATATATATATAGAACTGCTACTGCATCCTGAGAAAAACGTAAGTCACCTAATGTCATAGATATAGTACGTAAATTTAAAGAAACAGGTTTTGACTGCAATAAAGTAAATAAACAACCTAGAAAAATCTATGAAATTTCGCAGATTGAAATATTAGGTCATTTTAGTATTGCACAAACCACGTCCATTCCAAAAGTATCTGCTGTAACAAAAATTTCGGTTGGTTCCACATAAAGTGCTAAAAATGAACAAATTTTATTCTTACAAAATACACATTCACCAATAGCTCAGCGAACACGATTTTGATAGAAGAGTAGAATTTTGTGAACAGATGTCTCAGATAACCGAAGATGTTCCAAATTTGACACCAAATATTTGTTTTGGTGATGAATCGACCTTTCTCTTAAATGGGTTTGTCAACAAACAGAATTGTAGGTACTGGGACAATGAAAATCCTCATGTGTTTCGTGAAGATAATACTCAGTTTCCGCACAAGATCAATGTGTGGGTTGGAATTATAGAGGATGATATTGTTAGACCGATTTTCATTGAAGAAAACCTGACTGGAGAATTGTATCTGAACATACTAGAAAATGTAATTCATCCACTTATGACACTGTCACTAGAAAATAAGTCAGCGAAAGAAACGTAGTGTTGGACGAACAAAATTTGCATTTTCAACAGGATGGATCTCCCCCACACTATGCACCACCTGCGTCATAATGGCTGGATAGAAGATTTCCAGGAAAATGGATTGGTAGGAGAGATACTGTAGAATGGCCGGCGAGATTCCAGACTTGACGCCTCTTGACTTCTTCCTATGGGGTCATTTGAAATCAGTTGTTTATATTCCTCTACCTGAGAATATTCAAGAACTGAGAAATAAAATAACCCAAGAGTGTAATTGGATTAGTAATGAAACACCCAGAAAGTTCGCGAGGAGTTTCAAAATAGACTGCATTACTGTTTAGCCAAATCAATGGGGCACATTTTGATATTTGATTTAGTCAAAAAAACTGTTTATCAGGTTGCCAGCTAAAAGGTTTAAAATAAATGAATGAGATGAATAAACAGTGAACACTCTTTCATATTTAAGTATAAAATTATAGGGATGCCATTTGAAATTTCAAAGTGGGGGTAAGGGGGGTGAAACCTAAATCATAATTAACACCAGCTTTAAGCTTCCCCTCAATATCTAAGCTGACGTTTTTTTTTGTTTAAATTAAATTAAAGCTTTTGAATGAAAGCCCGGAATAAATTATGTTTAAATTATTATTGAAATAATCAGATCTGCATTCATCTATTCCTTAAAGTGACCTAAAATGCACATTAACCTTAACGATTTTAAGTATCTTATGTAGTGTAACATCTTTGTCTGGCATCTAAGGCAATATCGATATCCATAAGTAAAGCTCCTTTGCTTTATATTGATACTTTGGCTATTAGGAACACTCACTCTGTAATCACAACTATGGCACATGCCTAGCTAAACTTATTTTTGAATGCTACTTAAACCATTCAGAATTCAGTTTGCTAACGTTGTAGAGACTTCTCATATAACTTTAATTGTTATAATAAATTGCCAACCCAGTATAATCTTCATTGTAGTTCTGAATGGAGCAAAAATTTGACTTTTACTTCTGGTACGTCATACTACTTTCTGACCAATAACACGAAAGCGTTACATTTCAGCAATGATTTTTTATCGCTAACAGTTTACCATTTGCAAATGTTCTCTCTATAACGACGACATACCGGATCTTCAGATTTATTCAGCCTTTACCGCCAGTCGGTTTAAATAATCGACTTCATTATTAGTTCAGCGAGCCCCATGTCTCAAAGGGGAGGTGCTGAATTGAAACTTGGATTGCATACGTTTCCGACTTCGTAAACAGGTTGATGTGTTATGGTGTTACAGAACTGTTTTTCACTAGGACATTTTGTGCGTTCTTTGCACGTGAGATGAACGTGACCACCGATCACAGAATTTGCATGGTTGAGTGCTACTTCCGAACTGGAATGATACGAGGGGGAGTCTACCGTTGACATTGGCCGCTGTATGAATGATTTTCTCCGTTCTTGCCCAGAATTTCATAAAATCCCGAGACAAAACAAAGAACAAAACAGTTGTTTTTATTAAAAAAGGAAAAACTAAAATATTTTAAAATATTTATAAAGCTTATTTCAGTTGTTTTTTTTAATTAAAAAAGTTAAAGTTGTTGCACACTATGCTACAAAAACGGTCAAATTATTTGAGTTACCTATCAGCATACATAATGAGATTGCGAGTTGGCGAAACGCAAGCGAAAGAAGTTCCAAATGTAAATACTGGGAAGGTATGATAAAAGTCACATTTCACTAAGGTGATCTGAAACTGTTGACATCCACCCCTTGCATTCATTTTTCGCTAGTCGTTTGCGAGAGGCACTGGTGATAAACTCGCTGACGTCATGCGCAGAAAACAGACTGGCGGCAACAGCCGGCCGAATAAATCTGAGAACCGCATATAACAAAATGGTCATAGCATCTGTAAAGCTTTCAATAATGTTAAAATGCCGTGGATAGTAACAAAACCTGTTCTAATAACTATTAAGAGGTATAGTCAAAAGTTTCCAGAAGAATGAAAGCGATCGATTTTGCGTTCAACTTGAGTTTAAATTTCATTTCATTATTTTTCTTTTGTTATTTCTTTCAATCTTTGTATAGTTGTTTTCATTAGTAAAACAGTCAAAATAAATCCCACTCTGTGGCAGGCGCACGAATTTGTCCTGAAAATCCAACCGTTTAGGCGCAAGTGAAGTTATTGCAGATAAATGTAGTAGCGCACCTTGAAATCGTTGCCCGACAGTGTTGAACCTAGTTATAAATACCTTTCCATACGGGAAAGGTAAATAAAGCTTTATATGATATCGTTTTGAAGCTATAAAAGCTTGCGCATCTCTTTCATCCGGGTTTAACGGTCAATACTCCAAACGTATCTACGCCTATAAACTTTGTAATAAAAGTTGATAGCTGTGCCACTCTCGATCTGCACACTCTAAAACCTGATAAATGTAAGGGGAAAGAATCAAATATTACATCTGCCTGCAGCGTAATAGAGACGAGACTGCATCGCGACAAACGTTTAATTTAACTGGTTGATAGCTATTACGAAAACTGTTTTATTACCGTGATATGCGCGTTACACTGCCAATTGGCATACACTGGTATGCTTTAGGGTCGCCTTCTAGGACTCAAATAGTAAAATATTGTGTGCCTAATGGAATTAAAGTAACAAATAAAAAAAAAAACAGACACACACCACTTAATCCCCTTCGTGAAAATTGTACGCTTTTGTCTTTGGGATTCTATTTCTGATATGAAATACTAATAGAAATTTAACTATAAGAAAATAATACGCATACAACATAACAGCCTGAAAAATCATTGGTTAATATTATATTAAGGGCTGACAATGTCGAATGTTTACAAGATTTGTTGGAAATATGTAATAATTTGTGAAAGTTACTTAAGACAATACAAAGAGTTGAAAGTATATATTTCGATTAATAATAGATAATTGATACGCCTAAACCCTATTTCTTAAAACCTTGTCCCGCTGAGCATATTCTTCCGTGCTCCCTTTACTTACCATTTCCCCTGAAATGGCTAATGTACACTTTTCAGTGACTATGTGTGACAAATATCAAGCCTTATGCAATGCAAGGTCAGGCGATAAAAATCACTCCTCCGTGATAGATACATATGCTTTCATCATTCTGAGAGGGAGGTTTAAACCGAAGCATCCTCCTACCTATTTTAACAAGAATTGATATGCATTCCAGGTACATTAACTCTTGCGTAATATATTTGTTCCATGCGGTTATAGAAATGTAAATTTCACAATTCTATTCGAACATATTAAGATAAATGTTCGTGTTAGATGAGAAACTAGTTTGTTTCGCACGACAGCATCCAATTAAAGGTGACTAATACACGTGGCAGTTAAGAGATATGGCGCAAAGCTATAAGGAAAGGGTTTAGGCAACGTATAATGCTCTGTTTAATATACTGTTATTAGTTTTTAATTCTCTTACCGGGAGTCTTCTCGTGGAAGTCTATCAACCTCGGATGGAGAATGCCAAAAGAGACAAAGTTGGAAAATAAAACTCGGAGTTTTCATAACTGAAATATAATTATTTATACACAAATCGCTCTGGAAGGTTCTCAACATATTCAGAATGAACATTAGATGCAATATGAAGACCAAATTGTTTGGGTGCATATGAAGGCTCCCCAGAAAAGATTCTGACAAAACGGAAACCTATTTGGACTTAAATATCCATTCAAATTGCCTTTCGTTTAAAGCATAACTTGTCTCCCACGTGTCATAAAACACATTGCTTGCCCCAAGAACATCTTAGCGAAACAATTGGTGCGAATGCCCCCCCTCGGGTATGTTAATTGTGTTTGTCTAATTATCCTCTCGCACCTTGGCTAAGGAATATTACTGTTACGTGGAGTAAGGTACGACTTGGTGCCACTGGTGAAAGTGGAAACGCCTTTGAAAAACAGCAACATTACATTATTTTTATGGTCGTTTGCTGACGAAAAAACGGGTTTGGCAAATGTGAATAAGAATTAGCAATTACTAATGGAAAAAATTACAAGGAAAAACTAAATGTGAAAGCTATCTTAGCTCCACTATGAGTGAAATGCATTCTTACGAAATATATGTGCTTTATTTCTATTAGAAATAATGACTGCTTTATGGATTTATCGTATTTTCATGTTGTCACCTTGAATGCAAAACTCGAGCAAAAAACCATACGTTTAGGCGCTGTGAATCCTATAATTTGTTCTGTGCGCTACCCTGATACCGGCAAATCCAAAGATGTTGGCAGGTTCCTGTTATAACCTTTATCTCGTTTGCTTTCTCTGGAGTATTTGTATGCATTACATATAAGCTTCTGGTTTGTGTTTGCCTATCCACTGGTGGGCGGAACGGAAATATTGACAGGCTGTTCAACAGTGATTTCACCATGCAACACTTCACTAATATTAACTCAATATCTACACATAATATTATATGAATAAATGACCAACAATTACTGTAATAAATGTCGCAATAGCGTATAACTGAGGCACGCGAGACTGTCCCGTTCCATCGGCTTTGCTTTATCAATCAAAGACTTGCCAGAGAACATCTGCTGAAGCTAACAGAAGAGGCAAGCTGATGAAAAATGCCCTCCTGTACATCTCTGTGCCTGTTCCGTGACTTTGTTATACGTTAAATAGGTAAATGCAATGGCTACATAGCACGAGTTTACCCCACATTTAATTTTTTTTTTTGATAAGCGTAAATTGATGATATGGAAAAAATCGAATTGAAAATGTCCTCAACCACTGATCTGGAGTTGGAGTCAGAGTGACGGGAGTTGAGTTATGCGACTCCAGTTTTTTGAAAGTGGTTTGATTCTACGCAAATAAATAGATTTTACAGCTGTGGAAACCGTAGCTCACTCAGATAAGAGCAGCATAGCAGTCTGACAATTGTTTTATCACGTCTGCATTGCAAAGCCTACCTCCGTGATGTGGGAGTAACGGGTCTGCCTCACATTCATGATGTCCTGTGTTCGAATCTCGGTTAGGGTGAGTTACTCGTATAAGGTTTTTCCGGAGTTTTCCCTTACCCTGAAAAGATGAATGTCGAATAACTCAGCCCTATGGACCCCGGGCTCATTTGAGCAACATTTTGGGGGGGATGTTCGGTCGTAAAGGATCAATTAGCCATCAGGACCAATCAGATATCAGGATGCCACATTTCTATTAAATGCACACCCACTAACTCTCTCGCTCACACTTCCACACTCTAAAAGAGGATAAAATTAATCCCGGCTAAAGAAAAATTCCCATTCTTCAGCTGGGAATCAAACCCGGGACCTCTGGATTTGGACTCGAGATGCTAACCATCAGACCACACATTCATTGTCTTATATTACCTACCCATATAAACGATGTTAAACTTTAAAGAAAGAAGTATTGTAGAATTAACATTTAAAACAAAAATATTTGCCCAAGCTGTTAAAGTGATAGATTTCCATACGAGAGAGATATTTAGGACAATTCATAAACATTTAATTTGTTGATTAATTATGAAGAAAGATTTGTTCATTATATGGTGTGTGTGAACATCGCGGCGTTTTGTTTTTTCTGGTGGTTGGAATTGGAAGCCCTTGCAAATTAGAATAAGCATGTTAAAAGTATATACAGAAAAAGCTGACCAACTGATATTGCTTACTAAATGGCATTGATATTACCTGGGAGTTCATCACATTTAAGAGGTACCGAGTTCGAATCTGGTTAGAGTGGGTAAACCGAATAAGCTTTCCCCATCCTCGAGGTTTCCCTTATCCCGAGAAAACGAATGTTGAATAACTAAGGATCCAGGCTCGTTTGAGTATAATTTATTTCAGTCATTGTCCGATATGACATAGTAATTTAAAGGTCGTAAAATTTCAAGCAAAGAAGAAAACTATTGGACAAATTTATTGTGCCACTCGTTACGCTGTCAACAAAGTCAAAATGCCCATCTTTGCGGTGTGGGGGTAGCGTGTCTGCCTCAGATTCAAGAGATCCCGAGTTCGAATCTCGGTTAGGGTCAATTACCTTAGTAAAGTTTTACCCAGTGTTTTTCCTTATCCTGAGAAGATGGATGTCGGGTCACTCTAAGCTCTAGTGACCCAGGCGAATCCAAGCAAGCTTACAACCATTTCGTTCATTCACCGTCCAGTATGACCTACCCGGTTAAAGAATGTTAATTAATTATCAAAACAAGCAAGAAATATGACATTTTGATGGCTAAAAATTGGTCCTTGACGACCGAAGTCTCCTCCTAAAGTTAGAATGACAGATACTGCACCCGGTATAAGGTAGTAGGTGGTCGGTAGCAGTTTAATTGCGCCTTTCCACATGAAAAGTTGGTTAGGTACGTTAATGGTGCTCGGTCCATGTTTGTTGATTAACTATTTCGCTTTGGAAAGCTTTTCTAAAAGGCACGGGGCGAGGCTACAAGCAATTTCCTTTGAACAGCGCAGTTCAGGATTATGCTACCACATACCATAGCTTCAGAGTTTATTACCCTCTGGGATTACTCTCCAAGCTACAGGCGTGTGACGAAAGCTGCCTATTGCCTACGGGGACGTATTGACGTGGAGGAAAGGGGATTAAATTCTTAACGCAGCATTGCGCGATTCTGAAAGAATTCATTCCAACATAAAATTAAAAATAAGGCATTCTTTAACAATCCTTCTGCAGCTTAGCATCTTCACTGCATTCAATTTAACGCCCCCTCTGCACTTTAATACGCAATAAATATGAACAAATGATCATTATTCCAATTGTCCACTTAAACATTAAGACATAATAGAAAATCATCAGCAAGATGGTGTCGTACATTATTTGGCTCTTAAGATGTCAAAGCTGTAAGCTTAATAGTACTTCCAAATATACCAGTTTCATGTTCTCTACCGCATACTTAAGCTAAAGAAGTTTTTCATTCGATCAAAAATTCTGTTCACAATTTCACTAGAAATTAGGTTTCGGTGTTCTTTGAATCGCCTATCCAAATGGAGAGAGGAGAGAGTGTGTGTCTGTGTGTTTTTAAAGAGCATGACTAAAATAGTCGGATAAAGGTAAATGTGAAAGTCCGGCGAAAATTTCATAGGACATTCTGTACCCTAAATAAACTTTTGTAGGAAAAATTTCTGTTATGCACTATTTTAGAATGTCCCAAGTCTGAGAAACTGGCACAATAAATTAAAAATGTATTATTGGGCATTTCTGGAAGCAGTTAATGAAATACTCGACAATTTATTGGATTTTATATAAATGAGAAACCATTATAAAGGACACACAAAAACCTACTTCAAGGAAAAGAAGAGCTTGTTAAACGATACGGTTAATGTCCAATAACTCTGCTCATGACGGTCATCTCGGAGTTGTTCACGGTTAATGTATCTACGAGAGCGACACTGAACATTTTTAAAAAAAATCAAACAGGTTTAGCTTTAAAAATTTTAAATGATTTTATTGTTTTTCAAAATTTTTCCCTTTAATATCAATACATTTTTGCATTCGATTAAACCAGTCCTTAAAGCAATGATGGCACTTTTCCTGAGACACTTCAGAAACCAGATTTTTATGATGTCCCACTTCATCTGATGACGAAAAAATGATTCCACGGATTTTATCTTTAATTTTTGGAAACAAAAGGAAATTACAAGAAGTTAGGTCAGGGCTGTATGGTGATGAGAAGTCATGGTGCTGACCTTTAAGGCAACCAGATACTCAGTTGTTAGTTTTTCTGTATGCGACGATGCGTTGTCAAAATATAACCTTTTTTCTTTTTGGACGTTTTTCACCAAGTTTTTAAAAAAATTGCTGCAAAAGACATTTATACACCAATCAGCAGTAACCGTACGTCTGTCGTCTAATGCTATAGTAGCAATATCAAATATGGCCCGTTAAAAAAAACAACTAACAACCATCTTCTTAACAGCACTGCGAATTCGTCGGACTTTTGTAGGCTTAGGTTCTGTTCGAAAAACCCGTTGAGTCAATTAACTTTTCTTTTCAGAATCATAACAGTAAATCCAAGATTCATCACCGTAACGATATTCCAAACCAAATTTGAAGGTCCGCCTGGAATTTTTCTAGAGTTTTTCTGCACCAATCAATGTGTTGTTGTTTTTGGTCGGGAGTCAGTTTTTGTGGAATCCATCGACAACAATGTTTTCACATATCTAACTGTTGATATAAAATGTTTTGGACTTGATTCATACCAATGCTCAATGTCGCCCGAATAAATTCCTAAGATGTCCGTCGACCTTCTTCAAGCATTGCTCGAACAGCTGCAACAGCAGTTCTTGAACGTCCTTCACGAAATTCATCACTAAGAAAAAACCGATCTCTCTTGAATTCGCTGTACCAATTATAAATTGTTGTCTTAGATGAGGCTTCTTCGCCAAATGCATTCTAAGCCGATCTTCACATTGTTTAGGCGTTAACGAGGATTTAAAATCTAAGAAGATGCTAGTCCGGAAATGTTCATTAGTCAGATTCATTTTTGGGTGAACACAAAATCTTTAAATGACGATAATTTAGCGAACTATTAGAACAAATCGAACAAACACGTCAATCAACTTGAAACACATTAGAAAGTACCTATCAAATATAAACAAATTTCATTTATTTTTAGAAACATGACATTCTAACAATTTTCAGTATCACCCTCGTATATATTTATTTACATATTTTACAATATTGAACTTCACTTTAATGTTTCATATCTGAAAATGTGATCATTCTCTTTTGACATGCGCTTTTCACAAAATTAGATTTGAATCAGTTGAGTATTATCTCTACTTCTGCACCTTGCATATAAAAAGCTACTGTGTATAATTAAACCATTTGTAAGATGATTTTTATATTGAATTAAAATAGATAAACTACACTGTTAGTATCTACAACAGTAGAGAAAATTGCGTGACTGCTACATATGAGATCATCTTTTACGTTTCTACTTTTAGATTATGAAATAAAGGTCGACTAATCTTTATTTAGCTGTAAAACGGACACTGTTACGAGAATATTTGCGTTAGGTAGCTATTCCTTAGTTTTATTACTTAAACATAACGCAAAGATATAGGTATAAAGTTAAAAGCATACAATTATTCCGTGTTTTACAGTATCGAAAAATAACACCATCACCTCTCAATAATGCTGACATCCCTGAAACATAGAGGTGCTTGTTATTAGTTTAGGTAACAGCCAGTTGGCGTACTATGCTGTACAGACTTTTCAGAATACAGTACAAATTATCTACAGAAGCTGAATCAATACAAGAAAAGTTAACAAAAATAAAATACTGGAACAAGATGAGCATTAAATGAATTTGAACTCAATAGAACCCTCGGAAAGCAGTCGATTATAAAATTTAATTATCGTGCAAGTAACGGAAAAGTAGGATCAAAAGGATGCTAATCCTTTTTCGGACGATGCAGCAAAGATGGTGATTAATACCTTAGAAATAGCCCTCTTCTGTGGTGTGGGGGTAGCCTGTTTGGCTCACAGTAAATAGGTCCCGAGTTCGAATCTCGGTTAGCGCGGTTTCTTTCCCGGAATTTTCCCTTATCCTGAAAATATGAATGTCGGGGTAACTTTCAGCGCTATGAACCGTGGTCTCATTTGAGCATCATTTCACCCTTTTCATTCATTGTCTGATATGACTTAACCGCTTAAAGGACGCTAAAAGGCATCTTCTAAAGGACATCTTAGAAATACCACTATTTTACCGATAACATATACAGGTATTAGAATTATATAAGTAGTTCGTTTCATACTAAGAGGTTGTGTATGTTGCGCTTGCTACAATTTTAAATGTTTAAAATTGTTCATCTAAAGTGAAAAGGCCGGCAGAAAAAGAAATGTCATACACTGCTTTAGATTATAAACAAGATTATATTTATAAACGAGCTGTTATAATGAGAGAAACGTCAACAGATTTTAAAACTTTACCTTTGCAGATAAACGAGTTATTTATTACGTTCTAATGTTGTTAAGCGCCATAATATTAATCTTTCTGCTACCATTTCTGTGCTGTTTCATTCTGTAGGAAAGCTAAGGTTGCCATTTATATAAGGATACTATAATATCACTCATTATGTATCATAGGTAAACAATATCACTGTCTTCTTTATGTGATATACTCCTCCAAGCTTCCACTCGAATTCATCACTGAATTTCTTTTGGCAACGGATTTTCTTATTCTTTTTTTTTTTTAGTTGGATTCGCTTCGCTTAGTAGCTTAAAACAATTCCTCGGTTCTGTACAGCTGTCACCCTTATCTCGTAGCGTAGTACTTTAAGTGTAATTTATGAAAAGTTTGTTTTTAGTTATTTATGGTGGTTTTCATCGAGTTGCATTTAAAAGATTGGCTATCTTAGCTTATGCCCAACCAAAACAAATGATTAATGGTATTTTTTAAGGAAATAAAACATTTTAAACTATTGTGAATAAAATTCAGTAAAATATACAATAAAGAATACACAAAAAATAAAATAGTCCAAGTCCGTGATGTATGGGGGTGGGGTGTCTTCAAGTTTGAGCGCCTCCGAGTTGGACCATGTTTGGGATAAGATACCTGGAGTTTATGCTGCATAGACCCGGGATCGTTTGAGCATCATTTATTCTATTTCATTCATTCATCGTTCAGTATAAATTTCCAGATAAAAGGTGTTAAACTACCACCCCCCAAATACAGCCCACTCTTACCCCTTTTAATTCTTTACATGTTCTGCTTTGCTTTACATGCTTTACCGTGTTAACTAGAACAGTGGTAAAGTATTCAATTATTTGATTATTTTACTGGTAATAAAATGGTTTTTAGAAATATGAATATTATATACAAACTTAAATTTTCTTTTGAAGGACACTTTGTTAACGTTTGTGAGAAAGGTAAGGTACATGGATGGGAGTTTCGCGAAGCTTCGAGCGAGTAGCACTAGGGGCTTATCATATCCATGAAAGTTAAATGGGACGTAATTGACAATAAAGTGGCCTCCGAGTATATTGCACACAAGTGTCGCTCAAGAACCTTCTTCCCACCTCATAGGGCCCTACAAACTTTACTATATTTATTGGTTTTGTTCTTAAGTAAAAGCCTCTCCTAAAATCCTTTAGTTTCATTGCTGTTACATTTTTTAATTTTTTTTAATATTCAAATAACACCACAATCATATCTGATGTTTCTCATAATTGAAGTTAGTATTCTTTTCACTTATATGTGATGCACCATTTTTCTTTTGTAATGCATTCTAAATCTTTTAAACCCATTATTAAACAGTTAGGAAAACGGTTTACATTACGTGCAGTTTTTAAATTTGATACAGAGGGTTCTTTTTATAGCGATATTATTTTCGAAGTTTTTGTTTTCATTGAATTCTATATTTCTCAAACGCCTTCATACGATTTTCATGATTACCGAGGCAATGTATTAAGCAACACGCATGCTTGTATATTTTCGATACAAACTATGCATCTGCGTTGAACGCGATGGAAGTCTGTGCCTTTTCTTTGAAGTCTACTTCATCAAAATTCCTGCCACCACGGAACTTCTCCAAATGGAGAGAGAGAGAGAGAGAGAGAGAGAGAGAGAGAGAGAGAGATGCCAAGTCAGGATACTAGCGTGAATGCTTGATTAGCTGTTCGGTGTGGGAACACTGAGCATTCACCTAACAGTCCTGACTTGGCACCAAATAATTTTCAGTTTCTATATTTGAACAAATTCCTTAGTGGTAGGTATCTAAATAAAGTTCACGAAGTACAGACATTATAAATAGCATCATCCTATGATGAAGGCATAAAACAGATGTCCCATTATGACTTAACGCCTAAAGTGCCATGTAGAATTCATTGAAATAAAATGCTGAATGTCGTAGTTTATTTTTAGAAAAAACGCTTTAATTAAAATGCGACTCTTGCGTGCTGTATTCTTGGAAGAATATAAGTTAATCAAAACCTACCATTCCATGAAGATCTCCTCCGACGAAAACATGATGTAAAAAATGAAGCATCCATGATCTTGGTGAAAATGATGACGTTTATGTCTGTTCATTTGGAAAGTTCGGATTCGAAACAGGATCAGTAGCTTCGTTAAGGGATTTCTCCCTGAAAAGAAAATACCAGATAACTTCAGACCGAAGGCTCGAGTTCATTTGTTCCTTTATTCATTCACGTATTCCTTGACAGTTCGTAGGACGTTAAACACTTCAATATACAAGTGAATATAGTTCCATATATAAGTAGATTCTAAAGCAATCAAACAACCGTTAAGGACTCGCAACCAAATTTGTCAACGAATTGTGACAGTGGGCTAAACCGCGAAAAAGAAATAGAAATTCATAATGTGTGAATTCGATTATTAGTAATCGGTGATTAAACGGGATAACAAAACGGAAACATTTTATTTTCTTACAAAACAATAATGTATATCCTTTTATTTATATACATTTTATAGCAGAATTTTAAAGCGCCGGAACTTTTGGAAATATCAATAAATACGTAACGTGTAAATAGCTGCACACGTTAAATTGCCTCTTAAAGTCAAGTAATTTTTCTGCACTTTCATTTTTACTTCGATTATTCACGTTCAACATCATATAGGATGTTAAAATTTTAATGCTAGAAAACTGACATTTTAGTGCATGTTCTGAAAGTTGTGTTTCTATCTTGGATAAATAAAATATATTTCAGAATTACAAAATAAAATGTGCATTCTAGATTCTAAAAAAAGTTGTTTTTGTTTTCAAATCCACCGGGTTAGTATTTTTTCAGAGCTTTCATACATTCAAAATTAAAATTATGGCTCTGCTGTAAACTTATGTTTGTCAAAGTTGCTGTACAATTCTTCAGGATTGTAGCTTCTAATTTTAGGAGCAATTGCATTTGAAAACCTTTATATAAAAAAAAAGTTTCAATAATTAAAATAATAAAATGAAAACTAATACAAATGAGGTTTCAGAGTGTTAATACCAATAATAGGATAATGTAATAATAATAATAATAATAATAATAATAATAATGCCCACAAACTTAAGCCTCCAACCTAAAAAAAATGAAAAAGCCATCTTCATAACCTTTCTCATATCACACTGCGGATATATATCTATATATAATTTATATCTATATGCTTAAACAGGGTCAGAGGAAAAGAACAGTTACTGAGAGAAAATAATGCTATGTATTGTTATTTCACTCGCCGAAACTTGCTAAAGCAGAAAATTGGTGTATCTACTTAAATGAGAAAACTGTATATAGGACAATCTCGGGAAACCCTTAACCAAACTTGACAATTCTTTCGCCATTGTAAAGCTGTACTTGACGGACATAGGCTATTCGATTTAAATTCCTAAGTGAACAACAGTACTAAAATACATTCGTAGAAGAATGTATTTGCGAAGAAGGATTTGTCCTTTCGTTGACAGAACCATTGAGTAGAAAACAATACTGTTGTTACTTCCCATAAAATGCATGTAAAAATAAAACAAAAGACGCGAATATTTAATTCCAAGCAATACATACAGAGAAACAATTTAGCAACTAAGAGAACAGAAGGCCTAGCAAACCAAAATACCATTGGATCCAATTATAATGGCACCATATTTGTATGCGATGCTTATGTTAATAAAATTTAATTCAAGTATTGCAGATGTGTGTAGGATTTAGCAATAAAATAGTTTAGTAAATGTTATTCTTAATCTACAGATTGTGTATTGAACTTTTTTAATACAGCGTCTTTTAATATCCTTTGTGCAAGAAAGCTTTGCTGTGCTTCCTCTGTATTTCTAATCAAGTTTGTTACTAGTTTATCCTAAAATGCAGATAAAATGACGTTCAGCATAACAACAGACACTGTCAGCCGATATTTATAATCAGCAATCTAGATGGTTATCGTTCTCTGTGGTTGCAGGTTGCCATTTACAAAATGCTTAATTGCTTGTCTGGGTATTGTAGCTGGGTTCAGGGTTTTCTTGGTGTCGGGTTTCTTATTCGGCAGCATTGTTGTTGCCGGCTACTCAGGTAGAGGGTTGTTGGTTGGGCGACTCTTATCTCAGGGAGTGGGATGGGAGATGAATGATGCTCACAGTTCTCCTCTCAGTGGCCCGTTTATTCTGAAGATCCACACTGCTTTCCTTGACCGAATACCATTCATACAAGACGTGATTCCACCTATCATCCCCAGCTATTGTTTACGTGCTTTACCCTTTCCTAATTATCGTTAGAAGTTGAAACATACCATAACGTGAATTTAATGATTTGACTTTTGTCATTCCTAACTACCCTTTCCTCACTTTTACTTATCACTAACTTTCCAATACAAAAATGCTTAAGTTTCGACATCTACACTGTTTCCCTATCTGACACGAAGTGATGTAGATTCCTACATCTATCCTGCTCCCCTGTACGACACGAAGTGATCCAACTTACACACGTCTGAAACTGCTCTCCGTCATAGACAATTTTTCTATTCTCCGCCTCTTTTCTAGTTTCATTCCTTCTTTTTACTATGCACGTGACTTTTATAATTTCTCATTGGTCATTTTTCTAAATTTTTCTCCGTTTTCCATTGGTTCGTTATATCGTCGAGCTGACCTTGCCCGCGTCTACCATTACCGCCTTACGTTCGCTTGATTAAGTTTTCTGTGCGCTTGACTGCGTTCGACTTCCGTTCCGTTGTTCTAACTTCCTGTGAGTTTCACCAGATTTCTATAGGACTTAAGCGTTTGCTAATGTTTCCTTTCCTGTATGTTCCTAAAGTATTTCACCTTTTACAGTGTGTCTCTTCGTTCTAAAATACGCGTTTTCCTACATTTTATTTCACGTTCTGATTATTTACTCGTATCTGCTCTTTACTTTATTTCTTTCATAATGATTTTATTCCCCCTTTTCTAATCCGTAATATCTTTTATTCTTCCTTCTTATTAGTATTCCCATCCTTGTTATTTTAATTGGATGATTATTAACATCCTTATTATGGTTATTATTATTATTATTATTATTATTATTATTATTATTATTATTATTATTATTATTATTATTATTATTATTATTATTATTAGGGCATATCTTATCACTTCAGTATAAAGAATCTTCATATTCACGAGTTTCAACCCTATTTTGTTGAATGCTCATATCAGAGGTATTATAGGCTTATGTATTCTGTGATATTTGCATTATTTATTAAATAACTCCAGTACTAAAGAGGGTACATATATTCTACTGTGAGTTATCTAAAATTATATCATTCATTTAATACTTTCACCGATAAAAGATAAATGACTATTTACAGACTATGCAACATTCCCAAAACTTGGAAAACTGTTGAGGGGAGATTAAGGAAATCATAAATAAAATATCCGTGGATATTTCACACCCTTTTTGCGAATATAAGGCGATTAGTTAGGCCGTTAGTAGCTTATCGCTGGGACCTTATAAAGGTTGTTATAAAGGATAATGGGGAGGGTCTATTGTAAAGAATATTATAAATCACTGTACAGCATTTTCATAAATGATAATGGGGTGGTAAATGGATTATCAAATCGTCATTTTAAGTTTAAAAAGCAACTCGTGCATTGCGATAAGCCAGCTAATACACCCTAACAAGTTGACATCCGTCTTTTAATTCTGTAGCTTGTTAGCATGTCATTTTTACTTTCTTACCACGTACATTGATGTATTGGCAGAGAACGTATTGCAATTCATCCAAAAATTCTGTACAAAGATTTCACCGAAATATATTTATTGAGACCCCCTAAATAAATAAAAAAGCTGTTGTAGAAAAAAAAAATGCCCGTGTGTTTGTGTCGTGTGTGTATCTGTCTGTGAACAGCATAACTCAAAAACGAAAAGTTAGGTAACAACTAAACTTGGTATTTATGTTCAGTATCTTCCAAAGATTTACGAAAATCACCCACGCCCAACTGCGCTTTGCGTAAAATATTTTTGAAATTTTTTATTTTCCCAAAAATGGCTCTTAATGATTTTGATTAAAATGCCGTATATGAAATATATTTACGTGACAAATAAAATTTATATCTTGAATTTTCTGGGAAGAGCCTATGAAGTCATCTTCATTCGGAAGGAAGGTTTTATAATCTTGTATAACTGGTAAACGTTAAGCGATAGACGAAAACGTACTCAACAAAAAATGTAGATCTCTTTAAAATAAACAATTTATTTCAAACATTTTTATAGCATAACCCATTTCTCCGAGATATCCGTTATTAAAGGTTCGAATTGTTCTTTCTTAGTCCCTTAAAGTCCTGTCAAGATTCAGCTGTTTATCACAATTGCTTGGAAATTTTAGAGCCAGCATTTAGCGTCCAGTTCTTAACATTTGACTATCGCTGTTACCTTTTTATCTATAACGAAATGTGTAATGTAGCTATTTCTGCAAAGGTTAATTGAAGTGATTAGAAAAATGAACTTTCGTAAGAATAATTTGCATACCCGCTAATAAACAACAGAGGGTAGAGAAAGTCGTGTGAATGTAATAGATTTTTTTCCATTCAGCTGTCTTACGGAAAATTATTTGAAATACATGAGTGGCCGTTGGGGACTGCTTTTAAATTATTCTGCGGAAATGGTGTGTATGATCCTGAAAGCTCCAATAGCGTGTTAGCCACAGGTTAAATCACCTATTAATGGTTATAGCTGACAGCCCACAAGAATGCCGTGCAGTGTTTGCAAGCCACCAAGTCTTTCCAGCGAGAACTGTAAGTGTGAAGACAAGGAGCGGGAGAAGCAAAATGGGTATCATACTTCGGATGTTCTGAATAGACACCACACTTCGGATGTTCAGAACGGAGTCCGTTGTTCGGAGGGCGAGAATGGAAGCGAAGATACAGAAACAAGGCAAGCTCATATTTTTTTATGCATATACATATATTTTGCCTCCTTTGTGTGTTATAAGCCATGTATTATTGGTCCGCACACTGATGTTTATTCAGTTTCTATATAAATTTTTCATCTTATAAGTTTATTCTATTTCTAAGAAAAGTTGAACGAACATACTATTGTATTTGATTTCAAGAATAATTCTAATAAGATGCGTTCTCAAACAGCCTTAAAAACTCTTTTTTTAAATAGTGTTAAGTATGTTATAGGTAGTAATGAGGCTAATATTCATAATATACAAGTTATGCAAAAGTATTTCGCTAGTAATGAGACAGGGAGGGGGCAGGGTCCATTTTGGGTTGTTTTTTCGTGCAAAGGATAGTTTGGGATGAGGTATATTTTCTTTAAAATCTTCGTGTCGGCATCCTTTTAAAATGCAGAACTTAAAGACCAGGTTTGGTACTTATCAAGGTATACATTTTATTATACAAATATCTAAAGCATATGCTATTTTATTCAAAGTCGTTAGGCATTTTTGAGAAACCAAAAATAACGAAACCTTTTCCATGTAAATGGTAGTTTGAGATGGAGGAATTTTCTTGCAACCTTTGGAAAATGCTGAACTTAAGTACCAAATTTGGTGTTTTACTGAGATTTCGTTTTTGATTTATGCTGTTCTGTTTCTATCACACGGACCTTTTTCTAAGAATGTTATTATTTGGTACCATCAAAACTAATTTTTTGGTGGAATGCAATACTTCCTCTACTTACTATAGGTAAGTAATAGAGAAAGTAAGAAGGAAGATGGAAATGCTAGGAAATGCACGATAGCTATTGCGCTAAAATTACGAAATACGGAATGGTTGCATCACTGAAAGCAAACACTGCAATAAAAATGTCCATTCAGACAATTGCTTTAGCACGTACACATCTTTATCTTCCTGCAGAACTACTTGGAAAGTATGTGTTATAGGCATGTGCAGAATTTATAAAACGGGGAAGGGGCATGAGTATTAGTAAAAGATACATATTAATATTGCTATTTGTATTTAAAAAACAAAAAGTCAGGGAAATTATATATGTAAAAATGACCAGAAATACATATTTTTATCACAAAGCTGGAACTTAACGTGTACTAAATTAGATTAGATTAGATTAGATTAGATTGTATTCTGTGAGTTCACTAGCAGCCATAAAGACTTGTGAACATAGAACATGTCAAGGAAATGTACAAAAATTATATATAAACATAAATATTACATAGAATATGGAACATTTGAAATAAAATACAAATACTATATGCGTGTTAAGGAAATGTACAATAAAGTTACATATATACATAAATATTACATAGTATACAGAACATTTAAAATAAAATAAGGACATATTATATACAAAATGAAACAAATCAAGTATAATTTATTACAGAGTTGTATACCTCCTTACTGTTATAAGGTTAACATACGTATAGGCAAGAACAGTTATTTTAACATTCACTAGGATTTTACCTTTGTTAGTCTGATCATTTTGTTCTATTTGATGTGTAATGCATAGCATTTACTGTCAGTTCTTAATATACATACATTTAAATAGCTTCATTAATTCTAGAGCAGATATCAAATATGACTGGCAATTGTCATTAATATTTACTAATACTACTTACAGAGCTATATAAGTAGTATCAGTAGGATAATTTGTCATTAAGATAATCTTGTACAGAATAATATGCTTTTGAGCATAGGTACTCTTTAACAGCAGTTTTAAAGACATTGAAGTTGTCAACTTTTCTCTTAAGATCATTAGGGAGAGTATTAAATATTTTTATGGTCTCATAATATACACCTTTCTGGAAGCAAGAAAGCTTTGTACTGGGACGATGGATGTTACCCTTTTGTCTAGTGTTTATCTCATGAATTTCCATGTTTGTAATAAATGTGGTTCGATTGCATACATAGAATTTTAAGATTGAAAATATATACATGCAAGGTAGGGTTAATAACTTTAGTCTTCTAAAAAGATGTTTGCAAGAGTGTCTGCTATGAGTGCTGGAAATGATTCTTATAACCTTCTTTTGCATGAGGAATATTCGTTGACTTTCTACCGAATTTCCCCAAAATAATATTCCATATTCAATGATAGAGTTAAAATATGCATAGTATACTAATTTAAGTGTATCTATAGAACTGACATTTACCAATGCTCGGATAGCATAACATGCAGAACTGAGTTTGGGTATGATATACCTAATGTGAACTTTCCAATCTAAATATCTGTCTACTTGGAGGCCCAGAAATTTAATGTTGTCTATTTGTTCTAGTGACATGTCATTAATCCCAATTTCTATTGGTGTGTGTAGTGATGGATGGGTTATAAATTTAACAACTTTTGTTTTGTCTAAATTTACAGATAATTTGTTAGCTTTAAACCAGTGTGACATACAGTTCAAAACATAATTCAATTTAATTACACACTCATTCAAGTTTTTACTAGTCACCAGAACACTCGTGTCATCAGCAAACAGAATTATACTTGCAATATCCTTTATATAAAGTGATAGGTCATTTATATAGATCAAGAATAATAAAGGTCCTAGGACTGAACCTTGGGGCACTCCATGTGTTACTGTTTTCCATTTTGATGTCTGTTTTCCAAATTCAATATCATTGACAACTTCAACACTTTGTTTTCTTTCATTTAGATATGATACAAACCAACTTAGAGTTTCATTTTTTAGTCCATAGAATTTCAATTTTGCTATCAGAATATCATGATTAACACAGTCAAATGCCTTTGCTAAGTCACAAAAAATCCCACCTACATGCATTTTTTTGTTTAATGCAGTTAACACTTCATGAGTAAGTTTATAAGTTGCATTATTGGTCGACATTCCTTTTCTGAACCCGAACTGATCCCTGACAAGTATGTTGTTACATTCAAGGTATTTATAAAGTCTATTAAACATCACCTTTTCAAGAACCTTTGAGAAAATTGGCAAGAGAGATATTGGTCTATAATTTGAAACATTATTGCGTTTGCCTTTTTTGAAAAGTGGTTTAACAATGGAAAATTTCATTTTGTCAGGGAAAATTCCTGACCTTAGTGACTCATTGCACAAATAACTAAGGGGAGTGGAAATTTGAGATGAGCATGATTTTAAGACTTTTATTGTTATTTCATCATAACCAGAAGAGTTTTTTGTTTTGAAAGAGTTAATAATTTTGTTTATTTCAGAAGGTGTTGTCAGGCTAACTTTAAATTCAGGCACTTCATTAGTGAAATTTGATCTTAGAAATTCCAAAGCTGCCTCTTTACTTCCAAAATTAATACTAATTTTGTTTGTTACATCCAAAAAGAATTTGTTAAATATTTCTGCAACTTCATGAGGTTTACTAATTTCTTGATTATCAATGTTTAGTGTTATTAAGTCATTTTGTAATGAGGATTTACCGGCTTCTCTTTTTATTATATTCCAAGTAGTTTTTATTTTATTGTCAGAGAGTTGAATCTGTTTATTGTAATGCAATATTCTAGCCGCTTTTATTACCTTCTTTAGAAGCTTACAATATTTTTTGAAGTAGTGTTTTAAATCTATATTATTACTAATTCTTACTTGCTCATATAATTCTCTTTTACGTCTACATGACGTCCTAATTCCTAAAGTGATCCAGGCGTTCTCTCTTTTGAAGTTAGATATTTTGTTTAACTTGACCAGGAAGCAAGCTTCAAAGTGGGTTTTGAAACACTGAAGAAAGATGTTATATTTATTATTGGTTCCATTCGTTTGGTAAGTTTGATTCCATGACTCAAGTTCAAGTATTTTGCTAAACTCACTCAGAGTATTTTCATTTATATCCCTAGATTTCTGATAAGTATATTTAGGTTTGGATTTTAAATTTAACTTTTTAATGTGTAGAACTTGTGCATCGTGATCCGACAGGCCATTAGATTTTGATGAGACATTGCAAAAATTAATGCTATCTGAGTTTACAAATATATTATCTATAGCTGTAGAGGAGCTGTTTTGGATTCTTGTTGGAAAGTTTACTGTATGTGACATGTGGTATGTTGTAAGTAAAGTGCTGAGTTGTTCCCTTTGAGGACTAGGTTTCAAATAATCAACATTTATATCACCACATATGATTAATTCTCTTTTTGGTTTGAATAAAAATTTTAGAAGATGTTCAAGTTGCTTTCTGAATATTTCAAAATTGCCTAAGGGAGATCGATAAAGGGCTACTATAGTTAAATTCAATTTACCTTCATTTAGCTGAACTGCACAGAGTTCAAGGTTTTGTTCACTACAAAACTTGGATAAATCCAAAACTTTATAAGTCACATCATTTCTGACATATATACAAACCCCACCTTTATGTAAGATTTTTCTTGAAAACTCTGCTGCTAAAGAGTACCCATGCAGTAAAATTGGCTGAAATTCCTGTTGTGTCAGGCTGAAAGTCCTGTTGCACTTCATCTGTGTGTTATTCATGTGATAATTATGATTGCTGTGTAAACACAGTTTTGGTGAAGGTGGGCGACAGTCCTGTTGGAACGTTATTTATTAGCTTATATTTTGAGGTAGGAAAATGCAGAATCCCACAAATGCATTGAACTAAAAACTCAAGTGCATTATTGCACTACATATTTTTAAACAGAACTTTCTCTCTCCGCATCAACTTTCAAAGCTAATATGTTCTCTACTATTACCTATAGAAAGCAGAGGAAGTATTACATTCCACCCAAAAATGGATACCAAGATTTCACTGGAAACATAAGTTTTGAGGTCCCCTAAATTCAAAAATAGCGTTTTGGTGCTTAATTTCATCTAAGGGTGTGGTCCGAAGAGTTTCGAGAAAATCGCCCCACAATTTTGTCATTATTTTTTATTTTCTAAAAAGTGGTTAACGCTTTTGATTAGAATGTCATAGGTATTTTTAGGTATTAGCATGATAAATGCACTTTGAATTTTTTGGGAATAGAGTGTGAAGTCCTGTTTATTTTGAATGACTTTGTTATAGCTGGTGAACGGTAAGATAGACAACATCGAACTACACAAAAAGTATAGATCTTATTAAAGAAATTTATATCGAATGCATTTTTTGTGGTGTTAACTATTTCCAATATATTATTTATTGGTATGAATTTTCAAATTCTAATACCATTATTTTCAAATACTAATTTCTCCACTATTTACCTATTGAAAGTAGAGGAAGTAATGCACTCCATCTAAAGGTTTGATACCAATATTTCATCGAAAATACACGCTTGAGATTCCCTAAATAGAAAAACGCGCGCGCGTGTGTGTACAGCGTAACTCAAAAACGAAAACTCTCCTAAATACCAAACTTGTTATTTAAGTGCAGCGGCGTCCAAGGATACGACACGAAATTTTTCAAGAAAATCTCCCACCTTAAACTACCCTTCCGAATATGGAGGGACCCCACAGGCTATTCCCAGAAAATTCAAGATATACATTTTATTTTTCATGTAAATATCTTTAATAAATGCTATTTTAATCAAAATCATTAGATCCATTTTATACCTACTCCACAAAAATCGAAATGCCCACGTACTTCCTCTTAATCCTACACTATATTCTCCACAAATGCTCTGAGTTAGTAATATGGAATTTGGATAACAAAAATAATTTTGCAAGAACAGTGAAGTGCTCAAAAAGCAGCTCGATATATGTCAGCATGATACTACAAATGGTGTGCACGAGTTTCGAAAAATGTTCCATGCAAACGGTAATTCGGCGTGGAGGAATTTTATTGAAAATCTTCGTGTCGCATCCTTGGAAGGTACTGAAACTAAATAGAAGTTTGGTGTTTATCACTTTTCGTTTTTGATTTATGTTGTTCACACACACACACACGGATGTTTTTCTAAAAACGCTTTTTTGAATTCAGGGGCCTCAAAACTTGTATTTACGGTGAAATCTTGATATGGAATTTTTGGGTGGAATGCAGTGCATTCTGTACCTACTATGTACGTGGTAGAGAAAGCAATAAATTCAGCGAACAACTTCTGTATGTTTTAGGTCATCATATATGTGCATCTAAAAATTACCTGTTATATCTATTTGAACTTGCCCAGTTTTTGTCGCAAACGTTTAAACATTAACATATGTAAATTTGGACTGTAGTAACTTCACTCATATATTAAGTTTTAGATGTGCATCGCTTACACCAAGGGTGGCGAAAACGACTTCCTTCCGCGAGTCACCAAATATGCAACATGCACTGCATCACTCAGCAGCATGTGAAAATCAAGCGGACGGCTGCAGAGAGGGAACTGCACCTGCGAGTTCAAAATAACTCGCGAGTCACGTTTTCGCCACCTCTGACTTACACTATTAGAAATTACAAGCATTTTATCATGTGCAGTAACTTGCTTCCACCAGCCAAGCTTAGCGCGAAAACTCAAAAGATGGCCGAAGGAGTCAACAGAAACAGTTTCAGGCTATTCAAAACCTCTGTTGTGTGTCCAAAGGTTTCATGTAACTGATTTTGAAGAATCATTATAAAGTAGTGCTAAATGAAAAAACAAAACATATGAAAGAAAAAGAAAATGCCATCTTCCTTATTTCTTAAAAGAGAAGCTCTCTGCGAGAATTGTGATAATGCGCCCTTCAGCCTACAAATAAAATAAAGCAGCAACAAAAAATTGCATTGATCCATTGTAATTTAAACTTTTGTAACAGCAAGTATTTACAAAATATCTTCTCTATTCATCTTTCTGTCGTTTAAGCCAAGAATTTTTTACATTTTAAGTAGTCGTTCATTCCCTCTTCAACTCGAGCACAAAATTTGTAGTATCATGCTGACATATATCGAGCTGCTTTTTAAGCACTTCACTGCTCATTATTTGTCTATCCAAATACTATATTACTAACTCAGAGCATTCGTGGAGAATATTGTGTAGGATTAAGAGGAAGTGCGTGGGACATTTCAATTTTTGTGGAGTAGGTATAAAATGGTGGATAGTGTGTCGTATTAAGAGTTTTGATCTAGCATTTCTGTTTCCTGCAGTGTTTTTCGTATTGTGGTGAGCATTTATCGAAAACTCTGCTAGTGAGGCTCCACTAAGCGTTGTACCGATACGATTATGAACTTAAGAAATGGAGAATTACAGTGATCAGGTTTCCTCATAAATGACTCTCTTTTTAACCGATTGCGATAGTGGTGGTGTTTGGTATTGCAAGTCTCCTACTAATTTTCAATTGATCAGATTCTTAAATCTTAGCGCCTGAATGTGGGAGCAGAATGTCACGTCAACAACAGGAGTAACTCGGTTGCATTTGAGTTAAGGGGACCGATTTGTTTTCCAAAACCCAAAGTACTGTGCTGAACGCTTTGAATATTTTACCACACTTATGTCTGTGTAATGACGTACAGTTAAAGTTCGGTGTTTGTATGTTAAGTTTTTCCTGAATTATGCGTTTTAAAACAAAAATTTAAGTTATTTTATAAACATTCTCCTTATTGTGCAATTTTCATCATTATTAAACAGCATTTAAAATGATGTTCCTTATTGAACTAGGAAATGCGAGGCGTTTTAATTAAAGCAACTATAGATAATTTTTAAAAACATTATTTTCCAAATGCTTTATCATTCATTATCATACCTTACACTACTTCTCCACATAGTTATCGCGTTATTCAGGCACTTGAAACGGGAAACCAGTTTTTGTATGCCTTCGTAAAAGATGAAGCCGCCTGTGATAAAAACCATGTCTGTACTTCTTGTTTCACAACATCGTCATTGAAATGTTTTCCACCAAGGAATTTCCTCAGATGAAGAAACAGATGAAAATCGCTTGGTGACAAATCCGGACTGCCGGGAGGGTGTTCGAATTGTTTCTAACCAAATGAAGTGACCAGATCTTCAATTTGCTTTAATGTTTCCCCATAAACCTCACACAACTGGCGATGAATGTTTGCTGACGTAGCATTTCTCGCATTCAATCACTGATCTGACTTCAAAGTCGGAGGTCGTTCTTGTTCAAATAAAACGGCATACCTACATCCCGTAACGATAGTGATAGAATATCTAATTAATTGCCAAATTCTGAACCTTTAAAGACAGCAAAAGACGCGTTGATGTTATTTAAATAAAACCGCGAATAAGGGAAGGACCTAAAACGAAGAAAAAAATAATTTTATGTCATCAAGTTACAGCTTAAGGATCTAGAACACTTAAATTGCATCTTTTATTATATAAACTTTGATTACTCGGATATAAATGTTGAACGATATAGATTCATTCACCTCAAACTTCTTTAGATATAGCATCCATTTTTAAACTTTTTTTTTAATTTTCTTTCAATATCAATTTTACTGTCATTAAACAGTTATATAACTGCAATAGACATTATCAATATATACAATAAAATACAAATCAATAATATAATATAAGCTACTCCTTGTACAACTTTACAGCAAAAAGGTAGAAATTAAATATCAATATCAGATACATTAAGATCAATAAATTCATTAATAGAATATCATGGATTATCCACAAGCCAAGACTGCAATCGCTTACAAAATATTTTATAAGGCAAAACGTTTATAATTTGAGGGCGCTTATTAAGACGTTTAATGCCTAAATAGGAGTAACTCTGAGAAGTTTATGTTGAGGAATAGCAATCATTTGACCATTTCGGGTATTATAATTATGAATGTTGGATCTCGTGTCATACATATGTTGATTGTGTTTCATAAAATCCAACACAGTATAAATATACAAATTTATAACTGTCAAAATATATCTTTTAAAATAGGGTTTACAATGTGTTCTAGTGGATATCTTGGCCATAATTCTTATAGCTTTCTTTTGCACAAGTAATACATCTTGGATATATAAGCTATTACCACAAAGTAAAATACCATAATTAATAATACTGTGAAAGTATGCAAAATATGAAACACGCATATACTCAAAGCGTACACAATTGATAAATTCCTCAACAACAGTACAACCCTTGACAACTTTCTGCATAAAAATGCAATGTGCGCCTCCCAAGTTAAAAAATCTGATGTGTCACATGACTTTCTCTACTCTTGTACAAACTATTTTTACAAACGCTTATTCTCCATATGCTTCATGTTAATCGAGATATCAAGATGTCAATCTTATTGCTAATTTTCTTGTAGATGCAAGGGGAATATGGTAGTTTAAGCGATAGTAAAATATTTTAACCGCTGGTTGCTATGTGGCGCATTCCATTCTCTTTGCATGTCAAGGACATAAAAAAATGAATAACGGGTTTTGAGAAAAAGTATAAGTATTGGAAAATTTAAGGGAATAACAAGCAATATCTCGAAAACGGTTCACTCAACAAAACAAATGTATATGACATAAGTTGTGTATTTTAACGCGATCTACATTTGTTGTGTAGTAAAATTTTGTCTATCTCTTACGGTTTACCAGTTATGCAAAAGTCGTTCACAATGAATACTTTTGGAGACATTCCCAGAAAATTCGAGATATACCTACATTTCATTTCTCATGGCAATATCTTAAACATATATTTTAATCAAAATCGTTAGAGCCATTTTTGAGAAAATTAAAATTTTCGAAAAATGTTCCATGTAAAGGGTAGTCTTGTGTGGGGGGATTTTCTTGAAAACCTTCGTGTCGCATCTCTGGAAGATACTGAACCTAAATACCAAGTTTGGTGTTTATCCGACAGTTCGTTTCTGAGTTATGCTGTTCACAGACAGACAGACAGACACACACACATACACACGGACATGTTTCCAAAAATGTTTTTTTGGATTCAGAGGGTCTCAAAACATGTATTTCCGGTGAAATCTCGGTATCGAATTTTTGGATGGAATACAATACTTCCCCTACTTGCTATACGTAGTAGAGAAAGTAATATATCAATAAAAATGCCTAAAAGCTTTACATTAGTACCAAGCTTCGGGACAACATTATTTAAAGTAAAAATTATATTTTTAGTTTTACAATCATTAAGTAACAAATTATTTGCTTGAAACCATAGTGAAGTATACTTTGTATTATTTTGAACCTCAGTTTCAAGATACTGTATATTTACATTATTATGAATAAAAGTTGTGTCATCACCAAATAATATGGCTTTAGATTCAGTATTGAATGGTAAATCATTAATCATAATAAGGAATAGCAGAGGAGCAGGACATAGCCCTGAGAAACTCCGCACATTAGTGAAGTCACATCCGAAACCTTATCATTAATCTGAACAACTTGTTTGCGGTTAGAAAAGTAAGAAGGGAGCAATTTATTAGGCGTACCACAAATACCATAATGTGTTAATTTTATCCAACAGTATACAATGATCCACACAATCAAAGGCCTTGCTTAAGTCACAACATGTGACCCAAGCAAAGCTCTGTGATTCAAAAGTATTCGTTATATTATCAATAAGTAATCGAATTGCATCACTATTTAAGGTCATTTAACTTCCAGGTTATATTGCGGCCACTTAAACACACAAGTTACAAACAGAGAACCAAACAGTATTTATCTTAACATTTTAGAGTACATTGGTTGAGGGTGTTAATATTAGATACAATTGATACATATAACAATTGGAAGTTTATATAAATTGGGAACTGATAAATAGTATACACAAATGTTTGTGAGGTACTTCTTCACTGCTGAAATGTACTGTTTTTCATTTAGTGATGTGGATATGTCATTCGCTATGCAATTTTTCTTTCTAACTGAATTATATAGTGGACAATTATGAGTACATGTTTCACTGTTCGAAGACATTTACATGTATCACATGTAGGAGGTTCCTCTCTTGATAGTATGTAGCAATGTGTTAATTTTGTATGATCAGTTTGTAGACGAGTAATTTTAAGTCCCTTCTTTCTAATGAGTATGTGGATTCTGCTAAGGTAGTATGAAGCTGATTAGGGAAGTTCTCGGTCTAGCTATTGATACACTGTTCTTTTATTCCCATGTTAATGATTGGAAGAAGATCTAGATGGGGCACTGAAATTGGGTAGTGTTAGTTCCATAAGCAGTCGGCTTTTTCATTACCTCCTATTCCACAATGTGAGGGAATCCAGGTAATAATTATTTATTTTCCATTTGCTTGAAGAGTATGGTATAATACTTGTATGTCTTGTATCAGCTTTTCTGTTGTCCAAGAATTTGTTATAGTCATTATCGAACTCGTGGAATCAGAAAATATGATGAATTTGTTGTGTCTATGTTGTATATGTAATAGAGCATGTTTAAGTGCGTGTAATGAATATGAAAATATAGACAGGGTTTCAGAAGGGTCATTATTTTTTATTTTAAACTCATTGGCATATTATTGTGATCAGTGAATTTTTACAAAGAAATGAGGTAAGTTTTAAAATTCTGATGTTGTATATTCATAAAAAATCTATTTTTACAAGGTTACATTCCTCAAGATACATTGTTGCGTAGGAGTAATTTCAAATTAAGTAATAAGTGCTTAGTTACAACATGAACTAGCATACAAATGTTTATTCATAGTAACAAACTCTCGCAATAGAAATAGAAAGAAAGAAATAGAACTGCAAACTTTTAAGCATGTTAGATGATATACTCGTACTTGAGAAGGATTCAAACTTTCTGTCTGGAATATTTGGAACAGACTAACACTATGAAAAAAAAAGTTAACGCAAATGCTGTATTTTGATGGAACACTCCAATTTTCCTGTAACAAGCCTTTGTTTATCCCTTATAGTTTCCTAATTACAAAATTGATTCAATTAAAAGGAAGTTTATAGGCTCTGACAGAAAATTTAGATAAACATTTAGTGTCAGTATGTCAAACATACTATGATATAATTAAAAGCGTCAAAGCAATGTTAGAGAAAAGAAAACCGAATAATTTTCCTTGTGGTGAGAGATATTCTTGAAACGCCGTATCCTATCCTTGGAACATACTGAGCTTAAATAAATAAAAAAAAGTTTGGTATTCATGCAACATTTCGTTTACGAGTTAGTATGTTTAAACACACACATGCACATTTTTCTAGAAGCGCCTTTGTTCTTTTTTTTCTTTTGTGCACTTAAAAATAGGAATTTCCACTGAAATATCGATATAGAACTTTTGGGTGGAATACAGTACTACCTCTTACCTACTATAGGTAGGTGTTAGAGGAAGTACAAATCCTATTTGATAAAATGGTAAGACTTTCGACGCTTTTAATGAAAATAAAATAACCATAAAACTTTATTTATACGTCTGAAGTAGTTTTTGACAAGGGCACACGTGATTTTTGAGACAAACATTACAAGTAGAAAGCCTTCCTATTCCCTTTAATGTAATAACAATATTGGAACAATCCACGCAAACGAGTTATTTAAGCTTAAGAAAGCAGAAATATTAGTTCTTAAAAGGTTTGTGTTTCAACAATGCTTCTTCCATACTATTAAAATTGTTACTTTAATTGGCACCATATATCCATATCAGAGAATGTGCACAAGCAAGCATATTGACTTACAGGTCTATAACCCCAGGATCTTGCAAGTCTTGCTTTTCAGCTACAGCTACAGCTTTTCGTCTTGACAACTTTAGGCATCGAGTCTCATGAAAAGACCACGGTTTGTTTTTCCAATGAGAAGAAATGCGCCAGCTTCGCAAGATGATTTTCAACAGTATTTGCACAGAAGTAATACTTGCGCAAATATGTGCTTTTCTAAAGAAAGGAAGAGAAAAACGTTTTAACATTTAAAGATATCTTCTTACCGTCTTCATGTAGAAGGACTAGCAAGTCGGTGATATGAAAGAAGTTGCACATTCATCGTCAATAACGCTCGGGGGAAATTGTGATCGAATAGCGGCGCTATGCTTACCGGATCTGATGTATTTCCAGAATTTTACTGCACCTGCATTTTCACTTTCTCCACCATATACCTATTGTCGATTATTTATTCCAAACGAACATTTGATAGAAAAATTAAATTGAGTTGTATTTATGGACACTCTTTTAACTACTATGGTTCTTAGCGTCCCATTCTACATTGGACGTGAAAGACCGGTAATTTTGATCAGGCGCCTCTTTATCAGGCTTGAGGTTCTTTTATGTGCCATAAATCTACGACATGGGACCGCAAACTTTTCTTCTCTTCCGAAGGAAGCCATGCTGAGGAATTTTTACGCTAGAAAAAATTGATCGCCCTCCGCCGGGTTTGAACCCACGACCTCAGGAACCAGAGGCTAGCATGGCATCACTAGACCACGGAGGATGATAAACATTTGATAGAGATCCCGCCTACGAAAAAATAGCTTTTTTAGAAAAAGCTCCGTGTGAGAGTATATGTGTGGATGGGGGAAGGTATGGACAGTATAGCTCAAAAACGAAAACTCGGATAAAACCCAAAGCTTGACTCGGACGCTGTCTGACCATATCAGGCGAATATTTTCTAGAAATACTCCCCTATCTCAAACTACCTTTGCATGTCAGTTTTCGTTTGAATTTTCTCAAAAATACCTTAGCATTATTTTGATTAAATGCATTTTAAATACAACCGCCATAACTTGAATGTGAAGTTATGTGTATAATTTCTGTAAATAGCCTGTGAAGTCTATAATCATTGAATTTTGTATCACAGGGAAATCGTAAGGAACAGATAGAAACTTACCACAGGAAAACAGAGTTTATTAAAATACACAATTTGTGTCAAAGGTTGAGCAGCGTTAGATGTTTTCGAAATATTACCTGTTGCACGTTTACACTTTTCCAAGTGTGCAACATCTTAAAAGCAATCTTAAAATTTGCGATTCTACCCACTTTATTTCCACCTCAAGAGCTCGTTACCATGATTAAACCTTGGAGGAATACCTCCATGCAACTTTACATTTGAACGTATGTTGTATATAACCAATCACTTTTTGGTTAATTTAAAAGCACATCTAGACAAAACTATATCTAGATAACGTAACGTAGAAGAACCATTTTTACATAAACGCTATAATACTACTGTGCCCGCACGCGGGAGGCTAACTGCGGGCCGCCGGTAAGCACCTCTCTGCCCGGTTCCACGCAAGTGCGTCGGAGCAAAGGCCAGTGCGAAACAATAGCCATTGTGTACCCCTTAACTGTTCCAGAACATTCCTTTTAGCATGTTCTAGTAGCCTCTCTAGAACCTTCCGCTTTGTATGCGAGGCCTACATAAGGAACTGCTCTGTCCGCAGTCGAGTTCAGTCAGTTAAAAAGTAAAAGGTGGACAGTGCTAGTGCCAGTTCCAGTTCAGTTCAGTTGTGATTTGACGGATCAGTTGTGTTGTGTTCCGAGTGTGTGCTAAAAGTGACTCAAGTGTAACGTTTGTTGCTAAGTGATAAATGAAGTGCAGAGATTGCTATTCCCATTTGTTACAATACGTACATATAAATTTATCATGGGCAGAGAAAGTCGTGTGAATGTATCACATAATTTTTTTAAATATTCCGTCTCTTGTAATTAGGAATGTTTCCTTCCATTTTATTTTAAATGATGTTATTTCACTACTTTTGAATTTGATTTGTAATTTGTAATCTAATTGCAATCATTTTGGGACATTCGAAATATTTCTTTCTGCGATACATCGAAGCATTTCATTAACTTTGAGTTTACGCTGCAGGTTTCTTTTTCAAAATGTTGCAATATTACGAAAGGGAGGAAAATGAGGCTTCGTTTTATGTGGAAAGTCCTGGAAAACGGCAGTGCTCGTGGATCGGTCACATGTTTCGAGTTGCAAGAAACAGATATGGCATTTTTCTTTGAATTAATTGTCAAAATAATAATTGGCGACGCATGGTTTGTTGAGATCATTGGGTGTTAATAGAACTCTGTGTTCTAAATACATCAGCATTCACTTTGTATTAACTTCCTGGACAACTTTTCATTAAACTGTATGCTAGATGTTAAGTATGTAAGCAGGTATACAAATAAAGTCTTGCTTTTAACAATTTGCTTTAATTCTGTTAAGTCAGTATTAAGATGTTTTTATTTAGTTAGGAAGATTATAAAACAAGAAATATTCAATGTGAGCTTAGGTAGCTGTGGCGTCGTTTCCAAAATATCCCGTATTTTCAATTTAACAACCAGGAATATGGCAGCATAATACAGGATGTAGTGTTAACAGAACATACACAGAAAATGGAATATTATATAACATCAGTATTCCACTTTTGACGCAGTAATCTGTATTACAAATTATGTAAATGTCAGAGTGATTGTGCATTGTTGTGTGACATTGATTTGAGATGTTTGTTGATTGTAAGCATTGTCGAGAAGTGGGTTTATACAGCCTTACTGAAACTGACAATAATAGCATGCAATAATGTAGCGAGGGGGTGAGCTGTTTATCATTATTAGAGACGAGCAAATGACGTCAGAGTGGCGTGTTTTTCTTAGAATTTGCTGGAACATTTTCCCCAGAGCATATGTTTTCGTAATTTTCATTGCATATAAATATAGACGCTAATGTTGGCGCGTTTTATTAACCAATAGCAGCTCGGTTATAATCTTTAGGCATATTGGGGCGAGGAAGTATAAATTCAGTGTCAGGGTTAAGTTTCACGTAGTCCAACAGAAGCATTCGCGTATAAGACATCGACGAGTTCAACGGAGGCATTCATGGAGTATGTATCGCACGAAGTTCATCAAGGTTACGCGTAGCAAATTTGTGAAAAATCTCTCGTGTCGTAAAGTTAATTACATAAAAAGTTGAAGTACGCGAATTAATAATGTGCAGTAAATAAGTTATTATAACAGTTTCAGTTTGGCGAGTGACAAGATTAATAGGTGAAAGTGAATAATGTGTTACGACAATAAAAGTGTAAAACAAATTCTTTTATCAAGTGTTATCTTTGGATAAAAACTCCTTTCCGTTTACACACCTGTATAAGATATGTGCTTGACCGAGAAATCATAGCTTAGCCGGAGGACAGTGAACCCAAAATTAAATACAATAACAGGCGCTCAGCAAAAGATAACACGAAGTGACCGCGATAAATTGTCTTTCATACGTGCGGCAAATAAAAATGAAACATCTTCCAACTACCAACAAATACCCCCGCACTTTACAGTAAGATTTATTTCCTCCTGGCCCTATTCAACTGAATGGGGCGAGCCCATTATCTCCCGGGAGGTGTTTTGGGTTAGTTGTAGGAAAATGACCGATACGTACCTTAGGCACTCATGTTGCATCGCGCTAGGGGATTACTGCCGGTCTTTGCTGCCCTCCACTCTCCAACATTCTCCTCAGCAGGGTTAGGTCGAAAAAAATCGCACTGTACATCTGATTTACTTCCTAAAATATTAATTTCTTAATGCCTTATTAAGCATTGTAACGAAATAACCAACGAGCCATAGGCTGACTGCTCAGCCCAGGCCCTCGGGTCCCAGAGAACGAGTCCGTGGGGATTTTCAATTAGGACGGTGTCTATATTATATTGCCGACCCTCCTGCATAGCAGAGACGGAAGTGGATGCGCCACTTACGGAGTCAGCCCCATGTGTGGAAGACTACTGAACAACCTCGGTGGGAGCAACAGTGTCTAGCCACCGACTACCCTCTACCAGATTTCCAAGTTGGTGTCGGAGGACATTAACATGTCTCACAACGCCGCCCATACTTCGCCCAGATGTACCCAATCTCCCATGGGTTTCGGGAACCACTGCCCCGCCAAGTCCAACCCAATCCGAACATCTTCCTTCCGGAGGGGCTTAGCTGTACGAGTTGGCGTACCTACTTCTAGTAACGTCAGAAGTACGAGTGCTCAGGGTCTGCAGCGTCGGCATGAAATGTCAAAAGCTTTTCAAATTCTTGCACTTCTTAGTAAAATAATATATTGCCATTCCTATTTCTTCATTGCCAGCAGAACAGCTAAGGCAACGCTACGTAACATCCTCACTGTTGCCTTGACTAACCACATGTTTACCTGTAAATGCTGTCTGTACATGACTGTTACAAACATATTCATAACTTAATTTAGGCTTTGAAACTTAATTTCAACGTAGCACCCGAGCTATTAGCGTTTGACAAATCTATCACGAAGGTTATCATGGATATTCATTATAAAAAAGCAATTGTTACAATTAAACTGTCCATAACTGAAACAATGCTTCCATTTCTTAAAAATACTTGAAACAAATTTGACTATCGATTCCGAGATCCAACTGAAATGAGTTTCTGATATACAGCATTCTTTATTTTCCTGCAATGGTAATTATATAGGAATTTTAAATAAATAGTAAAATTATTATTAGCTATAATATGCATACAAGTTTTCTGACATTGTTAATTTATAGATTATTTAAAATTATATTAGAAACATTAATTCTAATTGTTATAATCAACAATGCAATCACAAAATGTTTTAACAAATTTAACATGTATTATTTCAACGCATCGTGTTTTCTTAATTGATTTAAATTTGTTGACAATTTGTTTAATAGATATGGCCCGAATGAGAATCCTCTTGCTGTTAAAGGCTTCAATAGAAAATTATGTTTACTCGTGGTCTTAAAAAGTATGAGTTTTTCTACTAATTTTGCTTTCACTGTTCTGTTTGACAAAGATATACATAGTGCACAAAGCATATACGGCAAACGCAAAGAAAATAAACTATGAACACCAAGATGATTTCTCTTCATGCAGGATTCATTCACATTTTAACAGCTAAAAGTAAAAGCATTTGAATTCCAATCGTTTTTATAAATTTGCAGGTAAATTAATATGAATGGAAGTAATGAATTTAGTTACATACTTATATAAAATTCATTTCGGGCCAGGGATTCATATTCCCGATATGTATATTTTAATGTATGTACATTCCTTTATTCGATCAATATCGTGTAGTTTTTGTAAAAATCGGTTTCTGCTGTTCTGCCTACTTCATTTATTACCTTTATTTTCAAATGAACAAAATTATTTGCAAAAGCCGCAAGGTGCAGAGCTTAAACGGGGCCCCAGCCGATGTCAAAGAGCCCTCTTGTGAATAATATGCTGGTGATAAAAGACAATGCTTTTAAACATGTCAGTTCAAAGCTTCCGACAAGCCTGCGGCTATTGATTACATCTGGAGAGTACTGCCAGTTCTTAGGTGTTGCTACGGGAACATATTTAGAAGAGCAGGACCTTAGGCGCAGGCGCCTGCAGCGGGTCGATATCAACAACATTCCCCAATGCGTTTTAACACGCCGTCTGTGTCAAACACATCCGCATTCATTTTACTACCGGAATTTAACGATTTTTATATTTAAAAGCAAATGATAAACCACTGGATGTGGAAGAACGTTTGCTGAGAGTTACACAATAACGCCAAAAATGCGGGGCTCTGTATAGTAAAAATGAATTCTAAATTATAAACGTCTATACTAATTATGCGGACTTGCTATCAAAAACAATTTAAATCTTTTACGTAGCTTTTTACGTTTTTCCCTACTAACCTAGTAGATAGAGAAAGTATTGCATTCCATCCAAAAATTCGATATCCAGATCAGAGGAAATACATGTTGAGGCCCCTGAATCCAAAAAAGCAGTTTTTGAAAAAGGTTCATATTCCGTCTGTCCGAGCAACATAGCGTACGATAGATACTACACTTGGTATTCAGGTTCAATGTCTTCCAAAGAGCTGACACGAGAATTTTCCACTCAAAAATACCCTTCACTACTATGAAAATTTTATGGAAATGTTTGATTTTTTTAAAAATATTTATAGCCATAATTATTTAGCGATAAATATATATTATAAATATATATAAGCTATTTACATGGTAAATAAAGTGTATATATTGAATTTTTGGGGCAATAGTGGGTGAAGTCCTCTTCTTTCTGAAGGATTTTATATATACAATCTTATGTAGCTGGTAAACCATAAGAGATAGCCAAACAGTACTACAAAATAAATGTAGTCTCTCTCAAAACACACAATTTCAAACAAGCTTTTCTGTCGCAATCAGCCAGCTCCGATTTTTTATGTTCCATTTATACTCCCTTTAACTTCAGAGTCGTCCTCTGTGGTCTAGGGGTACCATGCTAGCCTCTAGTTTCCGAGGTCGTGGGTTCAAACCTGGCGGAGGGCGATGGATTTTTTGGGCCTAAAAATGGAACCCGGGACCCCTCGCACAGCAGGCAGGTGCTCTACCGACTGAACTACGGAGCCAGCCATTCGTAAGAAGATTGTGCGTAAGCTATATGAAATAAACGATAGTAGATATTACAAGTCATGTGAATTTTTGTATCACGTATGGCATACCGTTAAATCTATATCCTCTGTTATGAATCTGTCCATTTTTGGGATTCTCAAAGCAGTGCACTCGTGACACATTCCTTGATTAACCTAGAAAACCAGTTTAGAAACTATGATTTTGATATTGCTGAGTCAAAGCCATTCGAGTAGGTTTCAGTGCAAGAGCATTCATGTTATATGACGATTTCTTCTTTACTACAAGGTTGAGGAAGCGAGACGACTTTCAGAAGTGTGGAAACAATCGCGGTCCGGAATGTGCAGACCATGAATGAAAATACGCTTGGAATTCTCAATTTTGGTGCATATTTTTAGTTCTGTCTAAAAGTCTTGATATATTGTTGACGTGAGGAAAATAAAGAACATTTCCGTCAAAATATTTTAGAGAGAGCATTGTTACTACAGGAATAATGTACGGAATATTTTATTATTTAGAAGATTCACTCAGTTTATCCACATGATACTGTAATTATTGACGGGAAGAGATAAACAATTAAATAAAGAAATAATAATATGGTAGGGAAATAATTGCGAAAAATAATTTCCGTATATTAAATCAATGTATAATGTAACAAGCTTTGTCCGGAAATAAAAAGGTAATTAGCATGCCAGGTTAAGCAAAGTCATTAGCAACAGGTAACGAACGCGTTAGCATAAAAGTTCCTGAAATGCAGTAAGGATTGGGTTCTGTACGTTTGAGCAGGCAGACAGAAATTCTATAAAAGGGAAAAATAAATGAAATTATTTGATTCGGGGAGGTTTCGCATAATAAGATAGAATACTCAGGAGTTTTTTCATTTTGGCCCGCGGAAGAAGTAACGTCGATGGGGATAGTGATAGGTAGGCGGGGCTTAAGTTAATAAAAGAGCGTGTATTGCTGAAATTAGTGTCTTTCTTTTCTTTCCTGTATAGCCTTATGGGCTTAGTCTTTTAAGCTGATTGGCAGTTCGTAGCGCCTAAGACCGCGCTCGGTTATCAGTTGCTTAGTGGTAGCTGCAAGGGGCTTTGTCGGTAAGTATTTTAGCGACTCACGGCAAGTTACACTTCTAGTTTCTTTTATTGCGGAAACAGTTCTTTCAAACCATAAAATTTATACTGCAAAAATCAGCAGGTATAATAATTCAATTGTTATAGTTTCGAGTGCTACGATTCATATCAATTTCATTCTTTATCTTCAAACGGTCGGCAACTCGCTTTAAGAGATCAAGTATTAGATCACTTTAAATTTCTCGTCAATTTAAACTGGTGTTATGCTTTCACACTACACTCAAGCATACCTGAGAGAACAATATCGTAGCTAACCATTGTAGCAGCCGGCAGCAGAATCAACAGCAGATTGGAGACACGTCAAAAGGTGACACCGGGCATTCGGCGTTACATAGGAGGAAAAGTAGCATGGCTAAAGGAAAATTGTAAACTATGGCAATACAATAGCTATTGTAAAATATGCACGCAATGAAAGCCACAAAATCTACCTCATTTCTTAATTTTTTGCAATTCAACTGGTTAACGCTCCACTGAGCCATTAAATGTCGCTTAAACAGCTCCATAAAATTAGGGATACATGATAGAGAAAATCTTAGATAAGTTTAGAATTTAGCACCCCAAAAGGCTAAAAATACCATACAAATTTGATGGACCGTAATTTTTGCAGATTTGTGTTATAGTATCAATTATCAGACCTTGTAAATATTGTTGAATCAGGGAACTCTTAATATTTTGCGTTGATTAAAACATGTTTCTCGTGTGCATATATTACGATGAATAAATCGCATATTCCAGAAACATGTTATTTCATTTCTTGACACGTTTTGCATTTTTGCTTCAGTGAACACGACATGCATGTCCTTTAAAACCACTTATATGAAGTAAGGTCGCTGTCAATAAACCGTCTGTCTTGTAGGCACTCAGCTCGTGGACGAAGACACTGTTCTCCGCTGATGGTACTTAAGAGAGGTAGTAGGAGTGAATGAGTTATGCAACTTTCGCTAATAATTATCATATCACTTACAAAGGCATCGTTTTCCCTTCCGTTTTTTCTGGCCCATATCTGGTACAGCGTGGAGTGTATTTCAAAGTGTTACTTAACTGTTAGTGGTGTATTAAATTCGTATTGTAAAATGGGGATCTAAGACACTACATTGAGTAATATTCTAATAAGTAATTTACTTCACTTCGTACCTCAGATTCCCATGAAAGCATGCTTACAATATAAATTATGCATCATGAAAGCCGTGTTAGATTCTTTTCCATGCTAAACCTCGTTTCTTAACACAACGGAGATGTTGATCTATTCAGGTCCTAAAAGACGAACTTTGGTAAACTAATCAAGCAAACAAAATGCTAATATCACAGGATAAAAAGCACCCATATTTAAATCAACCGCATCACAAAACCTCTGCCAAAATAATTACGATATCTTAACAATTTGTTTACTGACCTGATGTATTAGATTGGCAACGATGGTTTGTACATTATGCCTTTAGAATTAAAAAAAGAAAAGAAATCGAAGTATCGTATCATTTGTCCTATCTTGGATCCAATGAATTATGCATGCATATAGCTGCAACTAAGGTAAAAACTTATAAGACAATACTCCTAAGAAAATATTAATTCATTAAGGTGTTTTTAAAACAGTATTAACATATTGCAAGGACAATACAAAATGCAATCTCACAGCCCAACATTTCTCTATTAAAGCATTCACCCAAGTTATAGCTAATCTATAGTATTTTAGTAGACTTTTTAATCACAAACAGTCTGGATAGTACTAGTATTCAGTTTTCAAATTGTAGGTGTGGGATTTCAAGCGAGAGGTCAAAGCAAAGTGAAACAGAACAACTGGCACCTTTCACTACTTCAATGCTTTCACATTCAAGCAGTACTATACCAACAGTAACGCTAATTTTTCAAACGATGATAAGAGTATGTCATTGACATAACTTGCGTATTGCAACACAGGCTTGCACTTTGGTTCTAGCAGTGCATGTGCATACTTCTCAGTCCTACTATTGCTTGTCATTGGTAACCCCGAGCACATTCTATAGAATTTTTAAAACCCACTTCCAAATTGTACCTCCGTACTCCGTTGGGAGGTATTATATTCAATGCTTTCGGACGACACGTGAACTGAAACTAAGGAATATATAATGTTCCTACTATTTACCTATGGTAGATAAGTAGTAGAGGTATTGCGCTCCACCCAAAAATTCTATATCGAAATTTCACTGGAAGTAACACGTTTTGACCAAATTTGGTATTTAGGTAAGTTTAGGTCTTCCAAGGATGCGACATGAAGATTTCAAGTAAATCACCCACTCCAAACTACTCTTAACATGGAAAACATTTCCTTATTTTTTATTTTCTAAAAACGTTTTAAGGATTTTGATTAAAATAACATACGTTGAAAATATTTACATGACAAATGTATGCTTTGATTTTCTGGGAAGAACCGTTGAAATCCTCTTTATTCTGAATGACTTTTAATTGGTAAACAGTAACAGATAGAAAGAATCTTACTATACAAAAAAGTAGATTTTATTAAAGGACACATTTTGTCAAACTGTTTTTGTAGCATTAACCATTTCCGAGATATTCTTTGTTATTGGTTTGACTTTTCAAATACTTACGCTTTTTTCAAGTTGTAAGTAGATCCCCCCCTTGGTCGTGCAAAAGCATGGCATTTCAAAGACATCGCATAGCGATCCGGTTTATAGAAAACTGACTATGGCTTTAGTGTACTGTATCCTTACATCTTCAACGAAATATGGAAATGTGTAATGAAAGTTTATCTCAATTAAAAGAAGTAGACAAGAGAATACGTTTTATAATAGTTTGTAGGAGAGTGAATGTAGGTCATGTGAATGCAACAGAAATTGCTTTAATAAATAAGACTGCAAATTCTGGCGGATAAATGTTTGAACGTATAACACTATTTTTATTTTCTTAAAGATCTCTTATATCTCTCTCAGCTGAATTTTAGTAAAGTATACTGCTTGTATACTTAAAGTACTCTTATAACGAGTGCTTGATTTCGAAAGTGAACACGAGAGTATTCCCGGTTTAGATGTACCTACTCTTATCCCATTGCAAAGGTTGTTAAAACGTTATTCAGCACAATAAATCCGGAAGAAAATCAGTTCTGTATCTTTGTTCTCAACCCAAATAAAAATCAAACAATTAAAAAAAAGAAAAACTTCGCCTAATTTTCCTATTTATCAAAAATATTTATAATAAAACATGGAAATGCATCCTAGAGTTAATTTATTAAAATCCACGGAGGATCGGAAAATGATCTCTCAGCATCTCGCCATTTAAAAAAGGTTTGAGGGTCTATGTGGAACTGAACTGCTTAGCAGTGAAAACGTATCTGTGCAGCAGCTAAGCATAGTACTCTGTTATGAACCACCCAAAATAATAAATGTCTTTGTATCATTATTATTAATTATTATTCTTTACATTTATGAAGCTCGGTTCTTAACCTTATTTCCAAATCAGATAATAAATCTTGTTAACGATCGTCAGCGTTTTCCTCTTCTTTAAGATTTATGAGTAAAAGTTTAAGCAAACTTCATGTTGACGTTACAGCGCATCTACACACACTTTTGGATATGCAATATCCGGATTTGAAAATATATCCCTCGCAATATAGTTTATAGTTTTAGGACTGTACTACTGTTGAAAACCGATGTCTAATTTCCGAATCAAATTTTGCAGTTTTCACTTACCCGTACTCTGCAACACCAATAAAACGCACGTCATACAAAAAGTATTTTTAATTTTAATATGTTCATCAACGATGAAATTGCTGAATCACGACGGAACTACTACACGTCTGGGAAAGTGGTTGCTTGAATAATTTCATAACAAAGTTCACAGCTCTATGTTAAGCGCTTAGATAGCGTTTCCAAACAGTCACAGTACTACTATCGGTTAATATGGCGTATTTACATCCAATTGTTGGCTTAGGTTACTAAACCCTGTTTCTTATAACCTCTACGGCTGACTTGTATTCCTCCGCGCTCCTTTTCCTTCCAATTTCTCCTGATTGGCTAATGTACACCTTTGAATGGCTATGTATGGCAATCAACAAGTCCTGTGCAATGCAAGGCCAGGCGATAAAAGGGATAAAAAAAACACACTCCATGATAGATATGCGTGCTTGAGTCTTCCTGAGCGGCAGTTTAAACCGAAAGAATCTCCTATCATTTTTAATAAGAATTTACATGCATTCCAGGTGCATTAACTCTGTTACGTAATATATTTTATTCATACGGTAATGAAATTTCCTTCTCTTATGAAATAATTCTTTTAGAATATATTAAGATAAATGATCATGTTAAATAAGAAATTAGTTTGTATCGCACAACAACCTATTCCACGACAGCAGCCAATGAGAAGTGACTAGTGCATGTGAAGTTAAGAGATAAGAGCAAAGTTGAATGGAACAAGGTTTAAATAGCTTTACTGAAACTTTGGACGTAGTGAGCCAAAACGTAGAACTCGGGATAACTAAGCAAAATGCACATTAAGAACATACTTGTGTATTTTATATTTTCTTAAGTATTTCATCACTGAATGAAATAACTACCACTGAATCCAAGAGTTGTGCTTCAGAGAACAATTAACTACGAGGAACGTACAACTTCCAGAAATGCAGTTTTGAAATTATATAAGCAGTTTACTGAATCACTCAAATAATTGTTTCATGCTCTCCACCGGTGATGAACAATAACCAGTTTTCAGGCTGTTACACCTAACTTTGCATTGGTAGTTAGTTCTTTTATAATCCACGTGCATGGTATAATTCTTTATAATTGTAACCATTTGCAACTTTGTTATATTACTATCATTTTGTTTCAAACTGGGCTTCAGGATGTCTGAGGACCAGCTTTCACCTACCCATCACTTTGTTACCCTCACATGTTTACTTTCGCTGTATCTGCCTTTCTGCTAGATAGGAACTACTTTGCAACGGACTTTGTGGGATGTATGTACAATGTCGTACATAAAAAGTGGCCCGTTCCCCTAGATCGCCTATGTTTTTGACTCCACCTAGCCGACATCAGTTTTCTATATGACTGGCCTGAAGAACCGATACAAGAACATACAAACTACCAATGAACGATATTTATAATCTTTATGAAATGAAGGGGTGATTCGGATACCACCACCATGAAAGTGTCGCTACGATCGGTACATAGGGAAAGGATAAATCAATTACATATAATTCGGCCTTCTACAGGAAGGGGTGAAGAATTATTTGCATTTGAGATTAAACTGAACGACAGCTACAACATTTACATATACGAGAGCTTTTTATCAGCGAGTGGAGACGAAGATTAAAAGTTGTTGCCATTACTAAACGGCAGTAAGAAAAAATTAGTGTAGCATGAAAATATAAAGTTTAAGTTGTTGTTGTTTTATGTTACCCTTCAGCAGTTCAGTCATACTTTGAGGGGAGATAAAGTACTCTGCCAATTCAGCGGCTAGAATTGTGTTCGAAAAACAAAGGTGGTTGCACTAGTAGGGGAGGGGCTAGATTTTATTATTACAAACAAACACCCACGTTCCATTATGGGCCACATGTTATGCACGCCGGTATACGTATCTGGACTTGCAACTTTAGGGATTGGCAGAGCGGAATCCAGTGGGTTCAAGTTAAACACTCCATTGACGGAGAGCGTGCATGTAACCCGGAAGACAGGAGTGAACAAACTCCTTGCATTGTCACAACTCAGTGGTGTACAGATACAGATGTTATCGGTCTCCAAGATTACAAGCGATGTGACTAAATATTTTATGCACAATTTAGAGCTTTTCTTCAATAAGCGGGAATCGTGAATACTTATAAAAATGAATTTTGCAAACTCGCAAGGATATAATTAGTCACTTGAGTGACTTTAGGTCAGAGCGTTGTTGGAAGTGTAAAAAGGTACGTGGAACACCTCTATGCCTAGCTCTGGAAACCCAATGAAACCTATTGCTCCGAGCGCATTCTGAGAAGAAACAGTATGCTGACATGAACAATGACCAGAATTTCTCCAGACTCATCAATAAAAAGCACTTTATACTGCAGTAAGGAACTGCTCCATATCATCGAGAAAAACTGATAAAATTGCTACTTTCGGCTTTTTTAAGTTAGAAGCATAATTTGTGTACAGTAACAGTAGGTATAGAACAGCATTGCCATTCTAGTACTTTCATTGTCAGTCTATACTCGTACATGGTGTTTTAAATACGAGTTTTGTTTCCAACAATGATTACATTTTTTAAAAAATGTAATGCTTCCATAAAATATAATACACAGACCGGAAACGTTGTTGGCATTTTTGACATGTATATAATCTAACATTAGAACCATATTTTAATGTTGAATTTTTAAAAAGATCGAAGCCAAATTAATTCAGTGAATATACGAAAACATGTGTTAACAGTTAGATGGCACATATCTTTTTTAATTCTACAAACGTAAGTTTTTTTTCCAGAATAGGGCTCTATAATTTTCTTTAACTATAGCTTTTGGAACATGCAGTAAAAAGTTTCAGGTTTCTGGCATGCAAATTAAGCATCCTATAGCATTTGAACGTGAGTAAACATAAAAGGTAAAAGCGCAGAAAAATGAATTTAAAATCCATGTGCAGTATTTAAATGAGACGTAATAGAGGGTATTTGCAAGCATCGCAATCGTAGGGTACTAAACGTTTGCTAACATATAGATCTAAACTTAGTTTCTTCTTGAAAACTGAAAACAATTTCTCTGTTGAGAAACTGGTGTAGTTGTCTCACTAAGCATATGTCTTTTCTGTATTAGCTATATATGAATTATTGCAAGACACTGCGTTATGTCATGAACATTGTAATTGGGCATATTTTTAACATTTGTTATGTTCATAACAAATAAATACTTTGTGCCTTAAAATGGTAACTTGTACCAGACTATTGGTACTATTTTTGAGAAAATCTAAAAGCTAGTCCTAAGAAATTCTGACACTGGGTGCCATAAGTCGGCCAGTTTAATAAGGTTTTTGTTCTTCTGTTTCTGTAAAATGAAGTGCTTATTCTAATAAAATACTTTTTGAAGTCTATCGTCGGAGAGCTTATGAAGTCATAATTACTGCTGTGGTAGTGTTACTGTAGAAGGGAAGGTATTTATGTTTTCTGTTCGAACATAACGATGATACATTCTTGTCATAAAAGTGTGTCTTATTGGTTAAAAGTTTCACAGATTTAATATTATTTTTGTACGCACAGCAACATAAATGCATTTTCTTCTCCTGTGAAACCAATATATTAGGTGCACGGTTTAATAAGTTGGCTGAGAATGTGTTTAAATTGCAAAGCAGATAAGGAAATAATTGACAGGAAATGCGTATTTCCTGAAAGCGACTAGATTATAAATTCTATAGAAGCTGAATAGTAGCTGTCGGTTTTAATTCAACAGAAAGCCATCTTAATAACGGAATGTATTTAACAAGATGTGAATGTATGCACAGCGTTAAATTTCAAGGCTTTTGCTTTGTAAAATGAAATGAAATTGAGTTTTATTTATGGACGCTCTTTAACTGGCGGAAATAATGCGGTAGTATTGGTCAATTTTATTATGAATATTTTGGAGAGTAATCTTAAACATTTTTAATTTTAAGAACTCTATAACTCCTACTCAGTTTTGTACTGAATTAAACCAGTTTAAAACGTACCAATAAATGTTCTCCAGTCATAAATTTTGTATCGTCATACTTGTAGCTGTTTGCCTTAGAAAGCTATCCATATAAACTATCCTTAAGTTTTCTCGGATTCCATTCTAAGTGTATCAAGTTCTTCAGTACTACATACAATTTCAACTTCGCACGTTTAATAGTGGTTTCGTGCGTGCAGAAGACGGACAAAGTTCTTCGCAGTAGCGAGGCATCTAAAAAACAACGGGGAGTTAATTTCGACATTGTTCCGTATCCGTCAATAGGTCCGCCTTGTTGGATAAGATTCGATATAGTCCAGACCGAGATGGTATTGAGGACTCCTAAGATGCAAAGCGTAGCCGAGGGATTTTTATATAAGTGGAGGAGTGGAGCAGTTGCGGCTTTGGAGGATCTGCCTGTCTAAAATTCGAATGATACATGCTCACATATCGAATCCTCCTACTATAAATCAAGTCATTACTTCTAGATTCCTCTACATATTGAATTTCATCGATTCCGTAAGTATTACGCATGTTATACCCCTGTTGACGTATACGGAACGCATACAGTAATATGCTTCTAATCGAATCTACAACCACAGACATTAAAAGCCAAGGTTGGTAAAAGATGAGACCATGAGTGCTAGCTGTATCCTTTAAGATAAGGACTTTTTTCAGCTATTTTACTTGCAAACCATGTGATCACTCTGGAATGTAAATGTCTTAAACAATCACAACTGCCCTGCTAGTTTCATTATTTTAATTTTGTCGTTTTAACGTTATTACCTAGTCGGACATTTCATAAATTGCATAGCAACCTAAAGCAAGTGGACCTGATAAGTGCACTTTTAATAATTTTACACTTGAGAGGATCAATCTGTGAATTTTGGGTATGCCGTATTTTAAAACAATTAATTTCTTTATTCTTTCATTTCTTCTTGGGGGAAGGGTTGAGCCCCCTGAGGCCCCCCCCCCTACGTACGTCCCTCTTCGTGAAATATCAAAATAAACGCATTTAAAGCTCCAGATTCTTGCAGGATAAATTCTGGAGCTCTCTTTATATCATTCATTCATTCATTCATTATCTGTTTACCCTCCTCTTATGTAGGACTTACACCCCCCAGGACTTACAAGCGGGTGCCTGGGGTCAGAGGCCCGTCGAGGAGCAGCCTGGTATGGGATGAAGGAAGTAGATGAAACGAAATGTTGGTGAAATGGATGAAAGGAAAGGTGATGATGGAGCAGTTGGTGGAATGAATGGCGGGGGAAACCGGAGAACCCGGAGAAAACCCGCCCAGACGCCGCTTCGTCCACCACAAATCCCACATGCAGGTCCCTGGGATTGAACCCGGGCCGCCTAGATGGGAGGCGAGCGGTCTAACCGCTCGGCCACGGCGCCGCCCGCTCTCTTTATATCACTAGAGATAAATATCCCAAATAAGCCAGGAAAGACGCATTAAGGCGCCGGACAGTGAACTGTTATTGAACATGAAGGGTGCATGAATGCAACCTAATGACAACCCTAGAGGAAAGGGTTAAATCCCCCTAACCTTTGTTTTGAGTGGATTTAGGGGTATGTACACATGCATCACTGTAGTTGTCTCTAACGTTTTGGTGTCATTAAAACTTTGCAAACCTTTGTGTTTGGGAATCACATAGTTCACATTGGTATTTGGCACATCGTGTCGAGACGAAATTTGAACCAGTGGCCTTGGGTTTAGTCTAGGCGAGGCTTGTGGAAGTGGGGTTAAAAGCGTTTGGGATATTTAGCGCACTGGAAACCAGAGCCGTGAATTTTGTTGTGGACGTGTTCTGACTTTCTTATGGTGTATGTTTGAATTGTTTTATCTGCACTTTGAAACGAATATTCGTTCTATAAGTTGTTCCAGTATGATGCAATCCATCATATATTTCCTTTCCTTATTTTATTTAAGCAGGCTATTTTTAAAAGCAGTTCAGAGCTTTACACAATTCGTGGGTAGTGATCTCCAAAAGGAGTAAGATCGCGACTCAAAGAAAGTACCATTAAAACCCTTTTAGCAAGAACTCGGGAAAAATAAAAGAACGACCACTTAACAATCCAAGTAATGCTTAACATACTGAAAAATTAAAATGCATGAAAGCTTTTATTTTCCCAAATGGCTAACGAGACAAAATGTTATCTGATATAAGCTGTATATTTTAATGCGATTTAATTACTATATTAGTTTTCGTGTATCCCTATGGTTTCCCAGTTACGAAAATTTCCTGAGAATGTTGGAGAAAATTTATGATACACTTTTTGTTAAACATATTATCTAAAATATATTTAATGAAACCCTTGAAGTCATTTTGAGACAAAAAAATAACAAGAATTTTGGGTAGTTTGTGGTAAGGGAAATATTCACCTAGCATCACAGTGTCTGACACAAACATAAAATCTGTATTCGTCCACCTTTTAGTGTTGAAGTTATGCTGTTACCATCCGCTCGCGCACGTACTTTTTCCAAAAATGCTTGTTTTGAATTTAATGTTTGATATCGATCTCCTATATTGAATGCTTACTGATGGTAGTGGTATATGTACAGTGAAAATACGCGTGCATAAGGTATGCTGTGTATTACTATGTCGTACGAGTATTAAATATTATAAGATTATTATTGTTACCATTATAACTTTCTCTACTACATACCTAGTAAATAGAGGAACTGCAGTATTTCATCCAAAATTTGATATCGCGATTTCACTAGAAATACACTTTGTTCCTTAAATCTAAAAAGTCTTATGTGTTGCATTTATGCGGCTTTCTCTGAGCACCATCGTTTATGTTTATATAACTTTTACAAATCATGTATTCTTGCAAAAGCTTATTTTTCTGCTTAATTTATGGTAATCGAAATACTTGCAGAAATATCTTTTTTACTCATTTCGTTGTAGTTACATACAAGGGGGATACAGGAGGCTGAAGCGATATCAAGTGTTTAAAAACTGATGCGTTACATTCACATGACTTTCTCTACCCCTTATCGCTTATTAGTTGGTATACAAATTATTCTTACGAAGGTTTATTTTCCGGTCTACCTCATTTTAATTGAGATAACTTTCGGAAAATAGCTGCATTACACATTTCTTATAAAAAGGGAACAGTGATAGTCAAATGTTTAAGAACTGGACGCTATGTACTAGCCTTATAATTCCATGCTCTTTGCGTGCAATCGCAAGAAACAACTGAATATCGAAAGCACTTGAAAAGAATGACAAAAGAATTTAAGGATTCGAACCATTAATAACATATCTTGGAAATGGTTGATGCCACAGAAAAGTTATTTGAAATGAATTGTGTGTTTTAAAGAGGTCTACGTTTTCTGTATAGTACGTTTTCGTCTTTTGCTTAACGCTTACCAGTTATACAAGATCATACCAAGTTTCTTCCGAAAGAACTGGACTTTACAGGCTATTCCCAGAAAATTCAAGATGTGCATTATATTTGTAATGTAATCATCTTTAATATACGGCGTTTTAATCAAAATCATTAGTAATTTTTTAGAAAATCAGAAATTTCAAAAAATGTTCCATGTAAAGGTTAGTTTGGGGTGGGGGATTTTCTTGAAAATCTTCGTGTAGTCCTTTGGAAGATACTGAACCCAAATACCAAGTTTGGTATTTATCCTACTTTCGGTTTTGAGTTATGCTGTTCTGACACACACACACACACACACACACACACACACACACATACACACGGACCTTTTTCTAAAAATATTTTTTTATTCGGGTGTCTCAAAACACGTGTTTCCGTTGAAATCTTGGTATCAAGTTTTTGAGTGGAGCGCAACCTCAACCTCCTATGTACGTGGTAGGGAAAGTAAAAAGTGCTATGTGCTGGATTTGAAGTGTCATACTCCTTCCATGACATCCCGAGAAACAAGTCTTCAAAAAAATGGTTGATGCCACAAAAAATTTATATGAAATAAATTGTATATTTAAAAGGTATTTTGTATAAGTTTTTGGCTATCTCTTACGGTTTACCAGTTACCTATACAAAATTACACAAAATTTCATTGAGAATAAAGAGGACTTCGCAAAAAAATCAATATAAGTATTTTATTAGTCGTGTAAGTATTTTAAACACATGGTATTTTAATAAAAATCGTTAAAGCCTTTTTTGAGGTAATCGAACATAACGAAAAATCTTTATGTAAAGCATACGTATTATGGGATGGGAGTATTTTCTTGAAAATGTTCGTGTCGCATCCTTGGAAGATGGTGAACTTTACCAAGTTTGCTTTAAGTTATGCAGCACACAGAGTTCGAAATAGCGATAAAACAATTCTCTGAGCCGACAAGGATGCATAAAAGGACTAAGAAGTATGCGCATTACATACTTAGTTGTAGCAAAGCAGGTAACACGTAAGTGGAATTTAAATTGGGAAATGCCATGCGGATAATACTGGCCGCCTTTCTGCTCGTGTGTGTTCTTTAAGCAGAGCATGGAGAATGTGTACAGCAAGTAACAAAGGCACTTGGATGATAAGTACAAACTTCAAGAATGCAGCAATACTCTTCTCTGCTTTAATTTCTTTACTCCGGCTAGACACGCTGAGATAGGAGTGGAGCTGAGGTGACGGCACTGGTATATTAAACAACTGTTTCTTTGTTTTAATCTTCGCTATTTACCCACTAGAGCAGTTATGGCGAAAATGCCTTCCTTCCCGAGTCCCAGAAACAGACAACCTACATGACAGCACGTATAGGCTATACAACGGAGAGGGACGTGCACTGCGACGTACATAGATTTGGCTACTAGCCCCCAGGAGGAAGCTATAGGACGCCAGCAGGCAGGACACAGAGACGCACGGAAGTGCGTAACAGTTCCAGAGTCAAAGATCCGTGTCACTCCTGGAGCTGCCTAGAGAGAGCGATGAATGTCCCGTCGACCAAGAAGCCCTCTAGTGTCCACTGGGAGTACTCTTTTCTTTGAGCAAGCATCCGCGCCATCTGTCTGGCACCGCCATACGCCAGAAACCTAGAAGCATACCTGAAAAATGAGAAGGGATATAGTGGAAAAGAAATCATGGTAGATGAGAATCCATGCCAGCATTCGCCTACCGACCAGGAAAAACCTGAAAAACCAAGGTCAGAGTGGGCGCTCGACAGGATTCGAACCCGAGACCTCCGGATGCGAACCTCACACGTTACCGCAGAGCCATCTCGTTTGGTTTGCAACACGCAAGAGAGGCGATGTTGCTTCATAGCTATGATAGATTGTGGCTATAAAAACGGCATTTTGAAATGGAGATCCCATGACAGTCAACTCCTTGCACATTAAGATTAGCTTCAAAGGTTGCTTGGATTTTCGCTTCAAGTGCTGCAAGAGAAAATACATTAAGCAGTACATAGTCTGTTAGTAATGATGGAAATATGCACCTTTAGCACCTATTGTGCAATTTGAAATCATTCCTAGATAAAAAATCTGATGTGTTACACTCACATGACTTTCTCTACTCTTGTACAAACTATTTTTACAAACGCTTATTCTCCATCTACTTCATGTTAATCGAGATATCGAGATGTCAATCCCATTGCTAATTTTCTTGTAGATGCAAGGGGAATTGGTAGGCTTTAAGCGATAGTCAAATCTTTTAAGAGCTGGTTGCTATGTGGAGCATTCCATTCTCTTTGCATGTCCAGGACATAAAAAAATAAAGCATTTTTGGAAACATGTCCATGTGTATGTCTTGTGTGTCTGTGTGTGTGTGTCTGTGAACAGCATAACCCAAAAACGAAAAGTCGGATAAACACCAAACTTGGTATTTAGATTCAATATGTTCCAGGGATGCGACATGAAAGTTTTCAAGAAAATCATCCACCCCAAACCACCCCTTAAATGGAGCATTTTTCGGAAAATTTTATTTTCTCAAAAACGGCTCTAACGATTTTGATTTAAGTATCATATGTTTAAGACAATTTTATGGCAAATAAAATGCATATCCTAAATTTTCTGGGGATGTCCCCAAAAGTCCTCTTCATTCTGAACGACTTTTGCATAACTGGTTAACCGCAAGAGATAGACAAAATTTTACTACACAAAAATGTAGATCTTGTTAAAACACACAATATATGTCATAAACATTTTTTTTTATAAAGTGAACCATTTTCGAGATATTCCTTGTTATTTCTTTGAACTTTCCAATACACTTTTTCTCAACTGAGAATTCGTTGTTCTTTTTTTTTGCGTTCTTGACATGCAAAGAGAATTACAATTTACACATAGCGACCAGTTCTAAAAATATTTGAATATCGCATAAGGCGTACTACGTTCCCCTTGTTTTGTATTTGCAATATAGAAATACAGTAGTCTTTAAGTATAGACATATCTCTTAATAGCTGGTTGCTATGTGCAGCACCATACCCTTTGCATATCCAAGACAAAAAATGAATAACGAATTCCCATTTGAGAAAAACTATAAGTATTGGAAAATTTAAGGGCATAGCAAACAATACCTCGAAAATGGTTCACTCAAAAAAAAATGTATATGACATAAATTGTGTATTTTAACGCGATATATATTTTTGGTGTAGTAAAATTTTGTCTATCTCTTATGGTTTACCAGTTATGCAAAAGTCGTTCACAATGAAGAATACTTTTGGAGACATTCCCAGAAAATTCAAGATATACATTTCATTTGCCATAAAAATGTCGTAAACATACGATACGATCATTTAGAGTCAAATGAAAAAAAATGTCACATTAGCGGAGGATGTAAGAAGTTTCTCCCAAAACATTTCGGATTCGGGTTGACCTGTATGAATCTCAAAATATACAGGTGACTGTAAACCTAAAGCGATCCAAATAAAGCGAATGACAATGGTCATATTGCTATTTTAAATTCCACAATGAGTGGTGCCATGAGTATGTAATATAAAGTTGGCTTTAAATGTGTCAGTAGTTGAGTTGGATAGTTGCTATAGCAAATGTGCCCATGTTAAGAGTCAATAAAAGACACAAAAATAGCAGAGACTTTCGAGCAATGCAAAACCGCTCTGAATTCATTACACATCCTCTTATCGCCGCACCCTTAGACATTTTCCTGTGGGAAACCCTAAAAGATGTGGTATATCAAAGGAAACCGATTACACTAACTGAACTACAGGAACCTATGAGCAATACAGTAATCAGCTGTTCGTGAAGTAGTAACAATGTGGATGTTAATGATGAAAATGTTGAGCATCTGATTGATTGAAATAGTCAAAATGACTTAAAACCTCCCTCTGAAGTCTTAATTTAGCTAAACATTAGCTTTAAATCATGTGTTTTTGTGTTGAAATCTGTATGGGTACATTTTTTGGGCCCATCTGTAAATCTCTTGTAGGACATATAAGGTAATGTATGTTTAACAGTGGTTTCGCTATTAGTCTAGACAATATGGGCGGTTTAACTGATTGTCTTCCTTCGTGGTGTTGTGGTTACCATGCTAGCCTCCAGTTCCCGAGGTTGCGGGTTCAAACCCGGCGGAGGGCAATGGAGTTTTTCGGGCGTAAAAATCCTTAGTGGCTTTCTTCGGAAGGGAAGTAAAGCCGGTGGTTCCGTGTCGTAGATTTACGGCACGTAAAAGAACCTCAAGCCTAATAAATAGGCCTCTGAGCAAAATTACCGTCTTTCACGCCCAATATAGAATGGGACGCTAAGGACCACAGCAGTTAAAGAGCGCCCATAAATAAAATTCAATTTAATGTAATTTTGGTTTAAGTGAGTTTCGTGACTACCTTAACGATAAAGTTACAAAATAAGTTTAGTAATATTTTGGGTCTTACCTTACACGTTTATGGAAAATGTCCCTAACGCTTCGTTTACTTAGCAATCTTTCCTGGTGTTAAAGGTAAACCCATTTGCAAAAAAATATGTCAAAATGACACAGATTTACATCTTTCGTTTTTCGGTCTGGATGCCTCGGTTACTTAGGCACTGGCTTTCTGATCCCAAGGTCGCGAATTCAAACCCGGCCCAGACAGATTGTTTTAAGTGTGCTTAAAAGCGACAGCCCTATATCAGTATATTTACTGGCATGTAAAAGAACTCCTACGGGACGAAATTTCAGCACACCAGTGGTGCTGATATGATCCTGGCAATTATTCTGCAGGTAAATTGTTTGATGTACGAAAAATAGTATCAAATGTGGCATCTACTGATATAACTATAGAAAAAGCAAAACGAATGTTACCTTTTCTGCGAGACTTGCCAGAGAAGACATTCAAGGGTCTTTTAACTTGTTACAAAGTAATTTCTCTATGTTAAATTTGTTCTGTGGAGCTAGGCTGATGTTATGTTTCATGAAAATCTTCTTAAATTTGTGAAAAGTTCCTGGGGACAGTGTCGTTAGCGAAGTATCTTTTTAATATAAATTTTAATTTTATACGAACCATTTCATGACATCGTAATGGTCACAACTGCGTGATTATAACGTGCGTGGTAAATATTAACCTGTAAGTGCGACTGCTGACCATTGTTTAAGGTTTCCTATAGGCAGGGAAGCAGAAGTGCGATTCACTATTTTCATAGCCATTGATTCTCCTGGTGTTCTTCTGCCACGTTAAATGACATGGATTTCCATAGATAGCCTGTTTTCCATTTTATATGGGATATTCATTAACAATCGCAAGGTTTTCTGCTGCCGAGAAATGACTTCCGCATTGCTCTTTGGTATTTTATTTCTGGCTATGATTCAGTTTCCTAGTCACATTGTTATGAAAAATAAAACTACCAACTACATCACACTGAAGCAATGTCTTGGTGAATCACAATTTATAAAGACGCTTTGTTTCAAACTCAAATATAGCCTATATAGCACGCGAAATCGACGTTAGACAGATGAATATACGTATGTATATAATATAATACATATATCTTTTGTAAAATAATATGTATATCTAGTATGAATTGGTTGAAATTTATTTATTTATTTTAATAATTTATTCCTTAGTGTTCCAATTTTGGTCTTTCTGACCACAACGCCAGCAGTTTGCTGATTTTTTTTTGTCGTTTACAGGTATCCGGACGGCACAGTTCGGCTACGCAACCCCAACATCGAACTTATGGACCAGGATATTCTTTATCATCTGGCTCTGGGAAGCGAATCACATGACCTAGTCAGTATGTTTGGAGATGTCAAAGTAAGTGAACAACAATAATAAGGGATCCTGTTTTTCTATTTTTGTTTTGAGTGTTTCTTTTTCGTACTATTACTTAAGGGAAGGCCAAAAGCATGTAGTGCATGTTTTATTTAGTGTAAAATTATACGCTGATTATTACTGAGCATTAATGGAGCTGTGGTCAACATAGCTGACTAATATAATGGAGTGTTTGTGTTAAATTACAATCAATGTTGTTTTTTAATTCATTCTTTGCAGCTGTGATTGTGTTTAATTAGATACTATGATTTGGAGTATCGACCTTTCCGAAATATTCACTGCTGTTTAAACGTACGAACTTACATTTTTTTTTCTCGGAGAACTCCTACAAAACAAAAGTCAATTTGCGATATAAACTCTCTTTGCATCTAGGTTTGCGTATTCCATATGGTAACAAAGTCCCTGTCTGATTTTAAACCATTTATAGTTAAATATGTGTTGTGTTTAGGGTAAGGTGCATAAAAAATGAAACTAGTATAAAATTAATATTCCTAAAAATGTAAATTTTTATTGAATTCATGTGAACATTTAATAAACTCTGATATTTCAACTATAATTCTAAATATTGCTATGATCGAAAGTGTTTATCGTGCGATTCGACGTGGCATACAATTGATAAAATAATTTTGCAGTTAATATATGGGGTGTCTGTGAAGTGGTGATGCGTTGAGGAAATTCTACAGTGTTGGATATCAAATGTCTGTCTTCATTGCCCCACTGTTCAATAACTACATACAGTAAAATTAAGGCATAAACCTGGGAAAATATTATTTTTATCTTTCACGTTTAAAATACAATAAACACTACCATGTGAAAAACAGAAAAATAAATGTGAATTTAATGATTGTTCATTATGCAGACCAATGATTTGTATGTGTGACATATTGTGTGACATATTGTGTGACATATCTGTTTATGTTTAACATTCTGAGTCTGTTTGCCACAAACAGAAATGTCGATCAGAAAATTAGAATTGTAAATCGTCTATATTGTCTCAGCGCCTTCTATATACCTGTTTTTTATGCCTCTGCTTCTTTATTCTTGTGAACATTACGGCATCATCCGCAGATTGACCTTAGCAATATTTGGGTGGGTACTCCGCTATTGTACCTCCGGGCTAAGTACATAAATTAATTAAAACGACTTGCCTTAATCCCGAGTTTATAGAGCGGCGCCCCAGATATGAGTTTTAAACTTGATTAGGGTAGCGTTGATAACATTTTGTGTGGCCGGGGGCATACACATGCGCGTCAAGTTTCCCCCGAATCAATACCAGGCGGGGTTGTTCCCATGACGTCACGAAGTCACCCCAACCTGCTGTCAAAAGTAGGGCGACTTTTTTATTTAATTCTCTCCACTTAATTACAAGAATTTTTAGTAACTAATATAAAACGTATAATAATTCCTCTTGGAATGCTTCCTGGTATATCTAAGCCTCTCTCGTTTCTCTTCAATTTAATAAAATACGTTTTAATCCCCAATAATTGTAAAACAAGAGTGAAAATTATGTTTTTGCACAAAAAAAATTAAAAGCACTACATTTTATAGTTTAAAATATGTTTACACTTTTTGTAAAAGTTGTTCATTTTAAAATATGAGTAAAGCTAATCGCTGTACACAGTCTAAAGGAGGCGCGGCAAAAATGCCTACCCCAGGCCGCACTAACAACTTGCATGACACTATCTAGCGATACTGAAATTGTTAGAATAAAACAAATGAAAATTGTTTATATTTGGCACCTACTTTCTAATGTTTTGCGAGTAGATCGCCGCATAGTTTGTCATCATTTCAAGATTTTTTGTTCATCCAAAAATGAATTTGACTAGACAAGATTTCCGGGCTAGGATTTTATACTATTTTAAATCGTAATTAACGCCTAAACAATGTGAAGAGTGACTTACAAATGCATTTGGCGAAGAAATCCCATCTAAGGCAACAATTTATAATTGGAATTCAAAAGGGATCAGGTTTTTCTTAGTGATGAATTTCGTGAAGGACCCCCAAGAACTGCTGTTACTGATGAAAATATTGCCGCTGTTCGAGCAATGCTTGAAGGTCGACGGAAATCTTAGGAATTTATTCGGGCGACATTGGGCACTGGTATGAGTCAAATCCAAAACATTTTACATCAACAGTTAGACGTGAGAAAACCTTGCTGAAAACCAAATTCCACATAAACTGACTCCCGATTAAAAACAACAATGCATTCATTGCTGCAGAAAAACTCAGGAAAAATTCAAAGGTGACAATTTAAAATTGGTTTGGAATATAGTTCCTGGTGATGAATCTTGGATTTATTGTTATGATCCTGAAAAGAAACGTCAAACGGCTCAATGGGTCTTTCAAACAGAACTTAAGCCTACAAAAGTCCGACAAATTTGCAGTGCTAGTAAGAGGATGGTTACTAGTTCTTATTCTATAACCATTTTGTTACTAAAGCATTAGAAGATAGACGTAGCATTATTATCGATTGGTACACAAATGCTGTTTACCGCATTTTTTTAATCCCTAAAAAATTCCCAAAAAGAAAAATGTTACATCAGTTAAACGCATTTTCGCATACAGCAAAACTAACACTGAGTATCTGGATGCGCTAAAGTTTAGCACATGGACCCTCCACCATACGCCCTAACCTAGCACCTTGTGATTTCCTTTTGTTTCCAAAAATTAAAGATAAAATGAGTGGAATCACTTTTTCGTCATCAGATGAAGCAGTGGAACATTATAAAAACTTGGTTTCTGAAGTGCCTCAGGAAGAGTGCCGTCATCTTTAAGGACTGGTTTCATCGAATGCAAAACTGTATTCATATTAATGGGAAATATTTTGAAAAACAATCACTTAATTTTTTTAAAAATTATCTTTGTTTGATTTTCCAAAAATGTCCAGTGTCGCCCTCGTACATATACATATGTTCATTAAAACTGTACCAGAAGTAAGAAGAAGTAAGAAGATGGATTGAGGATTGAGGATTGAGGATTGAGGATTCTCTATCCATTAACGTTATTATTTGTATCTTCTACAAACTGCTCTTACGAAAACTTGTTTTTCTATCTACTTCATGTTAATTGAGATAAATCTTTACAGAAATAGTCACGTTTCGTTGTAGGTACAAGGAAGAAACCAAATCGATTGCCAGAGTTTAAAATTGAGTCGGTATGTGCTGACCCTTAAATCCAATACTCTCCACGATATCGCGAGAAACAACTGAGGAGAGACAGCATTTAAAAGAAATACGAAAGTGTTCAAAAATTCAAGCCAATAATCCGGATAGTACCTCGGAAATGACTGATGCCACAAAAAATGTATTTGAAATAAATTGGATATTTTAATGAGATAGACAAAAACGTACTGGACAAAATATGTATATCACTTAATGGTGTTCTCTTTATAAAAATTTCTTCTGAATGAAGAGAAGTTCACAACCTATTCCAAAAAATTCAACCTATACATTTTATTTCTGATGTATCTATCTTAAATATATGGTATTTTAATCAAAACCGTTAAAGCCATTTTTGTGATGATAGAAAACTTCGACAATTTTCCATATAAAGAATAGTTTGGGATGGAGAAATTTTCTTGAAAAATCTTCTTGTCGTATCTCTGGAGGTTACTGTATTTAAATGATATTTATCTTAGTTTTCGTTTTTGAGTTGTGCTGTTCACATAAACACACAGACGAACCTTTCTACCAAAGATGATTTTTGTATATTTATTCAGGTGCCTCAAAACGTGCATTTCAGGGGATACAGGAGACTGACGATAATCAAATCTTTAAAAAGCAGATGGCTATTTTTGGCTTTGAAATTACACTCTTTGCAACACATCACGAAAAACAAAAGCATGGTGACTTACCGCCTCAAAAATGTATGATAAGGTGTTGGAAAATTCAAACCAATAACAGTATCTCGGAAACGATTAATGCCACAGAAAAATTATTTTGCATTAATTATGTAGGGCATTAACATTTTTCATAATGTAAGGCTTTGATCTATTTAGTGTGGTTTGCCAGTTATACAAATTCATTCAAAAAGAACTTCGCAGGTTATTTGCAGAAAATTCATTTATCAAATTAAATTGAGTTTTATTTATGGACGCTCTTTAACTACTATGGGCCTTAGCGTCCCATTCTATATTGGGCGTGAAAGACCGGTAATTTTGCTCAGAGGCCTCTTTATCAGGCTTTAGGTTCTTTTACGTGCCGTAAATCTACGACACGGTACCACTGGCTTTACTTATCTCCCGAAGGAAGTCATGCCAAGGATGTTTACGCCCGAAAAAATCCATCGCCCTCCGCCGAGTTTGAACCCGTGACTTTGGGAACTAGAGGCTAGCACGGTACCACTAGTCCACGGAGGATGACGAGTTTAAATTCATTCATCGTAAACGTATAGTATTTTCATAACAAAAATTACATCGATTCTGCGAACACAAAAAATAAACCAAAATGTTTCCATGTAAAGAAAAACATTGGCGGATTTCCGTGAAAATCTTCGTGTTGCATCTTTAAAAGAAGCTGAAATGAAATACCACTGTATATATTCGACATTTCGTTTTTGAGTTTTCTGTTTAGACGCGCGTGTTCGCGCAGACCTTTTTCTAAAAATGTTTTTGTTTAGGAAGGGGTGGTTGGGATTTTGAAACCTCAATACATGCACGCGTATTTCCAATGGAATCTTAATATCGAAATTTTAGGTGGAATGCAATACTTCTACCTACCATAGGTAAGTGGTAGATCAAGAAAAATGCCTGGACTGTTTTACAAACTATGATTGATATCGTACGAATTTAAAGTCGAATTTTTCATATAGTTGTACTGAAGTAATTAAGAAAGAAGAAAAATAAAACAATTCAAGAACTTCTAGTTATGATGTCCATATGCAGTTGGTTAGAAGATGACACTCATAAAGAGTGGCAATTCAAAGTAAAAAATTAAAATGTTAATTTTAATATTGCTAAGATATTTTGAAAAATATATTTTTACTTTTTCTACCACGTACATAGTAGGTAGAGAAGGTATTGCATTCCACTCAAATTTGATACCCAGATTTCACCGGAAATAGCTTTTGAGGCCCTGAATAAAGAAAGAAAAAAAAGCATTTTTAGCAAAGCTCAGCCCCTGTGTGTGTGTGTGTGTGTGTGTGTGTGTGTGTGTGTGTGTGTGTGTGTGAGACAGAGAGAGAGAGAGATAGAGAGATAGAGCAGCATAACTTAAAAACAGAACGTCGAATAAACACCAAACTTGGTATTTAGGTTCAGAACCTTTTAAAAATGCCACACTAAGATTTTCAAGAAAATACACCACCCCAAACTACCACTTACATGGATGATTTTTTAAGTTTATTTTCTTAATAAATGGCTCTCGATTTTTATATTAAAATACCAATATTAATAATATTTACATGACAAATAAAATGTATATATTGAATTTTCTGGGAATAGCCTTTGAAGTCTACTTCATTCGGAAGGAACTTTGTATAATCATGCATAACTAGTAAACGTTAAGCGATTGACGAAAAAAATGTATATGGCTTTAAAACACACAATTTATTTCAAATACATTTTTACGGCATCAGTCATTTCCGAGATATCCGTTATTAATGGTTCGAATTGTTAAATATTTAGCCATTCTTTTAAAGTCCTGTCGATTTTCAGCTGTTTCTCGCGATGTGGAAAGAGTATGGAATATTAAGGTCAATATGTAGCATCCCGTTCTAAAACATTTGCCTATCGCTATTCCCTTCGTATCTGTAACGAAATGTGTAATGGAGCTATTTCCTGAAAGATTTATCTCAATTAAAATTAAATAGATAGGAAAATAAACTTTCATAGGAATAATTTTTATACCCACTAATAAACGTTAGAGGGTAGAAAAGTCATGTAAATGTGCAATATCAGCTTTTATTATAATTTTAATTTAACGTTCCATATAACACTCGGGTATATAGAGGCGATGAATCTCACTTGGTTATTCGCTTCCAATGCTGATTGTGGCGTGCTTCTCATCTTCTGGTTCAGATTCTATCGTATTTTTTCCTTCGTGATATAATATTACCTTGCTCATCCCATGCCATAGTATACTTCATTGCGCGAGGAAACGTTGAGTTTTTATTAATCGTTGCGAAATAGGTTTTACAAGTGATGTTGCTACCCTAAATTGAAATAAGTGCTTAAAATGCCCACACTCTTCGATTTTATGTTGTAAAGCTAATTATATCTTATCTTTTACTTGCCTATTGTAGTTAGAGGAATTACTGTGTTCCATCCAAAATTCCGTATCGAAATTTCATTGCAAATGCACAATTTGAAGTACAAAGGAAACCTTAGGAAAAAACTGTATACATATATGATAGTGATAGAGGGAGGGAGGGTTGGAGGATAACGGAATTCCTCAAAATTGAATAGTCGAATGAACTAAGCTTCGTATTTAAGTCCAACATCTTACACGGATACAACACGAATATTTTTACAAATTCCCCCAATCCTGCATTAGCTTTTCATGGGCAATTTTTGGTTATTTTTATTTCCATTTTCTCAAGAACGGTTCTCCCGATTCTGATTAAAGCACCACCTTTATGATTTGGATAAGAAGAAAATGCATCTATACCTACTTCGAATTTTCCACAAATAATATGTGAAGTTCTCTTTATTTCAATTTAATGTTGTATAATTTTATATAACTAGGAATCCGAGAGAGAGAGAGAGTGAGAGAGAGAGAGAGAGAGAGGGGGGGAACAAACAAAAACTTACTGCAGAAAAATGTAGAGCATATTAAAACACTATTTGGGTATAATAGTTTCCTTCGTAACATTATCAATTTTGAAACATTTCAAATAGTGACTTTACATTTACCCAAGTGCAAGTACGAGAGCTGATTGATAAGTCAGTGACTTTTTAAAGAAAATAACATTTTTTTTTCAAAAACAATTTATTTCTCAACATAGTCTCCCTTTAATTCAATACATGTTGTCCAACGTTTCTCCAATTTTTTAACCCCTCCAAAAAACATAATTTTTCGAAGTCTGCAAAATATGAGGTTTTTACTGCCTTGTTGTGTTCACTGGACTGAATTTCTTCCCAGCGAGCCAATGTTTCAGGTTTGCGAAGAGGAAGAAGTCGCTCGGAGCCAAATCTGGAGAACATGGTGGGTGAGGTAGCAGTTCGTAGCCCAATTTCACAAATTTTGCAATGCCAATGGCTGACTTGTGTGCGGGTGCATTATCCTTGTGAAAGAGAGCAATTCCTTTAAAAGTGTTCCACATTGCGGCATAATATGAACCTGTGATCGTTTTACCCTTTTCCAGGTAGTGGATGTCTAACACCAATTGTGAATTCCAAAAGACAGCTGCCATGATTTTTCCTGCCGACAGAATGGTTTTCGCTTTCTTTGGAGCAGGTTCGCCGAAGGAAATCCACTGCATTGATTGTTGTTTGGTTTCAGGTTGATATGGATCCAAGTTTCATCAACCGTGATATTACACCGCAAAAACTCATTTGGGTTGCGCTGGAACATGTTCAAACATCCCTGTGAAATGGTCACACGATTCCGCTTGTTCTCAACTATGAGCAGCCGCGGCACCCATCTTGCTGACAGCTTTCTCATATCCAAAAATTCGTGCACAATGTTATACACCCGTTCACTCTTGGCTATCTCACGGATTTTCACTCGCGATCTTCCAAAACAATATCGTGAACTTTGTTCGCCATTTCTTCTGTTGTGACCTCAACCGGCCGTCCTGTACGCACGGTATCTCTTGTGCTCGAACGGCCACATCGAAATTCCGGAATCATGCCATGTGATGGAGCAGAGTCCCCATAATACTTATTCAGCTTTTCTTACGTTTCCTTCACCGTCTTACAACGCAAACAGTAGTGCTTTATCAGAACACGAAATTCGCTTTTCTCCATTTTCTACGAAGCAACACACATCTGCTTAGTTTAGACGCTCTCAACAATGTTCTAAGAAACAAATGACGACGAATTTCTGTGGTTATACCCAGAATAGACGTAAGACTTGGGTGCAAACAAGAAACCTGTGATTAGAACGCTATTTCTCGTCAAAGCCATGGTCTTATCAATCCGCCCTCGTATGTCACCTGAAGAAACATAATAGTTAATTATACGCGAGTGCCCGTTAGCCAATGTAAATCTCATTGATGCCTATTCACCAATCAGAATTGAACTTAATCGATAGTCTTAAAGCATGGAGCTCAAAAAACTAATATAATTGATAGTTTTTTCTCTTATATTAATTTTTTTTCCTCGCTACATCTGTCGTCCTCCGTGGACTAGTGGTACCGTGCTAGCCTCTGGTTCCCAAGGTCACGGGTTCAAACCCGGCGGAGGGCGTAAAAATCCTTAGCATGGCTTCCTTCGGAAGGGAAGTAAAGCCGGTGGTCCCGTATCGTAGATTTACGGCACGTAAAAGAACCTCAAGCCTGATAAAGAGGGCTCTGAGCAAAATTACCGGTCTTTCATGCCCAATATGGAATGGGACGCTAAGAACCATAGTAGTTAAAGAGCGTCCATAAATAAAACTCAATTTCAATTTTTCCCTACAATCTGTTCTATTCGACTAGGGGTCTAGAAAGCGTATTCTCATGCATTTTCCTGTTCATCCCATATTGGCGGTTGGTACAACTTTAAAAGTGGCGCGATTTGATGATCTGTGAATTTAAAATATAAAATGAGCGGTACAAGATCCAACGCCGCATAATACGAGATGAAGCAGGTAAGCTACTTCATTGATTGTACAAGCAGTACAAAAATGACATCGTACTCACATTGTAATCACTTCAGTGATTAAGTATAGTAAAAGTACGAAAAATGACATCGTTCTCTCATTGTAATCACCTCAGTGATTAAGTATTCTAAAAGTGCAACAAATGGCATCGTTATCGCGTGGTAATTATCTTGTCGAAACCCCCTCTTGCTTATAATTTTTCTTGAGTAATTTAATTGAGCTTTCAAACTCATGTTAATTATCACAATATGCATTCGTTAACCCGAATAAAATTACCGAACAATTATCAGCACTCCTGATATTAGTGAAGGAAGGTTGCAATTGTTTTTTTCCTTTCCTTCACATAAGCTCATTACTAAGGCTTATGATATAACATTGAGTTTCTCCGCATGTTACATGTAAGGAACTAAGCCCTTGTTGCTTAATTTTAAATCATTTATGGGCAAGTGTTTATCGTGAATAACAGAAAAATTCCCTTTTATGCTACAACATAAGGAATATTTGTAATGTGATAATAAATAGAGAAGTCGCACCAGTGTACCACATCAGATGTCTCCAAAATATGCTCGTGAAATCGATAGCGAATCCTTTTGTTTCGTCATTTTACAGGTACATTTTTGAGGCACAAGGCGATTGCAGAAAAAAATGTAGAATCTATCTAGTTGACGACTTATTGATCAAGGATGGGCGATGCCGGTGCTCGTACTTTGAACGGAATGGTGCACAAGTCAGGCTGCCGTTGATTTGTGATGGGTCAAGGACTGAAATAACATGCAGCGAAAGGAAAATGCCCCGCAGCTTTTTCCACGTGTCTGAAATTGTTTCCGAACTTAAAATCACTCGCTTCTGGTATCTCCTTCATGAAGAGATGTATGTGCGTCAAGAACAGCTTTCCAGCGACTGCAAGCCTCAGCAGCCAACTGGAACTATTGCGAGAGATTTAGGGGTCTTTTGCAGGATGTGTAATTTACCCCATCGCTACTAACGACGGAAATATCCCTCGAACGTTAACTTCTTTTGTGGTCACCATCTTCGATCGATTTTGCTTATTTCTTCCCTCATGGCTATAGCTATGTACTCTTGAGTTTTAATGCCCTTACTCTACAGATCTGTGTTTTTGGAATATCGCTATTTACACAGTAAATTCCGTGTTTATATGTACTTCTGCAGATATTGCTTGCCTCATTTACGGTACCGATATTCCCGTCAGTTTTTCTGAATGTTGACACGATGCTACTGTCTTTCTGTAAATGCAGGATGGAACAAACATGACTTTGTACACAGAATAGGAGTCAACTCAATATTCAGCAAACCCAGTAATCTTATCGGTAAATATGAACAAGGCAGAAAATATTTGGGAGGATTCACCCCTCCTCTCCAAGTACGATGTTTGCTCCTACAGAGGTGGTGCTAGAAATTACGTAGTATTTCTTTAGACATAAAATGCCTAAGCCAGCGGTCTCAAATGACACGGAAAGCTTTCAACTATAGCGAAAAAGGTCGGCGCGACCGACCACGCGGTTGCTAGTTGCACGAAATATCTAGCCACGAAAAGCTTGAAAGAAACAAGCTAATGTAGTATACTTGAACAAAAAGGTAGACGCGGAGAAACGCATCCGTAGCTCCTGGACTTGGGTCAGCTTTATATCAAGAAGCGGGCAGTAACCAGCCGCAGGCGGATGAGGTTGCAGGTCAATACGAGCTTCAAGAAACACAAATATTCTCGCTCTACCTTCCGCCCCTTTTATCTTATCAGACCCCTCAGGGGCTCACCTTATGTGAGTACGGGTTTTTGGCGCACCCGGGGGTTCCCGAGCCAATCATCGCCACCTTCATCCCCTCACCCCCATCCGGTCGAGGTGGGTTCTTCAAGTGACCGGTGGACCCAAGGTAGGCTCTCGTGCGTTCTTTGCATTCCATACATACCGCACCTCACCATCGTTTCTTTCTTCTGTAATCACTTTCCGGCCATTTCGTACCACGACATTCGCATATCTCTTTTTCTTCCCCGCCGGCCTACCTTGCGTGCGAAACGCCCACACAGTTTTAGTTTCTTTTATCTTTTTATTTAAATCCTCCGTGGACACAGCCTGACGGATACCCGCGCACCGCGTGCGCAGCTGGGTGAGTGGGTAATGGCGTCATCCCCACCACCCGGGGTCGTCATGTAGGGTTGTTGTTCGTATCCGCTGTTCAACTGCAGTCCCGCGAGGGGGCCATTGCATGAGCTGCTGGCTTCCGACGGCGATTGGGTCCCTCTGTCTATGTTCTGGGAGGTGTGACCCTGGGGTGAGCTAGGTATAGATAGGCCACTCACCCAAGCCGGGGTAACGCCCGGGAAGTCAGAGCCCGAGGTCGGAGACGGTTGCAATGGTGGAGGATTTTTTTTCGCTATGGAGCACCCTTTCTCCATTATAAACAACAAGCGCCGAAAAGTTTTAGTAACAGAAGTAGCACCGCCAACAGCTGGTTGTTACTTAGTGATTACCCGTACCGAGGAAGGACAATCATTCGAGAAGGTGAACCCTTTTATCATCCAGAAGGGCATTGACTCAATTGCTGGTCCGGTTCTTTCCTGCACTCGGCTTCGTAATGGTTCGTTATTGGTTCAAAGCAAATCCGAGGCACAAAGTAAGTCCTTGTTGAGCGCCACGCTTCTCCACGGTTATCCTATCCGTGTTGAGAAGCACCGCACCTTGAATTCTTGTAGAGGCGTTGTCACCACGCATAGCCTCGAGGTATCTCTGACGAAGACCTGGTGGAATATCTTGCAGACCAGAGGGTGACAGCGGTTCATCGAGTGCAGGCCAAACGCGACGGCGTGTTGGTACCCACTCGTACCCTGTTTATAACATTTGATGGCGTCGATCTGCCCACGAGCATCTCCGCAGGGTACGAACGTATCTCTGTGAGGCCTTATATTCCTAGACCTCTGCGTTGTTTTAAGTGCCAACGTTTTGGGCATACGCAAGTCTCATGTAAGAGTGCCGTTAACATCTGTGCATCATGTAGCCAGCCCTCACACGAAGGTGCCTGTTCAACAGCCCCCGTCTGCGTTAATTGTAAAGGGTCACATTCTGCTTCGTTTGCCGACTGTCCGCGGTATCTGGACGAGAAGGCGATCCAGGAGATCCGGGTAAAGGAGAAACTCTCCTTCGCCGAAGCCCGGAGGCGTTTCCATGCGCGCCAACCTTCACTCCTGCGATCTGGCACATTTAGTTCTGTTGTTGCCTCGCCAGTACCACGAGTAGATGCCGAAACTCAGACCTGGACCTTGACTGGATTAACCGCCACTACCACCCGGCCGTCTATTAAAGCTACTGTTACCAAACCCTATAAACCTGGTTCAAAGTCAATGAAGTCGCAAGCCGCTGAAAAGAAGCCCAAGCAGAAACTACGTAGGGAAGATTTTTTGAAAGACCCTCCGCGTGCGCGCGGTAACAAAAGTTCACCTTCTCCTCCTCGGAGGTCGCTGTCCCAGGAAGGTCCTGGGACAAGCCGCGCTCAGCGGCACCCCTCACCCATCGCCACCCAGAACCGATTCACGGCGCTTGAATCGGTTTCTGGCACTGAGCGCGTGGGCCCTCCCTCCGAGGAAGCTATGGAGTCTGACCAACTCCATACAAAAAGCCCGAGCCCAAAGGTTAAACAAAAGGTAATTTTAAGCCGCCCTTCTAAATAGACAGTTTATCCCCTTTTTTCTTAATGGCTATCCTGACCTGGAATGTACGTGGTGTACGATCGCATAGGGCGGAACTGCAACTTTTATTGCGTTCCCATTCGCCTATGGTCGTATGTTTGCAGGAGACTAAGCTTCCCCCTCACGATCCTTTTGATCTCCGAGGATATACTCCGGTTCGCTACGACCTTGAACCGGAGGAGGGTACTCCTGCTCATGGAGGTGTCATGTTCTTAGTGCGTAACGACGATCATTTTACACCTGTCACACTTACATCCGACTTGCAAGCTGTTGCCGTTCGCCTTCACTTACCCGGCTTTTTGTTTTCTGTTTGCTCTGTATATTCACCTCCATCGTCTCCCCTCGCTCCCGCGGACATTCGAGCTCTCCTGTCCGCTCTCCCAACACCATTTCTTCTGTTGGGAGATTTTAATGCCCATCACCCACTGTGGGGTTCGCCGAGGGCTTGTGCGAGGGGAACTCTTCTTTCCGACATTTTTGATCAGTTCAATCTTTCCATCCTCAATACAGGTGCACCTACTTTTATTTCTGATTCTTCTGGTACATTCTCTCACCTGGACCTTGCCATTTGCTCACTCCAGCTTGCACGTCGTCTTCAGTGGAACGTCGTCGCTGACACCTACTCCAGCGACCATTACCCCTGCATCGTTTCTTTTCTGTCGCACCACGTACAGCATTCCAGAGTACCTACCTGGATATTCGCAAAAGCCGACTGGAGCTTGTATTCCAGCCTCGTGCATTTTGACGACCAGCCCTTCTCCGACATTAATCAACTAGTGCAGCACCTTACGTCTATTATTTTCTCAGCCGCCGAACGTGCAATACCCCGTTCATCCTCCCAACCTCGGCGGCCACCTGTTCCGTGGTGGAACGAGGATTGTCGGGACGCCGTTCCTGCCCGTAGGACTGCACTTAGGGTGTTTCGGCGACACCCTACACATGCTAACTTGGTGACTTTTAAACAATCGCGCGCTAGGGCTCGTCGCATTATTCAGGATAGCAAGAAGGCATCTTGGGCTCGTTTTGTCGAGTCTTTTAATCGTTTTACGCCTTCATCCGTTGTTTGGGATAAACTTCGTCGCTTCTCAGGTAAAGTGTCACATTGTACTGTTTCTGGCCTTCAGGTTTCTAATGCCACCATAGTGGATCCGGCTGCCATCGCTAACACTCTGGGTGCTGCCTTTGAGTCGGTTTCCAGTTCAGACCATTATTCCGCCGGCTTTCGCTCTCTTAAAGACCGGCTGGATTCCCCATCATATACTTTTCGGTCTGCTAATGATGAATGCTATAACAACCTATTCACAATGAGGGAGCTGGAGCACGCTCTTCATTGCTCTAGGCACTCCGCTCCTGGGCCGGACGGCATTCATGTCCTGATGTTAAAGCACCTTTCAGCCGACAGTAAACTCTTTCTCCTACAGGTCTATAACCGTATTTGGCAAGACGGCCTTTTTCCTTCCGTTTGGCGCGAAGCCACCATTGTCCCTATTCTTAAGCCTGGGAAGGATCGCCAACTACCTTCCAGCTACCGCCCTATCTCCCTCACCAGTTGCATTTGCAAGGTGATGGAGCGCATGATCAACGGGCGGTTGACATGGTGGCTTGAGTCTCAGAAACTTTTAGCGAACGCTCAGTGCGGATTTCGTCGCTATCGCTCTACCGTCGATCATCTGGTGTCCCTGTCGACGCATGTTATGAATGGATTTCTGAGAAAGTGTCAAACCGTGGCTGTGTTTTTTGACCTGGAGAAAGCTTATGACACTTGTTGGAGGGGCGGCATTTTACGTACACTTCACGATTGGAATATCCGCTGTCGTCTTCCCATATTTCTTCGGGAGTTTATGACGGACCGCGTCTTTCGTGTACGTGTGGGCTCGGTTTTATCTCGTCGTTTTATTCAAGAGAACGGAGTACCGCAGGGCTCTGTACTCAGTGTCACACTTTTTGCGATTGCTATCAACCCCATTGTTGATTGTATTCCACCTGGCATTTCATCGTCCCTTTTTGTTGTCGATTTCGCTATTTATTGCAGTTCACGGCGGACCTGTCTACTCGAACGCCGTCTCCAGAGCTGTATCGACCGTCTCTACGCCTGGAGTAACGCCAACGGCTTTAATTTCTCCGCCGAGAAATCCGTCTGCATCAACTTCTGGCGCCGGAAGTATTTCCCTCCGCCCTCTCTCCATCTTGGGCCAGGGATTCTTCCGTTTGCATACGAGGCGAAATTTTTGGGGTTGATTTTTGATAGAAAGTTGTGTTGGACCTCGCACGTTTCCTTTTTAAAAGCAAAGTGTGACCGTTCTCTTAATCTTTTACGTGTTTTAAGTGGCACATCCTGGGGAGCTGATCGGACCGTCCTTCTTCGCCTTTATCGCTCTTTGGTCCGATCCAAACTTGATTACGGGTGTATTGTTTATTCGTCGGCACGTCCATCTGTGTTACGTCGTTTGAATCCCATTCATCATCGTGGTATTAGAGTCGCTACAGGGGCCTTTCCAACTAGCCCCGTGCCCAGTCTTTACGCTGAGGCTGCAGAGCCTCCGCTGTCTTTCAGGCGTGAGATGCTCTTATGCAGCTATGCTTGTCGGCTCTCAAGCTTGCCTAACCACCCGTCCTTCGATGTATTTTACGAGGATTCGCTTGATCGACAATATTTAGTTAGCTCCTCTGCATTGCTCCCCCCAGGGGTTCGATTTCGACTGCTACTTCGGCATTTGGACGTTTCGCCAGCGCCGGCCCTTACCCGAGGGGAAACGCGTTTTCCTCCATGGTCGCGCGCTGAGGCCCACATCCACCTTGGGCTGACGTCGATGCCGAAAAATGCGACCCCTGCTTCTGTTCTTAGATCCGCCTTTTTAGAACTACAGGCGCAGTTCGGGGACTGTCATTTTATATATACCGATGGGTCTAAGACTGATGTTGGAGTAGGATGTGCCTTTGTTTTTGGTGTACAGAGTTTTAGTTTTCGTTTACCTCGACAATGTTCAATTTTTACCGCCGAACTTTTTAGCATTTATCAATCCGTTTTATACATTCAGCTGCACGACTTACGGCACTGTTTTATTTGTACGGACTCTCTGAGTGCCCTTCAGAGTATTACTGCGCTGTACAATTACCACCCACTCGTACAGCGCATACATGACCTGCTCCACTCGCTGGGTGTCTCTGGCATCAGCGTGTCCTTCATGTGGATTCCAGGTCATGTGGGCATCTCAGGTAATGAGTCTGCCGACGCCGCTGCGAAATCGGCGATTTTATTACCCAGATTTTTTACCTCTGTTGTTCCCTCGTCAGATTCGTGTGTTGTTTTACGTCGCCGCATCCTCTCGCGCTGGCGCGATGAGTGGACGGCCCTCCGGGGGAACAAGTTGCGGGAGGTTAAGCCTTTCCCGTTGATCTGGGATACCTCTTCTCGTTCTTGTCGTCGGGAACAGGTAATTTTAGCTCTTTTACGGATTGGACATTGTGTTTTTAGTCATAGGTATTTGCTCAGTGGTGACCCCGCACCACTCTGTGGGCAGTGTGATGTGCCCTTAACGGCGCGTCACATTTTAACAGAGTGTCAGGGTTTAGCTGCATTGCGTGCTCGTGTGGGTCTGCCTGTTGGCTTAGCCAACGTTTTGGCAGACGACACGCATGCTGTGGAATGTGTTTTACGTTTTATTCATGACAGTGATTTTAATCTGCGCATTTAATGCGTTGGGCGTCTGTTAGCTTCGTACTTTTATCCTGTCTGTTTTTTATGGGAACTCTTATCCCCAGTGGACATATGGCGCTCATGTCCCTCGCATGCTACAGTTCCTGACACGTTTTAATCCTTTACTGCCTATGCTTTTAGTGTGTTGGTTTTTCAGATATTTGTCTTGTTCTTATTATTGTTGTTATTGTTCTTATTGTTGTTATTGTTATTATTGTTGTTATTGTTATTGTTGTTATTGTTGTTATTGTTATTATTGTTGTTATTGTTATATTTGTTATTGTTATATTGTTAGTTTTAGCTTTTTGAACATCGCGGGTTTGTGTCCCGTTTTTAACTATGCGGTTCTTTTACCTGTTTTATATTTTGACCTTATCTTTTATACACTGTAAGGGCGCTGATGACCATAGCAGTTTAGCGCCCTTAAACCGCATATCATCATCATCATCATCATATCAGAATGGTTCTGAAAATTCGACAAAATAGGCATAAGTCTAACCCTGAACACCCCGTTTTTCCGCGTTTACCTTTTTGGGCCACTGTACATGAGCGCGTGGGTGGGTGTGTGTGTGTGTGTGAAAGAGAGAGACAGAGAGCAGCATAGCTCAAAAACCAAAACTCGAACTTGGTAGTTAAGTCCAGTACCTTCCAAAGATGTGACGAAGATTTTAGGGAAAATCCCCCCCTCAACTACCCTTTGAATGCAAATAATTTTGTTTATTTTTTATTTTCACAAATGGTTCGAACGATTTTGATTAAAATACCATACATTTAAGTATTTATATGACTAATCAAACGTACCTATATCTCCAAATTTCTGTGAATTTCTCTCCATTCAAACAGATTTTGTATAATTTTGTGTAACTGGTAAGCTGTAAGAGACAGACAAAAGTTTACTACAAGAGTTGTAGGAGAGGAATCGTAGTTAAGAACCCATACCAATCAACCAGGAGTTCCTCTTTCCAACCAACTCTCACATCTAACTGACTTGTCGTAATGGTTTAGATGTCATAGTTAAAACCAGAGATAGAGGGATCAATCCAGAGATCAGAAATCAATGAGTACACCGGTTTATGAATACTTTGTTCTGTGCTGAAAAAAACAATACCACGGCAACCGGGACTTCTTGACTCCCACATGTTCGAGTCCAGGTCGTGATGCTGAGTTTTCCAAGTATGATTCAATTTCCAACTTAATGTCTGCACACAGCTAGTGTGAAAGAACTACTTTTGTTATATCTTTTTTAGACTTGTGAAAAAACGCTTGGAAACAGCGCGCTTCCCTTTACAGGCGGGTAGGGAAAACATACCTGGTAGCCAGGCCAGGCTCCCGTAGATTATAGAATATGTACTCTCTCTGATGTATTGCGAACTGGTTAGTGCATTACAGGAACGATGCTAACTTTGCTAGTAATGTTTAATTTCCCAAGCAGTACTTTTTATATTTTCAACGAACTGAAAATATAAAAAGTACTGTCCAAACTAAAACCAAAGTTTGAATGAAATAGTAATTTAAACACGTACTCGCTATGCATTTGATGTAAAAACCCAACAGGTGCGGTATTTTATAACTAATGCATAGGTGGTTATGGAAGTATTCAGGGAGAGCAAATAAGGTAAAATGGGTATTTTTATTTAACAGTTTAAGGGAATGCAATAAAGCAAAGTAAATGGTCCAACAACTCAAGCATTTAAATATTTTTAAATATTCAGTAAAGCAAAATATAAACGACGTACCGACGAGTGCGCGAGTTACCAAGCAGCGATTCAGACGCTACAGCGCGCTGTAGCAACGTCGTTGTCCCCAGCGTAAATTACATTACAAAATAAAAACCCAAATTGTATCGAAATGAGGCATTTCAGAGAAAAGTGAAGATAACAAAGATGTAGATTAGTTGATGTTCCATCATAATTATCAATAACACTTCCCTTAATCCTTCCATGTGTGAGTTGTAATGGGACGAAAAGTACGGAGAAACATTTCTTCTGCAGAAATAAGGTTCACTGACTGAAGTGGTATTTAAATTTTTCATTCGTCTTTATACATAGTCACCACCTAAGAGGATAACAGCTATGGATACCCGTTCCACCCGGTATATAGGATATATCTGAGAAATGGTAATGGCTAAAGAAAGTTGTGCATATAAACCAGATTTGTGCTGCTTATTTTTAAAGTGTAATTTATCACCGGAAAGGTCAAAAAAATAAAAGAAAACAACGTTCAACACAAATAGTAGAGCCCAATGAATGGGGCATACCGGGAGTAATAGTTAACCGGTAACACGGAGAGCGTGGGACGCGAACGAAACGTTTTTTCCTGGATATGCCATTTTTTGAGATGGCATAAACACTAATGTAAACGCAGCATACGGGTAACGGCAGGATTTTGCTCTCCATTCTGAAGAAAACCTACCCAAATGCCAATTCTTCCACTGCAGCTTCCGCTGTACGGTCGTTAAGGCTTCTTGGTGAAAAACGAGCAGCGTCTCTATGGGTATTAGCGCATTTCATAGCTCATTTCCGCCTTGTTGCAAGAGATAAATATCAGCATCCGCCATAATTATTAGGGGAACTCTAATGAAAGGCATAGGAAAAGCTAGTTGCTTCGCATTAAATTTTAGTGTTGAAATGACATTTAAAAATGACATTGGAGAAGTGTAAACAAGCACATATCAGCTGGCAGAATGACGTAATTTGATAAGTAGCCTGAGGAAACTGTCAAAATAGCCAATATTTTATGTTTACAATTATGCAATCTGCTTGACCTTAACCTTGCAAATAATAGCAAAAATGAACATTTTGCGCATCAAAAGGAAAGCTCAAACGCAATTAGATATAAAATTTGCAGTTTCAATAAATCATTAGTATTTCCCAAATAAGTTAAAGGGACCGGAATTATCTCCAGTCTATAAATGATAAAGTTACTGGCTTTCTTTATACACATACGCATATTGAAAGCTCAGTTAAAGTTGGTGAAAATAAGACGGCGCGCAGTAACTAGGTTTAGATAGTACTACGTAATGGAGCATTTTAAACCGAGAAAGAGAAGAACTAAACTCGTCGCTTATAGATATTGACAGTAGGATTCGAATTTAAAGAGAGCAATGGGAGATTTCCCTCTCTCGTCACGTAGTATACCTAGTTCAAAAAATGGAATGAAGTTCATTAGCATAAATTTATGTTAATTTTCCTAGAAGAATATTTAGAAACGTAGCTATTGTGCTGTACAACCGTGGTCAGAAGAACAAGTTTTACTTTTTTGTTTTGCAGATGAATGAAAACTTGTTTGTGATTTTGTGAAATTGGCACATGCTAGTTTTAGCTCTGAAATCCAAAATGCCCTTATATATATTAGATTAGTCATATATTTCGTACATGCCTATACTGGATGGAAGGGATATGGGCATCATTCTTTAAACCAGATCTATCGATATTTATAAATACATTGAAGACAGTTTATGAACTTTTTTTTTTCTATATGCCATAGATTTGAAGACAAAACTTTCCACAACAGCACGCTTTCCGTTGCAAGTGGGTGTGGAAATCATACTTGATGGACAATGTCAGCCCTTCTGCCGAGTAGAATTCGCGCTGTTTTTTCCGATATCACTGCGAAGTTGTTGCTACGTTACGGGAATGGTATTGATTTTGATAATGGTGTTTACTTCCCAAGACAGTTCTTTTGTGCATTTTCATGAAATATTTAATCTTTAAATTACAATTTATACTCAAAAAAAGCTAAATTATGGCCCAGCGCTTTAGGAAGAAACAATATAATGCAAAATGTAGATTATCTGATATTCCATTATATATTTCAATAAGGCTTGTCTTAATCGTTATGTGCGTGAATTATTTGCTAAGAAACGTGGAAGCCTTTTCTCTCTCTCTCTCTCTCTCTCTCTCTCTCTCTCTCTCCTGGAATAAGCATCCACACACTAAAAGAAATTATAACTTTGTTATTCGTCTTTATACAACAATCTATTCTTAACAGAATGACCTCTATATCTACACGATGAATAAGTGGGCAAGTGTATGTTAATTGCAACTAGAAATAAAAATAATTGCTATAGTTCTAACTTATAACGTATCATCATTCCAAAGATCATTTTATAACAAATTTGCTGCAGAAAACAGAGTTTAGAAAATAAAAAGTAAAAACTAAATATATAAAGTAATATTTTGTTGTAAAAGCTTTTGAAAGTGACAGTAATTGCAAGTTGGGGAAAGTCATGAAGAAGGATCAAAGCTTTGTGCTATAAATGCTGTTTTGATGTTCAATGGATATACTATTCTGAAGTCAGAGATAAAGGCTACCATTATATTGTTACATTCTTTGCACTTTTTTTTGCAGGGTGCAAATCACTCCTCTCTTATGCACCTATTGATTGGGGAAGGTGTAAGTGAAGCAAGACTGTTATTTTAACTGTTCTGAAAATTTCAGTTTTGTGGAGTGCTCTTTACCTCTCGCGTACAGAGTGAAATTTAGCCATAAATTTTTAACGGGTACATAAATCATTCAACATACTAAATCCATTGTTTCTTACCTGTCTTTTTTATTTTCTTTGTCCTGACAGTTTGTATGTATGGGAGGTACTCCAAAGCGGATGGAACAATTTGCCTTTTACATAATGGAAGAAATAGGACATAAACTACCAGCAGGCACGACACTTCAAGACATTAGCCAGTATTCCTATCGATACTCAATGTACAAAGTTGGTCCTGTATTATCTATCAGCGTAAGTACTTCATGTTAAATTTTATTTCCTTTCCTTCTGGCATGTTACTTTAATTTGTGAGTGGTAATGGATTTTGATTCTGCTCATAATTTATATTTTTAGTGTTTTCTTTATAAAAATGAACAATTAACTGACCACTAAAGGTTTACTGTTATAACCTTTACCGGGTCATCATTTCCTAGTATGTAAGCTATGCTGAAATTAACTGATAACCAATTAAGTTCTTCCCCCAAATATCCTAGCAGTTACCAAGTAATATTTTGAAAGACATTTAATAAGTTTTGAAAGATAAATGGTTTTTATATAGAGGAAAGAACACCATTCTTCAGAATAATTTGCATAGAACAAGCAAATTCTTTATCCATGCCTGTTTACCTTAAACATTTTAGCATTAAATACGAGGTCAATCAGAACGTTTCTAGATTTGATTAAACTGATATCAGAAAGAAAAGAACATGTGCCATGTGAAATAAATTCTTTATTAGTCAAGAGAGAAAGTGTCTTACTTCAGAATCCATAGTAATGGAGCGGGGGGGCGGGAAGGAATAGAACAGTGTAACGTTACAATACAGTGTGAAGTTACTTGGAACAAAATGCAGGTGGAAGGAGTATATTTTTGCACCATTATTTCTTATAATTTTAAAACAGGTTAAATCAGCTGCAATCGATTGAAAGGCTTACAGCAGCTTTTGGGGAATTCGGTCCTTTATGTGCTACAGTTTTCAACTGATTCAGTGACTTCAAAATGGGCCAAATGTTTCTTAGAAATGAAACAGGAACTGGGAGCTCACCAACATTAGCGACTAAGGAAAACACTGATGCTGTTAAAAAGTGCGAAGACTCCTGACAGAGTGAGCAGAGTATCAAAGCAAAATTCAAGATATGATTAGGGGAGGGTTTAAAAAAAACTATTGCAAAGTTTCTGTTGACTCCGACTGCGTTGGCTACTGCACAATCTCACTGACGTTCAGTAGGCCGCAAGTGGAATGGCGATATGAAATACTCTTATCAGGTTTAGTTATTCATTCTGAAGTTGTAACAGGTGACAAAGACTAGATTTATCACTATGAAATGAGCTCGTTGGAGCAGGTTATAGATGTGCTGCTTCTACTCGCACTCATACTACGTTGCTCTGTTTAATCTACGGGTTCTAGGATACCGACTTGAAATTGTCATTAATGGAGAGGACTACAGTAATGCAGTGCAGTGGCTATGGCATTGCATTTTTCAGTCTGATTCTACCTTTCCAATATAGCCCCTACACGGTATGTGTGGAAGTACGATTAATTAATATTGATTGACTTAACAGGGAAGCACGAGACTTGGAGTACGCACAAAAATGTAAGTCTCCATTGGGGTATGTTATTTCAAAATTAATTTGAGAACTTCCTGTGTCAGTTGTGAAATTTAATGTGTCTTCATGCTGCCATGGTAACTCATGGTCAAAGCAGCGATTTAATGGCTTGCCTGTCTATATCTCCAAGTCGTCCAAAAGAACTGCAGCCCTTCATAATTTCCCTGTTTCTCTTCACCACTTCATTGTGCTTGCTGATACTTTTGTCCTGTTGGTCATTAAGCATGTCTACTTTCTGATCTCACCGAGCGGGATGGCTAAGGCGGTAACGTCTGTGCCCGCATTCGGAAAGTCCCGCCCACTATGACCATGGGTTTTTTTCGTGGTTTTCCCCTGGTCACCTAGGCGAATGCCAGGGTTGTGTATTTTACCACGATTTCTTCTTTCCCCCATTTCCTCTCTCCCTTTCACGTTTCAAATGTGTTTCGGGTCCTGAGGTGCTGATGCTGTCGGACAGATGGCGTAGTTGCTTGCGCATTCTAAAGATTTCTCCCCGTGAACGCCGATGTGCGTTGTCCCGCCCGTTAGTCACTTCGTCGCCCTCTTTCGGGATTCTTCGCCTCTACCGGTGCGCGGATGCTCAAACTGGAAATATTAGAGACTTCTGCGAGTGTCTGTGGTCCTGTCTGACTGCCTCCTACGGCTCCTTCACCTCATCCTTGCCTCCCGGAGGGGAGGCGTAGTCGCAGTGGCGAGGTGTCCCCTTCCGATACACTCATCCTAGATCCCACTCTCTGATCTCTAAGCGACTGTAGTTGTAAGAAGCACTGAAGGTGAGGCTTTCTTTCTTTGTTGTTGTTGTTGGTGTGTGTTTTTTTTTCTTTTTTGTGTCGTTGTGCTGCTGTGCTTAAATGATTGCATTAAAACAGGATTTAATAATGTTAGACACTACCCTCAGAAGAAAATAAACAAGGCCAATAAAACAATTTTCTTTTTTACGCTCAGTTAGCCACTCAATTAACCGATATTAACTATTATTACACTGCGCCGATGAAGCATGTCTACTTGGACTTAAGGATTGTTGTTAAATGCGGCAATGGGACATCGGTTGTCACTCCTAATAACTGCCAATTGAGCACCAAATGTAGGGCAGCAAATATTCTGTTTCTAAGCTCATTTAAAGTTTCAATACTGACTACGTTTTCTCAGGTTTATATTTCTAATAAGAAAATTAATTTATTTAAGTAGTTTTAAGTAATATTTTTAACATTTCTAAAGCCCACAAAAATGTTTTTTCCCTGTTTAACATCCCCGACTTACAGGCAGTGCCTGGGGCCCGACGCCTGTCGGGGAGCATAGACTATGGATCAGAGAGAACAGCCAAGATGGGTGATGAACCCGTAGTCTGGTATGAGAGCGAGGAAGGAGATGATATGGAATGACGGTGAGATGAATGAAAGGAAAGATTATGGAGAAATTGCTGGAATGAATGGCTGGGAACCCGGAAAAAAAACCGCCCAAACGCTGCTTTGTTCACAAATCCCCTTCCGATTCCCTGGGATTGAACACGGGCCACTTTGGAGAGAGGCGAGCGGTCTAACCACTCGACCACGGCGCCACCTTACAAAAAATCTAAACAAACAAACAAACGAACGAACAAACAAACAAACTAATTAACATTCATTGGAATTGTTGAGACCAGTTGTTCACTGGCTGGATACCCTGTGTGCGAAGAAGAAGAACTGCGAATTGTGAAGCAAAATCTTCGTACACCCAAACAGATTACAAACGTCTCATAACTGTCTCATGCAGAAACCGAAGGCTACAGAATGCGCTGGCCACGGAGTTTGACGTAAGAAAGCGAACGCAGCGGAACCACTCTTCTGCGTGCATCATGTTGTATTGTGTGGGGGGGGGGGGGGGGGCGTTCGGAAAATCAACAGCACACCACACTAGTCGGCCGCAATATGAATACGTGTTTTGGGAAGAGGAACTAAACGGTTACGAAACAAGTGGGCGGGGCATCGAAAGGACAGTTGGATAAAGAAAATATTCGCAGTTCCGAGTTACATTTACTGGCGAGGCTGAGACCTGCAAATGTACTACGGCTTTCATTGTGCGACTGTACATTTCCCTATCACCTTGTCCCTCACTCCCATCTAATCAAAAGCCTTGATTGTAAACAAAAACTGTGGCGCCCTCCTCCAAGCGTATTCATATCGTGGCCGACTAGTAACTGCCGCAGGTGCCCCACTATTATTTTTACTTTTTATTTCTTTCTTTCCATCGTTTTTTCCTCGGAAGTAGGTGCACGCCGCAACCTAAAGCGATAAAGGATACGTCACTGATGAATTGCAAACTTAAGGCAATTCTCTGCGTGGTTTTTCTCCTATGTCATTTATCTGTCAAGGTCAAGAAAGACAAGAATATCAAAGAAAATGGCATGGACTCCCTCACTGCAAGTGGCCATATGATAACTAAACCACACAAAGAAAGCGACTATCAAATGACAAATGACTGTTACTAGGGTATTTAAAAAGTTCTTCTCGTCATAACAAAGCCTCTGTTCAATCCACAAAAAAGGCATGTAGAACTGTTTGAAGGCAGCCCCCAAGAAACTGTTGTCCCGCCCTCTCTACACTCCAGAGCTGGCACCTGTGACTTCTTGTTCCCTCTGATGAACTGACTATAATGACTGTGATTTTTAAGTGCTAAAAATGTTGTTGCAGCCTTAATGGAGGAACTTGTGATGCTAGAAGAAAATGATTGGTATCAGTGCTTCCAGACTTGGTCAAAGAAGATGGGAAGATATATGAAAATGAAGAGGAATCTTTGAGATGTGATGTCAAGTATTACTTTAAAGCTATTATCCAAGGCATATCTAAAAACTTTGAATGACCCTGATACAAAATTGAAGGAGAAATTTATGTTTTACTCGGTGCCATAGCTAGGTTCTTGGAGGCCCCAGTGCAGAAGGTCCAAAAGGGATCCTGACTGCAATTTCCAAACATAAATTCAGGAGTTTTAAATCCTTTCATATAGCCATTATACAAGATTAGATTTAAGCATACATAAACAATTATGTATGGTTTTATACAAATTTGAAGAGCAGCATTATTCAGACACAGAAATGTTGATTGTTTGATTCAGCTTTCTATGACCAAAAACTATGGCACTCACTTATTGTTACAATAGTATGAACAGGATCGGAACAGATATTATTTTGGACTTAAGACCTTGCCAAGCTAAATATCCATATGCTTCTCAAAATAAAAATAACATACTAGAACCATAGAGAAATTAATTGAACTTTTTATAAAATTAAAATAGATAATATTATTCAACTGGACATCACTAGTAGGATTATTGTAGTAAACATAAAACAATTTTAATAGAACACTTTAAAATAATAAAAACAAAGTTTAAGGTCCAAATTTTCATGATATCAGGAAAATAAATTATTTATTTAACAGTAATTGAAACTTGAGATGGGAAGATGTTTCATGTTGAATATCGGCAAGGAAATTCAATGACTTTATCAATGCTAATCCTTACTTTCTATTGACAACAGAGCAAAACTATTTAGACATTCTTGAGTCTGAAGTAGAATATTTGTTGGTAGTTGGAAGATGCTTCATGTTTATCTGCCCCACATATGGGAGCCAATTTGTCGTGGTATCTCGTGTTATCTATTTCTCAGCGCCTGTTATTGTTTCACTATTTTGCATTTTGGGTTCATTGTCCTCCGGCTAGCTATTATTACTACTCAGTCGAGCATATCTCTTGAACAGGGTGTGTAAACGGAAAGGATTTGTTATTGAAAGATAACACTTATAAAAGAATTTGTTTTTACTCTTTTATTACCGTCACAATTAATTAATTTCACATATTGACTCTTGATACACGCCAGACTGAAACTGTTATATTTTCTAATATCACTATAATCACTTATTTGCTGCACATTATTAATTCACGTATTTCACATTTATAACTAACTTTACAACACGAGAGATTTTGTAGAATTGCGCGACGTATAACGCGTGAACGATTCTCTTAAACTGTGCGACGTATAACCTTTGTATGATTCTTTTGGACTGAACGACGTATTACCCGCGAATCCTTCTGTTGAACTGAACGATGTGTAATGCACGAATGTTTCTGTTGGACTGAGCGTTACCCATCTCTGGCTTTACCTTTTTATACTTCCTCACCCCGATATGCCTAAACATTATAACAGAGCTGCTATTGGTTAATAAAGCGCGCCAACATTAGCTTCTATATTTATATCCAATCAAAATTACAAACACATATGCTCTAGGGAAAATATTCCCTCCATTTCTAAGAAAAGCGCGCTAATCTGACGTCATTTGTTTGTCTCTTATAATTGATAAACAACTCACCCCCTCGTTTCATTGTTGCCCGCTCTTATTGTCATTTTCAGTGAAGTCCTGTAAACTTATTTCCTAACAATGCTTATAATTAACAAACATCTCAAATCATTGTCATACAATAATGCTAATTTACACTACAATCACTCTGGCATTCAGAGTGTTGTGATATAAAATACTGCCACAAGTCATAGGACTTCTAAGATAGTTTATGATCAGTTTTAATGTAGAAAATGATCTTTCAGCTTTGGCCACTATAACAGCAATGGTTAAGTACATACCTCAAGCAGTACATACAACAGGATAGACAGAAGTCAAAGAATTATGTTCACTCAACAGTAGATTAGCAAGCTGTTTCACATTAGTCTGCTTTTAATTTTAGATCTGAAGAACTTCTAACTGCTAATATTTGTGGTCTAAACAAAGGTGTTATGCTGTCAGAAAAAGGTTTTGCAAATTTTTCAGCTCCTTTGCCCGTTGATTATCATAGGAGTAACCAAAAAGAAGAGTTGAATGACCCTATGTGTGTCTACTACTGACCAAACTCACTGTAAAGTTGTGAGTATTTAGTATCAGCCATCAGATAATATGAAGCATAGAGCCAGTGGACACATCCACATTGTGGTCACTCAGATGACTGCCAAGTGCTTAAATATCATTGCTTACTGTACATTACAGTATCCAGTAAGCAATGGTGGACGTACTGAGTCAGCTACTGACGCTCTGTGATGAACCACTGTCTCCAGAACCACTCAACCACTGTCCTGCCAGTATTTGATTTTTCAAAACAATTCTCTCACATGCAATTGCAGCAAGGAATTACCTTAATTAAACATTCATTGTCATGCCATTTGTTACTAATTTTTTACCACAAGATACCTCCAAAATCTTTATGAACAGTAACCCACCTTTATTGGGGGCAGGCTCAAGTGTTCATTTCAGGCTCCTGACTATGGGTTCCCAGTGCAATGCATGATTGCACCAGCCGATTATGCCCCCTGGTTTTACTGGTTGTTTTATACAGTTATACCAGAACCCATTCAGTCACATTTCACATACGTAAAGTATCTTTCTCTAATATAACTATAGCACTAAGAAGCATCATTTAGTTTATGATTAATAACCTCTAATCTGAGCATAACTAATACACATTTAAGGCTGTACAATGGTCTAATAAAATACCAAAATTGGCACACTACCTGAATTAAAACAGCTTCTACATTACCACTGCAAGTATATGTATATACGCATTGGTACCCAACTAGTAGCAGTGTATACAATAAGACAATACATTTTCAATGTTATTATTTATCATTTTTGTAAAATATATTCAGAGAAACTTCTTTTGCAGCATGGAATGGGTATACCATCTGTGGGAATACTACTCCATGAGGTTATAAAACTCATGTACCATGCACGTGTGCGAGATCCTATCTTCTTCCGTATTGGTACATGTGGAGGTATTGGAATTGAGGGTGGAACAGTAGTTATTTCAGAAGATGCTGTGGATGGAATGTTACAACCATACCTAGAACTGGTAAGCTGAGAACTTTTACTGGACAGCAAATCCAGACAACTTGTAGATTGGGCTGCAATTTGCTGTTTATGTCTTAAGAAATTGTATATAAAGTATATGTTAGTAAGCATGATGTGAGTATAGAGATGTTGTATGTATATATTTATTTCCATAATGCTATACAAAATTCTTATAATTTTTAATACATTACTTCGAGTTACTACTTTTCTTTCTTTAGTCCATCCTGCATTTTAACACTGTGGCTATTTATGCATGGTGGCTCATAACAAATGCATATTTCTTTATTTTTCTAAACCATTTTTCTCTTACTCTCCCCATATATTCTCATATTCTTTTTATATCCCTCTCCTTTTGTATTTTCATTATCCTAACTTTTAATACTTCTTTGTTAACATTCTCCCATTCTTTAGGTAAAAACTGATCCCTCCACAACTTAGTTTCTTCACATTCAATTATATAATGCAAAGATGTATCATTGCACATTTAGTTGAAAGAGTGACATTTTCCTGTCATATTTTCATGTTCATCATTGCTTTCTTTGCGTTCATCATAAATTGTGTTATATAAGCAGCACAAATGAATTCTGCTTAGTACAAAAAATAAACAAAAAAATAGTTAGCTTTTATGGTTTTAATGATGGTGATAGTATTTTCAGTTAAAAGAACAATTATCCTATATATATAATAAAACACCTGGATTTTACATCAGGCATGGATTTAGCATTTCACTTTAGCTTTCATTGATACATTTGTGAATATTTATGCTGTAAGCATGACAGAACAAAATATTTTTTTCTGTTGTAGCCAGTTTTGGGAAAAACAATCAAAAGACCATCGAAGTTGGACCGTAAATTAGTCCGCGAGCTGAAGTCATTGGCACAAGGTGATGACCCATATGAAACTGTTACTGGTCGCACTATGTGCACTTATGATTTTTATGAAGGTAAGTAATCTAGGGATGCTGGGTGTTAAATCAACCAAAATTTGTTGTAAATTATAGTTTTGGCATAGAAATAAAACAATTCGTAACTCTGTAAGGCTTACACCAGAATTCCACATGGATTATAAGCTAAACTTAAACATTAACTACAATATATGTGGAAATTCATACCAAAAAGTGTGCTACAGTTAGTAACTACTTTTATTTTTAAGTTGTAAATTTTGTGTGTACATGTGTGCATGTGCGCACGATTACAGATATTATATTCTAATTTGTAATTATATATATAATGCAGTGCAGTGCAGAGTAGAGTCAAAAGCAGGTAAAAGTTTGTAGCTGTAATCATTCATTGATGAAAAAATTCATTACAGCAGAAATATGCATTATAAAATATTTTAAAATGAGCAATCATGAATATGAAAACTGAAAAAAAAGTTGTCTTAACTTCTCATTTACCTATTGAATACCCTGATAACAGTTGTGCTGAAAAATTATTCTTATGCAAGATTTGTTAATTTTAGTAATTGAGAGGACATTTGTTAAATAAATAAATAAATGGGAACATATGCCCAAAATAAAAAAAAAATTATTTTTTATGAACTTGAATGAAATTTATTAATTTTTATAGAAAAATTCTTGCTAATAAAGCAATTATGATATGAAATAATAACTTTTACAGCAAAGAAGCAATTTCGAAATCAGGGATTTCAGCAGTAACCCTTCAGCTTGGGACTTGGTAAAAGCCTTGTTCTGTCATATTCTTTCTAAATTTTTGGATTCTAAACTTTACACCTTCAAATCTTTTCTTTCTTTCCTTCTTTCCTTCTTTCCTTCCTTCCTCCCTTCCTCCCTCCCTCCCTCCCTCCCTCCCTCCCACCCTTCCTTCCTTCTTAGCCGTACCTGATTTCTTTGTTCTGTCATTTTACTATACTGTCATTTAACACATACATAATATTGAGAACTTGAAGCTCATTTCCTAGAGAGGATATCTTTACATTCAAAATTATTTATGGGTTTTATATAATTGTTTTGGAGTTATTAAGTAGATAATACCTACATAACTAGGTATCAGGAGAAAAATAAAAAAATTCAATGCCATAGTCAGATTTTTTCAATCTGATTCTACCTTTCCAACCTTGCCATACACATCTTTTTGAAAGAACAATTAATTACCATTAAATGCAGGTACATTTTGAGCACTGGTCCACTTTCTACACATTTTTACAGTCTAATTTATAAACAGAAAAATGCATTAAAATACAGGCATAAAATCTTTTTGCCCTTAGGACAAGGCCGTTTGGATGGAGCATTTTGTGATTTTACCGAAAATGATAAAATGGAGTTCCTCACCAAGGTACACAAGGCTGGTGTTGTGAACATCGAGATGGAATCTCTATCTTTTGCTGCACTAACAAACCATGCAGGAATAAAATCTGCTGTTATATGTGTAACACTGATGGACAGACTCAAAAGTGATCAGGTATCTATGCATTTCATTAATTCTGGGCAAAAACTCTTTTTAAGGTATTTTAGCTTAAAATAAGTAATGAAGGGCAATAATATCTGCAAAATGATATGCTGTTATAAATAGGTTAAAGAAATGCATTTATTAGAATTCTGAATTAGGAGAATCGCCTTAAGTTTCCTTCATGTCTCTTTTCTTTACATTAATACTATGTTACTTCACTCATAGGTAGTGATGGGACAATACCACTATTTCCCGATACTCAATACTCACTTTATAAAACACTATATAGGCTTGTTCACTGAATTATGTTCTTGTAGTAGTTTTCTGTGTAAAACTTGTGTAACCAATTTTGTATTCTATGCTAATTCCGAAATTGTTCCGAAATTATTATGCTGCCACCAGGTTGTCTATTCGTATTATGGAAATTAGTCATACAGTAAATCTAATGTCTTAAGCTCTGGTTTGTTTTTGCTGTATTCTCAGATTTTAGTCACTGGAGTAGGTAAATGTAATGGCTGAGAGTGAGTCACCAAGCCAGGCTATTGTAGAAATGTGATTTAGTGCCCCAGCTAAATCAGCTTCATTCACAACTCAGTTAACACTGTATGTTACCGAGTACCTCTACTCTTCCCCCATTGTTTTACATATTTTCATTTAGAGTCTATGGAATGTTGTATTGATTCAACCACAGGAAATGTAGTCAAGGTCTATCAAGAAGTATAGTTCAGCAACTCTTTGGGGACATGAGCGAGATAATAACATGAAGTCTCAACTCCTTTCATTCCTTATCTAGCATAAAGTTAAATGCAACAACTTTCAATAATACAAAATTTAAAAATTCTACATATTAAAGATTTATCTCAGAGTATTAGACATACTTTGATACTGCCAAGTATCAAGAGTATTGAGATATCATCTGTATCGAAGTCCCATCCCTACTCATAACAAAAAGGAGGTAGAAGATTGAATATTAAATTTATATATATTATTTTATCCCAGAAAGATATTCATTGATATTATAATGGAAATCAAAATTGCAGGTTTCGTATTTGTGAAGTAAAGAAGGTCTAGATTTAATTTAAATGCAGTGGGCATTGCAAAGTTAAACAGTGATCTCCAAGTTTAGCATATTTTGCACCCTTCAAATCTGTGCAATTTGCAGGTTTGGTGACCTTATGGGCTTTTTAATTTAAATTGCCAAGAACTTGGTTTGGTATACTATGAACTTTTTGGATTAAGGCATTAAGTCAGGAAAATACCATTCTAAGCCTACAAAAGGAATTGGAGCTTGCAAGATTAGAAATTGAGAGCCTGAAATTGGATAGTAAAAGTAAAATTAAATAACCAGAATTTCATATGTATACCAATCCTAACCATAGGCGTAGACGTTTTTGGTGTCCTCGTGACAAAGTTCCCGAGTTGGAGTTGAAAACAGATTTTTGGCTTTGACGGTGCCAGAGGTGGGATCTTCCCTGGCTTTGCCAGAGGAAGTGCCTGCCACATCACTTCCAGGAATGGGGTCTGTTCTCAAACCCAAGCCAGGAAAGGGGTCCTCTGATGCCAAAGGTAGGGTTTTAGTTTTAGGAAGTAGTCATGCTAGGGGCATCAGAGAAAGACTCCAGGAAAAATTGGGTGAGAAATACGCTGTTAGCAGTGTTTTCAATCCCAATGCTGGTCTTAGCCATGTGGTGGGGAATCTTGCAGACATGTCAAAGGATCTCGATAAAGAAGATCATGTGGTAACAGTGGGGGGACCTGGAAATAGTTTGGATAGGAATCTCAATTATTCAATTGAGATGGATATGAACCACATTGCTGATGCCAGTAGCCACACAAATGTGAGCTTTGTGAATCTCTGCTGGAGGCATGACAAGCCTTGGATTAACAAGAAGGTGAGGGCGGTTAATCAAAGACTTGATCAGTGTCTTGGTAGAGAGGGAACAGGCCACAATAGAATTATAGATGTATCATCCATTGAGAGGAATGGTTATACTACACATGGATTGCATTAATGCACTCATGGCAAGGATATGCTAATGCTCCTCATTGCTGAGAGCATTTCATGTACATCCATGGGTAATACTAGCAATTCCTGCAATTGTTAACAGTAGAGTCTCCCCTTTTGTAAGCTAAATAAGAGATATGGAAGGACATTACAAGTAATTTGAAACAGAGAAATTAGACAAATATTGCACACAATCAACAAAAAGACATTATTCATTAACAGTACTTCATCAAAATATTCAAAGTTTAAGAAATAAAATCTCTGAGTTATTAATTAATTTAAAAAATTAAAGTAAAAGCCCAGATATCTTATGCATTATATATAACTTTATTGTAATGTAAATATATAAATTTAACTATTGACATATCCTGTATCAATGTACTATGTACTGAATTGATGTTAAAGGATTAATAAATTGAAATTGAAAATTGAACATCACATGGACAAACAGGAAATATTGCATATCTCAATGGAAGGCTATAACAGAGCAGCATATTACTGTAGAAAAAACTTTCCTATGGAGGTGTGAGTATCTTGGTTAAGAAAAACATAAGAGTTTGACAATATTGATATGGATAAATACTGCATAAAACAAACATTTGAGTGTTGTGTGGCTCATATAAAAAAACCAGACAATGAACTAATTTATTAACAGTATACAGAGCCCCAATTGCCAATTTTGAAAACTTCCTATACAATCTGGATGCTGCTCTAAAATATCTATTCAAGCCTAAGAATGAATCTATACTTTGTGGTGACTTAAATATAGACTTCATTAAAGACAGCAACCAAAAGGAACAAATTTGTTCATTATTAAGAACATACAATCTTATGCATACAGTCAACTTTCCAACTAGAATTCAAAAATATTCCAAAACACCTATTGATAATATTTTCATAGATATGTCTAAAACTGAGTACCATGAAATCCAACCCTTAATTAATGGGCTTTCAGACCATGATGGACAGTTTCTTAAAATCAGCTATAACATTCCCCATTCCAAAACAACGAATCATGTATCCAACTACCAAGTCATTAACAGTGAGAACATAAAACTCTTTAATCACCAGCTTTCAGAAAAATCCTGGGAAGAAATATACAAAAAGAACAATATGAATGACAAGTTTAACTCCTTTCTAAATACTTTCATAAGGATTCATAACTCAAGTTTTCCATCTCGGGTAAAGAAAATTATTAACACACCTAGAAATGGCTGGTTAACACAAGGTATTAAGATATCTGCAAACACAAAAGAGAACTCTACATGGCTACTAGAGAAAGCAACTGTGAGAAACATAGACAACACTATAAAGAATATTGTAAAATTAAAAAAAAAAAAAGTTATAAATGTAGCTAAAAAGAACTCTGTTATGAAAAGCAGATAGAGTCCTCAAATAACAAGCCTAATATAATATGGAAAATTATAAAAAAAGAGACTGGTAAATGTCACACAAAAAATAAAATAAATGAAATTACAGTAAATCATATCGCCACAAAAGAACCACAAGAAATAGTAACATTATTTAATGAGTATTATATTCAGTTAGCAGAAAATTTGCTGTTACAGCCCAAGCAACATGTGGAGGACCCTATTTCATATTTGAAAAAAGCAAGCTTAGAACAGCCTACTTGTATAGAAATAGTACCAACAAGCACAACAAAAGTAAATAAAACAATAAAATCGCTCAAAAGCAATAGTTCATCAGGTTATGATGAAATAACTACTAAGATATTTAAACTATGTGCCGATAAAATTAGCCAACCTTTAAGTCATATATATATAACTTCTCCTTTGTAACAGGGACTTTTCCTGATAGTTAAAATATTCTATAGTTAAACCACTATACAAGAAAGGGCAAAAGTCACAACTGTCGAACTATAGACCAGTACCATTACTAACTGCTTTCTCCAAAGTGTTTGAAAAACGTATTTTAAAACGAATATGTCACCACCTAATTAAAAATGATATTTTAGCAAAGGAGCAGTTTGGATTTAGGAAAAACATGTCAACCAATGATGCCACTTTCAACTTAACGAATGAAATTTTGAAATCTCTTGATAATAAATGTAACACACTAGGAATATTCTGTGATCTATCAAAAGCATTTGACATTGTAAATCATGACATACTCTTGTCAAAATTATCATATTATGGCATTAAGAATAAAACATATCAATGGATTGCATCTTACCTATCAAACAGACATCAAAAGGTCATAATAAATTCTGCAGATAATTCCAAAATATATTCCAAATGGTTAGAAATAAAGCAAGGTGTTCCACAAGGTTCGATTTTGGATCCATTATTGCTTCTAATATACGTCAATGATCTCCCCAGAGTAATAAATGAACATGCTCACCTAGTTTTCTTTGCAGTTGATACAAGTATTATAATTAAAGAACACAACATCTGTCACCTCTCAGAGTTATCCAACAGTATTTTCAGTGTGCTAAATAGTTGGTTTGATAGTAACAAAATTCATATAAACTTTGAAAAAACTAACTATATCAATTTTTGCACAAAAACAAAAGCATTGCAGACATAAGAATTGAACATGAAGGCAATGAAATTACTGAAACTTGTAGCATAAAATTACTTGATCTTATTATAGATCATAATAAAATAATTGGAAAGACCATATTGACTATATCCTACCAAAACTAAGCTCTGCATGCTTTGCAATCAGATCATTAATTCATTTTACAAATAAAAGCATCCTAAAAGCAGTATATTATGCCTTATTTTCAATCAATTATGACTTATAGAATAACATTTTGGGGAAATTCAGTAGATGCAAAAAAAATATTTCTTTTGCAAAAAAGGTAATAAGAAAATGGCAGGTGTAAAGCATTGTAAACCACTATTCAAAACATTTGGAATTCTACCATTAGCCTGTGAGTATATTTTAGCTGGACTTTTAACCGCAGTTGACCACTCAGAAGTGTTCATAAAAATTTAGACATACACAAGCAAACAAACCAGAAATGGGCAGGACTTACACAGGCCAAGCAATAACCTACAAGTATTCCAAAAAGGGGCTTACTACAATGGTATAGTATTATTTAATTCACTTCCATCATATATTAAGGAATTGAAAACTAATAAAAATAAATTCAAGTTAGCATTGAAAAGATATCTCATCACTCATACCTTTCATACAGAAGAGGATTTCTTTCATTCAAAAAAATAACTGACTATAAAATGTTACTGAATTTTATAAATGCATTAAGTATAAACAATATTGTTTTACAATTTTTTAGCTCTAACGTACTCTACATAAGAACTGCAATTTATTTACATACAACTACACAATGTAATTATGTATTTATGATGTAATCTACTTCCTAGAGTAGACTAGCTTCTTTTAAGTGGTCTAGCTCATACAGGGTCTACAGACTGAGATGTTATGTTATGTTCTTGCAGCTTGTGTTGGCATCTGAAAACAAGTGAAATTATAAGCCATTGCCAAAGAGCATCAAGGCAAACAAGCAGGCTAGTTTTTTAACATACTACTCATAGCAGATTATGCATATGGGCTGCTTATAAATGGCTATACATGTATTCTATAATAGAAATGCAAAAAGACCAATATTTATAGCTTTGCAACCAAAATAACAATAGGATTTTTTATACATACTTTTTAAATCTTGGTTCATGTTTAAGTGTAATAATCTCCATGGGGCATTTGAATCACTGTCAAAAAAATCTTTATTAATACAGCTAATAAGTTTGCAAGAATGGAAAAGGTGAAAGCAAACTCATTTAGTCAAACAGGATAGATTTCTATGCTCTTAACGAATGAATAAGATGAAATTTAAGATACATAATTTTTTATACTTACAAGGTACTAGTAACATTTTTAAATAGCATGTAATTTTTTAATCCAGGTTTTGGCTCCTAAGGAAGTATTAGATGAGTGGCAACAACGTCCATGTATCCTGGTATCTCGTTACATCAAACGATATCTACAAATGAAGGGTCGACTATCTTTGGATGGACATGGTTCCATGTCTGTAAAGAGTCCTCGTCGTTTCAAGCTTGTGCAACAGGAATCTGAGAGCTATGATTAGAGTGAATATCTGCTGTTTGAAGAGAAATTTCGCCCACACATAAGCAATGAGGCTAGAAGTGTGGCATCCTGTTGTTATGAAGAATGCTAAAGATTGAACAGTAGCACAAAGTGATGTTAACGTAAAAGAAGACAGATAAATCATGAGTCGGATCAGAGAGCAGGAAAATGCTGGAATCATGGAACTATTTGCATTATTAACAGCTGTGAATACCTCCATTATTTTTAAACAACTGTGATGGCACAATTTTGTGCAGAAGTTTTGAACATTTTGTTTCAAAAATCCCATTTATTACTATAGTATTTCATAGGCATATTCATTTGGTATGTTCACAGTAGGAGGGGATATAATGCTATGTGTGCTCTGTTTTCTTTGAGATAAAAGTATTATGTATTGTTAAAAGTGGTAATGTGTAAGTCTTAACTGAACTATTATTAAAAGTCCATACAAAATACTTATGAAGTAATTTTTTTTTAGTCGTAAAGCAAGTTCTTATAGGGCATACATTTAGTCCTTGTAGCATGTGAATTAATCAGAACCAAAAATTTCATCTCTAACAAGGACTCCATAGATGTGATTGTGTTTGCAGGAAAAATATTTCATTATGTTATACCTTTTCTGCTGTAAAATTCCTTTTATTTTTCTTCCCTTTTATTCTTATAATTTTTATTTGTTTTCTTATCTTTCTTTCTTTTCTAGTTACTGCTGCAAAAATAATTGTATTAAGTATTATTTTCAGCTTCAGCTACTTGCTATAGAGTAAAAACCCTTTTAATACTATAGAACTGATTTTAAAAAAGCCATTTTAAGGATGGCAATGCACATACTGTTTGCTGATATTTGGTAGTTTAAACCATTTTTACTTTGCCAATAAAAGAATTCCCTTACATTGCTCTATTAAGAACTATTTTGAAAAAAGCTGTGGCAATAATCCCAGATATTCAACAGTGTTACATATATTATGGGAAAAGTTATGAAATTGCCATAAAAACACAAAAACAAGTTGAAAACCTCCATACTATAGCCGTAGATGTCAATATTTAGTTATTTGGAATGCATGAACTATAAATATTAGGGAAAGCAAAATTCTGAGGACAAGGAGTATGGTTTAATCCATGTAAAACTGAACAATAAAATTAAATTGTTTATTTATTTTTTTCTAATGTTCAGTTGACTTGATGAATGTATGTATTTCCACCAAATCTCAGCATCAAAAGCCCAACATCTGTCATTGCACTGAGTGACAAATTTAGTGTATGGAGCCCTCTTGAGTATCTTATACTGCGGAATACTAAAGAAAAGTTCATTTTAAGAAACAAATTAGAGTTTATGTTAATAGAAAATAATCAGTTTTATACTGCTTACTCAGAAAAATGATGAATACTCTGGTTTGCTTAATTTATATACTCTTAACACTCCTGAAAATAAAATAAGTTGTTCAGAACAATCCTGATATTTTTAGATGGCAAAACTTTTTGTACTGTCTCTTGGAGTAAAATATAAATAAATGCAGTAACTTAATGGTGTGCAATGCAGGGCCTTTTTTAGTAGAGGTGGAACTATCTTCTATACCATGATTAGTGAATATACAATCATATCTGTATACGATTCCCAGCTAGGATTCAAGCAGAAAATAATCAAGGTGTTTATTGCAAGAACTATGCAGTTTCAGAGAAACACTTTTGGAATAAATTCTGAAATAAAGTTTGACATCTATTTATGGATTATTGTAAAAAAGTGAGTGCAGCCAATGCTTTTTGTATATGTTAGAAGTATCATGTGAATGTGATTTTAAATGAATCTAAATTAATTATTTATGTAGTTATTTGGACTTAACTGCTTTCTTTACTGCATTTAAAATCTGGTGCATTCTTGCAAAATATTGCTAAATGCCTTGAGTGAATAACAAAAGGACAGCATTTAAAAAGCAACTGTTTCATATTTTTCACTTGTGAATCATATGTTTTTCACATTTTTTTCATTGTACACGATCTGTAAAACCTGGAATATACTATCTCATTAATACAGCCATTTCATTGGGGCCTCTGAGCAAAATTACCGGTCTTTCACGCCCAATATAGAATGAGACGCTAAGGACCACAGCAGTTAAAGAGCGTCCATAAATAAAACTCAATTTAAATTCTCATAGCCATTTCATTAATTGTTACTATATTTATACCACCACCTGCTGTCACATTACAAGGAAAGTTCAGAACTAGTCTGATTTTTCTGTAATATAAGCAAAGTAATTTTGGCAACTATGTATAGGTACCTTGTTCAGATATATCCATACAAGTCTGGCTCTTGCACTAAATAAGTTATAGTTTCATATCATATACTTACTATTAGTGTTTCTCAAATCATATGCTGCAGAATTTGCCAACCATAAGTGTAATTGTAAAGATGTAATTTCTGGTGAAAAGGATATTCATCTGAAACAAGGAACATAAAAATTATTTTCAATGGATTGAAGTTTTTTGCTTTCTAAATACTTTATTAATTGAAATGCAAGGGCTTAGTAAATTACTAACAAAGATCAGCTTGTCCATTCAAAATTTAATCTTTATCGCTGAATTGTGGAAAAAGTCATGATTTTTCCAATCAGCTGAGAGATGTTTGTAGCTTTTATTGTTACAAATATTGAAAAGCCTCACTCATTCAAGTTTAATAGAAAGCTGCAAGCAATTATAATAATATATTAATTTGGTTAACATTGGTCTGTCTGCTTAGAGATCACAGGTTTGAATTCCATTTGGTCACTTGCCTGAGTAAGCTGCTCCCACATTTCCTTTTCTGGGAATATGGTAATCACATTATCAAAGTATTTTGGATTGTAGCCTGATTTGCACATTCAGTGCATATAGTTTCATTTTTACTTTCTCTACTATGTATAGTAAGTAGGGGAAGTATTGCATTCCACCCAAAAATTCGATACCGAGATTTCACCGGAAATACATGTTTTGAGATCTCCTGAATCCAAAAAAATCATTTTTGGAAACATGTCCGTGTGTGTGTCTGTGTGTGTGTGTGTCTGTGTGTGTGTGTGTCTGTGTGTGTGTCTGTGAACAGCATAACTCAAAAACGAACAGTCGGAGACGCACCAAACTTGGTATTTAGGTTCAGTATCTTCCAGAGATGCGACACGAAGGTTTTCAAGAAAATCCCCCCACCCCAGACTACCCTTTACATGGAAGATTTTTCGAAAATTTTAATTTTCTCAAAAATGGCTCTAACGATTTTGATGAAAATATCATATGTTTAAGATAATGTCATGAGAAATGAAATGTATATCTCCAATTTTCTGGGAATGTCTCCAAAAGTATTCTTCATTGTGAACGACTTTTGCATAACTGGTAAACCATAAGAGATAGACAAAATTTTACTACACAAAAAATGTAGATCGCGTTAAAATACACAACTTATGTCATATACATTTCTTTTGTTGAGTGAACCGTTTTCGAGATATTGCTTGTTATTTCCTTAAATTTTCCAATACTTATACTTTTTCTCAAATTCGTTATTCATTTTTACTTTCTCTACTACGTATAGTAAGTAGGGGAAGTATTGCATTCCACCCAAAAATTCGATACCGAGATTTCACCGGAAATACATGTTTTGAAACTTCCTGAATCCAAAAAAAGCATTTTTGGAAACATGTCCGTGTGTGTGTCTGTGTGTGTGTCTGTGTGTGTGTGTGTCTGTGTGTGTGTCTGTGTGTGTGTCTGTGTGTCTGTGAACAGCATAACTCAAAAACTAACAGTCGGATAAACACCAAACTTGGTATTTACGTTCAGTATCTTCCAGAGATGCGACACGAAGATTTTCAAGAAAATCCCCCCACACCAGACTACCCTTTACATGGAACATTTTTCAAAAATTTTAATTTTCTCAAAAATGGCTCTAACGATTTTGATGAAAATATCATATGTTTAAGATAATGTCATGAGAAATGAAATGTATATCTCGAAATTTCTGGGAATGTCTCCAAAAGTATTCTTCATTATGAACGACTTTTGCATAACTGGTAAACCATAAGAGATAGACAAACTTTTACTACACAAAAAATGTAGATCGCGTTAAAATACACAACTTATATCATATACATTTTTTTTGTTGAGTGAACCGTTTTCGAGATATTGCTTGTTATTTCCTTAAATTTTCCAATACTTATACTTTTTCTCAAATTCGTTATTCATTTTTTTATGTCCTGGACATGCAAAGAGAATGGAATGCGCCACATAGCAACCAGCGATAAAATATTTGACTATCGCTTAAAAGCTACCATATTCCCCTTGCATCTACAAGAAAATTACAAATAAGATTGCCATCTCGATATCTCGATTAATATAAAGCATATGGAGAATAGGCGTTTGTAAAAATAGATTGTACAAGAGTAGAGAAAGTCATGTGAGTGTAACACATCAGATTTTTTTACTTTCTCTACTACGTATAGTAAGTAGGGGAAGTATTGCATTCCACCCAAAAATTCGATACCGAGATTTCACCGGAAATACATGTTTTGAGACCTCCTGAATCCAAAAAAAGCATTTTTGGAAACATGTCCGTGTGTGTGTCTGTGTGTGTGTGTGTGTCTGTGTGTGTGTCTGTGTGTGTGTCTGTGAACAGCATAACTCAAAAACGAACAGTCGGATAAGCACCAAACTTGGTATTTAGGTTCAGTATCTTCCAGAGATGCGACACGAAGGTTTTCAAGAAAATCCCCCCACCCCAGACTACCCTTTACATGGAAGATTTTTCGAAAATTTTAATTTTCTCAAAAATGGCTCTAACGATTTTGATGAAAATATCATAGGTTTAAGATAATATCATGAGAAATGAAATGTATATCTCGAATTTTCTGGGAATGTCTCCAAAAGTATTCTTCATTGTGAACGACTTTTGCATAACTGGTAAACCATAAGAGATAGACAAAATTTTACTACACAAAAAATGTAGATCGCGTTAAAATACACAACTTATGTCAAATACATTTCTTTTGTTGAGTGAACCGTTTTCGAGATATTGCTTGTTATTTCCTTAAATTTTACAATACTTATACTTTTTCTCACATTCGTTATTCATTTTTTTTGTCCTGGACATGCAAAGAGAATGGAATGCGCCACATAGCAACCAGCGTTAAAATATTTGACTATCGCTTAAAAGCTACCATATTTCCCTTGCATCTACAAGAAAATTACCAATAAGATTGACATCTCGATATCTCGATTAATATGAAGCATATGGAGAATAGGCGTTTGTAAAATTAGATTGTACAAGAGTAGAGAAAGTCATGTGAGTGTAACACATCAGATTTTTTTGTCTTTGCGGACCTTATTGAATGTAAAAAATATTAAATAACTTAAAAAAGAAAAGCTTTAAACACAAAAATGATATAAGCTGAGTCTTACCACTTTAGATGCTAAATGTATCTGAGGGAATACAAACACAGGTCAGAGTTGTGAACAAAACGTTTGAGAATTCCTTCAACCCATATTAAGCAAAAACTAGTACATGTCTGCCATTTCTTTTTAATCCCGCAATTTCTTTGATTATTTTACAAAATGTGCTACTGATCAATTCCAAAATGTAATATGCACATACCTATGTTCAAAAACCTTATAATATTACAAAACTTTATTGGTGCAAAGGAAATTCAGCTTAGTAATTCTTCTAAATTAATAGAAATCTAACTTGGTGGCTAGTTTGAGATATATGTTACAGGTAAACAAATATAACCATAACATTACAAGATCTGATAATTCTGCATAAAGTAATGCCTATATTATGTACTTCCATGAATACAAAACATCCCTTTTCATTTAAAAATTGGAGGAGTAAATTGTCCTTATAATCTTAATGAGTTTAAGTAGAATATCTCTTAATTATACTAAAAGTTGCAAGGTTAAAGGACATGGTATCAGTTATACATGAAGAATTATAAAAGAAAGGTTATTAAGAAATTTTCATACGTGTTACTACCTATATCTCATTTAAATTTAAAAAATGGGTGGATAATACAGATGGCTGTTGAGATGAGCTGTGTTGGTCCTCTCACAACTATCCAGGACCAACAGGCTCACACCTATTCAGCCTATTAGTTACAATCTGCATTTTTCAAAGGCAATTACAGCTGATGCTAAGAGTTATATGTTTAAGATACATATTTTTAACAACTTAACATACTTTAACTGGGTAGGCCATATTGGATTATGAATGGAATGGGTGAAATGATGTTCAAATGAGTCAAGGGTCCATAGAGCTTAGAGTTACCCAAATTCATCTTTTCAGGACAAGGGAAGACCCCAGAAAAAAACCTTATCTGGGTAATTCAGCTTTACCGAGATCAGTAATGTGAGGCAGACATGCTACCCCTACACTATGGTGGCTGTTTGATAATTGCACTTTCCACTAGATGTGTGTAGCCACTTGGAAAGTTGAATCAGACTTGAAAACTTTGATGTAGTTAGGAATCAAAGATTACATGTGCTGCCCGCTGCATTGGCAAATGTAAACAAGATATGTAATATAAATTAAAGTGAAAAATTAAATATATGGGCATTTAGTTTTCATTTTTCTTATTATTCATTTAAATGCCAAAAATTAAGATTCTTTACTCTGATGCAATCAGAACTGGTCTAATGCTCAGTCAATCCTTAGTATTCTTTGATTACAAAAATTCCCTAGTGGTGCTATCCAGTTTCACTAACTTAAACACTATGCTGATTCACATCTTTCCCGGTAAACCACAAGGAGATCTCAAATTATATTGAGATGACATACCCCAATGCGACTTAGAATGCTGTAAGTACTTTAAAGTCCCGGGCTTCATACCGAACAGAAATCAGAAGATCTGTGGTTCAAATCCTGGCAATGGCATTGAAATTTTCAGTCATCTGATTCTACCTTTACAACCTTGTCGAACACACGGCTTGTGTGGAAGAACAATTAATTTCATTAAACACCGTAGTTAGCTACCTAACCTTGATCATGGCCAGGAAGTTAAAGTTGTGCATATAGAACAATAACTAAGCGTTTATTTCATATTTGGAAGGCATGTATAAATTTATAAATAAATTTATGCATTTCATTCACATCTCATTCTCATGCCTTATTAGTGGATATACAAATTATTCTTACAAAAGTTTATTTTCCTATCTACTTAGTTTAATCGAGATAAACCTTTCCAGAGAAAAGTGCATTACAATTTCATTATAGATACAAAGGAAATAGTGATAAACAAATGTTTTAGAACTGGATATTACATGCTGGCCTTAAAATTCTATACTCTTTCCATTCAATGGTGAGAAACAACTGAATGTTGACAGGACTTTAAAAGAAATATAAAGTATTGAACAATGCAAACCATTAATAATGGATATCTTGGAAATGGCTTATGCCACAAAAAAATTATTTGAAATAAATTGTGTATTTTAAAGAGACCTACATTTATTTGTCTAGTACATTTTTGTCTACCACTCAATGTTTACCAATTATACAAGATTATACAAAATCTTAATGAAGAGGATTTTAAAGAATATTCTCAGAAAATTCAACACGTACGTTTTATTTGCCATGTAAATACTTTTAATATAGGTATGGTATTTTAATCAAAATCCTTGGAGCGATTTTTCATAAAATCAAAAAATTCAAAAAGTCTTCCAAGAAAAGCGTAGTTGGGGTTAAGGTTGAAAACCTTTGTTCTGCATCTTTGGAAGATACTGAACTTAAATACCAAGTTTTATATTTATCCAAATTTTCATTTTTGAGTTATGCTGTTTACAGGTAAACACATGGGCCTTTTTCTAAAAGGACTTTTTTTCTAATTCAGGGAGCTCAAAACATGTATTTCCTGTGAAACCTCGATATTCAATTTTCGGAATGCAATACCTTTCTCTACCTACTAGGTATGTGGTAGATAAAGTGAAAATGTGAACCACACCTTCAGCATGGTGTATCACCCATGGAACCATGAAACTGGGCAACGTAGTCTTCCGCAGCAAAAGGACTGAGATCCAAAGAATCTTAGTTTAAGTAAACAGTGTAGCAGCAGGATGGGGTTTACTCTGGGACTAGTTAGCCAATTGTCTGCTGCCATCAAATTTGTAAATTTGCAAGAAGTAATGGCTCTCTGCCTTTGTTTGGGATGTAGACTTTGCAAAACCCAGTGCACCAGAAGTGGCTAGTTTTTCCTCAGTGACAGCAATAATTCTCCTTTTTGTCTTATTCTAACCAAGAATAAAGTGTTTAATGTTTTGGGTTCCTGGGCGTAACCTTTGAACTATATCCTATTCCTGACCTCCTCCATTTATTTTAAAGAGGAAAATTATTTACACTTATATTGTGTGGTATCAATAGTTATTCTATTGCTGTCAAACTTATTATATAGCACATAAATATTAAACTCTCTCTATGTAACCAACAGCACAATGTGAACAGCGCTGTTGGTTCTGCTGGTAACAGAAAACAAACAGAGATCTGAATTGTTCTTACAAATTTGGATGGTTAGATTGTTCTGGTATTTTACATAAAACATTCAATTCAGTATTTGCTCTCAAAACACCTACAAGCTTCATCAAATCATGAAATGACATCTTATGTGCTTAAAATAAATTGTTTTTAATTGTTTCAAAAAATCAAGTAGTGTGTCCCTCTACAGTAGCAAACAATGTATTTGGAACAACTTTTTTATGTTAATCTTGTAAAAGGCCCATATAGAGTATGAAGTAGGGCCAAGAATTTTAAACTTATCTGTGTCTTTTTTCCAGGCTGGACTCTGTTAGGACATGGAACAATATTTCCAAAAATAAGACCAGATGGTAAAATGGTTTATCTAGGATCCCTATATTAATAAATTCTTTTCTTTAAAAAAAAACTTAATTTACATTATAGCAAAAATAAAATTTAAAGCTGATTCTAATTATTAATAATTTAAATAATTATTTCCTTCTGAGGCTTATATTTATATTCTGCAAATATCCAAAAATCTTGTCTTTATGATGCTTCATATCAAAGTTATTCTAATAAGGTTAACTTCCTAGAGATACTTTTATAGAAATATTGTATCTGATATTCATATCACTGCAGTTACAAACTTTTCTAGCTTCATTGGTGCTTCAACTTTCACAAATCCTTTGTGCTACTCCTATTAAAGACACCGAAGGCCTTGCTCTAACATTGGAAAAGCCAAAATAAATACAAAGTCGAATAATACTAGGAAATGGAATAGCTTCAAGCTTCTCATTTGCCTAGAGCAAATCATCTTGAGAGCAACATTCTGCCAAAGTTGAGATTTCCAGGCTCTTACTTACAACAAAATTTTGTACTCTTCATGCTTTTATAGTTTCCTAATCCATGAACCTCACATAGATTCTCCAAATTCTTTTGGCCAGTACTCAAATTGTCTTCATGATAGCAGCAGTAAGCAGTTGTTTTCTTTTAGCATATCATAAAACAGTTTTCCAGAATGAATAATTTGGTTTTGGTTTTCATACAAAAATACAAAAACTGTATATTTGATTTCATTTATGGAATTCATCTTGAAATGTTTATAAGAATTGTTTCATAAGTTTCAGGTATAGGGCTTGAAAGTGTGTTTGTCTGCAGTTTTGCCTTGACAATACTCTGAAAACAATTTTGTCAAAATATGCTGCTTGAACCATTGTTGTATTATAAGAGCAAAATAAGTGCATTAGAATATAACTTGTGCACTAGAAAAATATTTAAACTTTGGAATGTGTCCAGTACTACACCAATTATTCTGAATACAATGTTAAATGTGATGAAAATTGAATATAGTTGGTGCCATTACACTTTATATAATGATCTCCATCTAAAAGACAGGGGAGCTAACCACCATTGAAAAGTATTTTATGTAATTTTCAGAAATTAAAATTATTTTAGCACAAAGTAACCTTTATAGCCATTTTTGAGCATTAAGATTTGAGTTGTTGGCAATATGCTTTAAGCTTGGAAGGAATGTAACAATAGGAGAAGCTGGTGACATCAGAAAGACCAAAAGGCTAGTGTTGTGGTAAGTAGCTTAGAATACCAGACACAAGCCCAACCAATCAGAACTTCAATGCTCAAATGCAGCCCTAAATATGGTTTTGGGCCAAAATCATTTCAGATTCTGAGAGGAATAGCTACACCACTTCAGCCAACTAACCTTGCATCCCAAAAGAAACACCAGCCTCAAATGAGTAAGGCTATTTCGTGTAAGAAAGTGGGTTGCCGGATAAAAAAAGACACATTAACATTCTTGATCAACTAGTTAGCAGGATATGAGAAAGAAGAAGGAAAAGATTTGAAATAATTTATATAAAACTAGAAGCATGAGAAGGAAACAATGAAAGAAAATGAGAAGGAAAATAATAGAAGAGAGATTATCTGTAATGGCAAGATTTGTTGGTCTGCAATACTGCAATATATTGTATACATCAAAGCACCTCCAAATCTTTGTATAATAAATAGTGTTTACATAAAACTTAATTTATATATTATATATGTAATGCTAGTTAAACAATTAAAATAGTTATACAGACTTACGTACAGAGATTCAAAATTGAAAAAATGCATATTAGAAAGAGCTTGAGAGTATATTTGATTATTGTATAAGTATTGTTAATATACCATTTCTACACAGTGTGTTTCATAAAAGAGGATTCTTTAATGTTTAGTTCAGTTCAGTATAGATAATTATAATACATACACTTGAGGATTCTAGCATCCTTTATTTTTTGTCTTGTATTAATGCATGTCTTTGAGCTTAAATATTTAAATATTATTTATAAGAAATAAACATGATTATACCCAAGAAAGGTGCCCTCAGTGGAGTTGTTAATCCCTTTGAGATCCAGTGGTTTTTGTTATGAGATCTCTATATCTGAAGCTCTGAGTTTTTCCCTTTTACTCATCTCGAGGGGAAACCACTGTGTTCCAAAGGGTTAAGCACTTATGACTTTCATTGACTAAATGCTTGATGCACACCAGAAGAAAATGCTGGGCTATTACCAGACATATCAGAATATAATATAATAAAATAATAATGCAGCATATAACTATGTTAATTTAAAACCTTATACTGCTGTAAGAACAATAATACTAGCATATAATCATACCAAAGTATAGGTGTGTTTACTCCCGTACAAGTTCAGTAATAACAAAAGCAATGTCAATATCTTGCTGGCACTGAGATACAGTGCTATTCATACACACTCAAATTGGTATAGCTCACCTTAGGCATCTCTTCCTTCTCCTCAACCCTTTAACACCTAGAGGGCTAATAGTACAGATTAGCATCTAGGATGCTAAATAAAGCTTTGCTATCAGTAGCACAAAGAAAGAAAAGTTTTCATCTAGTGCTGGAAATGGCAGAAATGTAAATGCTACCTAGGATGGAACTTTTATGGAATCTCCTTTATTGCTATTTTGTTTAATATGGCTTTAGTGATTACCTCACTAGTCCCATGTAGTCCATTGGAGAATGTGAACAGAATAGTGGCAACATAACAACTGTACCTGTCGTCATCGTCATCCTATGATTCAATGAACGCAAATTAAATATAGTAGTGATGCATAACCAAGAAACTTTAATTAACTATCTGTAGTTACAATATGGGTCATATCCATAGCATATGGTAGCATTGTTGCCTACAGTGTGAAGGGACCGTTTTGACTACTAGTACCAGCAGGCAGTTTTCTCTCTACTGAGAGGTCTGATAGAGAGTTTACTTCGCCCTCATGAATTCCCAGAAGACTAATTGAGGAGCTATTTGATGGGAAAGTAGCAGCTCCCAGCTCTGAAAGACTGCATATTAGCAGTCTAGAGAAAGGTAGCATCCTGACAACACGCCATTCCCATTACTTTACTCTGAACAAGACATCTTTCTGTAGCAATCATGCAGTTGGTCTTGCCTGCTACTGGCTCCTATACCAGAAAAAGATATGCCTCTAAAGCATCAGAAGTTGGGGTGACAAGCAAAAGACTAGCATGTTGGTATACACAGTAAGAGCATTTACTTCTATTCCTAATAATAATGACAAACAATCTAACACATTTCTAGATATGCAATGATAGAGGCATGCAACACAACTATTAAGATCTTATTTCCTCCTGGTTTCAGTAAACCTCTAGCTTTAGCTTAAATGCAATAGCCTATTTATTAATAAAATAAGTCCTAAAACATTAATGAAGTTTAAAATAGAGATTATGCCAATGGAGGTTTCTATGATTGAAATTCCCACACTTATTATCTGAATGAATGCTTTTATTTTCCAGAAAAAACAATGTGTGATTTTTCAATGTTACATATAAAATAAATGAATTTTTACAAAAGATTACCACTACAACACACAAGCCTTGTTTTGTGGACTAAAGAATATTAGTAAAATACATCAAAGGGGCAGATGGAGGTTAGTAAGTTTCAACCAATTGCTTTTAATTGTTCATACTTGAGCATTACAACAATGATCAAGCCTTAGCTCATTTCCTATTAGCACTGTTTTCTAAACTATACCTCTAGATATATGGATGCATGGTATTCATATTTCTCTCTTGCATACCTGCCAATGAGATATGAAACTGGTTTAACTAATGCTCCATAGATTACAAATCTTTATTTACTGTATAGTTTCAGAAAACAAAAATATTCTCTTTTTTAACTGGTCAATTCAGTTAAATGCAAAATGAGACTGAAATTGTTCCGATGAAAATTCTTGGTGTTATCTTAAAATTTAATACAGAGTATTAATTGTTTTGTCACACCTGCACTATTCTGATCTTATCACATCCAGAATCTTTCTTTCATTCCTTTTGTTTTTTCCAAACTATTAAAGGACTAGAATTCACTACTTCCTTCACATTAACTTCCTCATTTTGTAGTGATTTAAACTAAGTTTGAAATGTTGTAATAAAATTACTTCAAGCTCTTACATATGTATATAAAATTTCAACTCCTTAAACATTTTGCCAATTTAAACCAAGTTTGAGACATATTAGGATATTTTCTTCAAACTTGTATGTACAAAATTCCACTGTGAAAGTCAAAATTTCGTGAGTCATTGGTCACAGCAGACATGGTGACTGTAACATGCACTCCATAGCAGCAAATCCAGATAAAAAGGACAGTTCAAGAACTTAGCCATCTTATTATCACCACAAATATTTTATTCCAGTCAACCCAAACCATATGGTTATGAAGTAAAGGAATAAATTCCACTAATTCAATAATTTATATAATTAAATTGCCAACACTTTATAAATAAGATCAAAGTAAACAGAACAGTAGGGATCTGGTTCAGTATTCTTCAAAATGAGTGTATACCAATACATTTATATGGGTTACTGAATGATAGAAATAGAGACAGAGACACTATTGTGAAATATTAGATAACATGAGTGCTTTTGGTCTTTCTTTCCCCCATTAGGCTTCCAGTAATTAATTTCTGGCTCCCAATGTGTGTCCCTGCTGCTCACCCTCTCACCCCTGACCCCTTATTGACAGCCCCGGTTCAGGTAACAATTTGGAAGTTAAATTAATTGTATTTTGAAGCATGTATTGATAATTGCTAAAAGAAAAAAAAGGACTTTTATTTCTGCTTTTCTTCAATGAGCATTTGTTATAAATAATTTTACATACACATTCTGTAACTGAATTTTCTTCCATAAGACACCTTCATAATGCTAAATATGTTTCAGAGCTGATATAATAGCTTCTTGTCTTTTTGCAGCATATTCAATTTTTCTGTTTTGGAAGATCACGCCATTAAGGTACATGTTCAGTGTGGAAATCTTTACTTCAGGAAATTGTATTTCTTAAATCTTTCAATAAGACAGCACCATAGGAGACTACCAGAATCAGTGGCATCTCTCTAAAAAGCAATGACATTAATTGTATACAAAAGAATGTTATATCACTTCAGAAGAATCTTTAGTAACTTATTCAGTCTTGTAGCTCTCCTCCAGTTTTAAGCACATTTCTGTACTACTACTCCCACCAAAAATAAATAAAAGCAGAAGTATTTTGTCACTTCAAATGCTGTTGGAGAAACTGTTTTCTTCTTCCTTTTTATTTTATAACCACAAGGTGAAAACCTTAATTTTATTCTATCTTGCTAAGTGCATACTATGATTTTTGGCTACTGAGGTTCAAGTTCTTCCAAAAAATTCTTATAAAAATTATGAAAGATAGGAATAAATTTTTCATAAGCTTTTTCAATGTATTTACCAAGTTCTCTTTAGTTTAAAGGACGACATCTATACTCCTTTCACACATAATATCTATGTGCTAACAAAAGCCATCATAATTATTGGAAGTTACAGGCTTTGACCTTCATTGCATGCTGATTAAAGGTTATATCATTAGGCAATGGAATATTTCTCACACATAGAAAAAAGTACATGCAATATCACTGAGTTAGTTGAGACTAGCCTTGTACAAGACATTGGAGCTTAGTTGAATTATTGAATTTTATTAATTTTGTGCAAATTTTAAAGGGGTTTTGGTATATCCTATGTCATTTCCAATTAAATTCCCAGAGCCAGCCTTACATTTATGGGGAATATGTAATTATGTTAACTTCAGCACTTTAAAAGTGAGTGACAGTTAGGTATATGAAGTATATGTGGATGACTGAGAATTAATTAGAGTAGTGCTTCAGCAGGTATTTTAAAATGACTTATTTAGTTGTAAGATTTCAATAATGGATCCACACTGCTGAGCAAAGGTACACTATCTTTCAATGACAAGATAGAAACTAAAAAAAATTAAGAATCTATTGAGAGATTGTAAAAATAAAAGTGAAAAGATACTTCATGTTACCTTGTTTCATTTTATATTTGAGCTAAATAAAGCATAACAGCATCTATGACTTCCAATATCAGTTTTTCTTTAATGTTCTTGAGATATGAAATGCATGTAAGAAAGAAATATAGATGGGAGTTTAGCTCTATATCATCATGTAGGTACAATTTTCTTTTACATTTTCCTTATACTGAGCTAAAAAATTATATTTTATTTGCTTAGATACATAGTCAAAAAAAGTCCTATTTTGTAAATACTTATCTGGGCAAGGCAATTGGTTGTTGAGGATTTGTTGCAAATATCATACAAAAAAAGTATTATTCCTTCACAAGCAGAATCTTGCATAACAAAGTGAAATTAAAAATAATATCAGACCAACATATCTGCAACAGAAAATGTTTATAAATTTCTTATAAATGTGAATTGCTACACAGAGAAAGCTGACTAATTTTCAAATTAAGCATACTGCCATGTCCCTGAAGGAACAATATCCTGAATTAGTTTATATTTAGATGTATTTATTATTTTAACTTATGGAACTTATGGAACAATTTTATATTTGAACAGTAAAAGTGTTAAGGTACTGATGAATGTGAGTGAATGGGCTTCCATTATGAAATTTAATTTTGAAAGTATAGTAAAGAGGAGAACATTAGCAATGTGTAGAAAAAATGTTGCATATATATTTGTTACCTTGGATCCAAATGCTGTGCTTGATTTTTTTTGAAGGGATTTTTATTATTTTGTTTTCTTTCAAGTCTTTTCTCTTACTTTCCTGTTTACCTTAACATAGTGGGCTCTATTTTATAATCAGTAACGTTATCGCCAAAGCAGTTAAAACACTTTTTGTGTTCCTACTTGATATTTACTTGACTGCTAAACTCTTTTCTTTGAGCAAAACTTTAGAACTCTATAAAACATAAATAATTGCATACAGAATTTGTTAATATAGGCTGATGCAGTTAATAGCAAAAGTGTAACATGGTACTGTAAGGAATACTAATAATCCACTATTTCTCTTGGATGAAATATTATGATGCTTCACTTTCAGAGTTTTAAGACATTAAGATGGCTGATGCATACATGTATGATTATACCGTTATATTATTTCTAAATATCAACATAAAATTGTTACATTGTTACATTGTTAAATAATGCTATAAGCTGATGTTGTTAAAATTTAGAAACAATAATTAACATGCTGTTGAATATATTATTCATTTCTGTATATTGTGAATGTAGTAGACATGCTGTTAATGGATAGATATTTTTGAAGATAACTGAGTAAAGTCTCAGCAAATTACACAGATGTTGGGAAGGTGGAGCAAGTGAAGATCTTTTAAAAAGGAATTTGAATAACAGGTAACTACACAGTACAGTAATCAATTAAATCTTTATGGATGACTTCCACAAATTTTTAATGCTTAGAAACTTAGCAAAGATACTATGGAAGATGGGAACTATCCATCTGTTTCTAGAAAAGAAGAAAAACCACATTCTACAGATTTACCTTGGATAAAAAAAGTGCCTCAATCCCTCTAGCTTTTTAATTGTAAGGTTAATTTTCTGGAACATATAGTGTAAAAAATTTGTAACATGCTTATGATTAAAAAAAAAAATCAATATCATTCATGAAGTCACCAACTGATGGGATGAACCGAGTCTAACAGGGAAACATTTTTGTAATAATTAGTGCTTTTTTTGAGTCAATTTAAACACTCCTAAAGTTCAAAGTATATCAAGCTTAAGAGTGCTTTAGCTCACCCAGAAAAAGAAGTGTTAATTTTTGTGTTACTTCACAGTGTTAATTCCAACAATATCAATTACTGTCAATAAGATTTTTGTGTTTGAGCAGTTCCATAATCTAACCTCACCTGCGAAGAGGAGCAAAAAATTAAATTGCATTTTTTTTTTAAATTTGTTTAGATACTGTCATTAAACTTCCCCAGTATTATGACAAAGTCTCATATATATAAGGAATCTTAATACAATTTACAATAATAGAATCTACATAATTTACATAATTTAATGCTCCATTACTTACATCCTAAACACTTCAAAAGTATTCAGCAATATCTCAGCATTAATATTTGCTTTAAAAGTCTTTAAATGCATTAAATTTCTCATTTTTTATTTCATTTGCTAAGGGTTGTACAGTTTCCTAACAAGTTCATTGAAGCCTGTTTTAGTGTTGTGTTTCTATAAAAGCTAATTTTAGATCATTGCAGTGTATGATCTTATAATTATAAAATGAACTGTTCACAGGAAATGCATCAAGAGTGCTTTTTACATGCATCAAACATTCCATAACATACAATGACATGTTTAGGATTCTGATTATGGATTAACAGTGGGTTTTCCCTTTTACACTCTGTAAATATAATCTGCATTCTTGGTATCTAATAAAGAGCAGCAACAAAATCTTGTGAGTTAGTAGGTATTCAAAATACAAAACATCTTAACTTCCTGATCAAGATATGAAAACATATGGACAGATAATTATAACAACAGAATCTTACAATGCATGATAGAATGTCTATTGGATACCCAGGATACTAAAACTAATATTTACAGAGTAAGCATAAATCCATCTTCCATGCATCTTATGGTCATCTGTTGCTTGGGTGTAAGCTTATGGTGATACAACAATTGCTTGTGCCATCCTGTGCCACTGTTCTTGTGCCATCTTTATTCTCTGTAGTCTTATTAAGAGCAGCTTTCTTATAAAACATCATTCACTTTATGTAATTGCTGAGCGGTTTTGCTCCTCCATTGCACTCATATTTAATTTTATGCTTTTCGTGAAGAGCTGGTCATTACATGTAATATGTTTCAAAATTCACAATGCATACTGCTTGTCTCATATAATTTTCTTTCTTGTCCAGAAGAAGTAAAATAGTGCAAATAGAAATATATGAAACAATGGGGTTTATATTCCTCAGAATTGAGTCCAGAATGAGCTGAAGCATTGTGATCTACTGCTTGAGAACCTTTTCACTGGATGATAATGTCACCACTACCAGTAATTTAGATAGGTAGGTGTTAGACTTAAAAATAAAGAGAGGGAAAGAGAAGGATAAAAAAAATCCAAATGTTCTGTTTTTGCTGAATTTTCACCACTTATAACACCTGGAACTATGCAAGCAGGGCATTCAATTGATGAAGTTAAATATCTGATACTCGCATAACTTTCCATAATTTTGTTTTCAAAGTTAAGGAGTTAGTTTATAAGGATAGATTTCCTCCTTTTTGTCTGAAGGAATCATCTGCAGATTATTCACCAGAAGAAACATGTATGTATACTGTTTCTTAACTTTTTCTCAATATCACTTATTTTTTAAACACTTGCTATGACATCCATAGTGTGCAAGTTAGTGGATTAGAAAAAATATTATCCTACAACTTAAAAGCTTGTATATTTAGATATGGCAGTGTGCAGTATCTAAATTTCACAGACTGTTTTCACAAACATTTGATAAATTTGTTTATCAACTAGAATTTCACTCTCTATTTCTCTTTCATTCCCACAAATTTCACAATAGAGCTGTGAATTCATAGCTGTGACTTATCTTTTCTAAGTTGTCAAACATTGATCATTTAGTTTTACCCATTTTTTAGGGTAAAAATATCTAATGCACAATTCAAAGTTCAGAATGAACACTGTTACGTAGCAAGTATGAAACTTTTTGCTAATCATTCAGCAACTCTCTTAAACTATTAATAATTCATACCCAATATAGAATGGGATGCTAAGGACCACAGCAGTTAAAGAGCATCCATAAATAAAAACTCCAAAAAAGATTACTAATATTAGGCATCAGCACAGTAAACCTCTCCAAAGCAGTAGGTATTTGCATGTTTCTTTCTATCTAATTTCTTAATATTAAAATAAGATGAAAATATCCCCCTTCTAATGGCCGTATAACTTGCTTAGGCAATGAACAAGTAACGTTTGTTGCAAACAAAGTCTATATATGGCTGCATTCATAAATATAAAGAATAATGAAAGTAGGAAGCATTTAGAAAAAAATCAGTAAATAACAGTCACCTTCAGTAACACATATTTCAAAAGTTGTTGAAGCACAACAAATACTGTTCAAATTGGCAGTAGGTAGAGCTAGAATGAAAAAAATTAATTTTTTTTCAAAAGTATACATTAGGTCAAATGTACAAGGACTAAGAATGAAGTGAAATATGTTTTATTTTGTGTATTACCTTTCCCTGTAGATTTCTAAATACATTCTATAGTATTTTTGGCACTGCATTCCCACATCTTCAATGTAGTTATCTGAAAGAAATGCTTCATACATACTTTCTTAATATTTTAAAGGAAATATCAAATCTGAAAAATTGAGGGAATTTAAATTCATATCGTCAGTCTGCCATTCTGACATTTCTAACACTAAACTGCTATATCCTTCTTCTTTGTGAATGCAACTGCAAACTTCTCCCATCTTGAAAGTTCTCTTTGAAAAATTTAATAACTCTGAAAGCCCTTTTCTTAAAAGATTTTTCTATTTTATTCTGTGAATACCTATGTTGTGGTTTGGTATGTAGAAATCAAGCAGCATTTCAGTGACTACTGTTCTTTTACAAAACCAGCTTCACTAAGAGACTTTACAACTCCTTTTTTTTTTCACTTTTCTTTCTTTTTTCTTTTTACATTTTGGGATTTGAATAAAATAAGAGCAGTCAATATTGTTATGGATGCTCTTATCTCATAGATCACTTTGAAAGTGGCATTAATGGTAATGCAATACCTATCTAATGTGAAGAAGTGTGTTTATAAGGAAGGAACATTTCAAATATTATGTAATTCATGTTCTTAGTATAACAATATTATGCCTGGACAATACACATAGCTATTACTAAGTTTTTTCTCAACAAAGCACTGTAACTAGGTAAATTTAAAAATACCTAATACGTTAGTCAAATGTTGTAGAACTTGGCTTGAATGATATATCGGATAAGTACTTGCAAAGGCATCATGCAAATGTTTTTGTAAATATTTAATAGAGAATACAACACTGGACCTATCAAATGCATGTATCATCTGCTAGATTAACTCAAACATATTAATTTTGGCAATAAAGCAGTCAATCACTTGCTCCAACCTTCTGTATGTTTTCTCATGCATTTACTAGTTTCTTATTTTCTGTATCTTTTTAAAGGGTAAATTATATAGATTCATTATAGAAGCAAGAATTATTAGAAATGTGGCACCAATTCTGACTTAATTAGTTTTGTTTTACATTATTAAGGAAACATTTACTTAGAATCCACCTGAACAACCAATTTTCCATTTTCTACCTTTCAAGTCTCTGCATAATATTCCACAAGATACCAAAATTTTACACTTTGTTCTGAAAGTTTGCTTAAAGCTTGTCTGTTATAGCATTCAGTTTTTCTTTTACAGCCCACATGAAAGCAATATTAGCACGCCCTTATTTCATAAGTGTGGCTATGTATGTGTCAATGTTTATATACAAAATATTTCCTAATACAGTAAAAAGGTAAAATGCAGTTAGCAGAATTATGCATAAACTAACAACAGCAGTGCTCACTCATTGTGGAAATCATAAAGCAAGAGTGTAAACCAAGCCATATCTAGTGCATGTAAGAAACATATTTTCACACTTCAAACTCTTGATTTCATTTTGTATTATGTGTTATTGCAAATGTTAGGACCTCTCAGAACTATATGAAAACATGTTTAGGAGAGATAATGTTAATCAAAACAGTAGTGGTATAAATCCTATTCATGCAATACTTTGTCTTATCACAAGAGACTTTTAAACAATAATCTGTTCAAATTCTAAAGGAGGAGTTTTGGTAACACAAAGAAACAAAATATAATGTGGTAGAAACAAAATTCACATTTCATTATAGTGATTACATTGTAACATTTTAAATTAACATTGTCAAATACTTCTACTTACCTGCACAACAAACCTCTATTTATTGACCTCACAGTTATGCCATTCAGTCTTCAAATGAAAGTTCAAAATTTCAAACCAAATGATACAAAACAATTTGCAGACACTAGCAGAACCCAAATATTGGGCTTTATCACTTGTAAGAGACTTTGCATCTTGGCCAAGACTAGTTCTTCTCCTCAATCATATCCACATGTCTGCCTGCCTGTTTGTAGTTTGGTGTGCAACTAGGGAAAGCCTCATCTAATTTTTTATGAGACAGTAAATATAGAGAAATACCAAAAGTATATTCTGACCCCATGTTTTAATCAGCTAATAGAATGAGGGGTTTCAACAAGATTTCATCACTGCTTATACAACAGAGGAGTCCATGGGTAAAATTAGTGAAGTGTTTGAAGAGAGTATTGTATTACCCTCTTGTTCCTCAGAATCCTCTATGATTTTTATTTGTAGAATAGTCTGAAGGACTAAGTATATAAAACAAATCCATGCACATTTGAAGAACTCAAGGAAAATATGAAATAAACCAAGTAAGATTACAGCAGCCAAACTAAACTGTGTCAATCAGAATGTGTTTACCCGATACAATGCCTATATAGCTGATGGTGGATGACTTCCAATACTATAAGGCAAGATTTAACACATAGTTTTAATTAGCAAAGTTTAAGTGCAAGTGTAACCAGCTTTGGCATGTTCAGTTGCCAAGACACAAAACCCCATGTGAGTTCTAAGTAGTATCTTTGTAAAAGCATATGTTGCAATATAACAAAGTGACTGTGGTGAAGTGTGTATATTGCACTTCACTGAAATCAAGACTGAATGGTAACATTATTAGGTCCACTGCAAATACTATATTGTTCAGTACCTAATGTAATTATTTTAAGTAGATATTTTTTGAGATATGGGAAATAATACAATGTAATCATAACAATGAAATGTCTCGTACTTTGCATTTACACAACTTTAAACTTATGCCTTAAATAAATTATCATTTAAATATATATTGTAGTATGCTCTGGAGAGACTTAGGCCACTATTTTTGCACATTTTGCACGTGTTTTTTTTAAACATATTTACATGTAGTGCTGAGCATTCAAGGTCCTGATACCTTGTCACTTATCAAGTGCTACATATTAGATTTGGGTTAACTCAGTTTAAGTCATACTTTTATAAAAAAAAATTAGCTTGTCTAGCTAAGCAGTAAAATGATTGTTCACCAAAGTGAACAGAAACAAAATACCTTTGTAAAGTACAGCGATTTTTGCAATAATTCATAATAAATAACGCCAACATATCGACAATACATAAAAGCACTGAGACAATGAATACAGGTGAACAAATTTAAGTTAGGGATACAGAAACTAAACATAGGTATGACACATTTTTTTAAATCCAAATGTTTTAAAAGTTGACTTAGTTGCTCATAAAAAATAAAATAATGAATATATATTTTAAAAATGCATATTTGTTTAAACAACAATAATTTTGGTTTTCTACATCATTTCCCCAGAGTTTGTAAATGAATATGTATATGTACTAAATATTTAACATTTTACAGCTGTAGCTCAACTTGCATGTTTTTATGTAAATGAAAAGATTGTTCCTAAATTAATACAAGGAAAATGACCACACATTTGTTACAGAGTTTTTATTTTACTTTATTTTGCCTTGCATGAAGAGAACAGATGATTTGTATGTAGCTAACAGCAATAGCCCTATAAAATAATAAGTTATTTTTTGTCCTTGTAATACACAAGGCTAAGTAACAACAGCTATAAAAAGTAAAATGCTTCAAGAGTTTACTCAGTACCAAATCCAGTGCTGGTATTAAACAACAAAATATTTCTCAGTGATAATTTCATTGAATAGCATGTGCATCAAGTAATAAATAGTAATGCCTTAATATGCTTTTTATAAGTTGATAGGTGTGAACTAGGTGTTATATGTGGGTTTGGAGGCTAGATTTATTGGAAATTCACTGATTGCATGTTAACACTTAACAATTCCAGTTAATATGTTGCAATGTGACTAAATTTATATAAAACATATAGGCCTATTTACTGATGAATGTTGTTGCTTGTATGCTGTTATTTGTATTTGTGGATAAAGGAAATATTGTAAACATGGATGTAAGTCTGATCACTACAGATATTTTTAAATCTACTCTTGTGTTTCGTCAGTATTGTTTAAATAAAACTCTTTATGTGCATATAATTTTTAGTATCAAATTCATTAAACCTTCCAGAATAAAATGAGCCATACTTTCAAAATTATAATAAAACTAATTTTTAATGTTCTTATAGTTCCTCCCCTGATTCTTCCTGCCCTCAGTCAGTTTGGTCATTATTGCTGAAATAAAATTCTTTATGTAGGTATAATTTTGGTAATAAATATACTAAACCTAACAGAGTAAAATTATTTACATCTCCAAAATATTTAGATATTTTTTCTTTTTTTTTTTGAGACAGGAGATCTTTTGGAGACCTGTAGTCAATTTGAAGGGGTTGACATAGCCATTGGATGATATAAATAAAGCTGAGTGTAAGTATACATTAGACATGGCTTATTTCCCAATAGGTCAGAATTGCAGAGGCATGGACTTCAAATTTCTTAGTTGTCCTTTTATCACTTCAGAATAATTGACTTGAAGTCACACTGAAAGCTAACCTCTAACTTGTGAATTAAGCTTGCTACATAAAATGTTAACTATAAAACACAGTTAGCAAAAATATCGCGTCTAAAAACAGCCTGATTATAATGTACTTCCTGTAAAATGAACTATAACTTTCAAATTGTTTCCTTCTTATTTTTTCTACCTCTTTCCTCCGATAAGTAGCTGAGGTATTGTGTTCCAATACTTCCAAAAATATGTTGTTGAGATTTCACCTGATATACATGTTTTGAGATCATACATGTATCTTTAAAGAAAGGTTCAAATGTGCATATATGTATGCGTGCGTGCACTATTTAAATTCAACATCTTCCAAGGATGCAACCAACAATTTTCAAGAACATCTCCACATTGCAAACTACCTTGTAGATGAAAAACTATTTATAATTTTTATTTTCTCAAAATTGTTTTAATTATTTTTATTAAAATGCCAAATGTTTAATATATTTGTATGACAAATAAAAAGTATATCTTGAGTTTTCTGCCTGTGAGGTCCTCTTCATTTGAATGAATTTTGTATAAATCTTTATAACTGATAAATTGTAAGATATAAACAAAATCTTATTATATAAAAAATAAAATTAGATTTCATTAAAGCACGTAAATAATATCAAATCTTTTGTCCATTAACTATTTATAGATAATCTATGTTATTTATTTTAATATTTAAATACTTTATACTTTTTTTTAGTGCTAAGTTGCAATTGTTTCTTTTCCCCTGTGGTCATGCAAAGGGTGAAATTAAGGAATTTCATAGTAGCCAGCTTTTTTTACCATCGTTTCAGTTTCTGCATCCCTCAAACAAAATGTGTAATAAAAGCACTTCTGTAAATATTTATCTTGATTAATAAGAAGTAGATATAAGAATAAGCATTCATTAGAATAGTTTGTTGAGGAGTGGAAAGAGAATATCACGCGAGTGTAACTCAGACGTTTTCCCCATTTTATTGATATTACATTTTTCCTCTTCTCTTCATGTTATTATTTTGGTAATTGAATTTCACTGGTGAATCCTGCTAACAGACTAAATGGGTATCCATTGCTATAAATGGTATAAATACTCTGTATGGTGAAACAAAACTAACTTTACTCAACGGTATCAGTTGAAAAGTTAAATTAAACCTATAATATCTTATATGTTACAATCACAGACTTTCTCTAGCCACTAACATTTATTTGTATCTCCCTTCCACAAACCATTCTTGCAAAGGTTATTTCCTCTAACTCGGTGTTCGAGGAGTCCACATCTCCGCAGCTCGACATGCGCCTGGAATCCGGGCAAAGAAGGAACGTCGTCCAACAGCGGAAGGCTCAGCCTCCTGTTGCCCTCTTCCCCGCCGCCGTTGAAGGACAGCAATGTGCTCCCATTCAGCACAGATGTTCAGTCGCTGATCGCCGCACCGACGGCAATATGACAGCAGCCGCTTCCACCGTAGCATCTCTCGAAGAACCGCAGCAACCTGCGCCGGCCTGCACGGCTGATTCCTCCTGGAAGACAAGTGCTCTCATTTACTGTCTCCATCGGGATTTACCAACGCGTTTCGCCATCACCGTAGCTCAGCAACAGTGTCCTTCAGCAATGAGGGCCATCACCACTCTTCCATTTGGAGCTGACTTACATTGTTACTTACTTACTAGCCTCTAGTTCCCGAGGTCGCGGGTTCAAACCCGGCGGAGGGTGATGGATTTTTTCGGGCATAAAAATCCTTAGCATGGCTTTCTTCGGAAGGGAAGTAAAGCCGGTGGTCCCGTGTCGTAGATTTACTGCACGTAAAAGAACCTCAAGCCTGATAAAGAGACCTCTGAGCAAAATTACCGATCTTTCACGCCCAGTATAGAATGGGACGCTAAGGACCATAGTAGTTAAAGAGCGTCCATAAATAAAACTCCATTCAATTTAATTTGAGTTTATCGTCACCAGTCCTGTCGTTGTGAAGCTACATCCCTCGCCGCTCCGCATCCTCCGCCACTGCCTCACTGTCGAATGCTCAGCCCCCTCTCTAGCCTCTACCGGCTCTACTCTTGGTCTCTAGTGTCCTCTTGTAACGGCGTCAGGTGTAGTGTCCCTGTACCCTCGCCACCGTAGTCAGCCTGCTGAACCCTGAGCAACTACACCGCCAGCTCCGGTCCGTCAGCAACCTCCTCATCAGCACCTGTACCTGCCAGCTGCACAGAATACACCATGCAGGAAGTCGTCCAGGACCTAAACATTAGCTGTCGCTTGGCCAACATCGAGGAAGCTCTCGCCAACATCACCGCCATCATCAACGCAGTGCATTCCGAAACACGCCTCCGCAGCATCGAAGCCGGAGTCCCTGGCACCGGCACATCTGCCAACAAACCTTCAGCTCCAATGCCAACAGCAGCTCTCTCTCCGGTCCCTGGGACAAAGGCTTCATTCAGCTTCGCGATCTCCTAAAACAGTATTTTGCACCACAGAATATCACATCATCAGCAACTGCCGATATCCAACTGATTCTAGATACTCCATCTACTGAACAACTTACACAATAGACAACTTACCATGCCGCGAAAACCAGTTCGTCAGAAACTGATAAACGTCCAACAACTCATGGTCAAAAGACACCGTTAACTTCTTCCTTCACTGCAACTACCTAAGTACCCATGCAGTACATAGCGCTCGTGCACAGAATGAATTCTAAATAAACTTAAACCATCTTACCCTCAGGGCACCAATCACGGCATTCCTATCGCGCTTCAGTTTTACTGCAACAACGACTTAACCGCCATGAGCTACTAACGGGGGTGTTTAATGCGGGACGCCACAAAAACCCTCAAAACTTACTCCCCAAACATCTCCTTAGGAAAATTATATTATTATTATTATTATTATTATTATTAAGTAAAATAACAATTTCTGTTAAGATAAACACTTGCAGAAATAGTTTTATTACGCATTTCGTTGTGCGTATGAAGAGGATATAGGAGGCTGAAGCGATAGTCAATTTTTTTCACACCGGATCGCTATATGCTGACCTTGAAATTCCAAACTCTTTCAATGACATCGCAAGAAACAATTGAATGGTAACAGCGCTTCAAACAATGGCAAAAATATTGCAAAATTCAAACCAACAGCAGTGAATATCTCGGAATTGGTTGATACCACCAAAGAAAGTTATTTGAAGTCAACCATCTATTTTAAAGAGATCTAAATTTTTGTGTAACAAGTTTTTATCTATCGCTTATAGTTTAGGTGCCGGTTATACAAATGATACAAATTTATTAAAAATGAAGTGCACTTAACAGGCTATCGCATTAAATTCAAAATTGTTATTTGAGGCATTTCGAGAAATTAAAAAAACAACAAAATGTTTGCAAGTAAAGAGCAGTTTGATGTGGAGGAATTTTCCTGAAAACCTTCGTGTCGTATCATTGAAAGATGCTGAACTGAAATACGAACTTTGGTATTTATTGGACTTTTAGTTTTTGAATTATGCTGTTCATAGGCAGACAGACAGACAGACAGACAGACAGACAGACGCACGCGCGCCGACCTTTTTATAGAAATGTTTTGTTTTGTTTTTTATGGTGGGGAAAACTGTATTTCCGGTGAAATCTAGCTATCGCACTTTTGGGTGGAATGCAATACCTATGGGGATTAGAGAAAGTAAAAATACAATGGAACGTCCGAGACTCGAACCGCGAATTTTAGGCTTTCCGAGCCACTGCTCTGCCGATGGCGAGATCCTAGTACACGCATTGAATTTTCTCATCTGATTCAAGTGCTCTGATGCACCTTAGAAGCGATTTCAAATATCCAGGGTCAGGATATCATACCATAATGGTGATCTGCAATGTTGCAAGTAGGTACTTTTTAATGTCTAAGCTTTTCCCGCCGAGATAGTGACTTTTGCAGTTCTAATTCAACATTCCAACTTAGTGTCTACATATGTATAGCGTGAACGTGAAAGAACACTTGCCAAAACATAAGTTAGTTCTAGTACAGAGTGATCGTGGTACTGTGGCATTACTTTCCAGGGAATATGCAACTTAGCAACCGCCCCGCTGTAAAGAAGATAAAATTCAAACCCTTCAAGAAATTAAGATGGAAAAACATAAATGTAAAGAACTTATATGAAGAGAACTGCGATGTCAACAACATTGTAGTAGAAAATGCTACTGAAGGATTACGAAGTTGTAATTCACAAGATGTTGGATTCCTAGACATTTCTGTATATTAACACTATTTTACTATGAAGTACGTAGTCACAATTAAATGCTCTCACTCAGTAACTGCGTTATGTAATCAACATTTTACACAATAAACTGTATAATTTACAAGTAGACTTGCGTTACTGGTTTAACATGTTGTTTTCATGCATAGGTAAGCATTTCTGAATTTCTTAAAATGCGTGTTTGCTTCTCTCTCTCTCTCTCTCTCTTTCTCTCTCTCTCTCTACATATATATATATATATATATATATATATATTCTCTATGTATATTTCCTTGAGCACTATAAGGCTCATTAATTCCGCTAATTTTCTCTCTTGGGTGCTCCTGTGAACATGATTCAAAATATATTCCGAAACGAATTTGCCCATCACTGATAAAGAATGAAGCTTTACATTTGAGATTATGAGAACATACTGGCTTTTATTCTTGCAAAATTTATCTACTTATTCAAGATGAAATCTCCCATTATTTTGAGTATATGCTAAAATAAGCACATTTTCAAAAGTTTTCTTCTTATCAAAAAATATATTTACTTAAAAAAATTAAGTTCAAATATACGTGGTATAATATAGTATGCTTTATTCATAACCCTGTCAACATCAATTTTGAGACAGTAGCTACTTTTATCTATTATTATTATTATTATTATTATTATTATTATTATTATTATTATTATTATTATTCATATCACCTTGAAGCAGCAGAAACAGCAAAGTTGTATGTGCTCCTCTCTCTTATCCCTAAATTCTGCTGAAACCAGATTGGCATCAACTGAGAAAGAAGAAAAGTTAACCATTCTCTGATCTAGCGGCATCAAAGGTACGTCATCATGTAGGAAGGTCAGTGTACTTCCAAGTTTGATGTAGTTTGTGTGTGTAAGCGTGTGTGAGAGCAAACCAAGGTAACGGTCCGCCAAGGTACTGACAACATATCCCAACGAGCATGCTTTCATCTGCATTCCTTATTCTTGCTGTAAGTATCGCCCTTCAATGGTAAGTGCAATATTTCGTAATGAATGTATGCCTCGAACATACTTTGTAAAATAATGCAAAATATGCTTCCAATTTTATTTATTGACATTACCAGTAAATTTATATATAGTGTTAAACAAGACCATTGATAAAATTTGTCACATGAATATTAGAAAATAATATTTACCTCTAACTATTCTGTGCCAATTTAAAAAAATATAAAGAATATCGTCAAATTCTCTTGAAGTTCTTATCTAGAAAATGTCAGGTCTGTAAGTGCAGTGGTTGGCCTGACGTTTATCTATGACAGGTAGAAAGTAATGTTTTCAACCCAAAAATTCAATATCGTAATTTTACCGGAAACGCACTTCTTGAGATACCCTGAATAAAAACTGAAATAATAATAATAATAATAATAATAATAATAATAATAATAATAATTAATAAAAACTCTTCTGTTAGAGTAAAGGTTTGCCCACGTAGTAGGTGAGTGTCAGTCCGTCGTCCCTTTTGTCTGTCTGTCTGACACTCCCTGTGCATCAAAACTCAAAAAAACGAAATCATAAACACAAAGTGTCATACTTGAGTCAGAAAATGTTTAAAAATGCTAAACGAAGATTTTTTAAGCAAATCCCTCCACCCCACATGGAAAAGCTTTCACTACTTTTTTCTCAAAAATGGCTAATGATTTTGATTAAAATATCATATACACACTTGAGATTATCTAACAGATTGAATTGTCTCTGAATTGCCTACTTCATTGTCACGTTAATGTTATATAACTCCGAAACCATAAGAGACAGACAAATGTTTACTGTAGTGAAAATTTAGAGCCCAATAAAACTTGTAATTTGTGCCAACCTTTTTTTCTTGGAATTATCCATTACCGAAATATTCGCTACTGTTCATTTGAAGTTTTCAATACTTTAAGTCAAGGGTGACAATGCCTTTCTCTCTCAAGTGATCAAATATGCAACACGCACTACACCACTCAGTAGCGCATGGAAAACAAATGAATGGACGGCTAGAAAAGGAGTTGCGCCTGCGAGTCACATTGCCTCGCGAGTCGCGTTTTCGCCACCACTGCTTTAAGCCAAGGGTGGCGAAAACGCCTTCCTTCCGTGAGTCACCAAATATGCAACACACACTGCATCACTCAGCAGCACGTGAAAAACAAATGGATTGTAGCAGAGAGTGAACGGCGCCTACGAGTCAAAATGACTCGCGAGTCCCGTTTTCGCCACCTCTGCTTTAAGCAATGACCATTCAAGCGAGTTCTGTTGTTTCTCGTGAATTCATGCAAAGAGTGGCAATATCGAAATCCGCACATAGCGACCTGTTTTTTATACATTTAAATGTCGCACTAGCCTCCTTTATGCTCCTCTGAAGCAGAAGCAATGTGTATAATGAAACAATTTCTGCTAGCACCTCTCATATTTAACACAAATTATGCAGGAAAACCAAGTTTTTGTATTGATAAGTTGTAGACCAGCTATGAAACTAAATGCTAGGCAGAGAAAGTCGTGTGTTAACCAACGCAAGCTTCATCTTTTTATTTTAGGGAATTTTTCGTATAAACTACCCTTATGTTGTACCTATTTAGATTAAACTTAAATTTTGTCGACAAATTTGATTCAAACTCGTGTGAAAGTACAGTTCTAGGATTCGTGAGTTAAGACTTGAAGTGTACAGCTTGTGTAAAATATGACAGTCCCCACTCCTGAGGCATAGATGCGTAGTAGCACCAACAGGCCCACTTGCAGAATGGTTGGGGTCAGTGTTCCACCTGCTGTGAGTGTGGTATTGTAAGCTTACACAGTTGTTTACAATGCCTTGTGTATGTGGCTGCTTTCGAGTTCTGATATCACTTCTAGTCCCTTGCTCCCACACCACTCTCACCACTTCTCATTTCTCCTCTCTTGCGCACATGGAGTGTCACGACGTTTTACACAAACTGTACAGGCGGCCCCACCGACGCTAGCAAACGCTCTGCAGCAGCATGTACTGGGATACAAGTGCGGTAAGTGCGTCTTTGCAGAACGCAGAACAGGTTTGAAGATATGAGGACCTTGTTTTCGACGATGGTGAATAAGGGGTTATTTACGCGAAAATAAAACGAATAGCTCACCTCTGTGATGAGGGGATAGTGAGGTCCCGAATTCGAATCTCAGTTAGAGTGAGTTATCCGGATAATGCTTTTTACCGGGGTTTTCCCTTATCCTGTGAAGACGAATGTAGAGTAACGATCGCTTGTACAATCTCAGGCGGGAGGATGGGATTTTTAGGAAGATGTTCGACGTGAAGTACTGGTTCGTTCCTATCTTGTGGCATGAAACTCCAATGGTATCTCAGGGTGGATATGCTGTTATAAATTAAACAGTGTATTGTCATAATTATTAGATTTATTCTGCGTTTCTGCCTAATGTAGTTCAGTATATGCCTCACCACCTTCACCTCTAACGGACCACATTTTTCCCGAGAAACAAAACTGGTCTTCATTCCACAGCTTCCAAAAAAGACAGTCTCTCGTTCGCCTTGTTCCACCATTGCCCCATTCTGCAAGCGAAAAATAATACTGCCCATACTCAGGGGTAGTTAGGAGATTTTCAGAGTTTTGTCCCCTTGTCGAGTAAAAACATTTCGTGTAAGGCAGGATTTTGGAAGGCGCCTGTCTGCTGGACAGCGCATATTTTACGAGTAAAGCTTCACAATAATTTTAACACAGTATAAATGCACCATGCTAATACGCAATGCACAGTCTCGAACAGTTATTTCTATGGATCCCGGATTCATTTGAGCATAATTTCACCCATTTCATTCATCGTCCGATATGATCTACCAGATTAAAGGACGTTAAATTTAAAAAGAAAGGTTAGCTGTTCAAAAGCAGTCTCAAAGTCGACCGTGCTAGTCTCTGCGAGCTGGTGATCGAGTAGCCCGTAGTCACGTCTGTAGTACCTACCAAGCCAGTCAACAACTGAAGGTGAGATGGCTGCTTGCGCTGACGCAGTATTTTATATCACAACACTGTGAATGCCAGAGTGATTGTAGTATAAATTAACATTATTGTATGACAATGATTTGAGATGTTTGTTAATTATAAGCATTTTTAGGAAATAAGTTTACACGACCTCACTGAAACTGATAATAGGAGCGGGTAACAATGTGGCGAGGGGGTGAGTTGTTTATTAATTCGAAGAGACAAGCAAATGACGTCAGAGTAGCGCGCTTTTCTTTAGAAATGGAGGGAATATTTTCCCTAGAGCATATGTGTTCGTAATTTTGATTGGATATAAAAATAGACGCTAATGTTGGCGCGCTTTATTAATCAATAGCAGCTCGATTATAATCTTTAGGCATATCGGGGTGAGGGAGTATAAATTCCGTGCCAGAGACGGGTAACGCACAGTTCTACAGAATAATTCACAAGGCAAACGTCGCACAGTTCAACAGAATCATCCACGGGTTACACGTCGCGCAGTTCTACAGAATCTCTCGCGTCGTAAAGTTAGTTACAAAATGTGAAATACTAGAATTAATAATGTGCGGCAAATAAGTGATTATAGTTACATTCGAAAATATAACAGTTTCAGTCGGGCGTGTATCAAGAGTAATTATGTGAAATTAATTAATTGTGACGGCAATAAAAGTGTAAAAACAAATTCTTTTATCAGTGTTATCTTTTAGTAACAACTGCTTTCCGTTTACACACCCTGTTTAAGAGATTTGCTCGACTTGTAATAATAGCTAGCCGGAGGACAAAGAACCCAAAAATTCAAAATAGTAAAACAATAGCAGGCGCTCAGCAAATAAGATAACACGACGATACCGCGACAGCGCCGAAAGACTTATATTTAAATGCTGAAGAATTAAATCGTAAGCAAATGTTAACAAGTAAAGAGAAGTAAAGATGGTAAGATTTAACTGGTAAAATTCAACTATCAAATATGATTATATTGATGTTTACAGCAATAAATATACCCACATATCAACAGTTGGCGGATTAAATACATTTAATTAATAACTACGGTAAAAATGCAAAACGCATCGAGTACAGGAATCTCAAGATTCCAGCATGAGCGGGAATTCTATATAAAAAATCTGATGTGTTACACTCACATGACTTTCTCTACTCTTGTACAAACTATTTTTACAAACGCTTATTCTCCATATGCTTCATGTTAATTGAGATATCGAGATATTAATCTTAGTGCTAATTTTCTTGTAGATGCAAGGTGAATTCCTAGGCTTTAAGCGATAGTCAAATATTTTAAGCGCTGGTTGCTATGTGGCGCATTCCATTCTCTTTGCATTACCAAAAAAAAAATCTGATGTGTTACACTCACATGACTTTCTCTACTCTTGTACAAACTATTTTTACAAACGCTTATTCTCCATATGCTTCATGTTAATGGAGATATCAAGATGTCAATCTTATTGATAATTTTCTTGTAGATGCAAGGGGAATATGGTAGGTTTTAAGCGATAGTCAAATATTTTAACGCTGGTTGCTATGTGGCGCATTCCATTCTCTTTGCATGTCCAGGACATAAAAAAATGAATAACGAATTTGAGAAAAAGTATAAGTATTGGAAAATTTAAGGGAATAACAAGCAATATCTCGCAAACGGTTCACTCAACAAAAGAAATGTATATGACATAAATTGTGTATTTTAACGCGATCTACATTTTTTGTGCAGTAAAATTTTATCTATCTCTTATGGTTTACCAGTTATGAAAAAGTCGTTCATAATGAACAATACTTTTGGAGACATTCCCAGAAAATTCGAGATATACATTTTATTTGTCATGATAATATCTTAAACATATGATATTTTAATCAAAATCGTTAGAGCCGTTTTTGAGAAAATTAAAATTTTCGAAAAATGTTCCATGTAAAGGGTAGTCTGGGGTGGGGGGATTTTCTTGAAAACCTTCGTGTCGCATCTCTGAAAGATACTGAACCTAAATACCAAGTTTGGTGTTTATCCGACTCTTCGTTTTTGAGTTATGCTGTTCACAGACACACACACAGACACACAGACAGACACACACACGGACATGTTTCCAAAAATGCTTTTTTTGGATTCAGTGAGTCTCAAAACATGTATTTCCGGTGAAATCTCGGTATCGAAATTTTGGGTGGAATACAATACTTTCCCTACTTACTATACGTAGTAGAGAAAGTAAAAAAAGAACACTATCGCCGAAAAAAACAAATGTACATAAAGCAGTGTGTAATAGCAGTGTCAACAATTTGATTCCCAATACTCCAGAGTGCTATGCAGTAAACTGACCTTTCGCTTGCTATGATTATGGGCGCGACTGCATATCCTCGGTACCTGTCATCGCAAAATGACACTCTGCAACATTCATGCATTCAGTTCATTTGCAAACTGGTATATTTGAAAATACCAAAGCAAAGGTGAAGATCAATTTAGAAGTTCTAGAAATGACTGAAGCTCTAAAATTAGTAGATAAAACACACAAATAATAATTAATCGACATCATGTATGTACGTCTGTCATTAAAGATGCGAGGCGAGGCAAAAATGGAATTGATTTTTAAGCTTTAAGCATTCTCCAATTCTTTCGAATTCAGCACAGCAAATTATACTGTTCCACGTCTGTACAAGCAAACAAACCCATAATACCCTAGAAGGTTCAGATAGATACGAACTCTGGCAGTGGCGGCTCGTGACCTAAACGACAGGCTTTCACGACAGATATTTCACACAAGATAAGGCATGCAGCTTACCTATTTCTTGTACATTAAATTGACTCTCTTATCATTTCCGTTGGCATACTTCTCGATAATGTCGTCGTGAAACGGCTGCCTCCCCATTAGTACAGTACTGCTTCACACACTGGCTTAAAAAATAATCTGTTCACCTAACATCATTATATTGCGAAACATAAAGATGTGGATTTTCTTTTAGAGCGTCATCCAGTATTGTATTGTGCTCTTTTCGAGCTGTTTTAATTGCAACGCGCATTTATAATGTTCAACAGAATATGATTGTTTATGCAATGACCGATTGATATTTAGAATGTCACAAAAACCATCAGAACTCCACCGCTTTCTTTATTCCAAGTAATAGACAAGCCCAGCAAATATGCTTTTGCAAATACAGTAATTATTACTGCATAACCGCTCATACTATACCGCTAGCTCTTAAAATGTCTGATGTAACACTCCGCACCTTTCCTTTCCACTTTATGTGCCGATACATTAAGAATTGGCTTAGGTCTACCTTAAATATCACGTCTCGTCCTCAGTTCACCGCCGAAATGATTTTTGTAACACGCAATACACCAATCATTTTACGAATTCGATGCAAATCGTCAATGGTTTAAGTGATTTTAAGACATACACTTATTATTGATACTTTAATTCACACTAGCGAACTTCCAGGACCATAAACTCGACAATAATCACTGCATACAGATTATTTTCACCGAGCGGGATGGCTCAGCGTCTGTGACCCGCTCTCTCGGCGGCTCCAGCAATGGGACGGGTCTGCGAGTTTCGAAACCTTAGGGACTTCCGCGCGTCTCTGTGGCCTGTCTGCCTGTGTAGATCCTTCACTTCATTCCTCCCTCCTGGGGGGTGGTAGGCACAAGTAGGTCGCGGTGCACAAGTGTCCGCTCAGTGCAACTACCTATATCTATACAGATTGTTTTCGCACTGTAACTGAACTGACACTGAAAGACCGGTCCAAGAACTTGAAGTTTGAAAAGTGATTTGGGGGGGGGAAACACTCCGTTACGCGGGAGAAGGGATGTTTGCAAGTCTACAAAAAATTTCGCAAGTGTCAGTGACCACCGAATAGCTTCACAACGGATATCCAGGAGTAGAGCTTCACCGTAGCCTCGAAACAGGTAGTTTTTTGCGAGGCACACAAGTTCAAGCTTGAGTTAGTTGTCATGGCAACCACACGTAAACACTGCAGCGAACATTTCAAAACCGAGAGTAGCTTTACTAATCCTCTATACCTGCTCAAGGACGTTGCGGTTTTCCCATTTCGTTCGCTTACAACCCCTTTTTTCTTATTACTTTCTCTACTACGTATAGTAAGTAGGGGAAGTATTGTATTTCACCCAAAAATTCGATACCGAGAGTTCGCCGGAAATACATGTTTTCAGACCCCTGAATCCAAAAAAAGCATTTTTGGAAACATGTCCGTGTGTGTGTGTCTGTGTGTCTGTCTCTGAACAGCATAACTCAGAAACGAACAGTCGGATAAACACCAAACTTGGTATTTAAGTTCAGTATCTTCCAGAGATGCGACACGAAGGTTTTCAAGAAAATCCCCCCACCCCAGACTACCCTTTACATGGAACATTTTTCGAAAATTTTAATTTTCTCAAAAACGGCTCTAACGATTTTGATTAAAATATCATATGTTTAAGATATTATCATGACAAATAAAATGTATATCTCGAATTTTCTGGGAATGTCTCCAAAAGTATTGTTCATTATGAACGACTTTTTCATAACTGGTAAACCATAAGAGATAGATAAAATTTTACTGCACAAAAAATGTAGATCGCGTTAAAATACACAATTTATGTCATATACATTTCTTTTGTTGAGTGAACCGTTTGCGAGATATTGCTTGTTATTCCCTTAAATTTTCCAATACTTATACTTTTTCTCAAATTCGTTATTCATTTTTTTTTTTGTCTTGGATATGCAAAGAGTATTAATCTTTGGCAAAGAGAATGGTGCTCTATATAGCAACCAGCTATTAAGAGATATGTAAATTTTTAAAGGCTACTGTAATTCTATATTGCCCTTGCAAATACAAAACAAGGGGAACATAGTACGCCTTAAGCGATAGTCAAATACTTTTAGAACTGGTCGCTATGTGTAAAATGTAATTCTCTTTGCATGTCAAGAACATAAAAAAAAAAGAACAACGAAAGTGTAACTATTGGAAAATTCAAAGAAATAACAAGGAATATCTCGAAAATGGTTCACTTTACAAAAACAATGTTTATGACATATATTGTGTGTTTTAACGAGATCTACATTTTTATGTAGTAAACTTTTGTCTATCTCTTGCGGTTTACCAGTTATGCAAAAGTTGTTCAGAATGAAGAGGACTTTTGGGGACATCCCCAGAAAATTCAAGATATACATTTTATTTTGTCTTTGATATGCAAACAGTATTAATCTGTGGCAAAGGGAATGGTGCTGCACCTAACAACCAGCTATTAAGAGATATGTATGCGCTTAAAGGCTACTGTATTTCCAAATTGCCCTTGTAAATATATATTCCCCTTACATCTACAAGAAAATTAGCAATAAGATAGACTCTGCAAATGTTTATCTCGATTAGCATGAAGTAGATGGAGAATAAGCGTTTCTATAAATAGTTTGTACAAGAGTAGAGAAAGTCATGTGAGTGTAACACATCAGATTTTTCCCTAATACTGACGGGATAGTTCGCAGTGGGCGATTTTCGCTCTAAACCCTAGGTGGACAGTGCTTTGGGGGGGGGGGGGGTTTGGTAACACGTTGGACCAAGGGAGGGCTAAATAATGTCCACCATTATATTTTACCCTTATGGTTGTATTTACAATTTTTGCGTAAGTATTAGTGAATTAAGTAAGAAATATTATATATTAAGAAACAAATATGTATTTTAATGATATTCATTTTAACAAAATATTTTTATAACTTGAAAATTGTCAAATTAAATTAATCATTGAAAGTTGCTGCAGTCCAGGCTTTCCACATATTATATTTGCAACAGTTCTTCGCGTGGGAGGAGGCGGATTAGGTACATAAACCCTTCCACTTTTAGTCGCATACGTCACAATTCTTACAGCTGCATTGTTGTTATCACTAATATCCCTATCGGTTTCACTGTCACTTGAGGTACACACTGAAAAATTGGATTCTGCGTAATAAACATTATCACTATTATCATAATCACAGTCCATGTCTTCAATCTGATTAACCTCATCTTCAGTTTCTCTAACACACTCATAAAAAATATCATAAATTTCTTACTCGTGATGTTCTAAAACTCCTTCCGATTCTCTTTTCATATTATACAATTATCTGCACGCATTTCTGAATCAAACCACGGCCAGAGACAGAATAACTGCTTATAAAATGAGTTTTCAATTCATGCAGCAATGTCAACAATGCAAAATAATGTTGGTTTCCAAATAAGTCTATTGTTACGACATATGTTTGCAGCTTCGATCAATAAGTCTATTATTGTAACATATATTTATAATTTCGAATTTAAAAATTGTTACAGGTTGAACCAAGGGAGGGTTGTTTTGTGACCACTTGGGAATTTAGTTCATGTAATTCGGTTTTCAATAAAAAAAACTTGATTGTCTTTATTGAATCGTTAACTTTATACTATTTCTGACACAAAATTAGAACACCATGGTCTAAACATTTTCTATACTATAGTAGTAATAGTTCTAAGAAAGTGTGGACATAACTGACCCTCCCTTGGTCCGTCTAGGGTTGAAGTAGTAATTCGTAAACTTACATTCCTCAAGGTGAGCAGTGGAATATTTAAATATAAAATGTTTAAAAATTGAGATAAAATTATATTCCAATGCACCTAGTTAGAAAACAGATGAAGTGGCGCTTCACTTGAGAACGCCCCTGAACTCTGGCAATCAGAAATAGACATTAGTTGCTATTTGTGCTCTCCTATCTTCTATTACCTCTTTTTCCTTAGCTAAATTCTGCATTAATTTTTAAAAAGTTTTACTATTAGGAAAGTATTACAATTAATCTGCATTCCGTGAGATTTTATACAGCTTACATATGTTAGATCAGAAAACAACACATAACTTTCTCTATGCACTATTGTTTAATTTTGCATATCTTCTAGAAATATTCTTCCAAAAGCTTTTCTTTTATCTACTTGATGTTAATGGAGATAAACGTTTACAGAAATGGCTTCATTACACATTTCGTTGTAGGTACAAGGGTGGTAGAGGAGGCTGAAATGATAGTCTTCATCTTCAACGGATTGCCCTCCTCTTTGTAACACCTACAAGGGATCTTGGGGGACTTGGGTCAGTAGTCTGTCGAGAGCAAGAAAATTCTGCATCATAGCACATCCAGGAGGATGATCAGCCCAATGCCTGCTGTCGTGGTGAAGAAGAAGGAAATGAAATGTAGTGATGAAAGGAATAATAAGAACAATTTAACAACCCAACATTCGTATAGCGACCGCGAAGAAATCTTCGGTCAGATTGGTCAGCCCCGCGGATTTGAATACGGGACCTCCGGAATGCGGATCACAAACGTTACCGCCTGAGCCATCCCGCTCAGTGAAGCGGTAGTCAAAACTATAAAAAGCGAGCGGTTTTATGCTGGTTTTGAAGTTGCATACTCTTTACATGACCTCGAGAAATAAAAGAATGCTGGCTTAGCACTTCGAAAAAAGATGATAAAGTATAACGAATATGTAGGAAATGGTTAATGTCACAAAGAAGGCATTTAAATAAACTGTGCCTTTTTAACGAGATATACATTTTTTTACAATACGTTTTTGTCTATCTCTTAGGTTTCCCTAGATATACAGAAGTATATAAAATATAATCCGAACGAGACTTAACAGAAATTTCAAGATATGAGCTTTATTCCTCATATCAATTTTTCATACACATAAAATTTTCATAAAAATCGTTAGGACCGTTTTTGAGAAAATATAAAATAACTAATTTGTAATTTGGGATGGGGAGATTTTCTATAAAATTTACGTGTTGCATCCTTGGAAGATACTGAACTTAAATAACGAATGCGATATTTATCTGACTTTTCGTTTTTGTTTTATGTTGTTCACACATAAGTGCGCGCGCCCAATCTTTCTGTTTGGTGGACCTCTAAACGTGTATTTGTGGCAACATTTCGATATCAAATTTTTTACTGGAATACAACGCTTCTCTACCTCCATAGGGTAAACGGTAGATAACATAATTAGCAAAAATAATCTAGTTCAATATAGCTTACATTTTCATATTCGGCTAAATGAAAATGACAATGTTACATCATCGAATGATTTAATTCTCTATTCCCACAGGTGTGCATCCACTCTGGAGGCAAAATAATTTAAACTATTCACTCAAACTCTTTGAAAATTCAGTCACATATCCTTTGAGCTTATATTAAGGAAATAAATTATATATGTTATTCAAACATTTATATCTTTTTAAACAAGCACATTTTCAAGTCTAATTTGTCTAAATTATTGATTCTTTCACCAATATGTTCCATATTTAATGCTGAATATTGTGTTTTGAAAAATACTCTGCAGTATTTCTCATTTGGATTTATACATACTTTTTTCCTCCCATATTAAAATAATTCAATTTAAATTTTTGTCTATAAGGTGGAAACACCTTTATCTTACATTAATGTAGTTGATTTTAGTTAACAACGTACCTACACATTTAAGCTTCATTTTGGAGTCAGAATAACCTAATTCTAAGTGTACTTTTAAATGCCAGAAGACAGTTGTCGAAAAAACTAAAAAAAAGAAAAAAAACTAATTTAAAGTTAAAGCTTCTTTGGGGGAAAATTAATATGAAACACTCCCTACACACACACACACATATATATATACAGGGTAAATCACCTAAGGCTTGCACCGCAAATATTTCGGAAATGGAAAGTGCTTTTGATGTGCAGTTTTCACAGCATTGATTGGTAGTCAGGGGCTCGTACATTTAGCCTATAAATCGATTTTAATAATACTGAGAAACTATTTTTTGAGCAAACATACAATTTTTTAAATGGAACAATGCTTAGTTACATCAACAAAATAAAGGTAGGATAAATTAGAATGTCAATGGTCTTTGTTGCAGGATTCTAGTGCAAGTGGTTTACAAGAAATCTTATTTTGAAACTTTTACGCGCCGACACTTGTACAACCTGTAGTAGCACAAACTAAAAAACAAACAAAAGGGAATTACAATACTTCTGTGGATTCTTACAAGCAAAGAGAACATAGCCCTTCAAAGGTTGTGTTCAAAATGACCATCGGCAGCTTCAATACACGCTTCCAGTCTGTTATGGAAAGACTGTTGCACACGTTCTAGCATTTCAGCGGAAATTTTAGAGCAGGCAGCAATAATACGTCGTTTCGTATCGTCCGGTGTAGTTGGTACATCCTTGTAGACAGTGTATTTCAGCCTTCCCCACAGAAAAAGGTCTAAAGGGGTCAGATATATATACAAACTGGAGGAATCAGGATTGAGATGAAAAACAAAATTCGGTTTATTTAAGAAAAATTGCAGGTTTTCAGGGTCGATGTATACAATGAAAGTGCCTTATTCGATTCTAAAGTTTGATATTGAGATTTCATCTTAAATCCAAGTTTTAAAGCCTCCCTAAATAAAAATCGAAATTTAAAATGGTTATGTGTTTGTATGTGAATAGAACAATTTAAAACTGAGTAACCAAATAAATAGCAAAAAATCGCATTAATTCAGGCGTTTTAAAAGAATGCAAGGCAGAAAGCGTTCAGAAAATTTCTTTCAAGTCATATCAACCTTTACTTGAAAAGTAGTTTTTTGCACTTTATCAAAAACGACTTAAATAGTTTTGATTAATACATACGAATTTAGACATTGGAATAGCAAAACTAATGTCTTAAAGTGTGCGTAAACATTCAGAAAGGTGCGCCAGGAAAAACTTTATATATCATTGAAATAGACATAAAGGATACAAGGCGAAAGTGGAAGCCTCCTCATACAACCTAGGCCTTCTGCTAGGTCGTGCCATACAGGTTGCCTATTGCTGTAGCTCGAGGAAGGAAGGCTTTATCACTATTCCTGCTGTAGGTACGTACACGAACATGAGTAAATTATTCTGAACTAATTAAATTATTCTGCGAGTTAAAATCACTTTTCACTAAGAATCTAAGAATGTTTGCCATTAAAATTAGTGCTACCTGAGAGCGCTTGTATACCACGTGAAACTAACATTAAATGGCACCATTCGTTTATACCTTTACTGTTGTTTTTGCCGGTAACATGTACGCACGCAAACCGTATCAAATGCTGAAATACATACAATAACATATGTGTATCCTTATGTGTGCATTTATGTTTCAAATATCATATAGCATTTTTTGTCCTCATGGGTTTCTACTGGTTTAGAGAACAGTTTCATCTAAATATGGAAGCAAGTCAAAATAAGTTGGCTTTTTTCTTGAAATGTGTGCATAGATATTGATGACTTGAACGTGATGTATTTTTAATATTAATAAAAACTCAAATTTAATGTTTTGTTATTCATTTTGTGATGCATAGCAATTTAACCCTCCCCCCCCCATTTTCTCCACGGAAAGCAGCCTGCATGTTAGCCTATCTCAGTTTATATTGCCGTATTCCTACTTTCCACAGAATGTTACTTAGCCTACCTCAGCCTATATCGTACTTTTTTTCTCTCTACAAAAGTGTCCCTTCATGTTAGTTTATTTCAGCCTCTACCCCAAATTTTATCCAAAAATGTTAATTGCTTGTTATTTGTGTGGTGACAAAATTTACAAGTGAAATTGAAAGCTCGTCTCCTTCTAAGAAAAAAAGGTCGTATGTTCTGTAGAAAACTATATCTCAGCCTATATACTGAAGTCAACGGCCTAATTCACAGCCTCCCTGCCAGCTTTATTGCTAAGAACCGGATTCAGCGGTGAACACTCAGTTACTCCAAACAATAGAAGCCGCTTCCATTGAGCTAAACAGACATCATGGAATAAGCGGGTATACAACTGGTACCTATTTAAGGGTGGTGTGGACTTTTTCATTTTATACTTCAAGATTTTGTGGGACACATATCCTATAACTGATTTGCAATGCTATCGTCTTCCTTATCTTATAAATTCAGATATTCTTTCATTTTACAAATCTAATTTCACATTGATTTCTTTTATTAGAAAACGATATAGACAAAATTTTCTAACATGCATTACCATAGACATAAATTAGTGTTTTAGAATGTTAGTAAAACACAAAACAATTTTTTCCTAATAACATTACCAACTATATTTTTATTCCAAGCCTGCTCATTTATTTCTTGAAGCTTGTTTTATTATTTATAATTTCTGTCAAATTTTGCGTTTTCATGTTAAATTTTCTTTAAGCAGGTAGGTCATATTGGAGGTGAATGAATGAAATGAAACGATGCTCAAATGAGCCCGGGATCCATAGAGCTTAAAATTGTCTAATATTCCACTTCTGAGTACAAGGGAAAACATCGAATAAACCTTGATAACTCACCCCAAGCGAGATTCGAAATCGGAACCTCTGGAATGTCAGCCACATACACTATTCCCACAGCACGGGGCTGGGCTTCACTTTCTTTGTGCTACTGCCTGATTTAGTCCTTTTCTTGATATCGCGATCTTAATTGTAACTATACCTAAATCTTTTTTGCACCAATTTTCATAAAATTATATTTTGTAGCAGCCATAATTTTAAAGCAGTAAACAATCTGCCAACACTAATTTTTCACCATAATTCCAGATGGAACTTTTATAACTTAGTAGCACGGACGGTACTATCAAAACCTTGGAAAACCTAACTAAATAAACGGATATAGGAACATTAAGAAATAAAGACATTTGCATAACAAACACTGCTCCGCGTTGGACATTGCAAAAAAACAACAATGTCCTGAAAAATTCAGGAGGGGTGATCTAGCCTGCCTTTAAGGTCACAGTGTCCATAAGAAAACCTACGGCTAATGAGAGCGTTTTCCTGCTCAGTTTCAGTAGTTCCTGCGACTTATCAAAGACTCCTGTGCGAACTTAGTCCGAAACCATCTGTAGAGTTTCAGATTTTCTCATGCTCCCAGAGTCCCTGAGATGTCTTAATCGGTCTTAAAGACAATCCTAGCTGAGGTTGAGGTGCTGCATTCAAAATCTGTTTTACACTCTTTCATGGGTTCGAGCGTTTGTTTTAAATTCTGAGATAATAGATCACCTGTGTAAAACCTTTTATCCTTGTCATATATATTCTCGTACATTAAAACATCAGCCAGTAATGTTATGTTTTTGAAATGGACGTACACTTTGATGTAAAATTTGATGTAGTAATTTCACCATCCATTCACAAAAAGATGTCAACACCCACATTTTATTCATCGTGTCAATTACCTATACACACATTTCACTCAAAATCGTGAGAATATATTTGATGTGAAATTTGATGGAGTAATTTCACCATCCATTCACAAAAAGATGTCAATACCCACATTTTATTCATCGTGTCAATTACCTATACACACATTTCACTCAAAATCGTGAGAATATATTTTATGTGAAATTTGATGGAGTAATTTCACCATCCATTCACAAAAAGATGTCAATATCTACATTTTATTCATCGTGTCAATTACCTATACACACATTTCACTCAAAATCGTGAGAATATATTTGATGTGAAATTTGATGGAGTAATTTCACCATCCATTCACAAAACGATGTCAATATCTACATTTTATTCATCGTGTCAATTACCTATACACACAGTTCACTCAAAATCGTAAGAATATTTTTTGAGAAAATAAAAAGAACCAAATATGTTGATATGGCTTGGTTGTGGTGGGAGAATTACTTGAAAGTCTCTACGATGTGCCACCTTAAAACATATTAGCATGAATAGAGTATTTACCTGTCTTTTCGATTTTAATTCTCTGTCTGTCTGTCTGTCTGTCTCTCTCTCTCTCTCTCTCTCTCTCTGTCACACACACATATGTAGAACTCTTTTCCTAAAAACAGCCTTTTCTCACGAATCTTCAAAACCATAACTTGTAAATATTGTGGATGTCTCTGATATCGAATTTTTGGATCGAATGTAATAAGGGTAGAGTAAGTAAACGGTTAACGAAATACGTCTTCAATATTCTACGCTTGTAAAACAGTGCAGCTCTTAAGGGAATGCTTAACGGAACAGAACATCAAAGGATACAAGCGCGAAATCCATTTTGGTGTATAACAATCCCCAGGCCACTTTATAATTATTAAGTTATCACACATGGTTTTATTGAGTCTTATTTCCTGTGTTATCCGTAATGATATCAAATCTATTTCACAGCTGATACTCCATGATATTCCAAGCAGCAGAGAAGAAATTTTCAGACTGCCTCGCAAGGTGCTTCCCACCAGTTATGAATTGCATCTTGAGCCACATTTTGCAGAGGATAATTTCACAATTTACGGAGAGGTAAGCGGTAACCATACCCTACAAGTTTACTGCCGAAAAAAAAGTAATGTTGTCTTATATCGTTATCAAATTAAGTGTTAGCTACATAGGCAATACACTCGTAACGTAGCGCTAGTTAATTAAGACAACACAGAATCCATATTTTAAAATAAATACTTTTTTATTTCACTTACGTCATGGACAGCAACAATAGAAGAATATTTCTCAATGTAGAACGCAACGACACTAGTGACGGTAGCTGCTCAGAGAAGCTAACGAAGGGCTTGCTATGCAATGACACTCATGATCGTAGTACTCAGAGAAGCTAACGAAGAGCTTGCTATGCAACGACACTCAGGTCGTAGCTACTCAGAGAAGCTAAAGAAGAGCTTGCTATGCAACGACACTCAGGTCGTAGCTACTCAGAGAAGCTAAAGAAGAGCTTGCTATGCAACGACACTCAGGTCGTAGCTGCTCAGAGAAGCTAACGAAGGGCTTGGTATGCAATGACACTCATGATCGTAGTACTCAGAGAAGCTAACGAAGAGCTTGCTATGCAACGACACTCAGGTCGTAGCTACTCAGAGAACCTAACGAAGAGCTTGCTATGCAACGACACTCAGGTCGTAGCTACTCAGAGAAGCTAAAGAAGAGCTTGCTATTCAATGACACTCATGATCGTAGCCACTCAGAGAAGCTAAAGAAGAGCTTACTATGCAACGACACTCAGATCGTAGTACTCAGAGAAGCTAACGAAGAGCTTGCTATGCAACGACACTCAGGTCGTAGCTACTCAGAGAAGCTAAAGAAGAGCTTGCTATGCAACGACACTCATGATCGTAGTACTCAGAGAAGCTAACGAAGAGCTTGCTATGCAACGACACTCAGGTCGTAGCTACTCAGAGAAGCTAAAGAAGAGCTTGCTATGCAACGACACTCAGGTCGTAGCTACTCAGAGAACCTAACGAAGAGCTTGCTATTCAATGACACTCATGATCGTAGCCACTCAGAGAAGCTAAAGAAGAGCTTGCTATGCAACGACACTCAGATCGTAGCTACTCAGAGAAGCTAACGAAGAGCTTGCTATGCAATGACACTCATGATCGTAGCCACTCAGAGAAGCTAACAAAGAGCTTGCAATTCCTGACACTAATGATCGTAGCTACGCAGAGAGGCTAACGAAGAGCTTGCAATGCAACAAAACTCATGACCGTAGCTACGCAGAGAAGCTAACGAGCTTGCAATGCAACAACACGCATGACCGTAGCTACGCAGAGAAGCTAACGAAGAGCTTGCAATGCAACAACACTCATGACTGTAGCTACTCAGAGAAGCTAACGTAGACCTTGCAATGCAACAACACTCATGACCGTAGCTACGCAGAGAAGCTAACGAAGAGCTTGCAATGCAACAACACTCATGACCGTAGTACTCAGAGAAGCTAACGAAGAGCTTGCTATGCAACGACACTCAGGTCGTAGCTACTCAGAGAACCTAACGAAGAGCTTGCTATGCAACGACACTCAGGTCGTAGCTACTCAGAGAAGCTAAAGAAGAGCTTGCTATTCAATGACACTCATGATCGTAGCCACTCAGAGAAGCTAAAGAAGAGCTTACTATGCAACGACACTCAGATCGTAGTACTCAGAGAAGCTAACGAAGAGCTTGCTATGCAACGACACTCAGGTCGTAGCTACTCAGAGAAGCTAAAGAAGAGCTTGCTATGCAACGACACTCATGATCGTAGTACTCAGAGAAGCTAACGAAGAGCTTGCTATGCAACGACACTCAGGTCGTAGCTACTCAGAGAAGCTAAAGAAGAGCTTGCTATGCAACGACACTCAGGTCGTAGCTACTCAGAGAACCTAACGAAGAGCTTGCTATTCAATGACACTCATGATCGTAGCCACTCAGAGAAGCTAAAGAAGAGCTTGCTATGCAACGACACTCAGATCGTAGCTACTCAGAGAAGCTAACGAAGAGCTTGCTATGCAATGACACTCATGATCGTAGCCACTCAGAGAAGCTAACAAAGAGCTTGCAATGCCTGACACTAATGATCGTAGCTACGCAGAGAGGCTAACGAAGAGCTTGCAATGCAACAAAACTCATGACCGTAGCTACGCAGAGAAGCTAACGAGCTTGCAATGCAACAACACGCATGACCGTAGCTACGCAGAGAAGCTAACGAAGAGCTTGCAATGCAACAACACTCATGACTGTAGCTACTCAGAGAAGCTAACGTAGACCTTGCAATGCAACAACACTCATGACCGTAGCTACGCAGAGAAGCTAACGAAGAGCTTGCAATGCAACAACACTCATGACCGTAGCTACGCAGAGAAACTAACGAAGGGCTTGCAATGCAACAACACTCATGACCGTAGCTACGCAGAGAAGCTAACGAAGGGCTTGCAATGCAACAACACTCATGACTGTAGCTACTCAGAGACGCTAACGAAGGGCTTGTAATGCAACAACACTCATGACCGTAGCTACGCAGAGAAGCTAACGAAGAGCTTGCAATGCAACAACACTCATGACCGTAGTTACGAACAGAAGCTAACGAAGGGCTTGCAATGCAACAACACTCATGACCGTAGCTACGCAGAGAAGCTAACGAAGGGCTTGCAATGCAACAACACTCATGACTGTAGCTACTCAGAGAAGCTAACGAAGGGCTTGCAATGCAACAACACTCATGACCGTAGCTACTCAGAGAAGCTAACGATGAGCTTGCTATAAAACGACACTCATGACCGTAGCTACCCAGAGAAGCGAACGAAAAGCTTGCAATTCAACGACACTCATGACGTAGCTGCTCAGAGAAGCTAACGATGAGCTTGCTATAAAACGACACTCATGACCGTAGCTACTCAGAGAAGCTAAAGAAGTGCTTGAAATACAACGACACTTATCACCGTAGCTACGCAGAGAAGCTAAAGAAGAGCTTGCTATGCGACACTCGTGACCGTAGCTACTCAGAGAAGCTAAAGAGAAGCTTGCTATGCAAAAACACTCATGACCGTAGCTACTCAGAAAAGCTAAAGAGGAGCTTGCTATGCAACGACACTCATGACCGTAGCTACTCAGAAAAGCTAAAGAAGGGCTTGCAATGCAACGACACTCATCACCGTGGCTACGCAGAGAAGCTAAAGAAGAGCTTGCTATGCAACGACACTCATGACCGTAGCTACACAGAAAAGCTAAAGAAGGGCTTGCAATGCAACGACACTCATCACCGTGGCTACGCAGAGAAGCTAAAGAAGAGCTTGCTATGCAACGACTCTCATGACCGTAGCTACTCAGAGAAGCTAAAGAAGAGCTTCCTATGCAACGACACTCATGACGTAGCTGCTCAGAGAAGCTAACGATGAGCTTGCTATAAAACGACACTCATGACCGTAGCTACTCAGAGAAGCTAAAGAGAAGCTTGCTATGCAAAAACACTCATGACCGTAGCTACTCAGAAAAGCTAAAGAGGAGCTTGCTATGCAACGACACTCATGACCGTAGCTACTCAGAAAAGCTAAAGAAGGGCTTGCAATGCAACGACACTCATCACCGTGGCTACGCAGAGAAGCTAAAGAAGAGCTTGCTATGCAACGACTCTCATGACCGTAGCTACTCAGAGAAGCTAAAGAAGAGCTTCCTATGCAACGGCACTCATGACCGTAGTTGCTCAGAGAGGCTAACAAACAGCTTGCAATGCAACGACACTCATGACCGTAGCTACTCAGAGAAGCTAACGAAGAACTTGCAATGCAACCACACTCATGACCGTAGCTACTCAGAGAAGCTAAAGAGGAGCTTCCTATGCAACGACACTCATGACCGTAGCTACTCAGAGAAGCTAAAGAGAAGCTTGCTATGCAACGACAGTCATGACCGTAGCTGCTCAGAGAAGCTAACGAAGAGCTTGCTATACAACGGCACTCATTACCGTAGCTACGCAGAGAAGCTGACGAAGAGCTTGCAGTGCAACAACACTCATGACCGTAGCTACTCAGAAAAGCTAAAGAGGAGCTTGCTATGCAACGACACTCATGACCGTAGCTACTCAGAAAAGCTAAAGAAGTGCTTGCAATGCAACGACACTCATCACCGTGGCTACGCAGAGAAGCTAAAGATGAGCTTGCTATGCAACGACTCTCATGACCGTAGCTACTCAGAGAAGCTAAAGAAGAGCTTGCTATGCAACGACACTCATGACCGTAGCTACTCAGAGAAGCTAAAGAGGAGCTTGCTATGCAACGACACTCATGACCGTAGCTACTCAGAGAAGCTAAAGAGGAGCTTTCTATGCAACGACACTCATGACCGTAGCTACTCAGAGAAGCTAACGAAGAACTTGCAATGCAACCACACTCATGACCGTAGCTACTCAGAGAAGCTAAAGAGGAGCTTGCTATGCAACGACACTCATCACAGTAGCTACTCAGAGAAGCTAAAGAGGAGCTTCCTATGCAACGACACTTATGACCGTAGCTACTCAGAGAAGCTAACGAAGAACTTGCAATGCAACCACACTCATGACCGTAGCTACCCAGAGAAGCTAACGAAGGGCTTGCAATTCAATGACACTCATGACGTAGCTGCTCAGAGAAGCTAATGAAGAGCTTGCAATGCAACGACAGTCATGACCGTAGCTACCCAGAGAAGCTAATGAAGAGCTTGCAATGCAACAACACTCATGACCGTAGCTACGAAAAGAAGCTAACGAAGGGCTTGCAATGCAACAACACTCATGACCGTAGCTACGCAGAGAAGCTAACGAAGGGCTTGCAATGCAACAACACTCATGACTGTAGCTACTCAGAGAAGCTAACGAAGGGCTTGCAATGCAACAACAATCATGACCGTAGCTACTCAGAGAAGCTAACGATGAGCTTGCTATAAAACGACACTCATGACCGTAGCTACCCAGAGAAGCGAACGAAAAGCTTGCAATTCAACGACACTCATGACGTAGCTGCTCAGAGAAGCTAACGATGAGCTTGCTATAAAACGACACTCATGACCGTAGCTACTCAGAGAAGCTAAAGAAGTGCTTGAAATGCAACGACACTTATCACCGTAGCTACGCAGAGAAGCTAAAGAAGAGCTTGCTATGCCACACTCGTGACCGTAGCTACTCAGAGAAGCTAAAGAGAAGCTTGCTATGCAAAAACACTCATGACCGTAGCTACTCAGAAAAGCTAAAGAGGAGCTTGCTATGCAACGACACTCATGACCGTAGCTACTCAGAAAAGCTAAAGAAGGGCTTGCAATGCAACGACACTCATCACCGTGGCTACGCAGAGAAGCTAAAGAAGAGCTTGCTATGCAACGACACTCATGACCGTAGCTACTCAGAAAAGCTAAAGAAGGGCTTGCAATGCAACGACACTCATCACCGTGGCTACGCAGAGAAGCTAAAGAAGAGCTTGCTATGCAACGACTCTCATGACCGTAGCTACTCAGAGAAGCTAAAGAAGAGCTTCCTATGCAACGACACTCATGACGTAGCTGCTCAGAGAAGCTAACGATGAGCTTGCTATAAAACGACACTCATGACCGTAGCTACTCAGAGAAGCTAAAGAGAAGCTTGCTATGCAAAAACACTCATGACCGTAGCTACTCAGAAAAGCTAAAGAGGAGCTTGCTATGCAACGACACTCGTGACCGTAGCTACTCAGAGAAGCTAAAGAGAAGCTTGCTATGCAAAAACACTCATGACCGTAGCTACTCAGAAAAGCTAAAGAGGAGCTTGCTATGCAACGACACTCATGACCGTAGCTACTCAGAAAAGCTAAAGAAGGGCTTGCAATGTAACGACACTCATCACCGTGGCTACGCAGAGAAGCTAAAGAAGAGCTTGCTATGCAACGACTCTCATGACCGTAGCTACTCAGAGAAGCTAAAGAAGAGCTTCCTATGCAACGACACTCATGACCGTAGCTACTCAGAGAAGCTAAAGAGGAGCTTGCTATGCAACGACACTCATGACAGTAGCTACTCAGAGAAGCTAAAGAGGAGCTTCCTATGCAAGGACACTCATGACCGTAGCTACTCAGAGAAGCTAAAGAGGAGCTTCCTATGCAACGACACTCATGACCGTAGCTACTCAAAGAAGCTAAAGAGAAGCTTGCTATGCAACGACAGTCATGACCGTAGCTGCTCAGAGAAGCTAACGAAGAGCTTGCTATACAACGGCACTCATGACCGTAGCTACGCAGAGAAGCTGACGAAGAGCTTGCAGTGCAACAACACTCATGACCGTAGCTACTCAGAAAAGCTAAAGAGGAGCTTGCTATGCAACGACACTCATGACCGTAGCTACTCAGAAAAGCTAAAGAAGTGCTTGCAATGCAACGACACTCATCACCGTGGCTACGCAGAGAAGCTAAAGAAGAGCTTGCTATGCAACGACTCTCATGACCGTAGCTACTCAGAGAAGCTAAAGAAGAGCTTGCTATGCAACGACACTCATGACCGTAGCTACTCAGAGAAGCTAAAGAAGAGCTTGCTATGCAACGACACTCATGACCGTAGCTACTCAGAGAAGCTAAAGAGGAGCTTCCTATGCAACGACACTCATCACCGTAGCTACTCAGAGAAGCTAAAGAGGAGCTTGCTATGCAACGACACTCATCACCGTAGCTACTCAGAGAAGCTAAAGAGGAGCTTCCTATGCAACGACACTTATGACCGTAGCTACTCAGAGAAGCTAAAGAGGAGCTTGCTATGCAACGACAGTCATGACCGTAGCTGCTCAGAGAAGCTAACGAAGAGCTTGCTATACAACGGCACTCATGACCGTAGTTGCTCAGAGAGGCTAACAAACAGCTTGCAATGCAACGACACTCATGACCGTAGCTACTCAGAGAAGCTAACGAAGAACTTGCAATGCAACCACACTCATGACCGTAGCTACTCAGAGAAGCTAAAGAGGAGCTTGCTATGCAACGACACTCATCACCGTAGCTACTCAGAGAAGCTAAAGAGGAGCTTCCTATGCAACGACACTTATGACCGTAGCTACTCAGAGAAGCTAACGAAGAACTTGCAATGCAACCACACTCATGACCGTAGCTACCCAGAGAAGCTAACGAAGGGCTTGCAATTCAATGACACTCATGACGTAGCTGCTTTGAGAAGCTAATGAAGAGCTTGCAATGCAACGACAGTCATGACCGTAGCTACCCAGAGAAGCTAATGAAGAGCTTGCAATGCAACGACACTCATGACCGTAGCTACCCAGAGAAGCTAACGAAGAGCTTGCAATTCAATGACACTCATGACGTAGCTGCTCAGAGAAGCTAATGAAGAGCTTGCAATGCAACGACAGTCATGACGTAGCTGCTCAGAGAAGCTAACGAAGAGCTTGCAATGCAACGACACTCATGACCGTAGCTACTCAGAGAGCTAACGAAGAGTTTGCATTTCAACGACACTCATGACGTAGCTGCTCAGAGAAGCTTATGAAGAGCTAGCAATTCAACGAAGCTCAGGACGGTGGCTTTCGGAATAGCTAAAGAAGAATTTGCAGTGCAGGATTACTTTTCTAACGATTCCGAAAGGAATTGAAAATAAATATGTCAGTCTAGCCATAGCTTATCTTAAAGCTCCAATAAAGTAATGTGAATCTGGTTATATCTTTTGCAAGTGAATCCTTGATTACTAAAGAGATGGAAGGAAAAAAAGCAAGATACAAGCAGCGAAAAAAATATGTTTAAGAAAGATAAAATGATGTACTAGAAAAGACTACAAAGAAATGAAGCTATTAGAAAACGATATTGTTATAATTTAAGGATAACTGTCTTGTGACATTTCTGCTCGATTCATTTTAAATTTTAGTACAGTGATCAGCGTTTAATTTTGTTGCATGTACACTAAAATTTGATGTAGTATTTTAATTTAACTCCCGAGAGATTAATGTTTTTGTTATTTTTTAATTATTGACTATTTTGAAAAAAATGCTCCACACCATGCACTTAAGTTCTGTAATAAGTAATAGATATTTTGTAATTAAATTCTTTAGTAGTATATTAATATATTTTAGAGATGAATGTTTATTATCATACTTGTTTGGGAGAAAATAAATGTTGTATATAAGACTAATATTTTGCTTAAAAATTTACGTAGTATGATTACTGTTCAATAATTCAACTAAATCTCTTAACAGTTCATCTCGTTTTTATCCCATTATACATAATTTCATTGATTTAAACCGAAAACTACATCGTGTGAAACAATCTAAAAATTGTCGACGAATGAAAATCCGAGAAAAGAGAGTTTAAAAATTATAACACTAAAATAACACGTCTTGATTATGTGTCGTTTAGAAAGCATTAATGCTTGTAAAGCTAGTGTAAAACGTCCTGACAGTCCTCCAATCCTGAAGCATAGGTGCGCAATAATACTAACCAGTCCCTTGCATAATAAGGGAGGTGGGGTTCAGCGACTGCCTCCGAGTTCTGATACTATTTCACTTCTCATTTCTCCTCTTTCGCGTATATGGAGTGTCACGGCGTTTTATGCGAGCTGTACAGTACGATTTTTTCCTCGTGACAGGCTTATCTGTATACGCAGCAGTTGGACAAGTCCATTTTATCTCCTGGGAGAGATGTTGGTTCAGTTATAACAGAGCAGCAGGCGCGTACAGAAATGTGTACATAACGTGAGATAAGGGCGATTGCGAGAGAGTGTTTGTTCCACGCAAACATGGGAATACTGTCAGCCGTTCTCCCCTACTCTAGACTACCTTCTCCTCCTCTGCGTTTCTGCCTTTTCACGACCAAAAAATCGACCTGTACAGGTCCTCCTTAGTGTTTTTTCTGCTCCGCTGCATCTAATTAAGTAAATTTAGGTGGATACTTTTGCGGCATAAAAACCCCGAAAGCGATATCCTCCCCTCTTGATTCTACTTAGTTTTTAATCACTCTGGGAAGTATGGCTGGAATTTGCATAATCTCTCTCGAGAACAACAAACTAACAGAAAAAAATCTCATTTTAAATATATAAAAAGAAAAAAGTTAGCATGTTTTGACAGTTTTCAGTATTTTGCATTTCATGTGTTTTAAAGCTTTTAAAAATGATACATGATTTTAAAAATTAACTTACATGCAGATTGTGTGTATGTGTAATACCTGAAAATGTTATCGAATTACAATTTAAGTTGACAGAAATACGTGAAGTCGTGAATAACAAACTTTTTTGCTGAATTTTCCTGTTAATGCTTCAATTTTCACAGATTTATTTTTCCATTATTTTAAATTATACCTATTCTCATGAAATTTTCACGTTCACAAAATGGCTATACTACTAAATGTATTTAAGTTAATTTCGAAAGTAACACATATCAAAAACAAAATTGAAACGTTGTGCAACTTTCCAAAAATTATAAACCTTATAACCTAAAAGGAGTTTGCAAGAAAGATTGTGTGGATGGTTTTCGCTGACACTTTCGGAATAAAGTATACCTAATTTTCGATGAATATAACAAGCATTCAACTGACAGTGACCGTTTTGTTTATTACTTAAACTTAACTTTACTTATCCATTCAAAGAATGTATATATTAGCCAATGACTCGTAAGACTAATTAAATATGATGCTGGATTTATTGTTGCTAGCATTGTGTTTGTTTCTAGGTCTGGATTGATCTAGATACTGAGGAAACAACATCTGATATCCTTCTCCATAGTGAGCGTCTTAATATCGTCAAAGAGGAAATTACCATTAAAAATATATCATGTATACACACAATTACTCAATCTGACAAATCAGCAAGTGAAAAGAGAGAGTTGCAACACTGTTGTTCGTCTGTAAAGAAAAGGGAAGTGAGAGAAGTACGTGCTCTCCGAGAAAAGAAGCAATTAGCTGCTAATGCAACAAATGTGAGAGAGCAATTTACAGATCACATTGAAGTGATGAAACACTCTACAAATGAGAACCCATTTACAAACATCGCTGTTGATTCCTTTAGAAATATTCTAATCATGAACCTCTCTCATCCGTTGCAACAAGGTTGCAAGTATCAGCTTTACATTAAATATTCAGGAAAGCTCTCCAATACTCTCACAGGATTCTACACATACTCATACGAAGATCTGCAGCAAAATAAAACCAAGTGAGTAAATAATTAAATATTCTATATATATACCCTAAATGATATAATAAAATTGTAATAGAAAGTATTTTGCGATGTTTGATTAATAATTGAGTTTAACATGTATGATGAGCCACCCTGAAACAAAGCATTGCACTTTTAAAATGTATATATGCAAGGGGGCGACTTTTCAAGCCAGAAGGGCCAAATGGTATAATCATTATTTGAGGAAAACTATTTTCCTGAGGCGAAAAGTGGGTATATTGCATATATACATATATACTATTTTTATTAAATATTGTATTTTATAGTTTCATTACAAATATAATATTGCAAGGCATATTGCCTTCCATTAGCAGATAAACTAACTTCACTCTTCTGAACACAGTCGTTGGCTCCATCTCATTCAGTAACAAATTCAAGCTCCATCCGGTATATTATTATTAAAGCATCCAGTTATTATAATAGTATGATTTGTAGATTATAAATATTGCATTATGTTCTAATTACAGAGCTAGCAAATTCACCAAATGAAAACATGAAAAAAAAATTAATCCTGCAGAAAAATGAATGCGTTTATAGGAGTTTATTTTGTCGAAACATTAATGTTTGAGTTTACTTATACCTTAACTTTAAATTTTAACCCATATCAAACTATTTGTACTTCATTTACTACCATGTTCGTGGAATTCGACGGAAGTATTTTCATTAGTTCTTTTAAGGATCATCATAATTTGTCTGCGGAGAACCGGAATAGTTCTTGGCCTGTTTCGATAGATCTGCGCTTTTATATATCACCATAGAAAAAATCTAAGGGGGGGCAGATCACAGGCTCACTGCGGCCATCACCTCCTTGAATGGGCTAGATGAAGTTCGCACCATGAAGGCATGATGTGCCTGTGCGCCATCCAGCAACAAGATGATTTCCTTGAACACCACGCTATACATTCATTCACCTTCTATCGAATCTGGAAATAATGCCCACGGTACCATCGAGGATTTGTGATCTGCCCAGTACCTACAACATATTGTGCCGGTTTACACTGCCAGTATTGCTGAAGGTGCACCACAGAACCTGGCGGATGAAATTCGGCTATTTTGGAGATAGCGTAGCATCGTATAGCAATAACCAGTTCTGGTTTGAAATCATTTGCTGAAACAACTGAAGTTTATCAATGTTGAAATAGGGCAATATTAACGGTGAAGAGTCAATTCATAAAATAAATGAGTCGAAATGATATTAAAAGCCTCGTCTCCGCTGATGATGAGGCCTTGATAGCCTTGAAACAACCGTCCATCTTTTACCATCATGATGTAAGTGAAGGCTTTTAATATCATTTCGACTCATTCATTTTATCAACTGAAGTTTATATTGATGCCACTTCTGTCCTGGGAGTATTCGATGAATGGGCAAGTTCTAACTCAATTGCGGCTTGTCTGATGTCCATGTGATCCTCGCGAAATAAAGCTAGAATATCTTCCTCACGCACATCGATAATGGCCTGATCCTTGATGCAGGATCGATCGTAGAGTTCCGTGTGTCTCCAGTCTCCCAACAGTTTGCCCGAAGATACGTGCGAAGGCAAACGATATCGCAGAAAGCATTGTTGATACATGTTCGCGCAGCAGAAACCTACTTGTATCATCACTAGTATTCTTCATTAGTGTACATCTTCATTAATTTTGTTCAGAGTCTTTTGAGACGTGTAAGGGGGAGCTAAGGACATCTCGAGGCCGGTGCGGCAGTTAACACAAACAGCCGCCACTCGTAGCCGACTTAGGCACGAGCGACCGGTTTTCTAACTTCCCATATCCACTGTCTCAAAAGACTCTGAACACAGTATGCCTTAATATTGTATTGCCTCTGGTATGAGAGAATCAGCGCTTTTATACCGGAAAGGAATATATTGGACAATCAGAAATTTTTGTCGAAAGCGTAGAAATAGGAACGTAATTACATAGATACGTTTTATACCTAGCTTTTTGTTTTAAGTCATACATACATGTATACGTAAAGTACAATATGTATTGCAGAATTAAAAGTCTGCAGACGGGAGCGGGGTTCAAACTCAGAACTTTCATTAGAAACCCACCACCCTTAGTACTTGTACACAAAGCACAACTGTGGATATGTAGATCAAAGCAGCAGCCTAACAGGTAATCTTGTTTATTTATGGATGGAATATTATATTATTATTATTATTATTATTATTATTATTATTATTATTATACTGTGATATTTACGGTATATTGCATTAGTATTCATATTATAACCGCTTATTACAATATGCAGTACACAATTAATAACACACAAACAATATTTCGGTTAGATTGATATAACACACAAAGCTAAATGTTAGTTGCCTCGTACGCGGTGACGGCGATTTGGGAACACCATGTATACATCGTGAAAATGAATCTTTCATTGAAGAACGACGACAATACGATATCCCTTAACTGTGATGACTTAATCCAATGCAAAACTTCTACCGTAAAACTTATATCTGAGGAATATTACGCTCGACTTGTTTTTTATTTATTAATTTATTTATTTATTCTAGCGTTAGAGTTATTTACAGGTTGTATATGATATGTGTTTCAGGTGGTTAGCATCTACTACGTTTGAACCATTTCGAGCGCGGAAAGCATTTCCTTGCTTCGATGAACCTGGCTTTAAATCACGTTTCCTTGTACGATTATCAAGACCAAGGAATCTTACAGCCCTGTCAAACATGCCTTTGAAATTTACAACGTAAGTATGTGGATACTAGCAACATTACTTCATTACAAACAGAATCTTGCAACACATATTGCATTCCATTATCAGATAAAACTAACACACTTTTTTAACAGTATATATAGGTATTATAGGTGGGAATAAGCTGCACAATTAGAATACTTTAATTATGTACAATTGACAACTAACCAAACAGAAACTTTGGTTTCTTTCTCTCCAATGAGCAAAACGCACCTCAGAATAACAGTATCGTAATCGCCAAATCAGACATTAGATATTTGAAACAAAATAGATATAAGGTTCAACATTTTAGGATCGCGTACATACATCAACTGCAATCGGTTTCGACCTGATAGTAAGATACATTTATTATAATTATTTATTAATTGAATCCAAAACAGAAGTATACCTATTTATATACACCTAAGTACAGCAGAGGTATAGAATAACATAAATTAATTTTGCAAGCACTGCACAAATGAAGTGGAAAATCTGTGCAATTTTCAAAGAAAGGAAGTAACAAATAAAGTAAAAACTCTTAAAAATGGCAGAATACATAAACTTTAATGGTTTTCTTTCTGCATATTTAAAATGACAATTTCCTCTCGGTTATTTGGCAACTAGAAGTTTTAAAGAAGAAACGAATGCTGTATGGAGTCACGCTAAGTACTTAATATGCTAGCTATGAATTTAGAAACCTTGAGATTATTTCATCACCAATCCTTTACCGAAAATTCTAAATGTTAATACCTAAAGGGCGGGAAGACTTGTGATGTTACATGACTGTCTCTACCCATTACCAATTTTCAGGCATCATTAATATAATACGCACACGCATCTACTGTAGCATTCGCCATATGCCACTATTGCCCAAAATATTGTTATTATGCTAGCATTGTGGAATACATAGACGTGCTAATATATTTTAGTGGTGCAATAGCCATGATACTTTTGTGAACTAAGTTATATTAATGAGCATGCATACCATATTTTATTTTTGTAATTAATTCCACTCATATCCCCACAACACTTGACAACTGGGTTGTTATGTACTAGGGACAGGAAGTATCCTGCCGTATGTAGGACAAATTTGACTAATTGGAAAATATTCTTTCTTTAACACTTTTATTCCATAATAACAACGATATAAATAATTTATAAAAGACAAAATTTCAAAAGGTAACGAAATTTACCAAGCAATTAGTCTATGACTGCAAGTTTAACCATTTTATAATTCTTTGAAAAAGTAACAAATTTAATTTATCCCTTAAAGTATTAAGAATGCTGTTATTACTTTCTTGACATACCAGACCCATACCACTACTAAGTTTTACTTAACAGTCACTTCCATTAGAAGTAAATTAAAATCGCAAGATTTACTTCAAATAATTTGCTTTCTACAATTCAAAACTAATTGGCTTGCTTTATGTAAAACAGAAACGAAAATAACTGTGATGAATAATGCCTGTGATAATAAAAGTTCAATGGTATGTCTCCATTCTGCTAGGCTAAAATCGACGAGGTCTCCCATAGCATAAAATATTTTATGAACAGGCCGGTTTTTGAACACAGCTGGCACGCATAGTTCTTGGATAACGCTGTGCAGACTAGAGTGGCGGCGAGGTTTTAGCGATGTCGAATTTCCATCCAGGACAGCGGGCCCCTACGGCGACGTATAGTGAGCCATCCTCTGTTGTACTACTGAGCATTTTTGCTTTTTTTAATTGCCCCCGAAGGAGGCATAGGGGTGGCCCTCCTCCACTACCCTCGGTGGCGATCACCCCAAAGGTTTCTACATCGCCTCCCCTACCATGCACTAGTACTACTGTCTAGGGGATAGATAGGAAGCGGGTAAAGATTGTCAGGTACCGTCGTAGCAACCTGAGATTTGTGGGTGACTACATAAAGATCCCTTGATACAAGAGAGCATCCAGAGCATTGGTGGGTTATTTGGTAGCGTGTCTGAAAAGTTTAGCATCCTCAGCTTGTACAGTAGACCTGGGTGGTATACTGTATCAAAAGCTCTTTGTATATCAGGGAATGCCGCTGCCGTGGATTTCTTGTTATTACAAGGTGCACTATTTATATTTTGAGCCTAATAATTAAAACAAAGTAATTTCTGATTGAAAACTGCTTTATTGTTTTTTAAAATATTCTCCTTTATGTTCAATACACTTTTGCATCCGTTTGAACCATTTGTCAAAGCATTTATTTCAGTCTTCTTGAGACACCTCCAAAACATGGTTTTTGAAGGCATCAACGGCTTCTTCTGCCAACGAAAATCGTTGTCCACGCAATTTATTCTTGATGTTCGGGAACAAAAAGAAGTCCTTGGGTGCCAAATCAGGACTGTATGGCGGATGACCCATCAATTCTATTTTTTGAGCCTTCAAATTCTCTGTTGTTAGACGAGATGTGTGTGCGCTCGCATTGTCTTGATGAAGAACGATCCTACGGTTCTTGTTGATTCTCCTTACTTCACCGAAGACTTCCGGCAAACAAATGGTTGAGTACCACTCGGTATTGACCGCTTTACGTTCCTCTAAAGGCACTATTGCCACATGGCCAGTTTTGCTGAAAAAGCAGGCGTCCATTTGGTTCGAAGTGCTTCGAATGCGAACAACTTTTGTTGGATTTTGTTCATCTTGAAACACCCATGCAGTCGACTGCTGTTTACGTTCCGGCTCATACGCATAGATCCATGATTCGCCACCTGTTATAATCTTATATACGTCTTTTGAGGTACCGCCATTGTATTTCTTGAGCATTTTTGTACACCAATCGACACGAGCATCTTTTTGAGATTGCGTCAAATTATGTGGGAACCAACGAGAGCAAACCTTTTTCACGGCTAAATAATCATGCAATATTTTATATATGCTGGTGGAACTAATGCCTAGGGTTGCCTCAATCTCACATTATATCGCATGACGATCTTTCATTATTAGCTTTTGCACAGCATCAATGTTTTCTGGCACAACTGATTTTGGACGACCTTTACGAACTTCATTATTGAGCGAACGGCAGCCACGATTAAATTCGTTATACCAGCGTTTCACAGTAGCAAAGGATGGAGTGCAAACTTGCTAAATGTGCAAGTTAGTTGATCGATGCACTCTTGTCTTGATAATCCACGTCGAAAGTCGTAATAAATCATGGCTCGAACATTTTCACGAGTTAATTCCATATTTTTGTTGACACATAATTTTCAAGTTAGTGTAAACAAAACAAATGACGCTCTATTTACAAAATGTTTGAAGTAGATTATGGTCAGAAATGTCAAACTTTCCAATGGAAACGTCAGATGGCACTTACAACATTCAGCCTTGCCAAGGCTCAAAATATAAATACTACCCCTCGTATAATCCTGTTTTATGTTTTCTACAAAGCCTGTTAGTTGCAGCGTGATGCAATGATTCGCCCTGAACCCGAAGTGCTAATTGATTATGTTATGCCTTTTTATGTGTGTCGTTAAACGTTTCAGGATTACCTTCTTGACAACCTGCTGGTGGTACTGAGAAAGCTGATGGGCCGGTAGTTTTTAGGGTCTTGGGGGTACTTTCCCGGGTTTGGAAACATTAGAGCGTTAGCGTGCTTCCAGCGTTTGGGGAAGTATTCATATTGTAGACCATAGTTGCTTATTTCCGTCACCATCTCAATGGCCAGGACGTTCTAGTTGTATAGTACTACATTTGTTATGTGGTTTGGGCCAGGCCCTTTATTGTTTCTTAGATGCTTAATTGTCCATTTTATTTCTCCTTCGTTAGTCTTTCTCGCTCTGTTGTAGGTTGGGCCGGAGATAATATTTGATACACTTTGCTCTATGTGTTCGCTAAACGCTTGGTTATTCGGTTCCTCTTTAGGACAGCAGACTTCTTCTAGTGCGTCTGCAAGGGCAATAGCTATGTCTTCAAGGTTTTGGCATAAGTTGGGCAGCAGTATGGGCGGGACTTTGATCGGTTCTTTAACCAATCGTTTCGTAAGTTGACTAATTTGGCTTGAGCCTGGTTGCTTGCCGTCAACAGTTTGTTCACACTGCTTGTGTAATATTTCATTAGTTCGAGTTTTACCTCGTTGTTCAAGGTGGACTGGTTGACTTAATGTACCAGGTTTCGTGTACGCTGCCACTTTCGTCGTTCGTGATCTCTTTCGCGCATTAAAATAGCACATCTGGAGGGTAAACGATTTCTCTTCGCAGAGGGAGCTTTAGTAGGACATTAGTAATTGTGGCTGCCTATATTGGTGCTTCCAGTTGTGTGGCCAGTTTGCGTACTGGTTCTGGGTTTGATTTTTTTGAAGGTGTGCATCTAGAGTGGTCCTAAATGACTCCCAACTTGCCTGGTTGTTGTCCCTCCTTAGCGGCGGAGCACTTATGTACGGGAATTCTCTATTTCAATCTATACAGCGCAGTGATCGGAGGCTAGTGAGTCTACGAGTTACAGGTTGTATCTCTGCGCAGTGTTTTTAATTAGGATAATATCTAGTACGTTCGGGCGTTTGTGTCTGCTTTGGGGAATGTAAGTGGGTTCTTCAGTATGTGCTATTACGTAATTATTATTTAGCATATGCCTATTAGGATGTTGCTAAACGTTATTTGCGAAGCACCCCCATGCTTCGTGAGCCGAGTTGACTTCACCGGTCGCGATAACTTGATTATCTTGGCCAAGTCCGTTTCTAAATCTTGCTGAGCTGACCTGTTGGGTTGTATAAGCTTACTAATACTAATGGCTGTTCATGTATGCAAATTGACACCGCTACACCTTCCATGTAACCTAAGGTAGGAATATGTTTCTGATTGTGACTTATGATGCTATGAACTAGTATCCCTGTTCCACCTCTGGCTTTCCCATTGGGTCTGTCGGAGTGATCACGCCGTAGCCTGGTACTACGAGTCTGTCTTTACCGGTTAGAAAGGTTTCGCTTAACAGTATCAGTGCTACAGAATTTAGTGCTAGGTGATATTTTAATTCAGAGAGCTTAGAGTGCGCTCCTCTGCAGTTCCAGAAGAGTATTTTATGATTGTCACTTAGCTTTGCGTCAATTTTTGTTAGTCTTTGCTTGTGGTGTCTTGTCTCTATCTACGTCCATTAGTCAGGCGAGTTTGCACGTGCAAACCAAGTGATTATATGGAGATAGCCTGCAACATGCTTCTCCGGAGGTCCTGATAGCTAGAATTTACTGAAAACGTAGTCACAGTGGCTGACTACCATTCGATACACCGTGTGTCTCCGCCTCCAAGGCGGGACAGGTGGGTTCAAATTTTACCACGGGCTATCTGGTCTTTGAGTGACTTTTGATGGTGGGTTGGGCGGTTTGGGTTGTGGAGTTTTAGGTGTAGATAGATTACTGGCATTGTCGTGTTTGTGTGTGACATATTGTTGTGTTTGTGTGCTTTGCCTGCGTTTGCGGTTGTGTAGGTGGTGTATGTGTGTGTGTTTTGGTGTTTGTGTACTGGTGTTTTGTTGTGTCTGTGTGTGCTTATTTCTGTATGTGTGTGTGAATTGTGCCTTGTGTGGTGTCTTGGCAACTGCAGCGTAGGGCCTGCGATTACTTCACACCTCGTCCCACATCTGCCGGTGTCCTGGACGCACTGCAAGGATTGTTGGTGGAAGTCCAGCCGCCTCCTATATTCTGCGCAACCTTTTCAGCGCGCTCCGTGATCACGATATCACAGAGCACACTTATGTGAGGTTGTAGTGCATCGGCTCACGTGGTGTTGCCTGCGCACCTAAAGCAGACTTGCGGTGCCTCACAATTCCGGGCCAAATGCCGGAAACGTAGACACCACCCGCACTGCGTCGGACTTGAGGGGGAGACGTAGTCCTGGATTCGCATTCGCCAGCCCTCTGCTGGCTTATATACGTTGGGGATGGAACAAACCGGCTACTTCCCTTTTCTGGGTTATCTCTTTCGAGAATGTTCTCTGTGGCGGACCACATGGCGTACATATAACCGCCTCACTACATACACATACAGTGATACTTTAATCTATAAATGTTTACCAAGAAATGGCTTCGAAATAGGTAGTGAGTATTTAGATGCATGTAAAATGCGTAAATGACGCTTAGTTGTTTTGTTACAAATAGGTATGTTTCTGTTAGGACAAAATATCGCACATTTCCAGTATGTAAACGTAAATGCTGCATAACATCTGTATAACCTGGAAAAATTACAACAATATTTCGGGAACTACTAAACCTACAAAGAAACTCATTTAACAAACATTTAATATTTTAAGCAACGCTCTCCACTAAGTCGAACAAATGCATATAAATTTTCTATAAGTTCTCTCCACATTCTTTCCTGAGTACTTAAGGGGAAATTAAAAGCATTATCCCAGCAATGTTAAATCTTGAAATTCATGGCGGATTATCTCAGATACTATTTAAGATAATATATTGCCATCTTAGAGGATGTAGATGCTTACTTTCAAAGTACAATGACCCACTTTTATACATATACAATAAGTTTATCTATTAAGGAAGATAGGATCATTTCCTTAATTATACCATCTGCTGATTACAATTCATCAACCATTATTGTAAAAAATAACAAACCATGTTATTAATACCGAAATAGATCCAAAACAACACTTAGAGATTGGTTTTATCATCCTAAATTTAATTTAGTTGTCTTTAAAGGTTTCTGGGAAAATGGTTCATTTATGCCAGAAAATGTCATCCACAGAAAAATATATTCAAAGCAAAAAAGGAGAAAACAAACTCCCATATATTTGCAAATAAGGAAACATTATGGCTTGAGCACACAGAAGCTACCATACCTGACAGAATATCAATTTGTAAAGCAAAATTTCCCATAAAGTTGGGCTAAAGTTTACCACTTCTCTCCAAATTGTGTAGAAGTTATGTGAAGTGGTGAAGGTCTGTAAAGTGGTGGAGAATTATCAGCAAAAAATATTAAACATATATTTAAAACATAAATTTTGTGTCTAGATTGATAAAATATACATCAAATAATGAAGGAATTCCAATTAATAATGTTACTAAATATCATTTTTTGGCAATTTTCGCCATTTAGTCTCCCTTAAGCTTTTGGCCACTAGTGTTCATTACATTAGATTCTTTACTTACCCGCAACTTATGGGGATTCTGATTTTCCCGTGGCTGCAGCAGCACTTCTCTGCTTCCTCTATTGTTGTAGGTTTCTTCTTGTTGAATTATAACCGTAAATCACTAATTTATTCCTACTATTTACAAATTGCACAGCAAACAATTTTCGGCACAAGGGCAATTCTAACCTGAATGCGTCACTTGTTTGCACAAAGAAAGCAAAAACTTATCTTATACTCACCCATACACCCTTCTCTCTCTCTCTCTCTCTCTCTCTCTCTCTCTCTTATATTTCGCATCTTTCTGCAATTTTGTTAAGGTGTTCATGGTCGAATAGTATAAAATCCTTTACACAGGAAGTAACAGAATAACTATTCCTAATTGAGCTGATAGAGGGCATAAAATTAAACATTTTTCTTAATAATGTCCCGAAATGCTTCGTCTTCAATTGAAGTCTGTAGTATGATCCCAAACACAAAAATCAACTGGAGTCATATCTGGGGAACGTGTCGGCCAAGTAAATGGATCTGCTCTCCCTATGCAACGATTCCGAAAATGTACATTTAAATAATTTTGACAATTTAAGCTGAATGTGCGGATGCACTGTCGTCTTGAAAAGTCACATTTCTCCGAATATAAATCGGGACATCTTCTAGTAGTTCCGGAAGCACTTCTGCAAGAAAAGTAAAATATTCATTCAATCGAGCACATATGACTCCACTAGATAGTTATCAACAAATCCAACCCAAATATTTATTGAAAGCTTCCGTTGATTCCGGACATTCTCCACAGCTTTAGGATTCGTGTCACTCCAAATGTGGTTGTTGTGTATATTAAAAAAAACGTCTGGTAAAAAACATGACCCGTCTGTCCATAATATGCGTCTAACAAAATCAGCCTGATTGTCAGCGGTATGTAAGTACCATTCAGCAAATTATTGTCTCTTAAGATAATCATTTGGGATTAATGTTTGTATATTCTGGATCTCAAAAGGGTGCTTTTCAATCTCACTTAAGACTCTCCATACAGACATGTGGCTGGTACCCATAGAAGAGTCGCAGTTCAAGTGCTAGTTCGTGGATTATTTTCAAACCTCTGCAACAACTTGTTTTCAAAGTTTAATGTCCTCACATTTCGATTCTTTCTTGAATCTACTTTCTTTACCTGAAACTGGCCACTATCCCGAAGAGATGATCAAGTCTTGAAAACGTTGTAAGGCAAGGAATATGGCTCCTTATAGATTCGCTTCGCCAAATTAGCATTGCCGTAACTGCTCTGTGTGCCTTTTGCATGTCTGCAAATTCAATATTTGTAAAATGGTGCAGTTTAATGTTTAAAACAAATAAACAGATCTCACAAAATATATTTTATGACGCAACAACAAACTAACTTCAGTTGTTTATTATTTCCATGGCAACAAAAAAAGCTGATACATGATTGCAGCCACAATGTGAGTGATGAGTTCTACTTTCATCAGCCTTTTATACTGAAAACTAAGCATTTCCGGACAATACTTTATTAAGAAAAAAATATTTAATTTTGGGCCCTCTATCACATAAGAAAATTAGGAATAGATATTCTGTTAGTAGTTGGTAATTGTTCCTTTAAGCACAAAACCGACACAAGTAACATGTCTTTAATTGGGTTTAATTGATTTTAATTGGGTTTAATTGGTGTTTCGTGCAAAGCCGACCTAAATAACATGTTCCTTCTAGCACAGGTCACGTGATGTTTGGTATTGGAAGGGTCTTTAATTGTTTCAATTGGTGTTTCGTGCAAAGCCGACCTAAATAACATGTTCCTTTAAGCACAGGTCACGTGATGTTTGGTATTGGAAGGGTCTTTAATTGGTTCAATTGGTCTTTCGTGCAAGACCCGACCTAAAGTGTGTGAGAGTTCACCATCAAAACAAGGATACGGGCGAGTTGACAGTTTGTCATTCCCGGCCACGTGGAGGGCTTTACTTGAAGAAACATTTAAAAAGTCTCCTCCTCGGCTTTGGGGTGGGAGGAGGTAATCAAAATAATGTCTGCATTTCCAGTCAGCTATGAGACATGATTCACCCACTATAAAGTACACAGCGTTAATTCTAATCATATACATCAAATAAAAAAATACAAGTTTCAATTTTTGTGGCGAACGCTCCTAACGAGTGAAAACCAAATCGAAAGGTTTAATTTTCACCATCCTACCGAGACTTGCTGCTTTCTACGACATGAATAACATGCTACTTAAAACCGTGTATGTATACAGCGAGGTCTCCCTACACGTCAGTTTAAAAGACGATCCCTCTCATATATTCTGTAGCGTTCCCCTCTATCTGGAAATGTCCCGGTCAATTAAGGCTATTGACTCACCCTCGCGCATAAGGGCAATTGGGGGAGATGGTCATCTATTCACGGTATTGATTTTTCTCCGTCAGCTCGCCTCCCATATAAAGATTCCCACAACATTGTAAAACTTCGCTTTATCTACGACAGATGGCACAAGCCTACAGAACTTTAGATACAGGTAGTATACGATCCACTATTGATTTTTCATTAAAACTGCAGGAGAGTCAAACACACGTTAATTTATAAGGAAAAAAAAGTTTCTTTATAGAGATAGCTAATTACAGTGTTACAAGCTGTATGTACAGTGAAATAAAAACGAATCACATTTAAAAAAATTCTCATATGTTACACTCACATGACTTTCTCTACTCTTGTACAAACTTTTTCTTACAAATGCTTATTCTGCTTGATTTTACTAGCTGCAATAGGAATACGGTAGGCTATCTTTTCCCACGAGGTGTATGATTCATACAATAAACAGTAATTGAACAATGTCTTTATTACTTAATTAACAACACATCCAAAGGCAGCTGCAACCATCAATAAATTCCCTCCCTTAAGTTACTTAAGTTCATGAAGATTTACAATTTCCTGTCTAAGGGCAATTTATCTTAATATTTCCCGCAGATGTATGATTCATACAATAAAGAGTAATTGAACACTTCCTTTATTAATTCATTAACAGTACACGAGAATATATTACTTAATACACGGCGTCAAATACATTTATAACTTCATCAGATGTGATTAAAGATCCTGGGGAAAAGAAACGTGAATCATTAGACAAGGATAGATATAGCCAGCTAATATTGTTTAACCAATCAAAACACTCGATTACGGAGTGGATTCTTCTGCGCATTCTTTCTGGGAGAGGGAGAATGAACTTCAAAGTCTATATAAGAAGAAAGCAGGAGCGTTAAAGTTCATTCTTAAAGAAATAACGTCTGTGATTGTGATAGCGTGTGTTAGTGCAAAGATCTTCAAGTACTTAATTCATTTTAGATTTCAATTCGCAAGGTAAGTGCATATACTAGATTTCATACAGGAAATTCGTGTGATGTATTCTTAAAAAGTCGAGTGAAGATACTGAAAGTCAAAATCACATTTAAAAAAAAACGTGTGATCACCTAGCTTCGTAAAGTTTGTCTTGCAATAATGTAGCAGGGTCAGTGTCTAGATGTCTATTTAAACTTATATATCACTAATCAATGTCTAAACATCACACAAAAAACTTTAAAGACAATACTGTAACAAAAAATAACAGGGCTTAAGCAAGCTAAAACATAATACATTCTATCTGAACAATCTCATACGCAAATATTCAGTTTTCAGAACGCTAAAGTACGATTGAAAAGGAATATATATGTTAAATCAACTTCCATTTCCACGTAACGGATTACGACAAAACTAGAAGAGAAAGACAAAAGTAGACCAAAAAAGACAGTGCAAGCGCAAATAGTAGTAGTTATTTGGGGCCTTTAGCTACTTTCAACTGCAACTTATTTTAACTCAAGCAACCTTAAGACAGGGCTTCTATTAGCTAATTTTATAATTAATAAAACAATTAATGTTTGAAAATACTTCATTAACATACTAATTAACAAAAATTAACTTAACTCTGAATTTTTCGTTGAAACTCTGTAATCTGCTATAAAATAGCTTGCATAATATATAAAAAATACTCTTACGACATGCAGAAAGCTTAACATACTTAAAGCTTAACCTCGAATGTCAACAACTGAAAAAAAAAATTGAAAAGCGGTAATATGCCAGAAAATGGAGTATAGAATATAGGGAAATTATCCTTTTCTTCATTCATCAAGTTTACATGCCTAAATTATTATTTTCCAGTGAAGATGCAATCGAAGACAAACAAATTGAGTCTGGCAGGACGTGTCCGCCGCTCACCTGTCCCGGCACAGGCCGCTCCTGAGTCCAGCACTCTACCGTCGCCACCACCACTATCACCATTGATAGACGACGGGGCAGCTGCGTGGCTTGATGCGGATAATGCGGGGGACTTCATCATCCCACCTCCGCCAGGTTTCGGAGATGTTGAGAATTTCAGCGTCGTCCAAAATAACGACAGGGAGGATACACCCATGGAGGGAATTTGTACATGCGCTAACTGCGGGTACAAGACCGCGCTCATCGAGTTGCTTCAGTCATTCCAAGGTAAGTCTTTCACTTCTTTTAACATTAATATTGATGCAATTTATTCCCATGTCTTCTACTAGAAGACTGCCTGCTTGATTGTCACAGATGCTAACAATGTGATGCTCCTATTGTTACAGATCTTGAACCTCTACACCCCGAGCCAGAGCCTCAGGCGAATGAGGCTTTGAGAAAAGGTGTCAAGAGACTTCGTGAAGCAGAAGAGGAGCGTGGTTCTGAAGAAGCAACGTGCAGCAGCCAACCCTCCCGCAAATTAAACCATCAGGTGTACGCAGCACATGTTAACGGACCCGCGGCAACAACATCCAGACCAGACCAGACAATTGATTCATCCTCACCATCACCGGCAAAAAGGGTATGTCGAAATGATTATGATGACCTAGAATGTAGGGTAATAGAGTCTGCATTCAAAGGTCGTATTTTCAATAGTAAAATTGAAAATACGGCTGGGATAATCGACCCCAGCGAGTTTCTCGAGGCATGCAGGGGTCTTGTTATTAAGGAAATCGAGTCCACTCTAAAGAAGAGTATGTCTGGGATAAAGATGAGTTGTTCATTGAACGTCTCATACTTAACCCAGACACCTGATCATGAAAAAGTGGAATCGATATTTCTCAATTCCAAGACAAAGGAGATCCAGCAATCATCTAACCTCGATGTCATCTTTCGTGCAATGAAACATGAAATTTTAGAAAATCTAGCCTGTTTTGAAGGCCAATCTAGTTCAAAGACACTGTTCGCAATTCACTCGCTGATAAATAGCGCAGCAAACTATAATCCCCTTCGTGCTTCAGGATACATAGAGTTGCCAGCATGCATCAAGCGAAAGAGGGCAGTAGTTAATATTCAGAATGACGATCATTTCTGTTTCGCTTGGTGCATGCTAGCTTCCAGATACCCTGCAGAACATAATAGCCAACGACCATCATCATATCCTAGAGAACTGCTTCTTAAGGAATTCAATTATGATGGAATTACTTTCCCGTTTTCCCTCGATCAGATTGAACGCTTTGAGGAGCAGAATCCAGATGTATCTATAGCTGTATTTGCTCTGAATGCCAACGACTCAGTGGAGTCCATTCGCAAACCATCTGAGAGGAAGGCTAGACAAGTAAACCTCTTAATGGTTGAAGAGGATGACAAGTCTCACTACTGCCTCATCACCAACTTATCGAGGCTTATTAGAAGTCAGATAACATGTTCTCGCAGAAAAATGTGGCTATGTGAGGCATGCATGACAAGGTGTTCTAATGAGGATGCCTTGAGAGTGCATAAACTGAAATGCAATAAATGCCAGATCCTCAAAATGCCAAAGCAGGATGAGGTTCTGGAATTTAATGCATATTCAAAGTGTGCCCCTGTACCTTTTGTGATTTATGCAGATATCGAATCTGTTTTGAGGAAGGTCCACTCATGTGAACCCTCTGACGCAGAGAGCTGGACCCGAACCATACAGGAACATGAAGCGATATCGATAGCGTTGAAGGTTATATGTAGACATGATCAGTCCTTGTCGAGATTTAAGCTCTTCAGAGGTGACAATGCACTCAATGACTTCTTCAGCGAACTTAGAAAGATTGCTGATGAAGTCATTGAGATATATGGGCGAATACAGCCCATGCATATGTCGCCTCAGGATGTCCTGGATTTCAACAATGCTAATCACTGTCACATATGCAGGAGAGATTTTGCTATAGATGATGTTAGGGTGAGGGACCATTGTCATATCACTGGAGCATATCTTGGAGCGGCTCATAATGCTTGCAATTTGAATAGAAAATTGCCGAATTTTATTCCAATTTTCTTTCATTGCTTAAGCAATTATGACAGTCACTTCTTGATCAGGCACATGGCATATGATAAGGCTCCTATTTCATGTATAGCACAATCATCTGAACGTTATCTGGCATTTACTAAATGGTACAAGGGCATTAATTTCAGGTTTCTCGACAGCTACAAGTTTCTCGATGACAAGTTATCTAGCTTGGCAGACATGCTAAGCGCTGATGACTTCAAGGTCACTAATGCCGAGTATTCTAATCCAGAACATCTGGAACTAATGAAGTGTAAGGGCATATTCCCCTATACATATCTGGACACCATCGAGAAGCTCCAAGAAGAGGAGCTCCCGCCGATAGAGCTTTTCGACGGTGTCACAGAGGAGGAATATGCTCATGCACTTAAGGTATGGAGCACATTCAACATAAAGAATCTCGGGGAATATAGTGACCTTTACCTAAAGACCGATACTCTGCTTTTAGCAGATGTATTCGAGAAGTTTAGAGACTTGTCGCTGGGGATGTATAACCTGGACCCAGCATGGTACTATACTCTGCCATCACTAGCCTTCGACGCCATGCTTAAGACAACGAAAGCAAGGCTCCAGCTAATAAGCGATCCCAGCATGTTAGAATTTTTCGAGGAAGGTATTCGCGGCGGGCTTTGCACGGTATCAAAGCGGTACTCCAAAGCTAACCACGAATACCTTGCAGACTACAAATCTGAGGAACCTCGAAACTTTTTATCATACTGGGACATCAACAACTTGTACGGCAAGAGCATGGCGTCCCCAATGCCGTATGGGAACCTCAGATGGATTGATAGGGATGAAATAGACACCATCGACTTCGCTGCGATCCCTGAGGACTCCAAGACAGGATATGTCCTAGAGGTGGATTTGGAGTATCCTGACCATCTCCATGATGCACACAATGATCTACCTCTCTGTCCCCGGAGTGAGATACCACCCGGCAGCCAATACAAGAAACTGATTGCAAGTCTCGAGAACAAAAGCAAATATGTCTTGCATTATAAAATCTTGCAACAGTGCATAGATCTGGGGCTGCTATTGAGACATATTCATCGGGTGGTATCGTATGACCAAGCTGAATGGCTTAAGGTCTATATTGACCTTAACGCCGAGAAGCGAGCCAGGGAAACTTCCAAGTTTGGTCAAAACCTCTGGAAGAAAATGAACAACGCTGTGTACGGTAAGTTCATTGAAAATGTTCGCAAGTACAGAGATTTCCGTATTGTACCTACCTGGGAGCAAGCACGGAAATTGACGGCTCGTCCAACATATGTATGTAGCCACATTTTTGATGAAAACTTAGTCGGCATAGAGTTGGCTCGAGAGGAGATCCTCATGAACAAACCAATCTATATTGGCCATGCAATTCTCGATCTTTCAAAATTTATTATGTATGATTTTTTTTATAAAGTAATGAAACCCCAACTGAATGACCTGGTCCTGAATTATATGGATACAGATTCATTCATTTTCGAAACTTCTACAGACATTTACAAATTCATGAAAACCAATCCCCAGCATTTTGATACATCAAATTATAAGCAGAATAATGTATATGACATAAAGCAGGCCAACAAGAAAGTGATTGGGCTGTTTAAAGATGAGCTGGGTGGCATGGTGATGACTGAGTACGTTGGACTTAGGGCAAAGCTCTACAGCTATAAATATAACAACAGCACCATCATGAAAGCAAAGGGGATTACCAAAGGTGGAATGCGAGCAATCACCTTTGAGAAATATTTCGAGTGTCTAAAAGATTTAAATAAAAAATTTTTGGCTAAACAAATTTGCTTCAGGAGTACAAAACATAAAGTCTCGACTGTGGAAATTAACAAAATTGCATTGCATGGAGGAGACACGAAGCGCAAGATGATTGATGGCTCTCATGCAACTCTCGCATGGGGCCATTATTCACTTAGGGCCTCGTAATCCATTCCGACTTCCCTGGATGTCACATCCCCATCTCATGTATTATATTGTATATAGATTATTTATTGACTAATTTATTAATTGTATATATTGTATTTATTTATTTTTACTGTTTTTTTAATTATTTTATATAATACAATGTTAATGGCACATTGTTGAGTTAAATGTACCGTAAGGTGGGGTTACTTTGTGACTGTAGGGGTTACTTTGTTACACAGACACAATTTTTCTTATTTTGAACCAGGCGCCACAGCCATTAGTCCAGGAAAGTTAAAATTCGCGCCAGAATTTTTCCCAACATGTCACGCTATCTATGTGCCGCAGCCGGAAGTGCCAGGCCACATTAGTTCCCGCTCTTCATTGAATTGTTGAGACCTGTTTTCGTGCTCTTCACTTGAACTCTGGATACTTTGTCTGTTGAAGCTTAGCGCCTGACGGAGCCAACCGATATAGGTAATTATTTTTTACACTTGATACGTTGGTTAGTTTGTGAAGTAATATAATACTTATTTAATAACATTTACGGAAGATATGAAAACATAACCAAAATATCGACAGGTGAGGGGGCTACTTTGTGACACATGGTCACTGTCACAAAGTAACCCCACCAGGTGTTATTTAAAAATTACAATTTTTTTTCTATTTTCCAGTGTGGGGGAAGGTGAAAAAGCGTTATGAGAACATACAAGCGTAAGCTAGGTGCTCGTTCCTACCGGAACTATACGGAAAATGTCCTAAATGAAGCGGTGCAATTAGTTCTAACAAAGAAGATGTCTCTGAGGGAAGCATCTCTAAGGTTTGTAGTTCAGTCAACATTTGTAACATTTGTGAGAGCAGAGTTTTACGGTAATATACATGTTGATTTTAGAATTAGTAAATTGTTTTATTTTAAGTATATATCTTCGCTTTCAGGTTCAGTATCCATAAAAACACTTTATGGATGAAGACAAAAGAGGCACGGGGCTTGACTGACAAACCCGCAAAAATTCCGGGTCGACAGCCTGTATTCACACAGGAGGAAGAAAATAGGTTTGTGGCTCATACAATTGCCATGTCATCGTTTGGCTTTCCAATAACAACATTTGATCTACGTTGTGTGGTGAAAGCATATCTAGACAGAACAGGGAGAAGAGTGACCGTGTTTAAAAATGGCTGTTTTCCTGGAAAGGACTGGGCACTGTCTTTCATGAAACGCCACAAACAAATTCTCTCTCAACGAATGTCCAAGAATATCACTTATGCCAGGGCCTCGACCAATAAGGAAATTATAGATATGTTTTTTTCTAACTTGGAAAAGGAATTACAGGGTATCCCACCCGAAAACCAATGGAATTATGACGAAACCAATTTGGTGGATGATCCTGGCAGTAAAAAAGTTATCACGAGAAGAGGAACCAAGTATCCTGAACAAATTCAAAATGCATCAAAGGCATGTACCTCAATTATGGTATGCGGAAATGCTGTGGGAGAATTGGCTCCACTCTATGTGAACTATAAAGCCGAGAAATTGTGGTCCACTTGGACAGAAAATGGACCGGAAGGTGCTAGATATAACCGCACCAAATCAGGGTGGTTTGACCACCAAGTTTTTGAGGATTGGTTTGTTTCACTTATGCTTCCAATTCTGAAGAAGCAAGAAGGTTTAAAAGCTATCATAGGTGACAATTTAAGCTCCCACATAAGTCTAGATGTTCTCCATCTCTGCGAAGAAAATGGCATAAAGTTCATCGCGCTCCCACCAAATTCAACCCATCTACTGCAGCCACTCGATGTAGCATTTTTTCGGCCTCTAAAATCCCATTGGAGAGAAGTATTGACGACCTGGAAAAAGACTACCTCTGGGAGCAGATGTTCCACGGTGCCGAGGGACGAATTCCCACGTCTTCTCAGACAGTTGATGGCAGCTCTGAAGCCGAGTGCTAAGGAGAATCTGAAGTCGGGATTCCGGAAGACCGGAATATTTCCTTTGGATAAGGATAAAATTCTGCAGCGGCTTCCACAAGCAGTTCTAGAGGAAAGTTTGGGATGGATGACCAACAATGTGGGTGAGGTCTTCCTGGAAGAGTTAAACAAAAGAAGGATAGAAGTGACAAAAGCTCGTGTTACGAAGAGACGCAAAATGCTAAATGTCCCGCCGGGAAAAAGCATCGGTGCTGCCGACGTCCAAGAAGCCAAGAAGAGTGAAGAAACAACGGAATCCTCTGGGCAGAAAGGGAGCAAGGCACAATCTTCAAGCATGGCTAAAAAGTCCTACCGTAAGAAGACTTCCTTTGTAGAGATGACAGACGAAGAGACAGAAAACAGCAGTGACACGTTTTCTCTTCGCGATTCTGATGAGAGCATGGAATGGCAGGAAGAGGATTCAGATTCGTCAAACGCAGGCAATGCTTCGTTGTCAGTGCTCCCAAATACCAGCAATGTCCTCGAAACCAACGGCACAGATATTTTCCAAGTGGGGGATTTTGTGGTGGTCACTTTCGAGGGTAAACTTTTCCCCGGAAAAGTGACTGATATCATGCATGAGGGATACATGGTGAGTGCCATGGAGCAGTCAAAAATCTACTGGAAATGGCCGACCCGCGCTGATGAAATTTTATACTCTAGGAAAGAGGTTTTGTATGTCATCAACCCCCCGAAACCAGTGGGGAACCGAGGACTGTTCGAGGTAAAAGAAATCGAATAAGCTACCTACCCAAAATGTGAAATACTACGGTGCAATCCTTACTGAGGTGAAAAAGTTTATGTAATGTAAAATAACATTTACCAAAGTTTGTACCAAGTTTTTAATAAACCTTTCATCGTCTAACTTTGTGACAATTATTTTTCCTGTTACTTTTCAAGGTAAAAATAATGCTGTCACAAAGTAACCCCGCTCGGCGGGGCAACTTTGTGACAACTTTCAACCACTATTTGTCTGTGGTTATTAAAGATGTGGATCTGCACAATACATCAGTGTATTGAGGAAGGATGTATAAATATTGTGTAACGGTTTATTTTGGGTTTTATTATAACTCACCAGCCCTCCGCCTGAAAAACCTTAAAATCTGTCACAAAGTAACCCCATCTTACGGTATCAAAGGAGGAAATCAAATTACTGTAAATAAAACACGAGGTACTGCATTTAAGACTCTTTATTTCAGTATTAGCTACAATAAATCCTTTCCATCAATCCATTGGCTATTAGGGAATCCATACCATTTCACTAGAATCCTCTCTCCTTGCCTACGCAAAATCTTCTCCACTAAATAAGTGTTAGGGAATAGTGTAGAATGTAGTTCATGTCCATAAAATGCTCCTTTTATATGATCTCCATCATTATCCTTTATGATGTATGTGGTAGGATTGGTTCGTTTCACATGAGCCACCTGGAAAATTTCAACACTCCAGTTGGGTTCAAAACCCTTTTCGAAATGTCCTTTATTCTTAGATATCCTCACATAATCGCCGACACTAAACCTCCTTGCACTCCTCTTCTCTCTTTTGGGATGGTTATACTTGTAAACAGTCAGAAGAAGGTCATTGTTCCTCACTTCACTGGGTTTCATTTTGATGGTTGAGTGGTAAGTGTCATTGTACTCTGCAACGATTTTAGGTAGAAGATCTAGCCACTTATATGATCCTTGAGCTAGAAACTCCCGATACATCATATTCTTTAAAGTTCTGATTAAACGCTCAACAGCTGCAGCCTTCACATTAGTATAGGTACTGTAGTGATTGATATTATACTTTGCCATTAGATTTTTAAAGTGCTTGTTATAAAATTCTTTTCCGTTGTCACTCTGTATATTCTTGGGTGGCGTTTCCATGTCCTTTAGTATATCTTCCATGGCCTTTGCAACCTGTAGTCCTGACTTGTCCTTTAATGCCCTTGCATAGGCCATTTTAGAGTAGAAGTTGACTGCAATCAGGATATATTTGAAATTCTTGTTGAGATTTGCATGGCGGATCATCTCAACCAAGTCGATTTGCATCAGATCATGCAGACCTTTGCTAACGATCTTCCGACGCAAGAAGTTTCTTCGGGCGGGAGCATGGAGCTCTCTTGCTATATCTTGCTTCACCGTCATGCTATAATCCTAGCCGATTTCAGTTCTTGAATAATTTCTTCAATTTCTTGTGTATGATTATTATTTCCGGCGTCTCTGGATGCAATGAGAAGCCTCATGCGATTCACCAGGTCGTTAGGATCGTTCCAGTAGATGTATTCTTGCCTCGTATCAGGGCGATGCTCCTTCCACTGCAAACCTAAACCCTTGTGTTTCGTTACTAGAGGGCGTATAATGCTTTTATACTTGTAGGAATTGCCTGATCTCAGCTGCCCGTGCTTGCTGAAGTTTCTTCGATGAACATGTGTTGCTTTCAATATTCTGCTATATGTATCCAGATCCCCTTCTGTATATACATGCATTTCAGGTATCCTCTTGAAGATGAGTTCACTTAATCCAGGTGTCACCTCGTACGTTTCATCACCTACTCGTACTTTTTTGTTGAGGAAGTCAATGATCTTGTTCCCCAGCATATAGCTTCCATCTTCGTATCTCACACCGTAGGCATTATCTATTTCATTCTTATCATTCCTTCGAACTTTCTGCAGGAATCTTAAGATATTCTCATCTTTCTCCTCTTTAAGTGGATCACTCTTTTTCTGACTCTCCTCATTGTTTGAAGTAACACTATTGTTTTTCTGAATTTGTAGTATATCATGTAACGGTTCTGCTACTGGCTGAAGAGCTTCACTCATTACTCTCTGGGTCTCAAACTTTTGTCCTTTTAGTGCACGTAACTTTTCCCTTATAGCCTTTGTATGCCTGGCTACAGATTCTTTAAGTCTTATGCTCTCGCTGTCCATCTTGAAATGATCTTGAATTTTGTTATTCACCTCAATATATAGCTGTTCTATTCTGTTGGCCTCAGTTTATATGCTATACTCATTTCGATATTTAGAATATGGCCATCTTTTGCTCGATTGGCCGGAGCAGTAAAGGTGAGTGTATCTCCATTTGCAATAGGAGTAGGGAAGGTTCTGACTATGTTATTGTTTATAGCAAATAATGTATCTGCTCTTACAAAAGGAGGAGTTGACGATGTCATATAGCATGCAACGACCTCTCCGTTTACAGGTGCTCTGTAGTATTCGAGACCCGATGTTAATGTGTATCTTAGTGAATTTCCTCTGAAAGGCTTCGTCTGCAGGCTAAAAACGTGGTGACCTTTCATTTGATCTAATAGCGCATTTATAACATTCACTTGTGATTTAAGAATATTCACATTATTCATAGCTATTGTCAAGTGCTTATCCATGGAACTCTGTTGGTTCGCCATAGTTTCCATATGTTTCACTACTGTTTCGGTGATATCATTTCCAATAGAGGCTAGTCTCCTGTTTAGAGCTTGCTGTGCTTCATTGTGCTTTTTACCAATAATATGTTTAACAAACTTTTTACTAGCTGCATCACTGTCATCGATGGGATCTGCTATCTCTCTTATTCTTCTTTTTTGAAAGGAAGCGTTTCCATCTGAATCAATCGCTGGTGTTCTTGCATTAACATAGTCTGATACATATTTCCTATTCGGTACATCGTAGTCCTCCTGAGGTGATAATATTATCTTCATTCTTATTGTATCTAGAATAATGTTGTTTCCAGCGTCTCGTTTAAGTGCATGTTTGTCCAGGTATTTCATTAGAGACTCATATTGCCCATCTAGCGATTTCTGGATGTGATTCCTTATCATAGTTTCAAGTTCACCCATACGCTGATATGCCACTTTTTCGGTGAATTCCTGCATTCGGTTTTCGGTAGAAGTCGTAAGGGTGTCAACATAACGTTTAGTGCTTGCGTCATTGTCTTCCTCGGGATCATGAACAATGCATAGTCTTTTGTTTTTAAATTGATAGTTTCCTTTTCCATCTCGGTTTATGATGAATTGATGAAGTGCTCTTTTAACTGGAGCAGTCCTCTGTGAACCGAACCTGTCAATACTCATTTCGATCTATGAATGATCCTTTTCTTTCTTTTCTACTTTAATATATACATCGAAACCGTTCCTATATCGACCCTCATTCATAGGGAATTCAGGAACTATCACTACAAATGGTCTTCCTTCCGAGACACTTTCCCAAACACCCTTGCACAGTTCTTTAAATTCAGTATATGACATGTCAGTGTTCACATAATCCTCATATATATGTTTCAAGTTTAAATTATCCTGCTTGAAGAGAATAATCATGTTCGTGTTGTCTCTTATTAGATGTTTAGGCACTTTAGCATACGACTGTGCTAAATATATAGAGTCCACATTACGGTGTCTGCCCATGCTGTAAAAAGAGGCGATCTTCCCCTGCTTTTCAGTGATTACGTCATCAAAGATAAATATGGAGTTTTCTTTAACTTCAGAGGGATGTAAGACACTTTCTCCATCTTCATATGTGTTCACTTCTATCCCTTCAATGTTTTCGAGTAGATTGATGAGATATTGATACTTTGGCTGGTAAAGGGACTTTGAATAGATGTACAAGTTTTCAAAACGTAAACCATTCACATGAAGCAGCATATTCAGTAATACATTAGTTTTTCCGGCGCTTGAGCTGCCTAGAATAAGAGCTCTGACATTAGAGGGAAATAACTTTCCGTGTCGATTGCATCTAAAATCACTTTCGAAGTCTAGCACCTGAATGGGCAGGGAGCAATCTTGCTTCACGAGCTCCATCTTAATAACTAAATATAAAAAAGCGTGCTTAGTGTATATATACATATATACCAGGTGAGCCTGGATTTCAGTTTGTAGCTTGAGAGTATAAAAGTCCAATACTATTTTAAAGTCAGCTAGTCTATCATGGGAGCTAGGAGGATCAAGATCTCCAGAGGCTCTGGGTTAATTAACTCTCTTATTAATTGGCTACCCTTTGAAGCACATTTACCGGGCTACAGATATTGCGGTCCGGGTACGAAGTTGGAAAAACGCCTACAGAGAGGAGACCCCGGAATTAACCCATTAGACGAAGCCTGTAAGCAGCACGACATCGCCTACGCTGAGCACCGGGACTCTGCTACGAGAAATATAGCCGATAAGATCTTAGCCGAGAAGGCGTGGAAAAGAGTACAGGCATCAGACGCTACTTTAGGAGAAAAGTTGGCCGCCAGGCTAGTTACAGCAATTATGAAGGGCAAGGTGGCTGTAGGTGCTGGCTCCAGGAAGAAAAAGCATGGAGGATTTCTGCCTCTCATTCCTATTATTGCAGCCCTAGGTGCTGCAGCTGGAGGAGCAGCTCAAATCGCCACAGCAGTGAATAAGAAAAAGGCTGCAGATAAACAGCTTGCAGAAATGGCAAGACATAACAGAGAGATAGAAGCAAAAGGAAAAGGTCTTCAAGTGAAGAAGAATAAGACGAGAAATGTCAAAAAGAAGAGACGCAACAGCAAGAATGGAAATTCAAAAAACTCTGGAAGAGGACTGTACTTGTCCCGGAAAAAGCCTTGAGTAACATTGATCTCGACATGTATGCTAGACGTTTAAAGATTCCGCATTTTAGAGGTGTATATATGATTGATGAGTTGCCTACAAAGCCTCATCACCATGAGAGGATTATCGTCAATCTCGATTCTTCAGCGAATGAAGGTACCCATTGGGTTGCTGTAAGGAAGGAGGGTATCATTGCATTTTGTTTCGATAGCTTTGGGAACCTAAAGCCTCCTAAAGAGATAGAAAGGTATCTCAGAGGTGTTAGGTTAATGTATAATACTGAGAGGTTTCAGAGTTTTAGCTCAGTCATCTGTGGGCACTTGTGCTTACAATTTCTATCACAATGAGTTACACTATTGCCGTTAGCGGTAATGAATCTGTTCTGACAACACACCTGAATCCTCCTCTGAGGATCGATCCTAAAGGATATTATGAGATCGCTCTTTTGAATTTTGAAACCTTCTATTCTATTCCCAATGTGGATCATAGCAATAATCAGTTTCATTACATTTACAATGACAATCTTAAAGTCATTGATATACCTCATGGAACTTATGAGATTACTGATATTAATGCATACATCAAAGATAAGCTTCAATTGGATGAGGATGTCTTCTTTATTCGGCCTAATAATAATACAATGAAGGCTGAAATTAAATGTCCTTTTCCTATGGATTTTTCAAGGGAATGCTCTATTGGATCCCTTTTAGGCTTCAGTGAAAGCAAAGTCATTCCTGCTAATCAAGTGACTGAATCTGATTTCCTAGTAAACATATTTAAGGTGAGCATAATACGAATCGAGTGCAGTATTGCAACAGGCTCTTTCATCGACGGTAAAAGCGGACACTCGATCTATGAGTTTTTCCCTTCTGTTCCGCCAGGATATCATATTTCGCAAGAGCCTTCAAATCCCATTTACCTGCCTATCATAGACACTAACTTTATCGATCAAATCACTCTTCGAGTAGTCGACCAGAACGGTCATCCCATCAACTTTAGAAACGAGGATATAAGCATAAGACTTCACATACGTCGTAATGGGAATAGATTTTAGCAGAAGACGCCTACGAGGATATAATAAGCCTGCGCATCGTCGTATACATCATACTCTACCTGCGACACTCAGTGTGTTAACATCGAGCAATAGGAGGTTCCTTGAAGCATTGGGCTTCAGAATTCTGTGATGGACATCTTCAATGTGACGGAAACACCTACATTTGAGGACAAGATTGCTAAAGAAGAGGAGCATGTGTTTTTACCGTATAATACATCGGCTCTGGATGCGAATGATGAAATTAGAATCCCTTGTCAAGCTGAAGATTTATATACTCTACCTAACCGGAGTTATCTCTACATTGAGGGATCTGTTACTAAACCTAATGGAACAACTACTACAGCAAGGCTCACCAATAATGCTATTGCATTTATGTTTGACGAGATTCGATTGGACATGAATGGATCGACTATAGACAGAACAAGAAATCCAGGGATTACATCAACTATGCGCAACTATGCTGCACTCAACTCTATGGAATCCAACCGTTTACTCAATGCTGGATGGTGCTACCCTGGAGAAGATGTGGATATTGTGCATCCTGCAAGTGGAGCATTCAACGCTATAGTACCGCTGTCAATGCTTCTGGGATTTCCAGATGATCACAAGGACCTCATACTCAACAGCAAGTTTGAGCTGGTCCTCATTCGATCAAAGGACTCTAAAAACTGTATTCTGGCAACCGAAGGAGAAGAAAATGCTATTGTTAAACTTACACGTATCGAGTGGCGGATGCCTATAATACGCCTTTCTGATGGTGAAAAGGTGGAGATCCTTAAGATTGTCAAGTCAGACAGGCCATTACACATAGCCTTTCGAAGTATGGATCTGCATACTCAACCTGCGGTACCTCAAACTAGATCATTTACATGGAACGTTGCAACAACATCGAGACCCGAGAAACCAAGATTTGTTATTGTGGGAGCGCAGACTTCGAGAGTAAATAATGCAACTAAAGACTGTTCCGAGTTTGATCATTGCAACATAACCAATTTGAGACTGTACCTCAATAGTGAATGTTATCCCTACCATGATATGAACTTGGACTTTGGAAACTCTAGATTTGCCTCGTTATATGAAATGTATTCAAAGTTCCAAAGCTCCTATTATTCGAGAGAGAATTACCCCTTATTGAGGAGAAAAGATTTTCTTAAACATGCACCGATATTTGTCATTGACTGCTCACATCAGCCTGAGGAGGTTGTAAATGGAGCTGTCAATATTAGACTGGAAATTCAAACTAGTGCAAATATTCCTGCACAGACATCTTTGTATTGCTTGATAATTCATGACAAAGTATTTACATACAAGCCCCTGTCTCATGTGATGCAGTCTTTAATTTAAATGTAGCTATTTTATGCTTGATATAAGGAAGTGTAAGGGGGGATTTTCGTGAATAAAAGCAAGTTATAAAAGATATATTTACTTCTTTATTTTCTTATTATACATTTCCAGCGCCTTCTGCCTCCAGCTCCTTGTCCCTACATATGTGTCTGCATTTACAATACATAGGTTCTGCAGATGTCTATCTATATAGGATTCGAGTCTTTTTATTAGTGATAGTACATCATAATTCAAATGAATTTCACCGTAATTTAAAGACGTATTAAAAAGTGTAATTTTTCCACTTTCCATAAACACCGTGATATTATAGGAGAATACAACATGTTCACTGTACTCTCTGTTCGGACACTTATTCACTTTCAGATATGTTTCGAATTCTGCGAGACTTTTTTGAATTATCTGCCAATCATATTTTGTCATATACACGAAATTATTATTGTCTGTTTCTTTTATGAGGAGCACTGGGGTTTCATAATACAATCCTATATTGACACTACTGCTTCTTGAGGTGTAGCCGCCTTGGAGCACGAGTGCGGGTGCTTGCATCTCTCTTCGGGGTGTTAGCGCAGGTAATTCGCTCTTCCAATAGCGCCAACCTCCTATGGAGATCTTCAAAGGTTTTATTGTTCTTCCTCCTGGTGGGCTTCTTAGTAGCGGACCTGAAACATTACATATTGCCTCTATTAGAAAAATCATTTTTTTAAATAAATTCGCAGGTCTCCTGAAAGGAATTGCACATGTTAGACACCATGAATGGGAGCGATGTAGTTTTATTTAAAGCATGCGTGTTCTTTCATAGATTTGAAATTAATACTCACTGTATTGCTTTGTGTAATTCTGCTCGTTTCCTGGGTGAATGTTCAGGAGTCACCTGGAGCATATCGCCATCTACTTGCAGATTGATTGGCCTCTCTTGGTCATCCAAAGTCATCAAAAGCTGCGGTACATTCGGGAAATCTACTTCATCTATGTCCTCTGTAGGAATAGGCGTTGTCTGACGATTTCTGGAACAATTTTAATTATTTTTTTAAATATTAGATATTCTACAACCCCCGTGCAGGGTAAGGGCATCTAGATATTTTTCAATGCCACTTACCTTAAGCTTCCCCGCCTGAGTAAGAATACAGCGCAGTTTTCATCACACAGGAAGTACGACTTCATCTGATCGTGCACCTCTGGCTTCTCGCATAGGGTTGCATGCGTATCACCATTACAAAATTCAGAATGATGTTGGTGTGCATGGGTGGTTACAAGGACATCGACATCATTCACGCCTCTGTGTTGTTCCTCATCTGCATCCCCTCCTCTGGAAGAACGAACATATTTCAAATTCGTTACTTTCTTTAAAGATTAGATGTAGCATAGTATTTCCTAGAAAGGAATAAAAAATAGGGTCTACTTACAGGTACCTTCTTCTGTAGACTGGGCAGTTCTCTGTGCATATTTCTCTTGAAGACATCTGGTCATGATATGAGGGCATGTTACAGACAATTGAATGTATGAACCCATTGCACTCCTCATTGTGGTAGTAGGTGTAGTGGTACGCTTCCTCTCCACACTCACTCCAAAAATCTTCCATTCCTGCCATACTAATAACGTGCAGATTGAGAAACTCTTTCTACAAAAACCTTCAAATAATACTTTCAGGGTGCTAGGCCTGAGACCTTATATAGCAGTGGTATAATGGCGGGGGGGATAATTGCAGAAGGATAGGGCGGCGCATGCGCGGTCATAGGGTTTGAGGGCGGAGCTTGAAGCGAAGAATAGCCGTCTATTAGCTTTCACGGATGCGGTCCATTAATTTTTAAATTTGCAACTGTACCGGATTTGAAAGATTTATTAGACAACATGGGAAAGCGGTGTAGCAATGGTTCTCACGGTCGGTGAATCATGTTTCATCCTTAAAGTAATTACCTCCCCACCCCCCAGTCTGTACTTTCCTTGAGGAGGGATTTAGGTCGGGTCTTGCACGAAAGACCAATTGAACCAATTAAAGACCCTTCCAATACCAAACATCACGTGACCTGTGCTTAAAGGAACATGTTATTTAGGTCGGCTTTGCACGAAACACCAATTGAATCAATTAAAGACCCTTCCAATACCAAACATCACGTGACCTGTGCTTAAAGGAACATGTTATTTAGGTCGGCTTTGCACGAAACACCAATTGAAACAATTAAAGACCCTTCCAATACCAAACATCACGTGACCTGTGCTAGAAGGAACATGTTATTTAGGTCGGCTTTGCACGAAACACCAATTAAACCCAATTAAAATCAATTAAACCCAATTAAAGACATGTTACTTGTGTCGGTTTTGTGCTTAAAGGAACAATTACCAACTACTTCTGTTATATCCTGGATATTAAAGCCCCTTATAGTGCATTTCAAATATTTTAACGGCTGGTCCCATAGCTTAGTCGGTGGAGCATCTGCCTGCTGTGCGAGGGGTCCCGGGTTCGACTCAGGGATTCGACTCCCGGCTGGGGGGTGGGAAGGAATTTTTCTCTAGCCAAGATTATTCCCCATCCTCCCCAGAGTCTGCTAGGATGAATGAGAGTGTGAATGTGCGCGCGTGTATGTGTGTGTGTGTGTGTGTGTGTGTGTGTAAACGCGCACGCGCGGTCTAGTTTATAAAAGATAAATCACAAATGCTATGACAATTGTATACCAGCTAACAGCATTGCCGATAGACAATATGTACCAAAGGTAAAAAAACGCCGGTATGACCATTGCAGGTGTATAAATGAAACAACAACAAAAAAATTCTTTTAACACATTTCTGTTAAGAATACTGTTATGAGGTTACTGCACAAAGGGTTATACGAAGTATTGTTAGAAGTAATATAGAAATTAAAATAGAACACAGCAGTAGGGCAATGCAACACTAGCAGCGATGCTACGTAGCTAGGCAATAGCTAGTATATACATACATTTAAAAGATGAAGGAGAATGCTGAGGAGAATATAATTGCATTCGTATGAGGTAGAGTGTTTTCATCCCTTTATAAACAAAAGCATGCTTTCATCACAGAATACTGTCATTATTATGAGTATGAGCTTTAAGTACTTGCACTTTATTAATATCAGCCCTGCCAGCTAGCGACCTAGATTCCTGTTACCCATTGATCTTTTAGATGGTTTAAAAGCCCTTAAAAATTGTAACATCATCCACAATTTTTGTGACATGTGCTTTTCAGCGCAGAATTAATGAAGTCTATTTAGAGACACCACAATATGAAAATATGAAAGAAACATCCAAAATACGAAGCACATACAATTTTAATCCCAAAAATTCTATATCCCAGTTATTTAGAACAGGCATATGTCGTTAATTTTAAAAATAAGTATTTCTAACTTAACTTCTGTCCGTGTTTAGTAACACGATATCAAATGAAATACTATAAATCCTAATAATGTTATAATCTTTTCAGCATCATGAAACTCTTGAACTTAAAAGAAAAAATAAATTACTGGTGACTTTGCCTTGAGTTAATAGTAGTCATAATAAACGAAAAGCAGCTTTACATAGACAGCTGGAGTGGTCAATGTTTGCCTCGCGGCTCTCGTTCTGAGGATCGGTAGTTCGGTTCGAGGAAGTAGGGATCGAATCCCATTCCAGGTCTTCTTCTCTGACTAGTGCATGTGGAGAATATTTCCAAAGCCCAGAGTGGTTCGGAGTTCACGATAAAAAAGAAAGAAGAAAATGTAAGCTTCTTCGTTCTGTCGCTCCATCTTCAAGGTTCTATAGAGAATAAAGTACAATGAAAGTTTTTCCGACAGTAGGTAAATCGTATTTCGTATAAATCCGCTTTTCCAAACGTTCCAGGAACTTCAGTCAATACTTCCCTCAAACATTCTATACACTGGAGTGCAATATGTAGTTTTTATAGAAAAAAACTCAATAATATATCGCGAAATCTTGTTCATTGCCATGAAAATATTAATGGGGGAGGGCGATCGCATAAAACCAATATTTTCATGAAATACGAAACTTTACCATCATATCATGAAATATTAAACTTTTAACAAACGTATTGCTCTACACATTACAGATCGTAACATTCCCTTTTCCGATAGTGCTATCAGCCATGTTTTAAAACAGGCATGGGAAAATGCCTTCCTTTGGCGAGTCACCAAGTACGCAATTTGCGCTTCATTACTCGGCAAGGTGAAAAACAGGCAGCGACGCCTTGAGTCCCGTTTAAGCCACCTCTCGTTTACAATATGAAATTTCATATTTTACACGGTCTTTTGTTATTATTAGGCCTAGGATTTTCATGAGAGAACATATGTTTTTTGGTAAGACTGATATATTTCTTATATATATTATATATGCGCTATGAAAGTACTAATCAAATTATAGTAATTTGTTAAGTCATATTTGCACATGTATGGCCATTTCTTTCTGATACAGTATATTTTAGTAAGTAAAGTATTCTTCACATTTTCACCCTTTCAAGAAGCAAAGAACTTTCCTCGTGTAATTTTCTTCTTCCTTGTTCATTTGAGTTGCCAGCTAAGTAGAAAGAAGTTTTTCGAAGTAGATACAATAGAAAGTTTGTGTGTTAAAAATTTGTACAAGGTATTTATTGTATATGGCAACTCAGGGCTCATAAGATGAAGTAAAAAGAAACATGCGAAAAAACTCACAGCACACATTAACTATGTGCTGATAATTTTAATAAAATAATATATTGTAGGTACCAGAATTCCAAATTCCATAGTTTAGCTTCCTTCTCGTGTGCATTTTATTTTTAGATAAATAGTTCATCATAAACTACTTAAATTATTTTACAACTGAAATTTTGCCTCATTATAATCTTGTTTAGTCATATTTTTACTTTCTCTACTAGTATAGTAAGTAGGGGAAATATTATATTCCACCCAAAAATTTGATGTCGAGATTTCACCGGAAATATGTGTTTTGAGACCCCCTGAATAAAAAAAAACATTTTTAAAAGAAAGTCCGTGTTGTGTGTGTGTGTGTGTGTGTGTGTGTGTGAGCGTGATGTGTTTGTGTGTGCGCCTGTCTGTGAACAGCATAACTCACAAACAAAAGTCGGATAAGTACCAAACTTGGTATTTAAGTTCAGTATCTTCCAAGGATACGGCGCGAAGATTTTCAAGAAAATTCCCCTACTCCAACTACCGTTTACCTGGAACACTTTTCGAAAAATTTTGTTTTCTGAAAGATTGCTCTAACGATTTTGATTAAAATACCATATATTGAAGATATCTGCATGACAAATAAGAATGTATATCTGAATTTTATGGGAATAGCCTCTTCATTCGGAAGGAATTTTCTATAATCTTATATAACTGGTAAAGGTTAAGCGTTAAACGAAAACGTGCTACACAAAAAAAAAATCTGATGTGTTGCACTCACGTGACTTTCTCTACTCTTGTATACTATTTTTACAAACGCTTATTTTCCATCTAATTCATATTAATCGAGATAAGCATTTGCAGAAACTATCTTATTGCTAATTTTCTTGTAGGCACAAGGGGAATATGGTAGGCTTTAAGCGATAGTCAAATCGTTTAAGAGTTGGTTGCTATGTGGAGCATTCCATTCTATTTGCATGTCCAGGACATACGATTAACGAACTCCCATTTGAGAAAAAGTATAGGTAGGTTTGGAAAATTGAAACAAATAACAAGAAATATCTCGGAAATGGGTTACTCGACAAGAAAACTGTATATGAAAACTGTGTGTTTTAAAGAGATCTACAGTTTTGATTAGTAAAATTTTGTCTTTCTCTTACGGTTTACTAGTTACGCGAAAGTCATTCTGAATAAAGAGGATTTTTGGGGACATTCCCAGAAAATTCAAGATATAGGTACCTTTCATTTACCATGAAAAATATCTTAAACTTATGATATTTTAATTAAAATTGCTAGAGCCATTTTTGAGAAAATAAAAAATTTCAAAACATGTTCCATGTAACTCAAATGCCAAGTTTCGTATTTATCCGAATTTTCGTTTTTGAGTTATGCTGTTCACAGACAGACACACAGACAGACAGATAGACACACACACGGACATGTTTCCAAAAATGCTTTATTTACATTCATGGCACCTCAAAACATGCATTTCCGGTGACATTTCGGTATCGAATTTTTGGTGGAATGCAACATTTCCCCTTCTTCTATACGTTGTAGAGAAAGCACAAATGTAGGTCTCTTTAAAACACATAATTTATTTTAAATAAGCTTTTTGTAGCATCAGCCATTACTGAGATATCCGTTATGAATGATTCCAATTGTTCATTTCTTGGTCAATCTTTAAAGTTGTTTCAACACCCAGTTGTTTCTAGCGGTTACGTGGAAACAGTATGCAATTCTAAGGCTAGCATGTGGCTTCCAGTTCTTAAACATACGACTATCGCTGTTATCTTTGTATCTATAACGAAATGTGTAATGTAGCTATTTCTGCAAAGGTGTATTTGGATTAAAACGTAGTAGATATAAAAGTAAGCTTTAGCAAGAATAGTTTGTATACTCACTAATAAATGATAGAGGGTAGAGAAAGTCAGATGAATGTATCACATCAGAATTTTTATGTTACCGTGCATATTTTCGTAAATGTTAGGTCATAATAGGATATTTGTTTTTGCATATAAGGTGATTTTTAGGTCATAAAATCCTAGCCCTAGTTATGATACTTGCACATCCTACTGTTCTCTTTTTAGAGGTTCTGAGAGAGAAGGATGGGTTTGGGACCACTTCGAGCAGACTCCTATCATGCCAACATATCTCCTGGCGTTTTTCTTGGGTGACTTCACTGCAACTAATTGCACTAACTGCAGCAGCCATTTCACAGCGTGGACAAGAGCACATCTTGCAGAACAGACACACCTTGCTTTAGACATGGGCCCTCAACTGCTTACATACTTCAGTGACTTATTGGGGATGTCTAGCCCGCTTCCAAAACACGATCTGCTAGCACTTCCAGCGTTTATTGGGAACGGTCTGGAAAACTGGGGTCTCATTTCCTTCGAGTAAGTAAAAACATTGTGCTGGTAAGTTTTTCTTGGAAAAACCATTAAAACACAAATTAGTGCTTACTCTGTAATTCTTTATATTCTATATAAGAACGTAATGTGTAACATTTTCGTAAGAATCCACAATGAAATGTAGGTATATCGTGAAAATAATCTGGTTTTTAGTAATTTATTTTCCAAGAAATGTGTCGATGGAAGAAGTTACTAGTAAGTTCAATAGCAAACCCTTCATACTTAACCTTACCTGAATTTCCTGTGGAAGAGTCATTTGATATATAAAGACCATATCCAAATTAATAACAACCCATTCGAGCTGCGAGGTATCGATATAAAAGTCGTAGTCATGTAACGGCAGTACGCAAGGCAGGTGAACATATAGGTATGCTTAAAACGAAACAGAGCTGTAGAGTACTGTGACACAATTCATTCCCCTCTCTCGCTCCCAACGCAGGCATCAGAGCATTTTCCAATTATTTAGTACAGGTATTGCTTCCTTGTAGCTTAAATATGTAATGAAGTTTTTCTCTTCTAATTTTTGGATAGGTAAGCAAAGGCGCTAAGTCACTTTAACACAAAGCTGCAGTAATGTACGAAGATGTTTTATTAGCGAATATCAGTATTTCAATGCTAGCCTGACTTGACACAAGAATAACGTGTTTACAGATGAAGCTTGGGCAGAATAACGTACCTCTCTGATGAAGCCCAAGAACTTATCATCGGCTGTCTGGTATATTCTGATATACATAATATTAGTGTCACGAAGACGACAATAGATGCAAAACTGCGTCTTGTGTAAGAAAAGCAGCCGTGGCTAGTGCACAATATTTACCACTGAGGGTGGCTGAATAGCAAGATTTACCAGCGAGCCACCGGTTTCACAAAGTTTAATACACAGTTCCTTCTCTCAAAATGAGTACACTGCGTGGTAATATGTTTTCCAGTCCAACTGTCTGGCCTTGATTACACAAGCATGATATTACCAATATTACTTGACAAAGCCTGTTTCACATATTTCAATAGTAACATACATTACAAAGGAGTATTTGATCTCGACTTCAGAGATTTGAATTCAAACATGGCAGTTAATGTTTTGCATGCTGTTTCTATGATAAATTTTTATCCTCTACAAATTAGAGATTACTTGGTAAGACTCCTGCTGCTCCAAAGCAACTTCATGGTACCGAGTTGCACATCCGCCCAAGATTTTGGTGCGTGAGTAGAGGGGGGAGATAAGATAGTTTTCGATGACCCCTCTGTGTAGTGAAGAGGTTTTATGTAGGGGTTGGTGTGAGTTGGCGTCAAAGTTGGTGTTCTCGAAGCTCTCGATGATCTTGCAGCCTCGGATGCTGTAAACTTTAAATTACACGGTTTGAATTTACCGCACCGCTCACGCAGTTGGTAATACAAAGTTATGTCTGGCGTGGCGGAAGATAATTTCTTGGCGGGTATTCTCCTATTCAGTGATAGTTGAGATGTAGCTGAGTGATTCTTTACTCTATTACAACGAAAGGTCTTAGGTTATAGTCACCTTCGTAAAGGTCCTAATAAAGTTGGATTTGTAGGAGTTTTACAACATTTATGTTATGCGTAATAATTTTGTAAATGTTTCTTCTCTTCCGATGCATTTTAAGATTTTTAAAACTCTATTAGTTTAGTTCGGCGGCGCCGTGGCCGAGTGGTTAGACCGCTCGCCTCCCACCGAGGCGGCCCGGGTTCAAACCCAGGGACCTGCATGTGGGATTTGTGGTGGACGAAGCGGAGTCTGGGCGGGTTTTCTCCGGGTTCTCCGGTTTCCCCCGCCATTCATTCCACCAACTTCACCATCATCACCTTTCCTTTCATCCATTTCACCAACATTTCGTTTCATCTACTTCCTTCATCCCATACCAGGCATCAGCTGATCACCCATCCTGGATACTCTGTCTGATCCATGAGTGTCTGCTCCTCGACGGGCCTCTGACCCCAGGCACCCGCCTGTAAGTCCTGGGGGGTGTAAGTCCTACATAAGAGGAGGGTAAACAGATAATTAATGAATGAATATTAGCTTAGTTCGTAGCAATGATAACTCTTTCCTCAGAATCTCTTCGTGTTTGGAAAGGTAAGGTAGTTATTTAAATAAAAAATTCAATAAATTAGCTTTCACTAGAATGTCTGTTTTATTTCACTTCTGAATATGCTTGTTAAAGACGAACTAAGTATATGTGTATATATAGATATATAATATTTATAATATATATTATATATGTTATATATAAATATAATTATATAATATATAAATATATAAGTGTATATATATCGTATATATATAATCGATAAACTTTGACATTGGATTATGGCCGTAACGTACGCATACACTGCACAATTCTTATTGACTTCAAAACACCATTACATGTAATAAAGAACAAATAACATAGTGCTTTAGTTATTTTCATGAACATATGGCATATTTTGTCACTTTTGTTCCATATTACTGACTGTCTGAAGTCGTATCGCATGCATTTCACCCGTGGCATCGTGGAAACTTGGTTGTATTCTCTTTCCACTGCCAACATTTGAAATCCCAACATAGCTGAAAATACGATTGAGGGCCCTAAGCCGCAAGGCGCAGCCGAGGGATATTTTTTAGGAGAGGAGTGGAGCAGTTTCGGCCTAAGCGACGACAGAGCGTAGCCGAGGGATCTGCGCGTCTAAAACTCGAATGATTCATGTTGGCAGCAATTCCTTCCAAAAGTCGCCAAACCCGCCAAAAACGACTATATAACAACGGCCTCATAAAGGGAGGGTGGATGGGCATTACATTACCCCGGAGCAACATCTACTACACCAAAACGTTCCTCGTTGAACAAGGATTACTGTGGATAGCAAAAAAAAAAACCCTGGTTTCGTAAGTAAAAGCCTCTATTTTCACCATAATCCAATATCAAAGCACCACCTATATAAGTATATATTATATATATATATATATATTAATCAAATATTTTACCTACACATTGACTACGAATACTCATTGAAATTTTTGTAATACAATAATTAATTCTTTACTACTTTTTGTTTGCTATACTGAGCAATTCCCGTGGCGAATTTATATAAGACATGTTTTCGCTTTTCTGTTACGCGTCTCCTTCTCGGGTAGGTTAGGTTCATTAAGTCATTATTTTGTTCTTCAGAGATGTTATAACATTCATGTATTTTTTCTTAAACATTTCTCTAGTGGTTGTACTCTGGTTTTCTCTTCTCGTCAAGTTATTGTCTTTCGTTTTCTCTGGGTAGAAGTAAGATATACTCGTATCTATTCTTATTTTCGCAACCTCTTCGAAGCTCCTATTTTCATCTTCACTGCATTCTTCTAGCAATGGAATTATAACCTCATTGCCATCTTCTTTAATCAACAATGTGCGCTGCTCAAAATCGAAGATGCTTAATCAATGATATAAGGTATCAGTATCCAACATGAGGTTTGCTGCTATCAATTCACTCTTCCAGCTTGGATTTCTAACATCACCTGATGCCTAATTCTTTCCTTTCTTTTACCTATAGCCACGCTACACTAAACTCCGTAAACTGGCAAGTAGTTTACTGTGCTGTTCTTAATTAGCTCTTTGAATGAATTTTCGCTGTAGACAGTTGTTGTAGCTGCAGTCTCCACCATTTTGCATTATAAGTAGATTTACATACGGTGGGTTCATTAACTCCGTTTTGTTGTTAGCAAGATTTTTGCCTAGCATAGTTTTATCCTCTATGATTTTGCGAAAAGGACTCATTTTTGGGTGTTCCTGTAGTTCTCGGAGCGTTGGCTCACTGGCAATTGTTTCTGGGTTGATGATGGCTCCAGATACGAGGTTTGCAGTGCCTTGAGCCATATAATGGTCCTCTATTCGTTTTCCGATGATATGATTTGTGTGTGGGTGTTGTTATCCGGCATCCGCGGTTGAGAATCATTTAGGTTCGTAACCTGTGGGTCTCTCTTCGACTCGTTGTCCTCCGTGGACTAGTGGTACCGTGCTAGCCTCTAGTTCCCAAGGTCGCGGGTGCAAACCAGGCGGAGAGCGATGGATTTTTTCGGGCGTAAAAATCCTTAGCACGGCTTCCTTCGGAAGGGAAGTAAAGCCGGTGGTCCCGTGTCGTAGATTTACGGCATGTAAAAGAACCTCAAGCCTGATAAGAGGCCTCTGAGAAAAATTTCCGGTCTTTCACGCCCAATATAGAATGGGACGCTAAGAACCATAGTAGTTAAAGAGCGTCCATACATAAAACTCAATTTTTTTCTGTTCGACTCCCTGTAGGCGTAGTTATGTTCTGTAGGTAGCGTGTACGGATTTCCCATATAATACCCATGAGCTTGTCTTTGATTCCTGTTATGGCAATGGTAAGGTTGGTAGCCACGCCTAGGAACATCATTTCTCCTGTTAGTGTAAATGTAATTCAAACTAGTGTCACTTGCCACTTGGTTTCCTGCATTTCTCCCATTCCTGTTAGGATAAGGTCCTTTTGTGTTTCGGTAGATGTTTCTATTGTTCTGGAGGTTGTAACCATTGTTGTTGCGGGCAGAATAGATATGACTGTTTTGTTTCCAATTTTCGTGCCGTTTTGATTACTTTTATTTCGATTATTTAACACTTGTGTGTTCGTGGATGTTCTGTTGTTTTGTGTTTGTGTGTAACAGTTAGAAGTACCATTGTTGCAGTTTCCTGAATGAGTTTGCTGTGTGCCTCTCTGCGGTACCGATTGATACCCAAAAGCAGTTAGCAATTCTATTACGTCTGTGAAATCCATAGGTTTTGCAACTATTAGGTTATGTCATTGTGTCAGAGAAATGCCTAACTGCAGCTGTAATGTCTTATTCAGAAAAGTGAGATTCAATTAGTTTCATTTATTAGCTATTTTTAGAAAGTAGTCTATCTTGCTTATATTCTCTAATGGGTTAAATTTCCCTGTGGCTAGCTCTACCCTTATCTAGTTCTGTCTAGACTCCCAATAGCTTGCTAAAAATAAAATCCTAAAAGATGTGTTATTTTCATTTCCTGCAAATGTAGATTTTAGCCGTTGTTCATTTTTGCTTTCTCTACTACGTATAGTAAGTAGGGGACGTATTGTATTCCACCCAAAAATTCGATATCGAGATTTCACCGGAAATACATGTTTTGAGGCCCCTGAATCCAAAAAAAGCATTTTTGGAAACATGTCCGTGTGTCTGTGAACAGCATAACCCAGAAACGAACAGTCGGATAAACACCAAACTTGGTATTTAGGTTCAGTGTCTTCCAGAGATGCGACACGAAGATTTTCAAGAAAATCCCCCCACCCCAGATTACCCTTTACATGGAACATTTTCGAAAATGTTAATTTTCTCAGAAATAGCTCTAAAGATTTTGATTAAAATATCATGTGTTTAAGATATTTTCATGACAAATGAAATGTATATCTCGAATTTTCTGGGAATGTCTCCAAAAGTATTCTTCATTGTGAACGATTTTGTATAACTGGTAAACCATAAGAGATAGACAAACGTTTACTACACAAAAAATGTATATCGCGTTAAAATACACAACTTATGTCATATACATTGTTTTTGTTGAGTGAACCATTTTCGAGATATTGCTTGTTATTCCCTTAAATTTTCCAATACTTAAACTTTTTCTCAAATTCGTTATTCATGTTTTTTATGTCCTGGACATGCAAAGAGAATGGAATGCGCCACATAGCAACCAGCGGTTAAAATATTTGACTATCGCTTAAAACCTACCATATTCCCCTTGCATCTACAAGAAAATTAGCAATAAGATTAACATCTCGATTAACATGAAGCAGATGGAGAATAAGCGTTTGTAAAAATAGTTTGTACAAGAGTAGAGAAAGTCATGTGAGAGTAACACATCGGATTTTTTTTATGTCCTGGACATACAAAGAGAATGGAATGCGCCACATAGCAACCAGCTCTTAAAACATTTGACTATCGCTTAAATACTACCATATTCCCCTTGCATCTACAAGAAAATTAGCAATAAGATTAACATCTCGATTAACATGAAGCAGATGGAGAATAAGCGTTAGTAAAAATAGTTTGTACAAGAGTAGAGAAAGTCATGTGAGAGTAACACATCGGATTTTTTTATGTCCTGGACATACAAAGAGAATGGAATGCGCCACATAGCAACCAGCTCTTAAAACATTTGACTATCGCTTAAATACTACCATATTCCCCTTGCATCTACAAGAAAATTAGCAATAAGATTAACATGAAGCATATGGAGAATAAGCGTTTGTAAAAATAGTTTGTACAAGAGTAGAGAAAGTCATGTGAGTGTAACACATCAGATTTTTTTTACAGGCATTTCATTACAACCATCATTCTAAGTACGCTGGGAATCTTTTTTATTTTAAACTTGTGTCCATTTCTTTGAGGAAAGATTTAAATGAATCCCCTAACTCTTCATCAAAAATAGGTGGATTGATTTCACTGAGTAGTTGGTTAGCGTAATTACAATTTCATGTGTATTTGTTAAATAGTGTGTATTCCAATCATGTTGTGTGCGTGTGCGTGCGTGCGTGCGTGCGGCTCTGTAGCTGTTCTATATGTAAAGATTTTCTTGATTCGGGCGCTAATGACCTTTCTGGTTTTGTGCCCTTAAACTCCACTTCATTCATCACCTCTTGAATACATTTTCATGCTAGTTTTCAACATTTTCAACATTATTTACATAATAATTTACACTATTACACTATCAGGTTATTTCTATTTTCTTTATCCTGGTTAACACTTTCTTGTAACATTTTATTTCATTTTTCAATTCTTCATTTAATGTTGCTATTGCACCTTTATGTGCTAGCATTTGAGCGTTTATGTTCTCTAATGTGCTACTGTTTTCATTTCTTATGGAACTAATTTCTTGTTCTACATTGCTGTTTAATTCAATCACCGTTTTATTTGAAGTGTCTATTTCATTGTTTATCCAATCTTTGAATTTAGTAGTACTAGCTGTGTTATTTTCATTTTTCTCATTGTACTCTAAGTCTCAATTTGCTTATTTCTGCAAATTGCATTTCTAACTTTTAATTTACATCATCTGTTAGCTTTTGGTTTTCAGATTTTATATTTTCTATCATTTCTGTGCTAACCTTGGCTAACCTAGCTTTTCTTCTTTTCCTCTGTCTGTTTTTTTTTTAATTCTTATGTTTGAAAATCTATCTTAGCATTTGAGTATTGATACTTAGATCTCAATTTGATTCCCTAATTTTAGCTTTATATTTTCCAACTCTGTGATCAGCATTGACTATATCACCATATTACTTGCTAACTGCACTAATTTTATCACTTAATTCTGTACTAACTGCACTAACTATATCATTTACTGTATTGACTTGTATAGTAGTGTTTGTTACTTCTATGCTGACTGCATTGACTTTATAACTTATTGCATTGACTTCATTAGCTAAATTTGTGCTAACTGCATTGACTTGAAGTTTTAATTCACATCCTGTTTACCACAGCTTCCTGAAATTGTTGATTCGAGTCTATCTTTGGTTCTGCATTTGATGCAGCTTCCCTATCCTCTGGTCCATTTCCCTCGTTTTTTCTTTGCGTCTCCATGTCATGACGACTTTTTACAGTTTTCCCAGTACTAAAAACATACACTTGTAAGTATAGATGTACCACTTACTTTTCGACGTCTCATAGTCCTGGAGATGGGTTGAGGATGTTGTGGTCCTCTCTCTCTCTCTCTCTCTCTCTCTCTCTCTCTCTCTCTCTCTCTCGACTCCTTACCTTGGTCTCGAACTCAGATCTATCATTGGTGTCGTCCCTTCCTGGATCGTGAGCCTCGCGTTAGTGCGCCATGGTGAAACGTTTTCAAAGTAAGGGTTTGGTTGTAGGAGTGTGACATCACGGTTGATGTGCGATGATAAGGTGTCGTCGCTGACTCCTGCTTGATGTTCTCGAAGCTCTCGATGGTCTTGTAGACTCTGATACCGTAAACTTTGAATTGCGCATTTGAATTTACCGTGCCGCTCACGTAGTTGGTGATACAAACTTATATCAGGCGTGGCAGAAGTGAATTTCTTAGCGCATATTTTCTTATTCAGTGATAGTGTGTGTTACGCGTAATAAGTTTGTTAATGTTTCTTCTCGTCCGATGTATTTTAGGTTTTTTAAAATACTACTAGCTCAGTTCGTAGCAATGATAACACTTTCCTCAGGATTTGTTCGTGTTTGGTAAGATAAGATAATTATTTAAATAACAAATTCAATAAATTAGCTTTTACTAGAATGGGTGATTTATTTCACTTTTGAATGTACTTGTTAACGACGAACTATATGTATAAATTATATACATTGTGTGTGTGTGCGTGTGTGTGTGTGTGTGTAATATCATCATATATAAATCAAATATTTTACTTACATATTTAATACGAATACTCGACTTTCTTTGTAATACAATAATTAATCCTTTACTACCTTTTGTTTGCTGTACTCAACAATTCGCGTGGCGAATTTATAGAAGACAAGTCTTTCGCTTTTCTGTTATGCGTCTCCTTGGGTGAAAAATTTTCTAACACTTTAAAAAATTTAAAGTTATTTACTCGAGCTTTGCTTGGTTGCTAACGATGATAAAATAAATCGTACAATTGATTTAACAATTCTTATCTTAAATAAATAACATATTTATAAACATAACTATTTACAATTGTAATTCACATAGAACATATTTATACTTCATTTTTCTCCTCTTATTACATATTTATGTTTTCACAATAGTTATTTCATTGCGAATTCCATCCTTTTTTGTTCAATCTCCTTAGCATATTCTTTTTAACGTTATTCAACTTTTCTGTTCCTTTCTAATTAGGTAAATACAATTTTAATTAATAAGTTTAACGGAAAGAGATGGAGTTTGCAGTAGCCGTGCTGTTGTAATGTTACACCTAATTGTAATTGCCTGAAGCGAAATTTGTTTTACTATTGCTCTACTGCCATTGGGGTAAACATGCTGCGATAATTGTGTTATTCCGGGCATCTTAACACTGCAGACCAAAAAATGTGATACCTTAATTTTTATCCCCTTTATTTTCTATTTACATGGAAACAGTTTCGTTATTTTTTTTTATTTCCTTAAAATTGACGCTAATGATTTTGATTAATGTCTTGTTTAAGATATTCATATTACAAATAAAATGCTTTGTTGAATGTGATAAATTAATTGTTCCTCGTCTTTATCTTCAAGCCCGACGAACGTTTTCAAATTAAGCCTGAACCTGGCCCGCGGGCTTGGCCCGAGCCCTGCAGACCTCTAATGCACAACACCGTGCGATAGTGGCTCAATGTAAACAAACGCTAGGTCGCCGGCCTGCTGCATGGGTTGGGGTTATTCAGACCACGTATTCACTTCTCATTCAGAGGTGGGTATGTAGGATTCAGTTCATAGATACCTGAATTAAGTGAGGAACAAGAAGTGGCCTAGATTAACTACTGAAGCAGCTGCATTTGAAACGTATTGATGTCTCTTCTTCGTAGGATTTCCTTAAATAATAAACTCGTCTCCAAAACCTACATTAATTGTAAATAAACTGTAGATCACTGAATTTAAAGCATCAACATAATACGTGTCTTTACTCTGGAACCCAGGCATTGAAAAGGATAAGCTGGTTTCTTGTTTTGTTTCATCGAACCGCCACAGATGACTATAACTTTACAACACCGTTGTTTGGTAATTAATGCGCCTTAAATGGCTTACTGAAAGGAGTTTATAACACACTGCTCGCATTTTAACTTCTCTTATCACTTACCAAAAGTCGGGTATTATGACCTTACATAAACAGGATTACGCAGAAAGAATAGTCTGATTTGAGTCGCGTAGTACTGAGGCATTGCATGCGCCTGCGCGGTGTGTGTATGTGGCATGAAGTGGGAAAGATCTGCCATTTACAATTATGGTTGCGTGGACTGCAGGGCACTGCTCTTTCGCTGTGGAAACTTACTTAATAAATAATAACTCTCCCATTACTGTTCAACGAATCTTTCGTCGCCATTTAAGGCTGAGACGTCACGATGAAGTTCCTGATCACCGAACAACCCTAGGATTGGTGCACCAATTTCGTAGCATTGCATCTAGCCTTAAGATGAAAAGCCCAGGACGCCCAAGGTCACAACGTACTCCTGCGCGAGTGGAGGAAGCCCGCCAAGCTTTCATCCGCAGTCCTCGGCGTTCCGTTGCCAGGCATGCTTTAGCGATAGCAATGTCATGTCGTTCCCTGCAGGGTATCATCCATGATGATCTACACTTCTACCCCTACAAGATGCAGGTTGTGCAACAACTGAACGAACGTGATAAAGTTGCCCGAAGGAAGTTTGCAGCAGTGGACTTCCTTGGTCGCTTAGCAGCCGAACCGCAGATCTTGGGCAACTTAGTGATGTCTGATGAGGTGCATTTTGAAGTTAGCGGGGGTGTGAACAAGCAAATTTCCGGTACTATGCACCAGGTAACCCACGTGTGCTACATACGAAACCGCTCCATAGCGAACGTGTGACAGTGTGGTGTGCCGTTACTTGATTTGGTATCAAAGGCCCATATTACTTTGAGGACCACAGTGGCGTCTCTTACTGTTACTTGTGACCACTCTGTGGATATGGTTAACGCCATTCTTCTTCCAGCACTGGCCAACCACAACCTACCTCAGATATGGTTCCACAAGACGGGGCAACAGCTCATACGGCTCGACGATCCATGGATATCTTGCGACCTGCATTTCGAGGCAGATTAATTGATGCAGTAATTTGTATCACAAATTACTTAAATGTAAATAATGATTGTAATATGAATATGCATTTTTATGTGACATTGATTTGAGATGTTTATTGATTGTAATTATTGTTGAAAAGAAGTTTATACCGCCTTACTGAAACTGACAATAATAGCGCGCAATAATGCAGCGAGGGGGTGAGGTGTTTATCATTATTGGAAACGAGGAAGTTACGTAATGTTGGCGCGTTTTTTTCGTTGAGAACCTTCTGGAATATTTCCCTAGAGCATATGTATTCATAATTTTCATTGGATATTAAAATAGACGCTAATGTTGGCGCGTTTTATTAGCCAATAGTAACTCAGTTATAATCTTTAGGCATATCGGGGAGTGGGTGTATAAAAAGCCAAGTCAGAGGTAGATCGCGGTCAGTTCATCAAAATTCTTAGTACATTACACGTCGCCTTCAGTCTGTCAGTTCATCAAAATTCTTAGTACATTACACGTCGCCTTCAGTCTGTCAGTTCGTCGAAAGTATTTGTACGGCAAACTTCGGGTATCGATTCACAAGTTACGCGCAGCAGAATTATGAATAATCTAAAGTGTTGTAAGGTTAATTATACAAAAAGTTGAAGTACGTGGATTAAAAGTGATCAGTAAGAAGTTATTATAACAGTTTCAGTTTGGCGATGTGAAGATCAATGTATAAATGTGATAGTTAACGTGTTCGACAATAAATGTGTAAAACAAATTTCTTCATCAGTGTTATATTTGGATAAAAGATTCCTTTCCGTTTACACACTCTGATCAAGAGACATGTTCGACTGAGAAATAATAGCTAGCCGGAGGACAGTAAACAAAACTTAAAAATTCTTTCAAACACTAATACTACCACAAATTGCTAACACTAGATGGAGCTACAAACCGAACAAATGAATGACGTCACAAGATGGCTTCACATGAAGTAAACACACATACACAAACATCACAAGCATCAACATTACAAGAAAACCGTTACAAATTGGTTACCACAACGTGGGACTACAATAATGTTAAATAAATACAACATAAATACTACTACAAATTGGCGCCCAACGTGGGGCAGAGTGACCAGGAAAGGATCAGAATAACCAGGAAGGGGCAGAATTAACCAGGAAGAAGTGAGATGACCAGGAAGGGGCGAATGGAGAAGCGAACTGAACTACAAGACGCAGATTCCAGAAACAACAAAAGGGACGACAGACTACGCGGATGATTGGACATCGTAATTCCGAGATTAAAAGGCAACAGGGGAATTCAAATACGGAACACCAAAACGACGTAGATTCATCGTAATACAACGCAGAAGCGACATATAATCTAGGAGAGAGGGGCAGGAAGCTGGACATCAAAGTAACAGCAACAGACGGCATCACAAAGGTCAGAGTATCGTAATTTTTTTTAGTAAACAAAAACAATGGCTACTAATAATATTGAAGAAACAATGATGGAAGGGGATAGTGTAACAGTTAGCTGTAATTCAATACAGATTACAGAAAATAGCTCAAACGATGTAGTATTGGAGGGAGGAAATGTTAGTGCAGGAAGTGAGAATAAAACAGCAGGAAATATTAAATCTGATACTAGTATGATTATGGAAATGTTGAGAAAATTTGGTGAAAAATTATATCAAATCAGTGAAGATATGGAAAAGAGAAATGAGAGAATAGAGCAAACATTCAATCAAAACAATGAAGATATGAAAAAAAGGAATAGGGAAATAATGGGAGATATAGAAAATAGAAATAGGAAAATAATAGAAGGATTTGAAAAGAAAGTTATGAAGCTAGATAGTAGTATGCCAAAAATGAGAGATGAAAATCAGGAAGTAATAGCAAGTGAGATAGGAGAAGTTTCAAAGATGATGCAGTAATTTGTATCACAAATTACTTAAATGTAAATAATGATTGTAATATGAATATGCATTTTTATGTGACATTGATTTCAGATGTTTATTGATTGTAAATATTGTTGGAAAGTAAATTTATAAGGCTTTACTGAAACTGTCAATAATAGCGCAATAATGCAGCGAGGGGGGTGAGCTGTTTATCATTATTGGGAACGAGGAAGTTACGTAATGTTTGGCGCGTTTTCGGTAGAAACTTCTGGAATGTTTCCTCCCTAAAAGCAATATGTATTCGTGGTTTTCATTGGATATTAAAATAGACGCTAATGTTGGCGCGTTTTATTAGCCAATTGCAACTCAGTTATAATCTTTAGGCATATCGTTAAGTGGGAGTATAAATAGAAGCTAAGTTAGAGGTAAAGTCAGTCAGTCCTTCAGTTCGCCGAAAGCATTCATACATTACACGTCGTATTCAGTGCAGTTCATCAAAATTCTTTGTGCAATACACGTCGTCTTAAGTTCGTCAGTTCGTCAAAAATATTTGTATGAGATACGTCGGCTATAGATTCACAAGTTACGAAAATCTAAAGTATTATAAAGTTAATTATACACAAAATTGAAGTGCGTGGATTAAAAGTGATCAGTAAGAAGTATTATAACAGTTTCAGTTTGGCGAGTATCTAGATCAATATGTAAAAGTGATAGTGAACGTGTTCGACAATAAAAATTATAAAACAAATTTCTTCATCAGTGTAATTTTTGGATAAAAGATTCCTTTCCGCTTCACAACCTGTATAGAGACACATGTTCGACCCAAGATAAGATAATAGCTAGCCGGAGGACATTTGAAATGAAATCACACAAAAACTAACACTGATGCAAATCGCTAACACAAGATGGAGCTGTAATTCAATACAGGTTACAGAAAATAGCCCAAACTTTTTAGGATTTGAGGATGAAAATGTTAGTGCAGAAAGTGAGAATAGAATAGCAGGAAATATTAATTCTGATACTAGTATGATTATGGAAATGCTGAAAAATTTGAATGAGAATATTGGGACATTAAGGGAAGATATGGAAAAGAATAATAAAGAATTGAGGGAAGATATTAGTAAGAGTATTACAGATCAATTAAGGGAAGATATGGAAAAGAATAATAAAGAATTGAGGGAAGATATGCAAAAGAATAAGAAAGAATTGAGGGAAGATATTAGTAAGAGTATTACAGATCAATTAAGGGAAGATATGCAAAAGAGTCATATGGAATTGAGAGAAGCTATAAACAAAGATCATAGGGAATTTAGGGAACGTATTGGTAGGAGGAATGAGATATTAGAGCAAAAAGTAGATCAAAGCAGGGAAGAAATTGAAAAGAAAGTTACGAAGCTAGATAGTAGTATGCCAAAAATGAGTGATGAAAAGGAAATAATAGCAAGTGAGATAGGAGAAGTTTCAAAGAAAATGTTAGACATGAGCAGAGAAAGAGATAACAAAGAAAGTGAGGTTAATACTAAAAATGAATATGTTGACGTAGAATGTACAGAGTCAGGTAGTAGAATGAGTAGTATTTCAAGTGAGATAAGAGAGATAAAAGAGGTTATGAATGTAGATGTGAATAAGGCGCAAGTTAATTTCAGAGGGGAAATATCAGAAATACAGAATGAGACAGTAATGCAAAGAAATAAATTGTACCAAGCTTTTCAAAATGAAAACTCCAGTCCAGTACAGTTTAGTACAGATTTGTCAGAGTACTCTCAGATTAAAGAGATAGTAGAAGAATTGAAAATGACAGTTGTTAAAAGATGTGTAGTTCAAGAAACTGTAGATTGTTTTCAAATATTATCAGGGAACGAAATTTCATATGAATACAAGAGGTTATTCATGAACAAAAATTTGAAGGTTAGGAGACGGCTACGAGTAATGTTTAGCCACACACAATTTGATCCAGGAGGGTAAATAGCAATGAGATGTAAAGTAAATGCTGGATAGGTAAAGATGACTTGCAGAGAAATGTATTGGAACGTAAGAGGGTTAACTATTTATATATGTCATTTGAAAAGAGAAATAAATTTAAAAAAAAAAAAGAGAGAGAGAAATGTTAAAAAAAAAATTATTAAATTTTTAGTAACTGTAACAACATTTGAAAATTAAGAATGCAAAGATTGAAACTTAATATGATATTAAATTAAAAGTACGTAAATACAATTCCAAGAGTATTGTTAAAATAAAGTACAAAATAACAAAAATGGGTAAAAATAATTAAAAACGAATACTTATGTAGCAAACAGAAAATGTGAAACAGTGCCTAGATTTAAGAGATGTAAATATTTGTGTAGAGGGTGAATATTTTGGTAAACATGTGTAATAATTACAAAAAAATCTTAAATGTATAAATTTTTGTCAACAACTTAAGAAAGTAAACAATTTGGTAACAGTAATTAAATAATTTAGGGTAAAGTATTTGCTATAAATATTGTGATGTCAGATTAATATCTAAATTAATTAAACCAGAGCCAGTAAGTAGTGGCGAGATAAAAAAAAACATATGTCGTGTGTTAAATACGCGTGAAGTGTTAAGTGAAAGTGATAGCGTGTGTTCCAAGATTTAGGAGACTAAAAACCCAATTATAAAATTTCCAAACAAGTTGTAAATATTTATAATTATGTTTCTAGTGGGGCATATGATGCAGTAATTTGTATCATAAATTACTTAAATGTAAATAATGATTGTAATATGAATATGCATTTTTATGTGACATTGATCTCAGATGTTTATTAATTGTAATTATTATTGGGAAATAAGTTTATACGGCTTTACTGAAACTGTCAATAATAGCGCAATAATGCAGAGAGGGGGGTGAGCTGTTTATCATTATTGGAAACAAGGAAGTTACGTAATGTTGGCGCGTTTTATTAGCCAATTGCAACACAGTTATAATCTTTAGGCATATCGTTGAGTGGGAGTATAAATAGAAGCTTCTCACCAGGGTCTTCAATATGTGCTTCGCCCTAAGTCACTTTCCACGCGAGTGGAGAGAGGCTCGGGTTATCTGCATATTGAAGCCGGGGAAAGATCCGGTACATCCTGCCAATTACAGATCCATTAGTCTCCTCTCTGTCCTTTCAAAAGTGTTTGAAAGGACCATTCTTACCCGTTTGTCTCCCACTTTAGGGGACATTCGAGCCATCCCACCACATCAGTTCGGCTTCCGTCCTGGGCACTCGACCTCCCAGCAATTGCTGCGCGTGGTGGAAGCGGCTGCCCTGGGCTTCCAGGACAGGGCTTACACTGCCGCAGTTTCACTGGATGTCGAGAAGGCCTTCTCGACGACCTGGCATGCGGGTCTCCTCAAAAAGCTCATCCAACTGGAGCTCCCTACACACATAATACACCTACTACACACATATCTAAAACACCGCACTTTTGTAGTTTCGGTTGCGGGACACAAATCTACACTAAGGCCAATACGAGGCGGAGTCCCCGAAGGTTCTGTGTTATCCCCCACACTCTTTAGTGTATATGTGGCCGACCTACCCACAGAGCAGCACGTCAACATGGCACAGTACGCTGATGACGTGCTCCTGTACTGTACAAGCAAAAACCCAAACAGAGCCTTCAACCCCATTCAGAGACACCTCCGCCTCCTCCAAGAGTGGTGCAGGCGTTGGCGATTATCCATTAACCCGGCAAAAAGCCATGCCATTCTCTTCACCAAGCGCCGCTTTCCCGCAATCTTCCCCACATTCAGCTATCTCGGAAGAAGGATAGAATGGACAAATGTCATTACCTACCTGGGGGTTAAGTTAGATAAGGGCCTAACTTTTCGGGGACACGTCGGGGACGTCGCGCGTCGGGGGCATGGGGCTGCGGCTTCATTGTACCCGATGCTGAGGTCTGAGATGCCTGTCCCTTTAAAGTTACACCTTTTTCGAGCGCTGATAATCCCCTTCCTGCTTTATGCCTGCGAGATCTGGGGCATGGCCGCAGATTCCAACCTGCTGCTCCTGCAACGGGTACAGAATAGGTGCCTTCGGGCCATCTATTGTGTAAACCGCTCCTTTCCCGTGAGACTGCTTCACGAAGCCTCATCTCTTCCTTACGTGGAGGATGAAAGTAGGCGCCGGGCCGCAAAATTTTACGACCAGTTGCCATACCATCAGAGCGCCCTAGTTAGGTCTCTTGGGGATTATAACCCCAGAACACGCCGCTTGAGGCATCACCGGCTTCCCCGCATGGCTTGCGGGCATATCCGGTAACAGCGGAGTAATTCCAACAGCAGCTAAAGCTGAACTCCAATACAATCCCTTCAAGAGTAGCTTGGACTTCAAAATTAAAATCCCAACATATTTATAATTACAAAATTCATATCATCAGCGGTGCACAAGGGCAGCTGCACCATGACCGGCTACCGTCGAGGAACAAGCTTTGTTACCTCCTTTCTCTCCCCTACCTAAAGAACAACCGCCATCCTGTAACCCCATATCCCGTCACTACGTGGTAAAGCCCTAATTAGGGAAGGTACACGCCTAAACACACCATCCGGTTGCCCTCAACCTGCCATCTGACGTACGTACGTAAAGTCAGTCAGTCCTTCAGTTCGCCGAAAGCATTCATACATTACACGTCGTATTCAGTGCAGTTCATCAAAATTCTTTGTGCAATACACGTCGTCTTAAGTTCGTCAGTTCGTCAAAAATATTTGTATGAGATACGTCGGCTATAGATTCACAAGTTACGAAAATCTAAAGTATTATAAAGTTAATTATACACAAAATTGAAGTACGTGGATTAAAAGTGATTAGTAAGAAGTATTATAACAGTTTCAGTTTGGCGAGTATCTAGATCAATATGTAAAAGTGATAGTGAACGTGTTCGACAATAAAAATTATAAAACAAATTTCTTCATCAGTGTAATTTTTGGATAAAAGATTCCTTTCCGCTTCACAACCTGTATAGAGACACATGTTCGACCCAAGATAAGATAATAGCTAGCCGGAGGACATTTGAAATGAAATCACACAAAAACTAACACTGATGCAAATCGCTAACACAAGATGGAGCTACAAACCGAACAAATGAATGACGTCACAAGATGGCTTCAACACTGATGTAAATAAACATTTGCAAGTATATCGCAAATTGACTCACATACGTGGGGCAGTTAAAAATTATGTAACCAAACAAAACAAAAGCAGCACAACATAAGATCTTCAAGTTTTAACAACATTACGTAAAAACATATTACGTAATCACAGATGCTCTCGCAAAGAAAATGTTAGACATGAGCAGGGAAATAGGTAACAAAAAAAGTGAGGTTAATACTAAAAGTGAACATGTTGATGTAGAATGTACAGAGTCAAGTAGTAGAATGAGTAGTATTTCAAGTGAGATAAGAGAGATGAAAGAGGTTATGAATGTAGATGTGAATCAGGCGCAAGTTAATTTCAGAGGGGAGATATCAGAAATACAGAATGAGTCAGTAATGCAAAGAAATAAATTGTACGAAGAAGTTAAAGTTTTGCCTATAAATAATCAAAAGCTAACTTCTGAAATTAACAAGTACCAAGCTGTTCAGAATGAAAACTCCAGTCCAGTACAGTTTAGTACAGATTTGTCAGAGTACTATCAGATTAAAGAGATAGTAGAAGAATTGAAAATGACAGTTGTTAAAAGATGTGTTGTTCAGGAAACTTTAGATTGTTTTCAAATGTTATCAGGGGACGAAATTTCATATGAATACAAGAGGTTATTCATGAACAAAAATTTGAAGGTTAGGATATGGCTACGAGTAAGGATTAGCCACAGACAATTTGATCCAGGAGGGTGAATAGGAATGAGATGTAAAGTAAATGCTGGATAGTTAAAGATGACCTGCAGAGCAATGTATTGGACAATAAGAGGGTTAATTATTTATATATGTCATGTGAAAAGAGAAATAAATTCTGGACAAAAATTAAATGTTTTAAAAAAAATGGGAAAATTAACATTTTTTTTAGTAACTGTAACAGTATTTGAAATTAAGAATGTAAAGATTGAAACTTAATATGATATTAAAGTAAAGTACGTAGATATAATTCCAAGAGTATTGTGAATGTACAGTACAAAATAACAAAAATGGGTTAAAAAAATAATTAAAACAAATACTTATGTAGCAAACAGAAAATGTGAAACAGTACTTAGATTTAAGAGATGTAAATATATTTATGTAAAGGGTGAATATTTCTGGTAAATATGTTTAATAATTACAAAAATTCTTAAATGTATAAATTTTTGTCAACAACTTAAGAAAGTAAACAATTTTGTAAAAGTAATTAAATAATTCTTGGAACAGTACTTGCTATAAAAAAAATTGTAATGTCAGATTAATGTCTAAACACATTAAACCAGAGCCAGTAAATAGTGGCGAGATAAAAGACAAAACATATGTCGTGTGTTAAATGCGTGTGATGTGTTAAGTGAAAGGGATAGCGTGTGTTCCAAGATTTAGGAGACTAAAAACCCAATTATAAAATTCCCAAACAAGTTGTAAATATTTATAATCATGTTTCTAGTGGGGCATATGATGCAGTAATTTGTATCACAAATTACTTAAATGTAAATAATGATTGTAATATGAATATGCATTTTTATGTGACATTGATTTGAGATGTTTATTGATTGTAATTATTGTTGAAAAGAAGTTTATACCGCCTTACTGAAACTGACAATAATAGCGCGCAATAATGCAGCGAGGGGGTGAGCTGTTTATCATTATTGGAAACGAGGAAGTTACGTAATGTTGGCGCGTTTTTTTCGTTGAGAACCTTCTGGAATATTTCCCTAGAGCATATGTATTCATAATTTTCATTGGATATTAAAATAGACGCTAATGTTGGCGCGTTTTATTAGCCAATAGTAACTCAGTTATAATCTTTAGGCATATCGGGGAGTGGGTGTATAAAAAGCCAAGTCAGAGGTAGATCGCGGTCAGTTCATCAAAATTCTTAGTACATTACACGTCGCCTTCAGTCTGTCAGTTCATCAAAATTCTTAGTACATTACACGTCGCCTTCAGTCTGTCAGTTCGTCGAAAGTATTTGTACGGCAAACTTCGGGTATCGATTCACAAGTTACGCGCAGCAGAATTATGAATAATCTAAAATGTTGTAAGGTTAATTATACAAAAGTTGAAGTACGTGGATTAAAAGTGATCAGTAAGAAGTTATTATAACAGTTTCAGTTTGGCGATGTGAAAATCAATGTATAAATGTGATAGTTAACGTGTTCGACAATAAATGTGTAAAACAAATTTCTTCATCAGTGTTATATTTGGATAAAATATTCCTTTCCGTTTACACACTCTGATCAAGAGACATGTTCGACTGAGAAATAATAGCTAGCCGGAGGACAGTAAACAAAACTTAAAAATTCTTTCAAACACTAATACTACCACAAATTGCTAACACTAGATGGAGCTACAAACCGAACAAATGAATGACGTCACAAGATGGCTTCACATGAAGTAAACACACATACACATCAACATTACAAGAAAACCGTTACAAATTGGTTACCACAACGTGGGACTACAATAATGTTAAATAAATACAACATAAATACTACTACATAATTTACAGATTAGCAGATGTTCACTGCCAGCATGGTCGCCAGATTTGGCTGCCCCTGACTTCTTCTAACGGGGGTATTTGAAGAGTGAAGTCTACACTACACGCCCTCAAACATTGGCAGACCTTAAGGACCGAATACGAGATGCCGTGCACGATATCCCGTGGACGTGCTACATCGTGTGATGAAGGCGTTCGTTCGCTGCTTGGGGAATGTGTAAAATATAATGGTGGTCATTTACCCGTTGTCATATTCAAGAAACAGTAACTGCTGTCTTTAATGACTAAATGGGACATTTTTACATATATTTTTTCATGATATGTTCAAATAAATTGCTGTACTACTTACAATATGCTGGTCTGTTTATATCCTACTATTCTTTCTGCCCAACCCTGTACTTTGGTCAGTCTTTTGAGACAGTGGGAACGGAAGGAAGGATGTCGCGTGGCCTCATCGGCTTTTGAAAAAAGTGCCGCCACAAGTAACAGGCCTAGGTGCGAGCAACCTGTTTTCCACCTTCCTCTTTCCACTGTCTCAAAAGAATCTGACCAAAGTACAGATTTAAGTCAACATACAAATGGGAGAAAAACGGGAGAAAGCACTAAACTGTTTAAACACAGGAATAATTGTGAAGAAGACTTTGAGTAGTTCTGATCCGACATTTAAAAACTAATGATAAAAATTGTCGTTGATGGCTATGTTTATACCACTGGGCTTAGACGGCAACGCCTGTGACCCGCATTTGGGAGGTCCCTGGTTTGATTCCCAGCGACGTCCACTCTGACCTATGGATTCTTTTTGGGTTTTCCCGGGTCGTTAGGCAAATGCTGGAGTGGTTTATTTCAGCCCCCGAATTTCCTGTCCCTCCATTTCGTTCCATCCATCCTTCATCAGGTTGGTCTCTTTAGAGGGTCGGAAGTGTCGGCGATGGCGTTTCGGTACAGCGCAGCATGAGAAAAGGATGCTCTCTGTAACTCTCCGCCTCCTTTCGGCGGGCTGCCGAGGTGTGCGAACCCCATTGAGGGGCGTTGGATCCCCTCTGTGTGGGATGGGGCCCCCGGTCTGCCTATCCGTATATCGGGTTGCCTACTTCTGAAAACTTCAATAACCCTGTTATTGCTGTACAGTCGCTGCTGGATCCGACCGCCCGGTGTCTCCTGATGCATCATCCTTCATCCCGAGGATCCCCCTCTTGGGGCATAAGTACAATATTCCCTCTGGATCGGTGCGCAGTCCCCTCCGTTACGGAAGATAAGATAAGATACGCACTTAAGGCAGGAGTGAAGCGGTTTATATATTGAAGTGCAATCAATTATCGTTCGATTCCTAATATTACAAGCGTGCTGCGGAGCAATTTCTTCCAGAACTTAAAGCAGATCGATATTTATATGCTAACCATGATAACTGTTATTATGAGGTCACTCTGCTTTATTTCGACTTTTAATTATTCTTTATTGTTAGCTTCATAAGATTAAATGGAGTCCATAACTCATATTAATGAGCTCCATTCGATAACATGTTAGGTTGATAATATTTGATGTTTCTAAAATGCTTAGTATAATCGATTGATGCTCTAATCAAAGAAAACACTGGTAACAAAGATGATTAACTGCAAGGAAGATTATTTATATATTCTGCGAATACTTAATTTAATAATAATATTTCGATAATATAAAGAAACATGAGATACAATTAATTTTTTCGTCATAATACGCATATTTTAGCAAGAAGAAGAAGGTGCAACCCTCTCACAAATACATGTTCCTCATAAAGGAATACTAGTTGATGCTTCTAAAATTTACTTAAATGACCTACCTTATTGATGTTTTAGAACTGCAACAGAAGCAGTTAATAACATAAGTCAAATAAATTAATACAATAAAATGGCATGAATACTACATTATAATATACACAATAAAATATAAAACTGGACACTTCAGAATACAATATCAGTATTGGCTTAAAAAAATTAATTAATATTATAAAATGGCTTTACAGTAAGCAAACCTTTCAAAACAACTTTGTCTATTTAAACTAGCTCTTGGTAATCTATTAAACATATTGTGACTTTGCCCAGTTTTTCAACTGCCGCTTCTCTCAGTTCTCATATCACCGTTTTGATCTGGTTCAACTTTCACTGGGACTTCACTTAGTTCACACTGTCACTTCACTAATGTGGATAAGTTCAATTTCCCCGTCACTTCACTTTCTTTGTGACGTAGTCGCTTCTTCCGGACGGTTCACTCGCTGCGGAATCGAACACAAGACTTCTACAATCTCTCGCTCCGCAGCAGCACTTGGTGCACGTTACAGCAGTCGTTCATTAACCCACTCGGAGTACCGCTCTTGATGTTGCAGCAGAAAAGCGCTCACCAACTTACTTACTCACTCACTAACCGACTCAACTGACTGACTGCTCTCACGAGAACGCTCGCTTATACCTATGACCAATGGAATCTTCCCACAGAACATTCTAGAATTATCTGGACACGTTGTGGAGACGGGGGAGAAAGAAACTTCCAGAAGATTCTGGTCATCTGCTGTTTACGCTAGGCAAGAGCGCCACTTATCTTTATTTACCTGGCGCCGACCTCCCGCTAACATTGGGCTATAGCCGATGCGTCACAATATTAATTCCAACACTGTTATGTCACTTCTTGGATTTAGTTAAGCTTACATTATGAATGACAATAAGATAATCTTATCTAGTATCATAGTCATGGTGTTGATGAAATATTTGATTATGTAAAGTAACCTTAATAATAAAACAAACAGTATATGTATATATCTTACAGTGAAGTTGTTATACTTGTAATATTATTTAATTTGTTGTGTATGTGTGTTTACTCAACGTGGTGAAGCCATTTTGTGACGTGATTCTTTGTTAGGTTTGTAGCTCCAACTGGTGTTAGCAATTTGCGGTAGTATTAGTGTTTGTTTGAAAGAATGCTACTGTTATTTTATTTAATTTTGGTTTACTGTCCTCCGGCTAGCTATTATCCTTTTGGGTCGAGCACTTCTCTTTATACAGGTTGTGTAAACGGAAAGGAATCTTTTATCCAAAGATAACACTGATGAAAGAATTTCTTTTATACTTTTATTGTCGAACACTTTCACTATCACATTTACACATTGATCTAGACACTCGCCAAACTGAAACTGTTATAACAACTTCTTACTGATCACGTTTAATTCACGTACTTCAACCTTTTGTATAATTAACTTTACCATACTTGAGATTTTTCATAACTCTTATACGCATAACTTGCGAATCGATAGCCGACGTGTAATATTTCTGCTGGACTGAAGGCGACGTGTATCATACAAATATTTTCGACGAACTGACGGGAAGACGACGTGTAATGTATAAAGATTTTTGATGAACTGACGGGCTCTATCTCTAACGTAGCACTTTTATACTCATACACCCCGATATGCCTAAAGATTATAACTGAGCTGCAATTGGCTAATAAAACGCGCCAACATTAGCGTCTATTTTTGTATCCAATGAAAATTATGAATACATATGCTCTAGGCAAATGTTCCAGAAGATTCTAAAGGAAAACGCGCCAACATTACGTAACTTCCTCGTTTCCAATAATGATAAACAGCTCACCCCCTCGCTGCATTATTGCACGCTATTATTGTCAGTTTCAGTAAGGCAGTATAAACTTACTTCTCAACAATAATTACAATCAACAAACATCTCAAATCAATGTCACATAATAATGCATATTCATACTATAATCATTCTTTACATTTAAGTAATTTGTGCATCAACAGTCATAACTTTTAAGTCTTTAGATACAGGACGACAATGACATCGAATGATGAACCAAAGATAATTCTGAAGGTCTTTTTCTGTAGAGTTAATACTTTATAGATATTGACACCATTGTTCCAAATATGAATACCATAAGTAGCTATATAGTGAAAAACCCATAATAAGTTTGCTAAAGGTGCTGTTTGGAAATGTGATTTCTTAAATGGCTCAATAAAACAAAAACAAAAAAGAACACGAGACAGCCTTTTGCAGGCATAGCTAGTGTGACCAACCCAAGTGAGCTTGGAATCCAAAACAATGCCCAGAATTTAACTTCAGAGAACATATCAGAAGCTTGCTTAAGGAAAAATATATACCTACTGTGGAGTTTGTCAGTTTTAAGTTTTAAGTCGTTGGTATCAAACCAGCTAGCAGCTTTTTGAAAAGAGGATTCCAAATATTGATTAAAGTCCATTAAAGAATAGTCATTAGTCAGGACTATCGTGTTATCCGCAAACAATTTCGAATCACAGCTTAAGTCATTGTGTCCAAGGTTGTGAGCTCAATCCGATTCATGCCGATGACGTTTAAATGTGCACAAATGCGACAATCTCATGCTAGCAGTTTTACAGTCATGTAAAAGATCAGCGGAAAGAAATTCCGAAACGCCAACGTTGATACGACACAGGCGTTTGTTAACTTCGTTAACTAATAAGTGTAACAAGTAGTGGTGGCGGTGGCGGTGGCGGCGGCGGTGGTTGTGGTGGTGGTGGTGGTGGTGGTAGTAGTAGTAGTAGTAGTAGTAGTAGTAGTAGTAGTAGTAGTAGTAGTAGTAGTAGTAGTAGTAGTAGTAGTAGTAGTAGTAGTAGTAGTAGTAGTAGTAGTAGTAGTAGTAGTAGTAGTAGTAGTAGTAGTAGTAGTAGTAGTAGTAGTAGTAGTAGTAGATCTTTAAGGTTGTTAAATGCAGCTCTGTTTTGCAGGGAGAAATATCTACTGTACAAGGAAGGAGTGTCATCTATTTCGACCCAGGAGCGCATTGCCAACATTCTATCGCACGAGCTGGTTCACACTTGGTTTGGTAATCTGGTTACTCCGAAATGGTGGTCAGATATTTGGCTTAATGAAGGTTTTGCAACATATTTTGCTGCACTTGGAGTAGATCATGTAAGTTTGAAATTGTGATACAAGTGCGGTAAGTGTATCTTTGCAGAATAAGGAAGAAGCTTGAAAATAAGAGACGAAGTCGAGTATCTTCACTTCCGAGTTTCTGCAAACCACATAAAGCATATGCATTGTATACTAATTTTTCGACTATAGTGAATAATAGAAATACTTACATGAAAATAAAACCAATTATTGTTAGCTGCTCAAAAGCAGTATCAAGCTCTGCTAGCCTCTGCGAGCTGGTGATCGATTAGTCACACCTGGTAGTGCTGAACAAGTCAGTCAACAAATGAAGTAGGATGGTAATTGTGCCGAAAGAGTTAGATTTAAATGATGCATGAATTAAATAGTAAGTAAACGTTAACAAATAAAAGGAAGTAAAGACAGTAAGATTTAAATGCTAAAATTCAACTATCAAATGTGATAATATTGCATGTCTGCAACAATAAATACACATAGACATCAATAGTTGGAGGATTAAATACATTTTATTAACATCTGCGGTAGAAATGCAAAACGCATGGACTGCAGGAATCTCAACTTCCCAAGCCTGATAGCATGTGCGGGAATTGGATAAAAAAAAACACACATACAAAACAAAAAGCACTATCATCGAGAAATGGATTTTACAGCATTTGTGGGAGGTTCTTATTTTCTACTTGTGACCGCAGACTTAGAATTAGGTACTAATACATCACCGTAGTGAAGTTTGCGAATTGTGATAAATTCACTTTTGTTTGCATTTAAATTGCTTCTATACAACTTACTTTTCCTACTTTAACTTAAAATAAATCGCCAAAACATAAATTTCATATCAACTTGCAGCTTTTTGACGTTACAGCTATCTCCGAGATGGCTGTTGGAAGATTGTGATTTGAAAAGGCACTCACCCAGCCAGCAACGTTTATGCACATTTTGAACTACTATTATGAGCATCTAACATCCATCATATGGGTGTAGCGTATCTGCCTTCTGACTTGGAAGGCCCGAGTGCGAATCTAATCATCTGGGTAAAATTTCTTTCGGAATTTTTTCTTATCCTCATAAAACAAATGTCGGTTAATTTTCAGCTCACTGGACCCTGAGCTCATGAGAACAGCGTTTTCTCCATTTCATTTACCGCAGACCGGAGTTGCCAATTCCGTTAAACACACACACACACACACACACACACACACACACACACACACACACACACACACACACACACTACGGAAAAAAAAGCAATATGCAATAATATTCTCAGATAAAAGTCACGTACAAGTCATTCTCTTCTCAGAAGTATAACTTCTTATCTCTAAGGTTACACAATTTAATTAAATTACGCAGAAATATGTTGTAATTAAGTACACTTTCTTATATACTTTTAGTTGAACATACACTCGCAAATACTAATGAAATGAATTTGATTTATTTCTATATCAATTGAAAAAATTAACTGTAATTTTCTTGGCATCTACTCCGACTTTTATTTTTACTTTTAAAAGCATGAATTTTTACACTTGAATTGATTTCATCGCTTTTTAATCACGAAAAATTACCAACCCTGATTATTGGTGTTATAGTTACACTGTTATTATTGCTATTGTTAATATCAAGAGCTTGGAATGACTTCACATGACTTATTATAGGCAATTACAGACGCAGGTAATTTAAAGAAAAAAAATACATTTATTTTCCAAAAGGAATGAACAATTTCAAAATATAAAATAAATATAATTTTAAGTATTTTAATGCCGAAAATTGTTGTCTCCAAGTAATTTAGAGCAACAGTGTGTAATAATTTGAAAAAAAATATTTTAAGTTAAACTTAGACCATATCCAAGGGAATTACCTGCCCTTACACATTCGTTTTTACTTTCTCTACTACGTATAGTAAGTAGGGGAAGTATTGCATTCCACCCAAAAATTCGATACCGATATTTCAACGGAAATACATGTTTTGAGACCTCCTGAATCCAAAAAAAGCATTTTTGGAAACATGTCCGTGTGTGTGTGTGTGTGTGTGTGTGTGTGTGTGTCTGTGTGTCTGTGTGTGTGTGTGTGTCTGTGAACAGCATAACTCAAAAACTAACAGTCGGATAAACACCAAACTTGGTATTTACGTTCAGTATCTTCCAGAGATGCGACACGAAGATTTTCAAGAAAATCCCCCACCCCAGACTACCCTTTACATGGAAGATTTTTCGAAAATTTTAATTTTCTCAAAAATGGCTCTAACGATTTTGATTAAAATATCATATGTTTAAGATATTTTTATGACAAATAAAATGTATATCTTGGATTTCCTGGGAATGTCTCCAAAAGTATTCTTTATTGTGAACGACTTTTGCATAACTGGTAAACCGTAAGAGATAGACAAAATTTTACTACACAAAAAATGTACATCGCGTTAAAATACACAATTTATGTCATCTACATTTTTTTAGTTGAGTGAACCATTTTCGAGATATTGCTTGTTATTTCCTTAAATTTTCCAATGCTTATACTTTTTCTCAAATTCGTTATTCAATTTTTATGTCCTGGATATGCAAACAGAATAGAATGCGCCACATAGCAACCAGCGCTTAAAAGATTTGACTATCGCTTATAACCTACCATGTTCCCCTTGCATCTACAAGAAAATTAGCAATAAGATTGACATCTCGATTAACATGAAGCATATGGAGAATAAACGTTTGTAAAAATAGTTTGTACAAGAGTAGAGAAAGTCATGTGAGTGTAACACATCAGATTTTTTTACTTTCTCTACTACGTATAGTAAGTAGGGGAAGTATTGTATTCCACCCAAAAATTCGATACCAAGATTTTACCGGAAATACATGTTTTGAGACTCACTGAATCCAAAAAAAGCATTTTTGGAAACATGTCCGTGTGTGTGTCTGTCTGTGTGTCTGTGTGTCTGTGAACAGCATAACTCAGAAACGAACAGTCGTATAAACACCAAACTTGGTATTTAGGTTCAGTATCTTCCAGAGATGCGACACGAAGGTCTTCAAGAAAATCCCCCCACCCCAGACTACCCTTTACATGGAACATTTTTCGAAAATTTTAATTTTCTCAAAAATGGCTCTAACGATTTTGATTAAAATATTATATGTTTAAGATACTTTTATGACAAATAAAATGTATATCTTGAATTTTCTGGGAATGTCTCCAAAAGTATTCTTCATTGTGAACGACTTTTGCATAACTGGTAAACCATAAGAGATAGACAAAATTTTACTACACAAAAAATGTAGATCGCGTTAAAATACACAATTTATGTCATACACATTTCTTTTGTTGAGTGAACCGTTTTCGAGATATTGCTTGTTATTCCCTTAAATTTTCCAATACTTATACTTTTTCTCAAATTCGTTATTCATATTTTTTATGTCCTGGACATGCAAAGAGAATGGAATGCGCCACATAGCAACCAACGTTAAAATATTTGACCAACGCTTAAAATCTAGCATATTCCCCTTGCACCTACATGTACATTACCAATAAGATTGACATCTCAATATCTCGATTAACATGCAGTATATGGAGAATAAGCGTTTGTAAAAATAGTTTGTACAAGAGTAGAGAAAGTCATGTGAGTGTAACACATCAGATTTTTTTATGTCCTGGACATGCAAAGAGAATGGAATGCGCCACATAGCAACCAACGTTAAAATATTTGACTATCGCTTAAAATCTAGCATATTCCCCTTGCATCTACATGTACATTACCAATAAGATTGACATCTCGATATCTCGATTAACATGCAGCATATGGAGAATAAGCGTTTGTAAAAATAGTTTGTACAAGTGTAGAGAAAGTCATGTGAGTGTAACACATCAGATTTTTTTAATTTATGATAGTTGTTAAGAGTAGTTGTGCCTGAAGTCTGTCTTCGTCGCACGCTTTACAGCTCATTTACGTATTTAAATGGACAAAACTCAACACCCAGTGAGAAAGAGTTTGGGGCACACAAGTCATTCCGGAATGTACATCTCAAAAACATAGTTCTGAGTTCATTAATTGAAATAAACCAGTTTTCTAGCCGATTTTATAAACGTTTGTTATAATGTTTACTTAGCTATACATCTCTGAAATCTCATGATGAGAAGGGCACCCAGCAAGTTGCTCCGTTGTCAAAATCAGCCGAAAACGAAGTGGTTGATATAAGTAACTAGAGAAACCAGTGGCTTGCGGTACCATCTGAGTTGAGATAGGCTCTTTAGTTTTATAAATTTGCATTAACTATAAAATAATGACCTTGCAGATATTGAAATAGTTCATGCACATTTCTTTAAATATAAAGGAGGCTTCACAACAATGCTGACGCTGCCATTTCTTTAATTCTTATCCAGACTGAACATGCAGCGTTCCTTCCCGATAAAAATGAGAGGTCACGTGACTTCCTGTGACTATACAGTGACGAGGTAGACGCTCTGAAGTGAATGCGTGTTTTGCATGTGCTGCGACTTTTCCGCATAGCAAAAATGTCAGATTACGAAGAACAAAGAACGAACATCAAATTTTGCTTTAAACTCGGTAAAACTACAACAGAAGCCTATGAAATGTTAAGATCAGCTTATGGGGAGGAAGTTATGGGCAAAACTAAAACATTTGAGTGGTTTTCGAAATTTAAAAGTGGTGTGACATCAGTTAAAGATGCAGATCGTTCGGGGCGACCCTGTTCCAGCAAAACTGATGAAAATATCAATCAGGTGAGGGAAATGGTCTTAAATGATAGGCGCATTACAATAAGAGAACTTTCTGACTAATTAAGACTCTTCTTTGGAAGTATTCAAAACATTTTGAAAGACAATTTGGACATGAGAAGAATTGCCGCCAAGTTCGTGCCCCGCCTGCTTTCAAATGACCAAAAGGAAAGCCGTGTGATTGCCTGCACAGATCTTAAAGAACAGCTACAAAATGACCCACAGTTTATGGAGAAAATTATTACTGGTAATGAAACATGGATTTATGGGTACGACCCAGAAACGAAGCAACAATCTTCACAATGGAAGAGTCCTTGATCTCCACGTCTGAAAAAGGCCAGACAAGTTCGATCCAAAGTGAAGTCAATGATGATTGTACTTTTTGACATTAAAGGCATTGCACATAAGGAATTTGTACCACAGGGTTAAACAGTGAATCAAGTGTTCTACAAACAAGTGCTGCAATGATTAAGGGAGAATGTGCGACACAAACGACCGGAGAAATGGAGGAATGGTGACTGGTTCCTGCATCATGACAATGCGCCCGCGCACAAAGCCCTTTCTGTTCGCCAATGTTTGGATAAAAATAGGACGAATACTGTTTCCCATCCCACCTATTCTCCAGATTTGGCACCAGCGGACTTTTTTATTTTCCCGCGACTTAAATGCGGCTCCGAGGACAACATTTTGAGGACACTGGTGTCATCCATCGCGAATCGCAGAAGGCCCTGAACATGTTGAAAGAAGACGACTTCCAGAGGTGCTTCCAGCAGTGGCACAAGCGCTGGGACAAGTGTATCAACTCCCAAGGAGACTACTTTGAGGGTAACAGTGCAGATTAGACAAAACAAACTGTTGTGTAGTATTTATGACGTCATTCGGGAAACTTTATGATCATACCTCGTATACTACATATTAATTACGTAATCATTATTAGTGTTGGAATGAAGTTCTTCCTCTCAGGTGATAAAAGATTAAAACTAAATAAATAAAAAAAGAAAGCTGAACCATCAAACTTCCGAGTCCACCGCAGAAGCGTAGCAGTTAATGCACAAGCCACATTTGCGAAATGTTCTCCAACGAAGCTGATGCTGCATCATCTTTCTTTGAGATCAACACCAACCCATTTATTTTTAATTTCCCGCAGCTTCTTTGTATTTGTGCAATAATTAGTAACTAATTCCAGTTAGGCTTATAAACGAATAAATAAATTACAAGAATTGTAGTTGAACTAGAACGTATTTGTTCGTCAAGCAAATTTTTTCACAAAGACTTAATCTTGCAGAAATGCAAAAACATAGGGGCGACTGATTCGCCTCGTATAAATACTATGACACAAAGCATTGCGCGGTAAGCATAGTTTATATGTTTCCATGAGGAATTAATATCGATTTGAGTACACACTTCGTACTAAATAGGATCCGTGTTTCCAAGTTAAATTCAATATGTACTGTAACGGAGATATAGTGATCAGGGCTAGCGGGCGTGTCCTTCAGCACCGGTTGATTGGAGAGGCACGAGAGCGTCGCTCTCATCGACGTTAACTCCAGGAACGCCTCCGAGACGTAACGAGATACTTCTGGATGCTTCTTCCCGCGCATACTGCAAACTCTCTCGAGGCTACTGCTGCAATATATCGGCGAGCGTGCTCGCGGCAGTTAGTGAATTAGTGAGTTGTTGATGCGACGTAAAACGTGGGTTCTCAGTGTGTTCTACGAGTGAGTGGGTGGGTGGGTGGGTGGATGGGTGAGTGAGTGAAGAGGCTGCTTCCCGCCTTTATGATTACACCGGTGCGCAAAATGAAAAGAAAGGTGAAGTGACATTGAAAACTTAACTAAGACACACTAAAGACGTGAAACGTCAGTGAAACTGAATTACGTCACACTAGAAAAGTGAAGTGACGGTGAAAACTTAACTAAGACACACTAGAGAAGTAAAATGATAGTGAAACTGAACTAGTCACACCAGAAAAGTGAAGTGATCGTGAAAACTTAACTAAGACATACTAGAGAAGTGAAATTATGGTAAAACTGGACTACATCATACTAAAAAGTGAAGTGACAGTAAAAGCTTAACTAAGACACACTAGTGAAGTGAACTAGGTCACAATAGAAAAGTTAAGTGACATTGAAAAATCAACTAAGACACACTAGAGAAATAAGCTGATGGTGAAACTGAACCAGTTCACACTAGAAAAGTGAAGCGACAGTGAAAACTTAACTAAGGCATACAGAGGAAGAAAAATTTTAATGAAACTGAACTAGATCGCACTAGAAAAGTGAACTGACAATGAAAAGTTACTACTACACACCACAGAAGTAAAATGCCAATGAAACTGAACTAAGTCACGCTAGAAAAGTGAAGTGACAGTGAAAATTTAACCAGCATACTATAGAAGTGAAATTATAGTGAAATTGAAGTAGGTCACACTATAAAAATGAAGTGACAGTGAAAATTTAACTAAGACATACTAGAAAAGTGAAATGATAATGGAACTGAACTACCTTAAACTATAAAAGTGAAGTGACAGTAAAAACTTAACGAAGACATACTCCAGAGATGAAATGTCTGTAAAACTGAACCTTGTCACACTAAAAAGTGAATGATAATGAAAACTTAATTAAGACACACTAGAGGAATTAAATGTCAGTGAATCTGAACTATGTCACACTAGAAAAGTGAAGTAACAGCTAAAAATTATCTAGAGATACTAGAGAAGTAAAATGATGCTGAAACTGAATTGTGTCACAGTAGAAAAGTGAAGTGACGGTGAAAACTTAACTAAGACACAGGTGTGAAATGAAGTGAAGTGAAACTGAACTAGGTCACACTAGAAAAGTGAAGTGATAGTGAAAATTTAACTAAGACTTCCTAAAGTAGAAACATGATAGCGAAACTGAACTAGGTCACACTAGAAACGTTAAGTGACTGTGAAAACTTAATAAAGAATTAAAATAATAGTGAAACTGAACTAGGTCACACTAGAAAAGTGAAGCGACATTCAAACGTAACTAATACATACTACAGATGCGAAATGATAGTGAAACTAAACTATATCACAATATAAAAGTGAAGTGACAGGAAAACAGGAAAGACATACTAGAGATCTGAAATAATAGTGAAACTGAACTAGTCACACTAGAAAAGTGAAGTGATAGTGAAAGCTTGACTAAGCCACACTAGAGAAGTGAAATATCAGTGAAACTGAACTAAGTCACACTAGAAAAGTGAAGTGATAGTGAAAACTTAACTAAGCCTCACTAGAGAAGTGAAATGTCAGTGAAACTGAACTAAGTCACACTAGAAAAGTGAAGTGACAGTGAAAACGCGTCTAGAGATACTAGAGAAGTGAAATGATTCTGAAAGTGAACTGGGTCACAGTAGATAAATGAAGTGACAGAGAAAACTTAACTAAGACACACTAGAGATCTGAAATGATAGTGAAACTGAACCAGGTCACACTAGAATATTGAAGTGACTGTGAAAACTTAACTAAGACACACTCCAGAAATGAAATGTCTGTAAAACTGAACTTTGTCACATTAAAAAGTGAATGACAATGAAAACTTAATTAAGACACATTGGAGGAATTAAATGTCAATGAATTTTAACTATCTCACACTAGACAAGTGAAGTGACAGTTAAAACTTATCTAGAGAAGTGAAATGATGCTGAAACTGAACTGTGCCACAGTAGAAAAGTGAAGTGACAGTGAAAACGTAACTAAGACACACTATAGATGTGAAATAATAGTGAAACTGAACTAGGTCACACTAGAAAAGTGAAGTGACAGTGAAAACTTAACTAAGACACACTAGAGAAATGAAATGTCAGTGAAACTGAACTAGGTTACATCAGCAAAGTTAAGTGACTGAAAAATTTACTGAGACACACTAGAGAAGTGAAATGTCAGTGGAACCGAAGTGGTCACATAGAAAAGTAGTGACAGTGAAAACTGAACAATGTCACAGATATTGTGATCGATTTGGATACGCAAGGCTCGAGAGTAAATAATTCAAGCATTTATGTTAAACTACTGGATTTACTTCGGCGAAGGGCGAACCTGCTAAACATGTTAAGTTTGTCGTTTTGTGTTAGGCGGAGGTTTTGATGTTAGTGTATGGTTTTGTAAAGAATTTGCGACGTCAATATGGAAATGATAGAAACAGCCCTCTTTTATTGCACCAGTTTCTAGCACGTTTATTGTTCCTTCACGAAAAGTAGGAGTGTGAACGAGGAGCATGACAAAAGGAAGTATGTTTCTTGCCAAATATACGGACCCAAAACTTGTTTTTCGCAGCACTGTTTCAGAAGAAACGAACGAAACATAGGCCTTTTTGTGTGACTTACCAAAGATGCAAAGAACTTATAGCTCGCTTTCATTTTAAGGATGGAAGATTGGCCAGAATATTTTCGAATGTGTCATACTACCTTTAAATTCATATTTCAGAGGCTAGAACTATATTTAAAGCATGGCAAAACGTATGTATGAGTATGGATGATGTTAGAAAGATAAAGAAGGAAGGAAGTAAAGATCGAAAGGAACAAAAACAGCAATTAGCATATTACAACGAGTAGGTACAATAGAAGTTAATACTCTTTGGTCTATTCAACACTATTTCAATGTTGTAACAAATGAGAACACCAGCTACTGTGAAGCACACTTTATTTATCATTATGTGCTCAGCGTAGCATAAAAGTTACACTTGAGTCACTTTATCACACACTCGGAACACAATACAACTGAAGTGCGGAATCATGAATCACAAATGAACTGTTGAGCCACAACTCACAACTAAACTGCACTACCCACCTGCACTGTCCACTTCGTCACTTCTTCTAACAGAACTCGGTTGCCTCTGGCAGAGCAACCCCTTTATACAGGCCCTGCATACAAAGCGGGAACTTTCTGAAGAGGAACCTACGAGAACATGTCGAAACAAATGCTCCAAAATAGGTTGACGCACATAATGGGTTATTACTCCACATTGCCTATTGTGTTATTGTTTCCGCACTCGCTATTGTTCCGATGCCGGTCAAAGGCTCCACGCAATCGTCAGCAAAACTCAACCTTGTAGCTACCTACGCTGCAGTCAAGGTGACGTCACTGCGCAGAACGAACCAAAATAAGCAGCGCTAGTCCCTTACCTTTACTATGTTTCCACCATGGTTCCCCCCATTCATTGTCAGCTACAGCGGATCTTATAAATGTCGATATCATTAAATTTAAATTCTAAAATTAAAAGCCTTTTTTAAAAACTAGATATGTGTAGTATAAAACTAGTTGTATACTATAAGAAGAAAGTGCATTCTCTGAGCTTTCAAATGAGATATTTACAAAGCCTCTAACATGTTCTAAGTTTAGCAGATATACTTCGGCATTGCTCAGATAACCATGTTTATATTTCATGAACTATTTTATAGGAACCTGGGTTTACAGATATTTGAATTGGCATTTCCTACGGTTTATATGACCATATGGTTAATTGGAGCGAACTAAGGTAAAAGTTATGTAGTGTTCAATAACACTAAAATCCATTTTTACGAACCATCTGGAGCAGAATTAGACTCTATTGCTCTAAGATACTTGTACTTTGATGTGATAAAATAATTATTCGTGTAAAACATCATTATTAAAAACGTATTAATTATGATAAACAAAATGTTTATGAATTAAAATAAGGCTACAAATAATCTGAATACAGTACAATTAACTGCATTTTGGAGTAAACATAGTTCCCTTTTTAGAATACAGCAAAAATAGTAACGTTGCATTGGAAGTAACAATGCCACGTTTATCATGTGCTTCTTATTTTCAAACTGCTCTTAAGGATACCCACCGGGGAAAACAAGGTCAAAAAGTGCTAAAATCGTAAAAATGGATTTTAGTGTTATTAAACACTACATAACGTTTACTTAGTTCGCTGCAATTAACCATATGGCCATATAAACCGTAGGAAATCCGCATTCAAATATCTGTAAACCCAGGTTCCTATAAAATTATAGTAAAAAAGGATAAGTTTTGCGTACATTACAGTGAACAAACCATTCAAGAGAAGTCGCAAGAATTTTCAAATGCCATCTTAGGTGCAGAGGAGCAGAAGAAGGAGGGACAGCACATTCATTAAGCGTTTTAAACACCTTAAAGGCCAGAAACAATGCTATTTAGCGTCGTAATTTTCAACTGTTTTTTCGGGGTTTCATGCGTCGGAGCATTCTTAATTTCAAATTGTTCCATGCAATGATCTTTCAGTATACTAAATTTGGTATACTTCCTTATAAATAGCATCATTAAGAATGATGCGATAATCTTTGTCAACAAGCTTAGTTAAGTTATGAAGTAATTAAACAATAATATCAATGTTGTGTAAATGTTTAAGGCGAAAATTGAAGTCTATATTTAACATTTTCTCTCCAATTAGTAGGACAATTAAACTTCATTCTATTAAAGAGTTAAATTATAAAATATTAATTTTTAAAAGTATAAATGCATTGTTTGGAGCATTTCTTCAAAATCGTAAATAAATTAATAAAATTGTGAATATGCCGGCAACCATTTGAACAAATGCATGACATGTAATTTATATTAAAATCCTAAATGCTATATTACCATTTCAAATGAATCGAAGTGAAATTGGTTTTAGAAATTTCAGAGATGCATATCTTTAAGTAATCTTTTTAATATTCTTTGTGATTTTTCTTTTTGAGCTACGAGGTGTTTTTTATTGTTCTATTTAGCTCTCTTCTTCTAATAAAGGTTCTCGTCCTAATCAATGTACTTATTACTTCCTGTGGAATGGTAGAAGTTATTTCCTTGCTGCTTTTCATTACCTCGTTGAGTAATTCCACGATTCTTTTGATTATTTGTTTATCATGGGACACAAAGTCCCCATGTACGTTTAGAAGTATATTTTCCATTTGCGTTTCATGCAAGGCAAAACTGAATTTCCTCCTGAAACAGTGGTAATCCAGTCTTTGTTATCAGCTGGCATCAATTTTGTGTGTACATATTAAAGGCATTTTACGAGTCATTGGCCGCACATTCTTTTTTCTCTTGAACATCAGTTTGCTAATTTTGAACGGGTTAAAGCACAATCATACCGTTTATCAGCGGTACCAGCACCACACACATTAAATATTTAACGAATATTGACAACTAAATTTAAATTATTAAACTCACAAACGACAAAGACTGTAGTCTCTCCCCACAAACTAAATATTCTGGACTGCTCCTCTGTGGAAGGAAATGCCTAATCTGGTTTGACGTGGCTGGTTTGTATTTTAAATCCGAAAGTGATTCAGAAGAATAACTTTGAGTAACTCATAAGTAACAGCTGTCGCCGCACATCCCCTCTGCTCTGACACTCAAAGCGGAAAGCGTTGCACTACGTTATCATGTGGAGGGTTCCGCCTGAGAAAATATTTTCTTATAAATATATTTGTATGAACGCCCTCCTGAAACTTTGCATATGCATACACTACTAAACGGAGAATATGTGTGTATTCAAACTGTGTATTTATTAATAATTGCGTATTTAAAAATATTTTTAAGCGGTCGATATATAACAAAAACTAAAGTTTTAAAAGTCACAATTTCTGTGATAAGTAATTAATATGTTGAATCACATTCATTCTAGTAGAGGTGTGTTTAAAGTGTATTCCAAAGCTTCGAAATGAGTCAAAAATTGAGTTTTTAAGAGAATTTGGAGATAAAAGCGACTACGTATGGGAGTGCACCTACCTTTTTGGAAAGTTTGATTGCTTGATATTCAAAATACTGAAGTTAGGGACCAAAAAGGGTCCTCTATTTCAAAGCGTCAAATTCATATAAAAAGTTTCGAAGAGATTTGATGGTTTGGTGTTTCGTGGGTGTTCGATTTGACATGGAAATGACTCCCGAGTGGCCACTAGTAGATTTCTCAGTTACTGCTCCTTATGTTGGTGGCGCGTGAAATCCCTTGAATAATGTGGCATTGTCTTCGGAGTTGTTGCTGTATCTTGAGCTACGTGAAAACACCATTATGTCTCGGTAAATTTGGAAATAGTTGTAAGAGAGATCACTGCAAAATTAGTCAAATATCCCCTATTTTGTGCACCTGCTTGATATTAGTTACAAATCTGAAGGTTGGAATGAGCTGCCTGGATAAAACCTTTCCCCATTAGGCAAATGTGGGATAACTCAGCTCAAATTAACCCCGGCTCGTATGATTCATCCATTGTTTCTGCAAAATTAAGTAAAAAGATCTCTTAAACACTTACAAAAATTCTTATTTTGCTACTTAAGAGGCTGCAAAAATGTTAGCACGAAAAGGATGGAATTTTGACAGAGAACTTAATATATATGTATGTAGGTATACACATGTGTGTATGTGTGTATGTATGCATGTGTATATATATATATATATATATATATTAGCATCAGAGTAAAATACAAAGAACAACATCTATTTCCTTGTATTAGTTTTAGTTATATGATGTATCAGAAATACATTAATACAGATTAATCCTATAACTTATTGTTTCCAACACGTTCTCGTGCTTTTTCAGATAAAACCAGAGTGGGATTTCCTATCAGTGGCGGCAGTAAATGCCTTCATCACAATATTATCAGTGGATTCACTCCAGTCGACCACCCCACTGAGGCCAATTTTTAACAGCGATTATGATGTCCTTCATATTTTCAACCGCATATCATATTATAAAGGTAAGTACTCTTAAGATTTACACAGGTGTACTTTAAAAACCAGTATTTGTTTCAACAAAGCTTTATTACATATGTATTCCTACTTCTTAAAGGTATTAACATTTCAGACTATTACTGTCTGAAATGGGAGAAGAATAATTGTGACATAAATTAATCTATTTCAAAAATTCATAAGATATTGACACATAGTTACAGAAAATTCTCTGAAACTAAAGTGTTTTGTTTTCGTTTTTCTTTCTTTCTTTCTTTTTTTTGAGGAGCTTCATTAATATGCCGCTTTTAACATCTCGGGTCATATCGGTAGCCTTTTTACCTTATGGAAGAACTGCTCATCGTCAATGATGTTCACTAGTTTACAGCTGTGTTAACCTTCGTTTGGTATTACTTTTGGATTTCTTTTATAAACACTCAATTAACATAAACATTTACACTCTCATTCATTGCATAGGTAGAGTCAGAGTGAAAAATGCAATGGCATAGTCGGTTCAAATCCGTCTATGGCATTGCATTTTTCAGTCTGGCTCTACCTATTCAACCCTATCCTACACACACGGGTGGTGTGGAAAAAACAATTAATTATCACACTCATATTTCCAGACTATAGCGAGGTAGGGAATAATCCTTCTGGATAAAGAAAAATTACTACTCTCCAGCCGGGAATCAATCCGGGACCTTTGGATTTGGATGTTAGCATGCTAACCATCAGACAACAGAGGCACGCTAAAGCTTCTGTTGTATTATTAATACTGTCAACAGTGGTAGCACTAGTGCTGATAGTTTTACGACAATTTAATTGAGGTTAACGAATCCACGAGTTTAAAACCGAAATTAAACTGTCATGTAAAACTAGTAGCACGAGTGCTACTCAGCTAAATAGTCACACGAAAAACGTATTATAAACTTACCTAGTTTAGTGCCAATCATGTCTGTTAGTCACAGCGAGTGTAGATTATGATGCATGTTTGTCAAAAGGAACCAAATGTTCCGTAATCTCGATCACTGCATTCATATAAATTAAAACAAGTGCACCACCATGAAATACTATCAGTGTATTACGGCTTTGATCGGTCAACTGACTAGCATACTCTGTCATTGGCTAATGTCATATTGAGCGCGATTATCTCTTAAAGTTTCCATAATCTGTGTCTGCACTAAATTCCAGGCAGCTATGCCGTGATCGCTAGTTTGGTTACCAAAAAGCTTTTACTCTCTCTTGTGAGCTTTAACTCACGTTATTGGTGAGTTTTACTGTTGCGTTCCTGGAGGCAAGCGTAAGCTAACAACTAGAGAAAGACAAAATATGAGGATTAATGGCTGTTGTCTTTCATTTCAGTGGTGGCGGGGTTGTTTGTCTGCCTCATGTTCAACAAGTCCCGAGTTGGAATTCCGGTCAGGTGCGTCACCTAGAAAAGGCTTTCCACCTTTCCTTTGGGAATTTCCCTTACCTCATAAGGCGAATGTCAGCTACAGAGTCAGTGGCCAAGTTTGGTTTAAACCTATTAGTGTTTTGGAAAGACACACACACACACGCACACACACATCCACCCACCCACCCACACCCACACACCCACCCACACCCACATACACACAAACCACTAACATTGAGTTTTATCATCAAATCGTCTTGTTTTTGTTGCAGGATACTACCTGTTGAGGATGCTGTCTTATGCACTTGGAAAAGACACGTTTCTTAGAGGTATTAGATCATACATAAAACGTTACGCCTATGCTGCAGTCACACAAGATGACCTGTGGGCAACATTGACAGATCAAGCACATAAGGATGGTGTTTTGCAAGAGAATGTTCATCTTACCAAACTGATGACTGGTTGGACTACCCAAAAAGGATATCCCACACTTAATATTACGAGAGATTATGATAAAGGTTTTGCAAATTTAACTCAGGTCAGTGGACTGAAGTAATTAGGTGGATGGCAAGAATGATTCGATAAGTGTTATTGGTCCTATAAACTCGTCTATAGGTTCAGCTGTCGTATGAATGACCTATAAAGTTTATTGGATAAAAGTTTGCCTTTAAGTTGTAGATCTAAGGCTAGAGATAGGACGAGGACACCTAGCACCTTGACCTCCAATGGATCTTTTGAGTGCACACCCCGGGAGGAAAGGATGAGATGAGAGAACCGCAGGAAGTGTATGGGCTGCATAGTAGGCCGATGCAAGTTGACAGAGACGCGCAGAGTTCCCTAACACTTCCAGGCTTGGCCATCCGGTCACGGGAGGGTCGCTCGGAGACGTCCCTCTAGTGGGACTGGGAAACGCGGCCCAGTAGTGAAGGCTCTACAGGCTTCCCTCTAGTAGGGCCGAGAAGAAGTTCCAAATCGCAAGCATCCGCGCCACCTGCCCGACACCGACCGAACCACAGCCCCGGAATCCATCTGAAACATGAAAGGGAAATGAAATGAGAGGAAATGGGGATAGAGGAAATCCGCAGTATGAATACATCACTCCAGCATTCCCCTTTGTCATCCAGGGAAAACCATGAAAAATCCATGATCAGAATGGGCGACCACCGGGAATCAAACCTAGGCTCCCGAATGCGAACCTAGTTACCGTGGAGCCATGTCGCTCGGTTGTAGGTCTAAAGTCAAACATAAACTACTGAAAATTCGGTAATTCACAATGCATTGCACCATGTCACAATATACATAGATGTTCGACAACAGACATATGCATCCCTGGAATTAACTTAGCCAGTAAGTTTAATAGAACATACCACCTATGCCTTCCAGTTTCACGAAATAGGCATACGGCAATACTGACCGTTACAGGACAGGTGAACTTACACTCCTGTGCGATTTCCAAGAGTAATAACTATTTTAAATGGAAATTTGGTCTAAAATCAATACACGTGTATCACTACATAATTGAATTTTAAAACGTTAAAAACGTAAAGAACAAAGGCATTTAACTTTAGCTTTGAGAACTTTGTTGAAAAGCAATTACAGAGCCCAGGTTTAAAATGCATTTCAAAATCTTGCACTATGGAGTGTAAAATACCCACTCCACTGGTAATAAAAAATTAGGAATCTCTCCTTCGCAAGCAACAATTCATTGCTTGCAGCTATTCTTTGGGGGGGAGGGAGTGGTGGCAGTGGAACGAAATACTCAAACCACATTTCTTGCTATTTGGGAAATCGCTATCACAGAAAGTCACATATATCTGTAATACAACTTAACAACTGCTTCACTCGAATTACCTAGGCTTATTTCTACAAACTTTTCACTCACAGGATCATTGAGCTATTTAAAACACGCTTTAGCCCGTTGTCTTCGCTCGCTACAATTCGGAGAAGCACAATATCTACGTAACATGTCCCCTGCTTGCCACTAACCTGGCTCCTTAAGCTAGCAAATGACAACCTAATTGTACAGAAAATACAAACATGATAGGTATCAGGACCACTTTGCCTATGTGGTTTGACCAACCGTTTCGCTACATAACACTACGAACCAAGAACGTCATTAAGCATACATGTCAAAATAAAACAAAAGTAACAGTTGCATTTTTACATTTATCTGTAAAAGAAAGGCATAATTATGTTTTTCTTCCTTGCGATCCTTAAAGTTCAAGTATATGTTTGCAGCTTTTCACAGAAAAGGAGACTACCTATGCACAAATCCTTAGAACGAGATAGTCAATTATATACGTTACAAGGATTGAACGTGCAGTCTGAGACCGGAATTTCAAAACTTTTTACATTCTTGTAACATATGATATATTATTTCATCCAATGTCGAATTTGAATATGTTTATTAGCAAATATTAACTAACTATTTATGTAATGTTGGTTATAAACGTTTTAAGCTCATTAAGAGGCCTATCTATGTAGATACAGTTAATGGAAAAGATTAATAAAGAGGATATGTCTATATAATTTTATTGAGTACCTCACTCGTTTAGTAAAAAAAATCACATGGAAGTAAATAAGGATATAGTTTATATTTTTACCTTTCCGTGTATACTTGTAAAGATACTAATTAAGTTTGCCATGGTATATTCATACGAGTGTTGGTGAAAGTGCGGCTCCTTATGTGAATGTTACCTACCCACAGTAAAGTGGGAAATGAAAAATATAATGAAGTAAACCAATATATGCAAATGAAAAAACAGTTTAATACTCCAAAAGAAAGAATAGCAAACAAATCACAGGCTCTAAACTATTTCCTTATATCAACCCAATTCATGCCATTTGTTAGTTGATACCAAACAATAAATCAATCAATCTTAAACCTTTCATTATAAAAGGTGAAAAAGAAACAATTTAGATACTTATTACGACAGCGTACTAAGTTGAATGTGCACTTTTATTAAAACTGTACGCAAGTATCCAAACCTCCTCCCTTCTTACCACGGTTAGCCTATGAATGCTGGGCGAGGCGTGACGTGTTGGTGTCATAGAGTTCTATATACTACTGCAACTGAGTGAACCTGAGAATGTCGCCAACGCTACCAGCTGATTGATGGAGATGATTACGTGGTAACCTGCGCCATTGATCTGAACTTGCCGCTATAAATAAATACGAAACGGTTGTATTAATAAGATTTAAACTTTCCGTATAAAAGGTGAAAAGGATACAATTTCTGGTGCTTACGTATTCGATCGCGTACTAAGTTGAATGTGCACTTTGATTAAAACTGTACTTAGGTACCCAAATCACCTTCTTTCTTACAACGGTTATCCTATGATGCTGATGGAGACGTGACGTGCAGGAGTTTTTTCGGGGGGGGGGTAAGGGTGAGTAAATTGAGTGTGATGATATGGGTAGGAGTCGACAGGAGCTGAAGGAGAGGGGAGTTGGAGTACCATGTACGCACCTTCCATCTCCGTTAGTAAATGTTAGTATTTAACTGCCAGTGCGTAACCGGGAGCGGGATAGGTAGATCGGGTTAACAGCCACGGCACAAGCCTGCCACCGGGGGTTTAAGCTGAATAATAGAAAGGATTTTGTAAGTTTATTTATTTATTTATTAGTCATTTTATCGGAAATTTTGTCTGTTGTGTTGTGAGGGAGGTGGAAGCGGAACCACATGTAATGGGAGAGCCAAGAAACTAGGAACCGGCTGCGCGGTGTTTTCCCACTGGGCGTGTGGAAACATAACGCACTGCTGCTATAAACAAGGTCACGCTGTTGACGCGGTTTTGCTCTGCAGTGTGAAGTGTAGTATTGAGTTGACGGTGATGTGATGTAGTTCAGTTATTACGAGTTATTTATTATTTTGTCCTTTACTTAGTCACGAAGTAGGTATATTACGGCTCAGTATGAGTAGGATATATAGGAGAGAGCTGGGCCACTTTTTTGCGTTTATATGGGAAAGGATAGGGAAAACGAGGCTGGATGGGGTGGTTCAAGGAGGAAAATGCGTTTATATGGGAGAGATAGGGAATACGACGACCGATACTATGCTAAAGAGGGTTGAAGGAGGGAAATACGTTTATATGGAAGAAATAGTAGAGAGGTGTTAGGGTAGGAGGGTTTAAGTATGCGTTTATAAGGAGAGACGAGAAAACGGAGAGAGATCCTATGTTAGGATACACAGGTGTTAAAGTTAGGTTAGATAGGAAACCAAAGAGATACTCAGCTAGACAGGGGACAGGAGAGGAATGCGCTTTATGAGAGGTAGAGGATACGGGGAGTGGTGTTAGGCTAGACAGAGGTTGAGAGTAGAGTATGCGTTTATATGTTTGAGAAGTATAGGAACAGAAAGAGGGTGCTAGGCTAGACAGAGGTTGAGGAGTAGAGTATAGGTTATATGAGAGGTATGGAAAACGAGGGGAGGTGTTAGGCTAGACAGAGGCTGAGTAATGTATGGTTTATATGAGCGGTATAGGAAAACGATGAGAGGTGTTAGACTAGACAGGGCTTGAAACGTAGTGCATGGTTTATATGAGAGATATAGGAAAACGAGGAAAGGTGCTAGGCTAGACAGAAGACGAGGAGTAGAGTATGGTTTATATCAGAAGTATAGGAAAACGAGGAGAGGTATTAGGTTAGGAGAATTGAGTTTGTGTTTATAAGGAGAGACGAGAAAACGGAGAGAGATCCTATGCTAGGATAGACAGGTGTTAAAGTTAGGTTAGATAGGAAACCAAGGAGTGATACTTAGCTAGAGGGGGGGGGGGGGTAGGAGGGAATGAGCTTTTGAGAGGTAGGGGATACGGGGAGTGGTGTTAGGCTAGACAGGGCTTGAAACGTAGGGCATGGTTTATATGTATGAGAAGTATAGGAACAGGAAGAGGGGTGCTAGGCTAGACAGAGGTTGAGGAGTAGAGTATAGTTTATATGAGAGGTATAGCAAAACGAGGAGAGGAGTTAGACTAAACAGAGGTCGAGGAGCAGAGTATGGGTTATGTGAGAGTCATAGGTAAACGAGAGAGGCGTTAGGCTAGACAGAGCTAGAGGAGTAGAGAATGGTTTATATGAGAGGTATAGGAACAGGAGGAGAGGTGTTAGGCTAGACAGGTAGTGTAGCAGTAGGAATATGGACTTATATACAGGAGAGATAGGGAATAGGAGGTGCTAGACTTGAAAGCGACTTTAGACGTGAACTTAGTGGAAAACTGTTTCATGTCAATGTTCTAGACATGCCCATCACGTAACCTATTCAGGGAAAAGGTGACTCGTTCAGGGGAACAGGTGACTGCTCAGGGAAAAAGGAGGCCTACAAAGGGAAAAAGTTGACTAGCAAAGGGAAAAACGTGACCAGTAAAGGGAAAAATGTCACCAGCAAAGGGGAAAATGTGACCAGCAAAGGGAAAAAGGTGAGCCATAAAGGGAAAAAGATGACCTGCAACGGGAAAAGCTAACCCACTAACACTAACAGGTAAGTAATTCAGGTAGTATTGCAAGAGGCTGACTGGATCATAGCAGTGTATGATTTCACAGGTAATTCAGTTAGTATCGTATGTATTTAGGCTAATTCGTCTAATAACACAGGATAGATTCCAGATGCTAACTGCATCATGGCTCTGCATGATTTCACAGATAATTCAGCTAGTATCGTAGGTATTTAGGCTAATTCAGCTAGTATCACAAGAAGATAGATTCTAGGGTTGGGTATAGCATAGTTTCATATTTCACAGGTAATTCAGGTAGTATCACGGGTGCTCGTGCTAATTTAGAGCAGAAATTCGCATCAGAGCTAGTTAAGGTAATTTCACATGATTCGGGTAGTATCACAGGTATTTAAATCATTTTCACAGCCAATTCAGCTAGTATCTTGAGCATTTAAGCTAATTCAGCTAGTATCACAGGAGGCTAGATTCCAGAGGCTAACTGCATCATAGCTATGCATGATTTCACAGCTAATTCAGCTAGTATCGTAGGTATTTAGGCTAATTCAGCTAGTATCACAGGAGGTTAGATTCCAGGGTTGGGTATAGCATAGTTTCATATTTCACAGGTAATTCAGAGGGTATCGTAGGTATTTAGGATAATTCAAGTAACATAGGTGTTTAGAGTAATTAAGCAAGCATTACAGGAGGGTAGGTTCCAGGGGTTGGTTATAGCCTAGTTTCGTATTTTACAGATAGTTCAGATAATATCGTAAGTATTTGGGTAATCAGCATAGTTTCACAGATGCTCGTGATAATTTTGATCAGAGATTTGTATCACAGCTATTTAAGGTAAGTGCAGGTGATTCAGGTTGTATCAATGGTATTTGTGTCATTTTAACAGGTAATTCAGATAGTGTCTAGGTATTTGGGCGATTCAAGCATCATAGGTGTTTAGAGTAACTCAGCTAGTATCACAGGAGGCTAGATTCAATGATCAGGGTTTCGTATCAGAGCTATTTAATGTAATTTCACTTGATTCGAGTAGTATCACAGGTATTTAAGTCATTTAACGGGCAATTCAACCAGTATCACAGGTACTCATGGTAATATAGAGAGTAATTAAATTATAAAACATTTCTCATCCAACGTTACAACAATTTATATACTTTTTTCTAAATCTTACAAACTTATTATATGTTAAACAGTTATTGTACGATGCGGAGAGGGATAAACTGCATATTGGTTCACAAATTGAAAAGCTTTACGTCAACATACCTTTATTTTAGTTCGGTGTAGATGTCTCTCCCCTTTTATCTAGGCTTGAGACTAGCACTAGGATTGCTCCTAATGGCAGGGTTACCACCTTCCCTTCCATCTTCTTCTTTCTTCATCAGGCGTCAGCTATCTGCATATACAGCACACAGATAACCTTCTTTTTTAAGATTGTAGACTCACGATAAAATCTTTATCTTTAACTTACATTCTTTTAAGCACTGTTTGTAATGGCGTAATGTCCATACGCATATGTCGTTATCCCATCCTCAGCAATAATTCTTTTATCATCAAACGGAGTCAATGCAATTTTATTCACTTGCACTGTAGCAAGAGCATGCTTTCGTGATAGGATCAGATTCATAGGTGTTCTGATGATTTCACAGGTTTTAAGACAGTCTGTATAGCTGTCAAACGAAATGTACTGCTTAATAGCGCTACGTTTTATACCTTTAATCTTTTTTATCATTGACCCTTGAATATCTAAGGCATACATCTTAGGACGTAGTCCAACAAAGCGTAGGATGATTTTGCTATTAGCCTCATCTTTAAATTTTCCCAATACCTTTTTGTTCTGAGTAGAGTAACATATATGGTTGGCAGGGTAATCAGCTGTATCGAGATGCTCAAGAAAACGTAGCTTGTCCTGGTACACATCTTCAGTTGTTACACGATGAATGAACGAATCAGTGTCCATATACATAAGCTTCAGGTTTTTAGCTCCATAATAAGGCAACAAAACGTCGTAATGATAGTTATACATTAATGTCTTGGAGATGTCCAACACACTCATACCAATGTATATAGGCTTGTTGAATACAATCTGACGAGAGGCCATATGTACAGCAGCTAGATTATCAGCATATATCGTCCTGTCGATAAACGTAGGCTTGGCGATCAGCTTCTCTAGAGTTTTTTCATTGGTCACCAGTCGTATATCCATGCGGTTACGCAGGTTCTCCATAGTTTTTCCAAACATAGCGTTGTTAAAGAGCTTGTAGAGATCCTTCTCGAAATCATTTGCAGCTTGTTGTCGTAGCCTGTTGTTAAATTCCACATAAGGTTTCAACCACTGAGACTGTCGGAATTGTAGCACACGATGGATTTTTGTTAGTCGTAGTCCATGACTAAGAGCTTGCTTCAAAGCCATACTTCTTTCGAGGTCCAAGATGAGGTATCAGTTTCTTTGTAGATGATTCCAATGGTTTCATACACTCTGGCAGGAAAGGTAGATCGTTGTGTAGATCGTGAAGTTCAGCAGGATACTCGATGTCAACTTCTAATATGTACCCATGAGGATCATCTTCTTGTAGTGTTTCTAAGTTGATTTCTTCAGGTGACACCCACTGAAATCCAGCAAAAGGAAGAGCGTGACACATTGCCCACCCATATTGGTTATTAGCGTCCTCGTATGTGATAAATTGGGTTGGTCTCGACGGATCAAACTTCTCCATATAAGTGTTATTAGCCTCAGCATACCGATGAGAAACTTGGCATAAACCTCCTCTTATACCTGATTCCACCATGAGTAGTTGATCATAATCTTGTAACAGCTCTAACTTAATTCCAGTATACAGTAACATGGCGTCCCATGTAAGACCTGGAGAGGTAAAATAATGGGCAGGATCAACTTTGTGTGTTTTAAGGGTTTGCTCTCTGAACGTCTCAAAGACATCAGCTAGAAGAAGTACATCCGAAGTTAAGTAGAGATCGCTGTACTCTCCCAGGTTTCTCACATTGAACAGCTCCCATACATTTCTAGCATGATCGTAGTCAGTATCAGTAATTTCTTCTTCATTTAATCTATTGTAGAAGGAGTCCTTAGGAGGCAAGCAGGTCTCGTTCAGGACATCCCATGACGTAACAAAATCATATGGAAATACACCCTTACGGGTCATCAACTTCAATTTGTCTTCTCCAAAGTACTTTAGCGTTTCAGGATACGAGGTTAGATTTTTTACCAACTTATCCAAGCTTGTACTGAGGAATCGGAAGCTATCCACAAATCGAAGCTTTATATCTCCTACATACTTGGTGAATGAGATATAGCTTTCTTCAGAGTTAGGAATTACCTCCACACGTTCACTTGTACAACCCAGCTCCTTAACAATGAAATGAGAGTCATATCCGCTAAGGTTATGCATGAGGACTGGTATATATTTAGGTGTTTTACAGGCTAAATTACATTCATTATGAAGACTTCCACGATATTCACCGCTGATGTGATCATGGTCGCGTACTCTTCTGTAAAGGGTTTTCCACACAAGTAGCATGCTGAAGAAGACTCAAAATCCTTTTGCTGTTGATCCGTAAGTTTCAGAGGCTTAGCAGATTTGTATATATTACCAATCATTTCTGCAAGAGATGTAAGGTACAGCATAAACTTCTGAGCAGCATCAGCACCACGATACACATAGGGTTGCTTAGGAAGACCAGTTTCGAGATGTTCAACACTGGATGTAGGCTTCACGTAAACACAGAAGCTCATTGGTGTGTGCTCTTGATAAGGGGTTGTATAGGAAGTTTCAGGATTGGGTATACACGTATGGCATGGAGTGAGAATACTCTCAAAATCAGCATAGATGACATAAGGTACTTTCAGCATCCTCTCAACATTTTTAAACTGAACAATTGATTTCTCCTTAGTAGGCATAACTACCCTCGCAACACCATGTTGAATACAGAAGGCTACATGTTCTTGCAGTTTTTCCTGTCCACTTCGTCCATATCGATCATCAAAATGTGTAAAGCAGCGCTTACAAGTATAAACCCGTCCATTATGGTTAGTTTTCTGGCGTCGAACGAGTTTCTCAAAATTCTTTATATACACGTAGTGATGTTTTCCACTGCTGTCATTCAATAGTAGCAGGTCGCGATGTTCAGGTAGTTCAATGTCAGCAACCTTTATTGGATACACTTCATGCTTCTCATCCAGCCCGAAAACGTTAATGGATATCTTGTTAAACTTCTCAAATTTAGGTATTTGAGAAAGTGGAGTAGGGTAGGAAACACAGCTGAAGTCGTACTTATCTTGAAGTTGTTTGTATTTGCTGACGCGTTGAGGCTTGATGCTCACGAATTTGGCCAGTATAGAGTACATGAAACATTTCTCGTCGCTAAAGTTCTGGATGTTTATACATGCTTTCCTTGCTTCAACAGCTGACGGTAGTGGTATGTAGCTACTTCCTCGTAACGGGTTGTACTTGTTGATACGAAGTCGAACTCCTTCCACAGCAAGCAAAGCCCAGCTGCTACCCTTAAGCTGAGACTCCTCCATTTCAGTCACCAATTTCTTGAATTTCACTTCCATCGTTGAGTCCAGATCAGTTTCCAGGAAAACAGCTTGATTCCGTGTTTTAAATGTTTTGTCACAGGTTTCTCCAATACTGTTAACAAATCGACACTCAGCCAGCAGATTAATTTTAACACTCTTATGAATGCTAAGCTCTTTATGCACAGCATGGATTATACGTTGTTTTGCCTCTTGCAGATACATATTTAGGTCCTTAGCTGATTCGCATCGTATGAAATACGATTTCAATCGTCCTTCGAATGAAGTTTCGTATTCTTTCATATCGCAGTCCTCCATTGTTGACAGCAACTGATGTTTAGTTGGCTCCAATCTTCTTTTCTTCTGAGGGCTGCTTATTTCACATATATCTTCGTGTCGCTGTCCCTTATAACAATCTTTGAAGGTCACATTACAATGTTTACATTTGAAGAGCTTCTTGCAGCTCATCTCGTGTCTTCTCTTGTCATAACCTCGGAGGAACTTCTTCCCACATTTTCCGCATGCATATCCAGTAGCGCTTGGAATAATATCCTTATACGCTGAGTTATTCATCTTTATTCTTGATGTAATAACGTATTAATCACTGATCAATGAAATGTAGACCTCTTCACCTTGACACCACTTTAGAAAGCTGATTATTCTTGGAGAGAACACGATGTTAACACCTCAAGACTAATTAGCACAATGAAGTCCAATGTCCTAGATCACCATATTTATAGAGGGAGCACGAACCTTTTAGATCAATCATAAACTCGCTCCATAACCACCTGTATATGATCGCTCAACGTGTACTAACCCCCCAGCCATATAACCTCAAGTCTAGAGACAGGATGTTTATGACGTCACACCCAGAGACAGGATGTCTGGCAGCATCAAACACGTTTAAACTCGTCTCATAACTACCTGCTTATGCTGTCACACCAGCAAGAGAAGTATTCCCACACGCTCATTCAGACATATATTTCAAATTCAAGCTCACCACCACCATCACCACCTATTGTACCAAGGTTAATTCAAGCTGTATTATCACAATACTTAAAAGTAAAAGCTTAAAAGGAAACCTAGAAGATTTTCCCCCTTATTTACTTAATTATTTCATGTTTTTATTCCCTTTTCAATTCTTCCTTTCCATCTTCTCACAGAAAGACCATTACATTTCACTACAATCATGAGAAAAGCAATTTTTCCAGAGTTACACAGATTCTAAGCTTCTAAATCGAACCCGGTAATACTTTTAATAAATGTATTTTAGCTCCCCAATATCAGCATCTACCATTTAATCTTTACTCGAACCTGATATGATCCATAAGCTTGAAGATATATGAAATCACCCTTCGGGATTCGATCTGAGTACTTTAAAGTAATATTTGTCACGATAACGATATTTAAGGACTAGATACTCTGTTTGCGTTTACCTTGACATGTTTATCTAAATTAAATTACGAGTTATTAAATTTTTGCAAGTAAATTTCATTGAATCGGTATTCGAACCCAGAACACCAGGAACAAGATAATTTATAATATTAGTCTGACATGTTAAACAAAGTTGTATGCAGTTACATCATCGATCTAAGTGATATATTCTAGTGTACAGAGGAAAATTAAGAAAGTCATTAAAAATCGGGAATCGAACCAAGCACAACTGATTGGCAATTATATACAGCATTAATCACCCAAGTACAGAACCTATCAATCATGCTTTGCTGCACTCCTCTACCTCACTTAGTTCCCGAGATGATGAAAATTTAAAAATTAAGGATCGAACCCAGGACGTCAGGTATCTAATTACACATTTACAAGATACTACCTAATAACATAAACGCAATAAAGTTTATTTGGCGTCTTTATCTTAATTGGTTTAGGAGTTATTAAATTTATAAGTAAATTCCATCGAATCAGTATTCGAACCCAGAACACCAAGAACAAAATAATTTATAATGTGAGTTTGGTATGCTTAAAGGTGCTGTATGTAGTTACAGCATCAATCTAACTGATATTTTCTAGAGTATAGAGTAAAATTAAGGAAGTCATTAAAAAATCGGGATTCGAACTAGAGACAACCGATTAAAAATTATATACAGTATTAATTACACATTATAACAGCTATCAAACATGCTTTGGTCCATTCCTCTAGCTTTCTTAGTTTCCGAGATAATAAAGTTTTTAAAATTAAGGATCGAACCCAGGACACCAGGTACCAAAATATACATCCACAAGAAACTACCTAATGACATTAATGTAATAAAGTTTATTTGGCGTCTTTATCTTAATTAGTCTCCGAGTTATTAGAAGATGAATTTGCATTCACTCCTAGGATTCGAACCCAGGCATCCCGGTCAACTTGGAACAAGGTCCTAATGACGCGGCGCATTCCAAATAATTGATTAGTTTTTATCCCAATGTTCTATCTCTTGTCATTCAGGAGATATAAGCGATTAAACAGTAGAAATAAAAGGTATGTTCTGGCCAACAGAGAGATGCCGACATCTGATAAAGTTCTTTGATCTATGCCGGCAAGCTCCGCCCATTTTATTTCTACTGTTTAATCGCTTATATCTCCTGAATGACAAGAGATAGAACATTGGGATAAAAACTAATCAATTCTTTGGAATGCGCCGCGTCATTAGGACCGTGTTCCAAGTTGACCGGGATGCCTGGGTTCGAATCCTAGGAGTGAATGCAAATTCATCTTCTAATAACTCGGAGACTAATTAAGATAAAGACGCCAAATAAACTTTATTACATTAATGTCATTAGGTAGTTTCTTGTGGATGTATATTTTGGTACCTGGTGTCCTGGGTTCGATCCTTAATTTTAAAAACTTTATTATCTCGGAAACTAAGAAAGCTAGAGGAATGGACCAAAGCATGTTTGATAGCTGTTATAATGTGTAATTAATACTGTATATAATTTTTAATCGGTTGTCTCTAGTTCGAATCCCGATTTTTAATGACTTCCTTAATTTTACTCTATACTCTAGAAAATATCAGTTAGATTGATGCTGTAACTACATACAGCACCTTTAAGCATACCAAACTCATATTATAAATTATTTTGTTCTTGGTGTTCTGGGTTCGAATACTGATTCGATGGAATTTACTTATAAATTTAATAACTCCTAAACCAATTAAGATAAAGACGCCAAATAAACTTTATTGCGTTTATGTTATTAGGTAGTATCTTGTAAATGTGTAATTAGATACCTGACGTCCTGGGTTCGATCCTTAATTTTTAAATTTTCATCATCTCGGGAACTAAGTGAGGTAGAGGAGTGCAGCAAAGCATGATTGATAGGTTCTGTACTGGGTGATTAATGCTGTATATAATTGCCAATCAGTTGTGCTTGGTTCGATTCCCGATTTTTAATGACTTTCTTAATTTTCCTCTGTACACTAGAATATATCACTTAGATCGATGATGTAACTGCATACAACTTTGTTTAACATGTCAGACTAATATTATAAATTATCTTGTTCCTGGTGTTCTGGGTTCGAATACCGATTCAATGAAATTTACTTGCAAAAATTTAATAACTCGTAATTTAATTTAGATAAACATGTCAAGGTAAACGCAAACAGAGTATCTAGTCCTTAAATATCGTTATCGTGACAAATATTACTTTAAAGTACTCAGATCGAATCCCGAAAGGTGATTTCATATATCTTCAAGCTTATGGATCATATCAGGTTCGAGTAAAGATTAAATGGTAGATGCTGATATTGGGGAGCTAAAATACATTTATTAAAAGTATTACCGGGTTCGATTTAGAAGCTTAGAATCTGTGTAACTCTGGAAAAATTGCTTTTCTCATGATTGTAGTGAAATGTAATGGTCTTTCTGTGAGAAGATGGAAAGGAAGAATTGAAAAGGGAATAAAAACATGAAATAATTAAGTAAATAAGGGGGAAAATCTTCTAGGTTTCCTTTTAAGCTTTTACTTTTAAGTATTGTGATAATACAGCTTGAATTAACCTTGGTACAATAGGTGGTGATGGTGGTGGTGAGCTTGAATTTGAAATATATGTCTGAATGAGCGTGTGGGAATACTTCTCTTGCTGGTGTGACAGCATAAGCAGGTAGTTATGAGACGAGTTTAAACGTGTTTGATGCTGCCAGACATCCTGTCTCTGGGTGTGACGTCATAAACATCCTGTCTCTAGACTTGAGGTTATATGGCTGGGGGGTTAGTACACGTTGAGCGATCATATACAGGTGGTTATGGAGCGAGTTTATGATTGATCTAAAAGGTTCGTGCTCCCTCTATAAATATGGTGATCTAGGACATTGGACTTCATTGTGCTAATTAGTCTTGAGGTGTTAACATCGTGTTCTCCCCAAGAATAATCAGCTTTCTAAAGTGGTGTCAAGGTGAAGAGGTCTACATTTCATTGATCAGTGATTAATACGTTATTACATCAAGAATAAAGATGAATAACTCAGCGTATAAGGATATTATTCCAAGCGCTACTGGATATGCATGCGGAAAATGTGGGAAGAAGTTCCTCCGAGGTTATGACAAGAGAAGACACGAGATGAGCTGCAAGAAGCTCTTCAAATGTAAACATTGTAATGTAACCTTCAAAGATTGTTATAAGGGACAGCGACACGAAGATATATGTGAAATAAGCAGCCCTCAGAAGAAAAGAAGATTGGAGCCAACTAAACATCAGTTGCTGTCAACAATGGAGGACTGCGATATGAAAGAATACGAAACTTCATTCGAAGGACGATTGAAATCGTATTTCATACGATGCGAATCAGCTAAGGACCTAAATATGTATCTGCAAGAGGCAAAACAACGTATAATCCATGCTGTGCATAAAGAGCTTAGCATTCATAAGAGTGTTAAAATTAATCTGCTGGCTGAGTGTCGATTTGTTAACAGTATTGGAGAAACCTGTGACAAAACATTTAAAACACGGAATCAAGCTGTTTTCCTGGAAACTGATCTGGACTCAACGATGGAAGTGAAATTCAAGAAATTGGTGACTGAAATGGAGGAGTCTCAGCTTAAGGGTAGCAGCTGGGCTTTGCTTGCTGTGGAAGGAGTTCGACTTCGTATCAACAAGTACAACCCGTTACGAGGAAGTAGCTACATACCACTACCGTCAGCTGTTGAAGCAAGGAAAGCATGTATAAACATCCAGAACTTTAGCGACGAGAAATGTTTCATGTACTCTATACTGGCCAAATTCGTGAGCATCAAGCCTCAACGCGTCAGCAAATACAAACAACTTCAAGATAAGTACGACTTCAGCTGTGTTTCCTACCCTACTCCACTTTCTCAAATACCTAAATTTGAGAAGTTTAACAAGATATCCATTAACGTTTTCGGGCTGGATGAGAAGCATGAAGTGTATCCAATAAAGGTTGCTGACATTGAACTACCTGAACATCGCGACCTGCTACTATTGAATGACAGCAGTGGAAAACATCACTACGTGTATATAAAGAATTTTGAGAAACTCGTTCGACGCCAGAAAACTAACCATAATGGACGGGTTTATACTTGTAAGCGCTGCTTTACACATTTTGATGATCGATATGGACGAAGTGGACAGGAAAAACTGCAAGAACATGTAGCCTTCTGTATTCAACATGGTGTTGCGAGGGTAGTTATGCCTACCAAGGAGAAATCAATTGTTCAGTTTAAAAATGTTGAGAGGATGCTGAAAGTACCTTATGTCATCTATGCTGATTTTGAGAGTATTCTCACTCCATGCCATACGTGTATACCCAATCCTGAAACTTCCTATACAACCCCTTATCAAGAGCACACACCAATGAGCTTCTGTGTTTACGTGAAGCCTACATCCAGTGTTGAACATCTCGAAACTGGTCTTCCTAAGCAACCCTATGTGTATCGTGGTGCTGATGCTGCTCAGAAGTTTATGCTGTACCTTACATCTCTTGCAGAAATGATTGGTAATATATACAAATCTGCTAAGCCTCTGAAACTTACGGATCAACAGCAAAAGGATTTTGAGTCTTCTTCAGCATGCTACTTGTGTGGAAAACCCTTTACAGAAGAGTACGCGACCATGATCACATCAGCGGTGAATATCGTGGAAGTCTTCATAATGAATGTAATTTAGCCTGTAAAACACCTAAATATATACCAGTCCTCATGCATAACCTTAGCGGATATGACTCTCATTTCATTGTTAAGGAGCTGGGTTGTACAAGTGAACGTGTGGAGGTAATTCCTAACTCTGAAGAAAGCTATATCTCATTCACCAAGTATGTAGGAGATATAAAGCTTCGATTTGTGGATAGCTTCCGATTCCTCAGTACAAGCTTGGATAAGTTGGTAAAAAATCTAACCTCGTATCCTGAAACGCTAAAGTACTTTGGAGAAGACAAATTGAAGTTGATGACCCGTAAGGGTGTATTTCCATATGATTTTGTTACGTCATGGGATGTCCTGAACGAGACCTGCTTGCCTCCTAAGGACTCCTTCTACAATAGATTAAATGAAGAAGAAATTACTGATACTGACTACGATCATGCTAGAAATGTATGGGAGCTGTTCAATGTGAGAAACCTGGGAGAGTACAGCGATCTCTACTTAACTTCGGATGTACTTCTTCTAGCTGATGTCTTTGAGACGTTCAGAGAGCAAACCCTTAAAACACACAAAGTTGATCCTGCCCATTATTTTACCTCTCCAGGTCTTACATGGGACGCCATGTTACTGTATACTGGAATTAAGTTAGAGCTGTTACAAGATTATGATCAACTACTCATGGTGGAATCAGGTATAAGAGGAGGTTTATGCCAAGTTTCTCATCGGTATGCTGAGGCTAATAACACTTATATGGAGAAGTTTGATCCGTCGAGACCAACCCAATTTATCACATACGAGGACGCTAATAACCAATATGGGTGGGCAATGTGTCACGCTCTTCCTTTTGCTGGATTTCAGTGGGTGTCACCTGAAGAAATCAACTTAGAAACACTACAAGAAGATGATCCTCATGGGTACATATTAGAAGTTGACATCGAGTATCCTGCTGAACTTCACGATCTACACAACGATCTACCTTTCCTGCCAGAGTGTATGAAACCATTGGAATCATCTACAAAGAAACTGATACCTCATCTTGGACCTCGAAAGAAGTATGGCTTTGAAGCAAGCTCTTAGTCATGGACTACGACTAACAAAAATCCATCGTGTGCTACAATTCCGACAGTCTCAGTGGTTGAAACCTTATGTGGAATTTAACAACAGGCTACGACAACAAGCTGCAAATGATTTCGAGAAGGATCTCTACAAGCTCTTTAACAACGCTATGTTTGGAAAAACTATGGAGAACCTGCGTAACCGCATGGATATACGACTGGTGACCAATGAAAAAACTCTAGAGAAGCTGATCGCCAAGCCTACGTTTATCGACAGGACGATATATGCTGATAATCTAGCTGCTGTACATATGGCCTCTCGTCAGATTGTATTCAACAAGCCTATATACATTGGTATGAGTGTGTTGGACATCTCCAAGACATTAATGTATAACTATCATTACGACGTTTTGTTGCCTTATTATGGAGCTAAAAACCTGAAGCTTATGTATATGGACACTGATTCGTTCATTCATCGTGTAACAACTGAAGATGTGTACCAGGACAAGCTACGTTTTCTTGAGCATCTCGATACAGCTGATTACCCTGCCAACCATATATGTTACTCTACTCAGAACAAAAAGGTATTGGGAAAATTTAAAGATGAGGCTAATAGCAAAATCATCCTACGCTTTGTTGGACTACGTCCTAAGATGTATGCCTTAGATATTCAAGGGTCAATGATAAAAAAGATTAAAGGTATAAAACGTAGCGCTATTAAGCAGTACATTTCGTTTGACAGCTATACAGACTGTCTTAAAACCTGTGAAATCATCAGAACACCTATGAATCTGATCCTATCACGAAAGCATGCTCTTGCTACAGTGCAAGTGAATAAAATTGCATTGACTCCGTTTGATGATAAAAGAATTATTGCTGAGGATGGGATAACGACATATGCGTATGGACATTACGCCATTACAAACAGTGCTTAAAAGAATGTAAGTTAAAGATAAAGATTTTATCGTGAGTCTACAATCTTAAAAAAGAAGGTTATCTGTGTGCTGTATATGCAGATAGCTGACGCCTGATGAAGAAAGAAGAAGATGGAAGGGAAGGTGGTAACCCTGCCATTAGGAGCAATCCTAGTGCTAGTCTCAAGCCTAGATAAAAGGGGAGAGACATCTACACCGAACTAAAATAAAGGTATGTTGACGTAAAGCTTTTCAATTTGTGAACCAATATGCAGTTTATCCCTCTCCGCATCGTACAATAACTGTTTAACATATAATAAGTTTGTAAGATTTAGAAAAAAGTATATAAATTGTTGTAACGTTGGATGAGAAATGTTTTATAATTTAATTACTCTCTATATTACCATGAGTACCTGTGATACTGGTTGAATTGCCCGTTAAATGACTTAAATACCTGTGATACTACTCGAATCAAGTGAAATTACATTAAATAGCTCTGATACGAAACCCTGATCATTGAATCTAGCCTCCTGTGATACTAGCTGAGTTACTCTAAACACCTATGATGCTTGAATCGCCCAAATACCTAGACACTATCTGAATTACCTGTTAAAATGACACAAATACCATTGATACAACCTGAATCACCTGCACTTACCTTAAATAGCTGTGATACAAATCTCTGATCAAAATTATCACGAGCATCTGTGAAACTATGCTGATTACCCAAATACTTACGATATTATCTGAACTATCTGTAAAATACGAAACTAGGCTATAACCAACCCCTGGAACCTACCCTCCTGTAATGCTTGCTTAATTACTCTAAACACCTATGTTACTTGAATTATCCTAAATACCTACGATACCCTCTGAATTACCTGTGAAATATGAAACTATGCTATACCCAACCCTGGAATCTAACCTCCTGTGATACTAGCTGAATTAGCCTAAATACCTACGATACTAGCTGAATTAGCTGTGAAATCATGCATAGCTATGATGCAGTTAGCCTCTGGAATCTAGCCTCCTGTGATACTAGCTGAATTAGCTTAAATGCTCAAGATACTAGCTGAATTGGCTGTGAAAATGATTTAAATACCTGTGATACTACCCGAATCATGTGAAATTACCTTAACTAGCTCTGATGCGAATTTCTGCTCTAAATTAGCACGAGCACCCGTGATACTACCTGAATTACCTGTGAAATATGAAACTATGCTATACCCAACCCTAGAATCTATCTTCTTGTGATACTAGCTGAATTAGCCTAAATACCTACGATACTAGCTGAATTATCTGTGAAATCATGCAGAGCCATGATGCAGTTAGCATCTGGAATCTATCCTGTGTTATTAGACGAATTAGCCTAAATACATACGATACTAGCTGAATTACCTGTGAAATCATACACTGCTATGATCCAGTCAGCCTCTTGCAATACTACCTGAATTACTTACCTGTTAGTGTTAGTGGGTTAGCTTTTCCCGTTGCAGGTCATCTTTTTCCCTTTATGGCTCACCTTTTTCCCTTTGCTGGTCACATTTTCCCCTTTGCTGGTGACATTTTTCCCTTTACTGGTCACGTTTTTCCCTTTGCTAGTCAACTTTTTCCCTTTGTAGGCCTCCTTTTTCCCTGAGCAGTCACCTGTTCCCCTGAACGAGTCACCTTTTCCCTGAATAGGTTACGTGATGGGCATGTCTAGAACATTGACATGAAACAGTTTTCCACTAAGTTCACGTCTAAAGTCGCTTTCAAGTCTAGCACCTCCTATTCCCTATCTCTCCTGTATATAAGTCCATATTCCTACTGCTACACTACCTGTCTAGCCTAACACCTCTCCTCCTGTTCCTATACCTCTCATATAAACCATTCTCTACTCCTCTAGCTCTGTCTAGCCTAACGCCTCTCTCGTTTACCTATGACTCTCACATAACCCATACTCTGCTCCTCGACCTCTGTTTAGTCTAACTCCTCTCCTCGTTTTCCTATACCTCTCATATAAACTATACTCTACTCCTCAACCTCTGTCTAGCCTAGCACCCCTCTTCCTGTTCCTATACTTCTCATACATATAAACCATGCCCTACGTTTCAAGCCCTGTCTAGCCTAACACCACTCCCCGTATCCCCTACCTCTCAAAAGCTCATTCCCTCCTACCCCCCCTCTAGCTAAGTATCACTCCTTGGTTTCCTATCTAACCTAACTTTAACACCTGTCTATCCTAGCATAGGATCTCTCTCCGTTTTCTCGTCTCTCCTTATAAACACAAACTCAATTCTCCTAACCTAATACCTCTCCTCGTTTTCCTATACTTCTGATATAAACCATACTCTACTCCTCGACTTCTGTCTAGCCTAGCACCTTTCCTCGTTTTCCTATATCTCTCATATAAACCATGCACTACGTTTCAAGCCCTGTCTAGTCTAACACCTCTCATCGTTTTCCTATACCGCTCATATAAACCATACATTACTCAGCCTCTGTCTAGCCTAACACCTCCCCTCGTTTTCCATACCTCTCATATAACCTATACTCTACTCCTCAACCTCTGTCTAGCCTAGCACCCTCTTCCTGTTCCTATACTTCTCAAACATATAAACGCATACTCTACTCTCAACCTCTGTCTAGCCTAACACCACTCCCCGTATCCTCTACCTCTCATAAAGCGCATTCCTCTCCTGTCCCCTGTCTAGCTGAGTATCTCTTTGGTTTCCTATCTAACCTAACTTTAACACCTGTGTATCCTAACATAGGATCTCTCTCCGTTTTCTCGTCTCTCCTTATAAACGCATACTTAAACCCTCCTACCCTAACACCTCTCTACTATTTTTCCATATAAACGTATTTCCCTCCTTCAACCCTCTTTAGCATAGTATCGGTCGTCGTATTCCCTATCTCTCCCATATAAACGCATTTTCCTCCTTGAACCACCCCATCCAGCCTCGTTTTCCCTATCCTTTCCCATATAAACGCAAAAAAGTGGCCCAGCTCTCTCCTATATATCCTACTAGTATGTATATGTTTTCTACTGCACAGCGTGTATTTATTTATGATTCGTATGTGTTAACTCAGTCAACAAAAGTGAAAGTGCGATTTGCAAAAAGATTTCCAGGTGTAAAGGTTCCAGGCCGTACAGCAATCCATGAACTTTACAATAAATTTCAGGCCACAGGAAGTGTTCAGGCTAAGAAATCTAAAAGACGGCGTACGGTTCTTACAGAAGAAACATTAAACGGAATTGGTCATCGTTTGAAGAATTCCCCTCAAAAATCACCTAGGTGTCTTTCCCAACAGGCATGCATTTCTTATGGCTCTGCACTAAGAGCTACCAAATTGCTGAAGTAAAACCAAATAAAATAACTGTGGCACATGCTCTTCAATCAGGTGATCCTGTAATTAAGCGCACATTTTGTGAGTGGAGTCTCAGTAATGTACACAATGGCGAAATGTACCCATATTTAATATTTTTCACGGATGAGGCTTGGTTCCATCTTCATGGATATGTGTGTACACAAAATAATCTTATTGGAGCTCTGACAAACCTAATATTGTTCATGAAGTACCCCTTCTGACGAAAAAATTGGTGTATGGTGCGCCATGGGCGGAGAAAATTTATAGGGACAATTTTTAAGTCTAGAAAGAATATGTAAAATCTCAAATGCCTAAACAATTGACAAATGTAAATAACACGCGATTCTGTGATATTTGCATCACCAACTAATAACGACCATAGTAGTTAAAGACGTCCATATATAAAATTTAATTTATCTTAACCAAGCATTACAAAAACCACTTAAAATTTATGTTTAAGTCTTGATACTTCTAACATATTCGATAAGGAGGTACTATGTGTTTCTTTAATCTGAAATACATGACAAAACTATTTTACTGTATTTGAAGATTAAAAAATGCCAAACATTTATAACACGCAATTACAAATTCTCGCATTGTAGTAGGTATATTGGCTATGCGAATTGTGATTTGCTAGTTCGTTTGCTGAATGTGCTTTATTACCTAGTACACTGCGTCGATTGTTAAAAGCGCGAACGCGGGATTTCCACCATCAACGTGACGCCATTTAAAATCAGAAACGAAAATAAAATTGCTATTTTAAAGAAAACGAGGGACGAATGAATTAACGACATTGCCATGTCTGCTATTGCATGAAACTGACATCCGGTTCGCATTCAGTACTGTTTTGAGGCTAAAGCTTCACTGTTTTGGTTTTGTTTTTAAGTTTAGTGTCCTTTAACCGATTGTCATATCGAATGATGAATGAATGAATGAAATGATGCTCAAATGAGCCCGGGAACCACGGAGCTTAAAGTTACCCGACATTCATCTTTTCAGGATAAGAAAAATACCTTATATGGGTAAGTCATCCTAACTGAGATTCAAACTCTGGACCTTTTGAATGTGAAGCAGACACCCTGCTCCCACACCACAGAGGCGGGCCAGCTTCGCTTGTGTATGTTGCATGCTGATGTATATAGCAATTCCACTGCTAAAGGACTCAATGCACTTTCAATGTATTCATAAACAGATGTGAAGTCATTATTAATTCTGTGCCTAAAATGTCTTCTACCTTCCCTTGCATGAACACCTTCAGTTTTTGAATCACTGAAAGTGCTACTAAACAGCATTTCATGTATACCTGGCTGGAAGTCCGAGAAAATCTAGAGTATTTACAACGCCAGGAGAGCTTCAGCTCACATTTCAGCATTTCATGTATACCTGGCTGGAAGTCCGAGAAAATCTAGAGTATTTACAACGCCAGGAGAGCTTCAGCTCACATTTCAGCATTTCATGTACTTTTCTGTGATATTTTATATGTACCTACTTACTCAAAACTGTATACCTTTTTATCTGTTGTTTTGGCTAAACCAGGTATTAGATATTAAATACAACTTTCCTTTAGAAACCTTAAGTCATTTACAATAAACTGTTTACTTTACAAATGCGTGAAATTACTATTTGACTTGATTGACTTGTATAATATTTCATTTGTAAATATTTAAGCTTGTTTGTGAAGTTGAACTTTACAAACTTCCATTGCAAAACAGAGTTTTACAAATTACAAACAAAGTTTACAATACACAAGGATTATAAACAGTGTGAAACAGGCCTCATCTCATAAACGTTAACCGAAAGATAAACATACTACATATTGGTTCATAACACCCCGGGAAAGAAAACGAGAAATGCATATCGATTACCATATCGACAGCAAAGTCTAAAGTAGATTTTGCGCATTTGGACGGCATTTCTTTGTAACCGACAAATAACGTTTTTTCGCCTACTTCCAATTCAGCGAAGATAATACAGGTTAGCCAATATCAAAATTCGATAGAGTAAACATTTTCTGAACGCATTCTCCATTCCTCTAGTCGCACCAAGCGTCATTCCTTTATTAATAACTACATTAAAGTAATATATTGTTCTCTGTTCATTTTTACCGGTTTTTGCTGTTCTTCGTACCTAGTTCTTACTATTGTTTTTTTTTTTTTTTTTGAGGCAATAGGCAGTTTTGAGTTACATATAAACAAACAAGTGGCGCTTTTGCTAGAAGGATTCAGGATGCACAGGAATTTCTACCTGTTTCATTTTCCCAGCTTGCGATTACAGAGAGCTCTATCGGTTGTTTCATGTCACGGACGCACTGAATAATTCCTACAGTGAAGAACCTAATATGCACAATATGGATATAATATGCCGTCTCCGGGACGGGAACGAGAAAGCTAAAATCTGCCAAAGTCTTCTTCCCCGTTCACATTATACGTTACGATCTGTATTTTAACTTTATCGTTTGCGTTCTGGATTCCGCCATAGGCGCCAACTCTATAGGGCGCAGTCCCTTCGGCTCCCCAAACATTATTTCGAAGGGATCGAGGCCCGCCCAAAGTTATCGTGCTATTCTTAAATGTTAAACATGCGGCTTGCCTTTGATTCTCAGAAGTCAACAGACACCGCGTACATTATTTAGTTTCTGGTATGAAATACTCAATGTTTTTTTCGCGTCGCACCAATGAGGGTGTTACTTCGGCCATTAAGAGCTAAGAAATGGCAAATGACAGATTGCTGTAGAACAGTTGACTCCACGTGGCGTAAATACAGTTTCGCTGCATTTTTTGACAAAGAGTACCATCCTTTCCATTGTCACTTTGCGTTTGATGAGCCAGTGCCCAGTGGTAAACCTTTAGAGCAGCATAATAATGCCTAACTTCCGGGGTCTTTTGTTTTGTTGGTTAAAGTATAAAATGGATAAGTTTGTGATTAAAAGGCAAAAAAAAGCTCATTTGAATGTGGGGAAAAGCCATCAGTGAGTCAAGTGCTGGAACCTCAGGAGGACGAAACCAGCCTCTAGAATGAACAGAATTAGCTAACGAATAGAGCATGAATAAAAGAGGATGGAAGCAGGATATATAAAAGAAAGTTTCAGTCCCATTGGTTGAAAATGTACCCCTAGCTTCAATATGAAAAATTAAATGATCGGCTTTCTGCTATCCTTGCAAAACAGCATCCAATAGCAGATGTATTACATTCTCTTCTAAATTAGAACTGTGTTTTATTGAATCAGGTTTCTGAAACTGGAAGAAAAGTATTGAAAAATAAAAAAATAAAAAACATGAGAAATCGGTGCCACATAGAGGCAGCCTTAAAATTGACATCAATGAAGGCTACTGTGAATGTCATTTGTCAACCTTCTGATGATAAAAAATCTAAATGGAGAACAGGTTAGCTTTGATAAAGGCATTCTCTTCTCTGAAATTTCTCGTCACTCAAGGGCTTGCAATTCGTGAGCACACTGATGATTCAAGCAACTTTATTAATGTTTTGAGGCTACGGTGTGAAGATTCTCCAATTTTAAAGAAGTGGGTGGATCGAGATCGTTTAAATGAAACTTGCAACGAGATATTGGAGATCACGAGCCGTACATAACACGTTCTTTGATTTCTCGGATCCTTCAGAACAAGTACTACGCGATCAGGTGGACAAGACTTCTGCTTTATCCATCCAGGAACAGGCGTCTATCTGTTTCAAGAGAGTCACAGACGATATTTTAGTAGAAGAACTGTTTCTTGGGTTCTATTTGACAACAGATACAAAGTCTCAGACACTATTCCATATCATAATGAATGTCCTTCGCAGATTCAATTTAGAGGCCAATGCTTCGACAGAGCCGAGAATATGGCAGGGGGCCTTAAGGGGCGTTCAGACCGGAATGAAGAGGAGGAATCAAGAGCTGTTTTCGTCCATTGCATAGCTCATACTTTTAAGTCTCACTGTCCAAGATTTGGTGAAACAAACAAATGGACGTCGCAACGTACTAAATCTGGTTTGAGAAGTAATCAGTTTCGTCAGGGCTCAACAAAAAGGTCGAGTATCTTTAAAAATCTTCACAGCAATGTGGTAACGAATCATCAAAGAATTTGCTTTTTATCCGACTCGATGGACAGTCCAATTTCATTCTTTGTCAACGATTCTCTCCATTACAAGGAACTCCTGGGCTTACTGGAGGAATTATCAGAAACAGAAAAGTCAGACGTTGGTGCTAAAGCCAACGGCTTTATCATTCAATTGAACGTTTCCGACTTTTTCTTTCATCTTTCTCTGTTATGTAAGGTTTTCCGCATGTGGATGCAGTCGACACTGCCCTTCAAGCACAATCACTCATTTTCAGCAAGCCGCAGAGATGACCCTGAATTTGCTTGAACCTTTAAGAGGTCTCAAATCACGGTTCAATTTTTTTGGACGTCATTAACAGCTCCGAGAGTGTGGGTGATTCCAGCCGATTCATCCAAGAAAAAGGGATTCCCCATCGAATAGACTGTTGGAGAAAAGAAATGTTTTCCCCTTTTATTCCGTAAAAGATTTCTACTACTAAGTTTTCAACGAAGTTGTGAATACAGTTATTGAGTGCGTGACAACCCAATTAAAATTTAGCATTTTTTATTTAATGGTAAACGCAGAAAAATTTCTCCCTGCTGCAAAAACTGCTTTTCAGGGGCTATTAAAACACTTTTAAGATGGCATCGATAAACAAAGGGTAGTGTTACACTGAGACATGTTATGATATTTTGAAAATAAGGAATGAAAGTGCTGCCAGTGTGGCAGCTGCGGTTGATATTCTGCAGAAAAATCAGCAAATGAAGATCATGCTTCCAGAGTTGAAGTTTATTCGACTCTGCTAACAATTCATATTTCAACGTTTAGTGCAGAAACATCATTTTCGACACTGAGAAGGGTGCAAAACTACCTGACATCAAAAATGTCTCAGAAGCGTCTAAACCATCTTGGACTTCTGAATATTCATTGCGAAGAGACCAACTCTTTGGACATGGCTTCTATAGCAGATGGCTTCATATCTCTGACAGAAATACGAAAGTAAACTTTTGCTGGAAAATGATAATTTAATTCACTAGCCTATGTTTCAGTATAACATAAGCATCCAGTGCTGGAATGTATAATAATGTTAACAGTTGTTGTCAAGTACCTGAGATAAATGGAAAACAATTTTTCGTTGTCTGTTTAACGTGTAATATTGAAATAATTATAAATCAATATAAATGAATGGATAACATATTGTCCCCTTCTTTGGATACTTTCTATTAAACAAATTGTGGGAGTGACAGCAAGGACCCTCCTCTTAAAAGTGAAAACTGGTTACCATTCGTGCCTACCAGCCTCCCCCCAATATTTTATTCATGTTGGCGCCCCCAGGTTTTGCTCTCGATTATTGTGAACCAACCTTAACAGCAATACAGCTCGTATAGCGGAAGAGAGAAACCAGCATGGTTGCCTCGTTGATTGGTGTACTTTGTAAACAGAAAACTCTAGAAATGAATCTACTCTAAGAAACACTCTTGTATGTGCAACATGTGCGCAGCATATGCAATAACTACTCGTTTTCAGCAAAGTGGTTAGTTTCTATTTCCAAATAACAGTGATATGAAAATGTAGCACATTACAATGAAATCATTAAACCTATTCATTAGCGAATTTTAAAATCAATAATATAAAAAAATTATGAGCTCTATTTTGTTCTCTTAGGTTGAGTGCTGCAGTCAGGAGATCAATGAGAGCATTCACTGTGGTCGTGTGCTTAGGCCGCCCAGGGTACGAATCAAGCTTCTTGCTGAGAGAGGGAAAATTATATTTTTAAACACAGACATTAAGAAAGTAATTTTTCTTCATTAATTTTGTTGTAAGTTTGGAAAAGCACCACATCTAATTAGTTAACTCTTAATTTATTAAGTAGAAAGAGGGATTTAGGTTTCAGTAGTCAATTACTACACATAGTAAATTAAAAAAAACAAAGAAAAAGAAAATAACATTATGAAAGCTACGTTTATTGTACCTTAAATAAAGAGTTTGTCTGAATGAGAGGATGTTCTGCACTTCTCCTGTTGATTAGGTATATCTGTACTGCTGCGATGGACCTCCTTTATTCAATCAGCTGGGCTGGAAAGCCCCCTAAAGCAGATCCATTTACTAATATAAACATTAATGATGATAATGCCATAATAAGCTTTTTGTTCCTTATCCTTGTGAGTGTACAGTTCATTAAAATAAATCCTCTTTCGCACTCTGCTGAAGACACAATCTTGCCTTTATTGTGTTAAATAATTCCTTCAAAGAATCTCTCAAAAATTCATGGTTCTTTATTTCCTTATGCAAACGAAATTGCTTAATTATTTTTGAAATAACAAAATCTTCATCGTCTTTATCAAGGATTTCTAATGAATCACAAAGAGCTTTAATGTTGTCATCACCAAAAAAAAAAAAAAAAAACAAGCTCGCTGCAACTTTTAGGCCACCATGGTCGATTTAATACTTCGCAGTCTTTAAAAAACTGATTGGTATTTAAGAATCTTGCACTCAAATTAGCATTTAAGCCTCGTAAAACTGTCGTCTGTTAAAAACTATCTCTGTTTTTCATGGATGGTTCTTTTAAATGAGGGGGCGAGTTTCAAAACCTGCCACGTGACTATTTCGGTCATATTGAGTTATGCATGCCATCCGGTTGTCAATATCAAACTCTGTCATGTGCTGAATAGTAATCTTGCATCAACCACGTCCTGTAACATAAGTCTTTGAATATTGGGGTGAGTTTAAAATCCTGCAACGTGAACAGAATATTTCATTTTTCCCTTTCAAAACCTGCAATGTGTATGTACCAAGCATTATGCTTCGCACCAGGTCACTCCACTCTTGCTGCCTTGCATCTAGGGTGTTAGAGCAAGCATGGGTCTTTTGTGAGCTGTAGTTGTGATACTGAGTGTGTTGACAGCCGAGATGGAGAACGCGCGAATTGCTACACAACGTAGCCCAGGCGAAGCGAGGAAAAAACCTCGACAACGACATGAATGGAAACGAGCGATAAGATGATAGATAACTTATACATTTTACAAATGTTTCATGTTCTATAAGATTCGAATAATTTGGTTTGTTTTCAGGTATGGCCACAAACCACCCGCAATGCTGGAATGCGATCATAAATCTAAACCAAAAGCTTTTTAAAGCCGATGTTCGTGGGTTTAGCAAAACCTTCTACGAACACACAACCGAGGAGAAACAAGAGGCAATTATCCTAAAATATACCACGTGAGTTTTCTCATCCTGCGGATTGGTAACTAGGCAACCCTGCAATTTAAAGACGATACAAAATGCGGGTGCTGACACCGTATTCACCAGCCCGCTGATTAGGGCTACGGTGGTGCTCATGTTAACGTGCTCTAGTAGTGCAATGGTTAACATCCTGGAAAGTCATGGTGAAAGTTGGAAGTTCAAATCACGCCTGCGAATAAATCAGTTTTTAATTAATTTCTGTTCATGTTTCGAGAACGTCCTAGAAAATCAGGATTTCTTTCCGAATACGCTAGAAAGTGGATTTGCCTATAACTACGAAGTTCCAGCCATTCGTGCTCACCGTGGAACAATGTTTTCGAATAGAGGGTATCTGGACATGCTGCATCTGTGATCTGCAATCACAGCATTTTTTTTCTGCAATACTCGTGTGTATTTAGTCCTGCGTCTACAGTTGGATAGTCACAACAGTGGTGTGATTAAGTGACAAACGATTTTGTGAGAATAAAATAAAGCAAAACATCGGCTAGGAGAAATTATGGCTTATGGTGCTTAAGCAGCAACTCAGAGGCAGAATAGGAGAGGCATGCCTGTCCAAGGCAGTTAGAGAGGGGAATACTGACCAGGTGAGTTACCCCTCCTTAGAGTTTTTTCTAAGTTGCTGAAGTATAACCAATGTTCCAGAAGCATGAGATACGGAAATGTTTTTAAACCAGGCGGAGGGCGATGGATTTTTTCGGGCGTAAAAAATCTTAGCATGGCTTCCTTTGGAAGGAAAGTATAGCCGATGGTCCCGTGTCGTAGATTTACGGCACGTAAAAGAACTTCAAGCCTGACAAAGAGGTGTCTGAGTTAAATTACTAGTTCTTTTACGCCCAATATAAAATGGGATGCTAAGGATCATCGTTCATAAATAAAACTCAATTTAACTTCATTTTCCCTGGCAAGGAAACAATAATGCAGTCGTGAGCCAGGAAAACAAATTTACGAGCCAGGGAATCCCCCCCCCGTTAATTCGCAGTTTGGGGCTGCTTCTCATCTTTGTGTACCACAAGTGTGTTTTTTATTTCGGGAAGAGTAATAGTCTCGTATACCTACATAGTCGATAAATGTGTATTTCTTGAGAACGCTTTTATACGTATTTTGTCTTGCAGTTTCGCTGGACACGTATGTTGAAGACCACAGATGGTAACTTGTGGTGGATACCTGTTACCTACACAGACCAGAAAAACAGTGATTTCTCAGCCACTGCTTCAAAATTCTGGCTGGGACATAGGAAGAAGATTGTGCAAAATATGCCAAATTCAAACGAGTGGGTTATTTTCAACATTCAAGCTGCAGGTAGGTGTTGGGAGAATCATAAGCATTATCCCCAATTTTCACAAAATGAGCAAACTAGAGCACAATGTATTTTTAGGCATAAACTATGGAGTGTAGCTCTAATGAAAATAGTGCCAAGGCACTGTTATGAAAAAGTCCAGAGCACAGTATTAATCAGTAGTAGTAGTAGTAGTAGTAGTAGTAGTAGTAGTAGTAGTAGTAGTAGTAGTAGTAGTAGTAGTAGTAGTGGTAGTGGTAGTGGTAGTGGTAGTGGTAGTGGTAGTGGTAGTGGTAGTGGTAGTGGTAGTGGTAGTGGTAGTGGTAGTGGTAGTGGTAGTGGTAGTGGTAGTAGTAGTAGTAGTAGTAGTAGTAGTAGTAGTAGTAGTAGTGGTGGTGGTGGTGGTGGTGGTGGTGGTGGTGGTGGTGGTAGTGGTAGTGGTAGTGGTGGTGGTGGTGGTGGTGGTGGTGGTAGTGGTGGTAGTGGTGGTAGTGGTGGTAGTAGTAGTAGTAGTAGTAGTAGTAGTAGTAGTAGTAGTAGTAGTAGTAGTAGTAGTAGTAGTAGTAGTAGTACATCCTGATTTTAAATCTCTTTGGTTGGAATAATTTTAATTATTTTGCAAGATACAATGACGCTCATTAAAGCATTACTTCAATAATGTTAGTTATAAGGTTAGTAATATATTACTAATCTTTAAGTTTATCTTAGAGTAAGGTTCCGTGTATCGCTCCAGTTTTCAGTTATTAATTTTGAGAAAAGTGATGAGAATAATACAGGTCTGGACGTTGTGGTCAAGTATTTGCTGTTTTTGCAATATAATTCACCATTCATTTTTTCCCTGCAGATTAATTTGGAACTTTAATCCATTTTTGTAACCTTTGTAAAAGGTGCGATATACGCTACTAGTTCCCTAAATCGCTCTACAGGTTGCCAAAATAGCACCTACTTCATTTTTAAAGGTGACTATGAATATTCACAACCTTTGAAGTGCCGTAAGTGTGGTTTTCTAAGGAAATTGTTAAATATAAAAAGTTTGAAAATCAATATAGGAATTTTAATATGACTTTCCATATTTAAGAACATATTAAATGATTAAGAGAAAAACACATTTCAAGCAGTGTAGATTATCTGAGAATGCTTTAAGTTCAGAAGTGTTCAAATCTCACAAATGTCACAAACGAAAGAACCCTTTTTACATTCTTCTATGACCGCACACTTTTCATGCACCAATTTTTTACATTTAGAACACATCATATTTTCTAAACATGCTCGCCACACATGAACCAAAACCAATCCTCCTTGCTCATTTCAATGGCGACATTTTCGGCAGACGTATAGAGCTGTTTCTTACTCCTTGCCCTATCCGCTATGTTCTTAAATTTTCTTATTGTGCTTTAATTTCCACTTTTACTATATTTACCTGTGTTCTTTTTCTGTTCAAGATCATTTTTGTACGGGCTGCAAGCAATAACAGCAGCCTGCTGTGTTCATTTGCCTTTCCTCTTCCGGTAAGAGCCTGATGGTTTGGGAACTAGACTAATACTCTCAATTGGTACAATTGTTGAAAGCCTTCATTCACGCGGCAGAGGAGGAAATGATGGAGGTCAGACTAAGGCACAGAGTGTAGGACCTTAGTGAGCCCACAGAGCAATACGCTTACGACGTCATAGCTCTGTGTGATCTAGTCAACCCCGAAATGACAGAGAAGGAACGTGTAAAACATATCGTGAGGGGCCTTAAACCATCCCTAATAGAACAGGTGCTACCACATAACCCACAAACAGAGGACGCTCTCATACAATTCGTCCGCTACCTGGTAGGCAATAGGGTAGACCTAATCGATGCACAGGGCATCCCTCTGGCATGCCAGACGATACCCTCCAGAAGCAGGTATCAGATATGACAAAGATGGTGGGTGAGTTTGCAAAACAATTGCAGAACCTTACAATGTACCCCCGCCCTCCACCCCAGAATAACAATCCACAGCGTCAACCCGTTAGGAATTACGGACAGCCGCTCAGCGGCTATAGGAACACATATGGTCAGAGAAGAACGGTGTCCGCGAGGCCTGTGTGCGCCTACTGCAAACGGTTAGGCCACGTAATCGCTAATTGCCGGACACGAAGGAGGAATACAATTTTTCTGTGCAGCCTCGAAGCAATCACCCCGATAAGGGCCGCGCTAACCAGCATAACAGAAAGCATCAACCCTGGAAACACGCTAAAAACGACGGGAATATTAGGAGGGACAAGGATCGACATTCTGATAGACACAGGCAGTTCAGTAAGCATAATCAATGATGACCTGGTAGATACAAGCAAGCAAACAGCACGCCCAAGTATGATTTTGCGAACTGCAAATGACAACTTACTTGCCGCACAATACCAGACTAACACTGACTTTCAAATGGGTGACGTGGAATTCAAAGAACAACTAATAGTAGTAAAACATTTCCCGCATAGTTTATTATTGGGCATGGACTTCCTTCAGAAACACCAAGCTGTTATGGATCCAGGGAACAACACAATAACACTGACACTGCAGAATTCGAATAACGTCACGGTAAGCTGCCAGCGAAAGCGAGAGTGCCCACTGATGCAAATTACACTTGAAACAGACGCTGAAGAGGCAAAAATTAAAGCAACATGTGAGCATGACGTAGAAATTCTTCCATTTGCCACCACAGAGATAGATATCAAAATACCCTCACTTCCTACAAACTCAATATTACTGGAACCATGCATTAATACTATGCAGAAAAAAGCACGTTGACATTATACCAGGTCTGTGCAATAATAATCAGAATCAAAAAATACAACTCCACAATAAGACTGCCGCTCCACAGAGAATATCTAAAGGGACAACTCTAGCACTCGTACACGAAGTTGCATTAGTGCAGGCAGACACTTTCACACGTGAGACAACAAAACAAATAGACATCAAAGACGCAAAATTTAATATTAATTCACGACTAGAGCCAGGACAACAAGAACAGCTACGAAATTTACCAGACAGGTACAGAACATATCTTAGCCACTAGCCTACAAGAATTAGGAACGACAAACATTGCGGAGTTCAAAATAGAGTTAACAAACACGACACCAATTAGACAGAAGCCATACAGGGTGTCCCATAAACAGAGGGAAATAATAAATAAACAAGTGGAAGAAATGAAAGAGGCAGGGATAATAAAAGACTCGCAGAGTAGCTGGTGCTCACCAGTAATTTTTGTTAAAAAGAAATTAGGGGAATATCGGTTTTGTGTAGATTACAGAAAACTCAATGCACAAACAGCTGCATCCGCCTATCCCTTACCACTAATTGACGACCTGCTTAGCTATTTAGGAGGTTCAGGATTTTACTGTGCACTTGATCTACTAAGTGCATATTTCCAAGTACCTAGCTCAAGAAAGTATAAATATTAGGCCTTTTGTACGTCAGACGACAGTTCGAATTCGAAACCTTGAGCTTCGGGTTCGCAAATGTCCATAGAACATTCACTGAGATCGGCAATAAACTGTTAAGCGACCTGCGATACAAAAAAGCACTCATATATCTAGACGATATAATAGTGTTTGCAAATACTTTTCAGGACTTATTGGCAAACCTCGAAGCAGTATTTAAGAAATTAGAACAACATACGTTTAAGCTAAAACCCCAAAAATGTTTTTTTCGGTATGGATAAAATAAAACTCCTAGGATACGAAGTATCGGCAGCAGGCATAGAACCCGATAAAGACAAAATTCAAGCTATTAAATAGCTCAGAACCCCTAGGAATGTCAAAGAGGTAAGGCAGGTCTTAGGTATATTTTCTTTTTACAGGAGGTTCATTAATAACTTTGCAGCGGTCGCGAGGCCACTAATGATCTAACAAAAGCAGACCAAAAGTTTGTATGGGGCCGAGAACAGCAAGAAACCTTCCAAAAGCCGAAGAATTTAATGGTTAAGGCTCCGGTGTTGGCACATTTTATACCGGGAGCCAAAACCCAAATTAATTGCGAATACCAGTATGCACGGCATAGGCTGCTGCCTCCTTCAGGAACAAGATGGGAAAATGTAGTACCGACGCATCCCCCCACCTCTGAGCTATCACCCTCTCTAGTGTAAGCAACTACTGCGGGGTAACCACCCCCGGTAGGGGGTTACAATATTATCCGGCATGCGCTTTCCCATATTTGGGCTGCAGATTCGTCGAGTTCTCATTAATGAGTTCAAAACGTACTGACTTATAAAAATGAAGAGGAGTATAATTTTGAGCACATTTTATGATGAAAGGTAAGCGTAATATATTAATATTGTTTCGCAGCGTTAGCATTATCTAGAGGAGAAACGGTGAGCCGGTCCGACGCTACGGATTCGTGATGCAGTGCCTTGGGAGCAGCAGGCAATAAGCCTTCTAATGGAAAGTAGATAACTGAAGCCGCTAGTTTCGTAACAACACAGGTCCACTTTTTGGCACTACATGAGTTATAATACGAGGGTGGATCGAAAAGTAACACACAATAATTTTTTCTGCCTTGGTAGTGCAGCTGGAATGTTGCAATTTCACACAGATCTAGTTTGAAGTTTTCACTAGAGAGGGTATTTTTCTTTCATGTACAGCTCTAGCGAGAGAAGCGTGAACTACGCAACAAAGATGGCGTGCATGTTACTGTGGTCCACGTGTGAAGAGCAGAGAGGTGTGGTTCGATATTTGTTGGCCATAGTTATATTCACAGGGATATGCGTGGTGTGTATGGGGATGGTTAAATTAAATTAAACTGAGTTTTATTTATGGACGCTCTATAACTGCTATAGTCCTTAGCGCCCCATTTTATGTTGGCGTGAAAGACCGGTAATTTTGCTCAGGGGCCTCTTTATCAGGCTTGAGGTTCTTTTACGTGCCGTAAACTACGACAGTGTACCACCGGCTTTACTTCCCTTCCGAAGGAAGCCTTGCTAAGGATTTTACACCCGAAAAAATTCATCGCCCTCCGCCGGATTTGAACCCGCGACCTCGGGAACTAGAGGCTAGCATGATAACCACTACACCACGAAGGACGACATAGGGGTGATTGTATGGAACGTAGCAATGTCTCCAGGTGGTGTGCATTCTTCCTAGAGAAATCAAGCAGGTAAGTATGGAGTGGAAACATGCTGGTTCCCCAGTGAAGAAAAAATTCAAAGTGACTCAATCTGCTAGGAAAGTGCTTGTGACGGTGTTCTGGGATATGCCGGTGTTGTATTGGTGGACTTTGCTGAACACGGGACCACTGTGAATGCTGCGGCCTACATGAAAACTTTGGTGAATTTGCGTCGTGCCCTTCGTGACAAACACCACAACATGAATGCTGACGAAGTCAAAATTCTTCATGACAATGCTCGACCCTATGTTGCTGCTGCTGTTCGTCAGAAAATCCCAAATTTGGCTGGGAGGTGCTCCAGCATCCACCATACAGTCCGGACCTTGGACCGTCGGACTTTCATCTGTTTGGTCCCATGAAGAAATTCCTGGCCGGCCAACGCTTTGCGACAAATGCGGAAGTGAAATCAGCAGCCCGCAGATGGCTATACTCCAAGGAAACGGACTTCTACGAACAGGGAATATTGAAACTGGTATCACGATGGGAGAAATGTGTTGAGAAACTTGGTGACTATGTCAAAAAGTAGGTAAAAGGTGTAAGTTCATTTGTGATTTTTATTGGGTTTTTTTAACTATAAAACTATTTTGTAAAAAAAAAATTGTGCGTTACTTTTCGATCCGCCCTCGTATGTAAGATTGTGTTCCTTTCGATGAGCTCTAACCATAGAAATACAAAACAACACAAGTTTCGAATACTGGCTGGATAGACGCTTCAGTTTCACGAATGTGGAACAGTGAAGCTCCTTACCAGTTTTATTAACTGATAAAACGTTATTCGCATAGTGATGTCCCGGTGCTATGAAAGAAACCATGACCAAATGAATGGAAGAGAAATATGCTCAAGAATAAGATTAGTTGCAGCAAAGAAATACTCTAAAATCAAGGAGCCAGTACTCATTATAAAGAAACAGGACTAATGGATGGTGACCAGTTACAAAATAATGGAATATGGATCAAATATCATAACTGCAAGCAAAATAGCCAGAAACTTAGGAAGTGAAAAATTTCTCATGAAAGAGAAAGTAAACTTTGATCAGTTAAGAAAGCATATGATTCTGAAATCCAACTATCCAAACATCTTCACCATGAAAAATGGCCTTATTTTTAGACCTTAAAGATTAGTATGGGCAGGATCACAGTGATAATTTTGAAGAAACAGGGAGAGAGTTCTAGGACTTGAATTAAGAAATGGTTTAAGAAGTGAAGCAGATAGACTGTACTGAACTCATGTTTCCATGCATTGTTTAAAGTAAGGTATGCATGTTTTATTTGGATAAATAAACGATTACTGAAAAAATTATTATTATATTATAATATAATTATTATATTATATGAAAAAATATTATTTATATATTTCTTTTACCCGATGTCCAAAAATGCATTACTTTTATTGTTATACTCTAAAAATATATAAATGAGTTTCATAATTATACACATCCTTCATATTATTTAATTTATTAAACACAATATATGTATAATTAAAAAGCCTTATCAAACATATTTCATCCATAATAATGCAAAGATCCTGAGGGGAAAAAAGATTAGGTTGCTGAGTGCTCAATTTGAAAAGTTCTTAAGTGTTTTTTAATTATCTCCAAACTTACTCAACTGGACTTGTGTTATGAACTAGTGGCTTTAATTAAGCCACCCATGCTTAAGCATTAATACTAATGCCTATCTTTTCCTTAAGATCCTATGTGACACAAGAAATTATATTACAAATTCTTTATCAACAAGATGTAATCATTGTTCTTTACAGGACTTTACCGAGTGAATTATGACATACACAACTGGAGATTACTTTCCAAATTCCTGCTCACATCAACAGAGTTTGAAGATGTTTCTGTATTAAACCGTGCTCTTCTGTTGGATGATGCCCTTAATCTTGCTCGAGATGGACTATTGCAATATGAAGTAGCTCTAAATCTAACTAAATATCTCCGCAGAGAGCAACATTATTTGCCTTGGAAAGCAGCACTTCACAACTTAAACTATTTAAGTTCCATGTTGCATCTTACAAATGGACAAAAAAACTTTCAGGTTAGTAGTGACTTACATACATTCATATCCACATTAAATCTGTCATTCATAGAAAGTTGAAAAGTCCAATAAAATTATTTTTCATAGTTATTTGTTTATTAGTAGCACACATTTAAATCTTTTCATTACAATTTTCAAAAACAAATTATTATATAGGCTTTATGGACTAGGTAACTAATTTTGGCTGGGTCTTGTTTTATTTTGAGTATCTACTTCTTTTTCATTCCTTGGGGAGCCTTGCACCATTCTGGTTTGCAGTGTAGATTTTAAGAATATTTCAGTTCAATAATCAAATTAACGATATGCAGTGAAAAGTGATAAAGGACAATATTAAATATTGGATTATTCTGTAGATGCAAAATTACAAAAGCATTTGATGCTTCTCTAATTAAAAAACTATCCCCTTATGCTATTTCTTATTTAACTTTGCTTTAGTAGTGACATATCTCAATACCATTTCCTTAGATTGTCTGATATGCATGAGTCAATGCATGCTGGACAGATGCCCTAAGCTGTGTAGTCATTTTTCCAAACACTTGCTTGAGTAGCTTGTTAACAAACAGATGGCTTTAATTGAGTAGTTCTCTTCCCACATCATCTAATTTATTATTAAAGATAATTTAGCCCAAAAGAAGACAAGTAACACATTGCATTATTCTCGGACAATCTGCATCATAGGGTGCAACAAAATGTTTGATCAAAATAGCTACATGGCCAATTGACTGTGGTCAAGAAATTCAGAATTTAATGCTATAGATGAGTGAAAGTGAAAAAAAAGTGAAATTTTAAAATTTGTTTTTGTTAATATCCATAATTTTCTATCTTCATATTTCACATTACTTTTCTTATTTTTCATCATTCAAATACCAGTCATCATTTAAAATAGGATTTTAATGCCCTTTTATGAGGTGAACATGCTCCAGCAGGGTAAACCTGTGGACCTGCTGAAAGTAAACACAAAATCTGTATTTTGGTTCTTTTGCAGTTTCTGTGTAAGAACATGACAAACAAGGTGTCTCATAATATGTAAAAAGAGGTACAAAATGAAGCATAAACTAATGCTGATCTATAAAAACGTGGTTATATTTATTGTTTTGTTAAAGTTCAGCATGTAAAATTTCCAAAGTTTTGCTTACTTGAATGAATTCTTATTAACTTGGGGACACTGGCAGTTATATGAAGCCAGCAAAATCTCAGACATTTTAAAATGACTAATTCATCTCTAATAAATATGATTTTAATAAACATAGAAGCTGTTGATTCAACATAGTTAGATTACTATGATGTGCATAATGAATAAACAAAATGGTAATGATATATAATTTTTATCTTTAAGGATTATGTACTAAAATTGATTGAACCACAGCTAGAGAAGCTTGGTTTTAATGTACAGGAAAATGATAGCTTATCTCAGACTCTTCATAGAAAGCAAATATTACAGTGGGCATGCCAAGCAGACCATCCTATTTGCACAGATGGAGCAATGGCATTTCTCAAACACTGGAAATCAGACTCAAAGAGGGTGAACATGTAAGTATTATACCAATATCTCCTTACGTAGTCAGGCAGTAAAAAGCTTATTTTATCAGTTCCTATGGCAGGTATCATCGAGCTATAGATATAACCATGGTAATTAAAGTGATGCTGTACAATAGCCTCGGTACAGGACCCTCACTGCGTAATAAAAGAGCTGATAGACAAAAGGATCTATGTCCAAAGTGGTTGTGAACAGGAGTACTTTTTGTTTACAAATAGTTTCCATCCTGTTATTATTCACTAGGTTATGAGAATCCTTCAATATCATATAACATGCCAAATAAGGAATCACTGTGATTTAATAAATGAACACATTTATTATATAATAAATAACAAAAAATGAATGTGTTGCTGGATCAAAAATCATAATTAATTTTGCTTTTTTTTTCATGGTTTAGCCATCCATTTTCTGCATTAAAAAAATATTTCAAAACGCTGTTTTTGAATGAAAGAACAATTATGTTTCTATGTACAAAGAATTAAGGATGCAGAAAAAGAGAGGTGATATCCGATTTAGTGTCAGGTATAATATTTACCATTAACAAACAATTTTAAATTATAAGACAAATCATCCAAGCGTCTTGACATTAGCTGCCACAGCCACTATCACCACCACCACCAAATTTTAGATTATTAGACGTGTGCAACAAAACATGGCATTTTCCTCCATCTTTTTTAAGTATCACACTGGATAAAGATTTACATCTCAAGCTTAGATAAAACACCTCTTTCATTTGAAGTAATTTTAATATGAATAAAAAGTTTGGTGCTATGAACATTAGTATTACTAAAGATAAGAATTCCATGCACTATAAAATCCCAAAATATGCATGCATTCATTCATTCATTATTTGTGGCAGTAATTTGTATCACAATAATGTAAATGCCAGAGTGATTGTAGTGTAAATAAGCATTATTGTATGACATTGATTTGAGATGTTTGTTAATTATAAGCATTGTTAGGAAATAAGTTTACACGGCCTCACTGAAACTGACAATAAGAGCGGATAACAATGAGCGAGGGGGTGAGTTGAATATTAATTAGAAGAGACAAACAAATGACGTCAGATTGGCGCGCTTTTCTTAGAAATAGCGGGAATATTTTCCCTAGAGCACATGTTTTCGTAATTTTTTATTGGATATAAAAATAGACGCTAATGTTGGCGCATTTTATTAACCAATAGCAGCTCGGTTATAATCTTTAGGCATATTGGGGTGTGGGAGTATAAAAAGCTAAAGCCAGAGGCAAGTATCGCCCAGCCAACAGAATCATCCACGCATTACACGTCGCTGAGTCCAACAGACTCATTCAGAAGTTAAACGTTGCTCAGTTCATCAGAATCTCTCGCGTCTTAAAGTTTGTTATAAATGTGAAACACGCGAATTAATAATGTGAAGTAAATAAGTGATTATAGTGATATTAGAAAATATAACAGTTTCAGTCTGGCGTGTATCAAGAGTCAATATGTGAAATTAATTAATTGTGACGGTAATAAAAGTGTAAAAACAAATTTTTTTATAAGTGTTATCTGTGAGTAACAAATCCTTTACGTTTACACACCCTGTTTAAGAGATTTGCTCAACTGAATAATAATAATAATAGCTAGCCGGAGGACAATGAACCTAACATTCAAAGTAGTAATACAATAACAGGCGCCCAGTAAAAGATAACACAAAGTGACCGCGACAAATTGGCTTCCATACGTTGTGCATATAAACATAAAGCATCTTCCAACTAATAACAAATATACCACTTCAAATTCAACTACAATACATGCACGATCAAGTGAAAAAATACATTAAAATATGCACTATCATTTTTGTTCTAAATTTATCAATTCATTTTTTGCATAGTTAACAACTAACAACATTTCTAAATTTTTTTCTGTGAGGTTCTTGTGTTTAACAGTCAAAATATTTTTGTAGGCAAAAACTGACCTCCTTACATCACAAGAAGTTATGGGCACAAATTTGAACGAACATATTTGTGACAGTGTCATTTCAAGTTCTTCATTCCTGCTTTCATCACAAAACACCTTCTGCACTGAACAAAAGAATCCATAGTCTGGGTTCCTGTTTATGACACTGTCCAGTTTATTCTTTGCATCTATTCCCACTTTCTCTTGGGCATAACTGAGGAATCTATGGAATTCCTCAACAATTGACATTGAATCTACCAATGGCAGACACATGGCTTTTAATTTTGTTATTGTAGAGGTCAATTTAGAGAAGCTTGTCTTAATGTAAATTAAATCCTGCTGCACATTTTTGCATTCAAATGCTGCTTGTGCATCTCTGATACATACAGCATCATCCGGTGAGAAACTGTTTACTACCTAAAATGAAAGTAGTATTTACTTTAGAATTGAATATTGAAGTATTAATTTTATTTCAATTAACTATGTATAATTTAATTCCATACCAATTTAATGGCATCAAAATTATCAGAGTAAACTATTGCAGCTTCCAACCAAGTACCCCATTTAGTAAGGATGGGCTGAGGTAATGTAACTCAGGTAGACTCTCTTTATAAGCAGTTACACATGCAGAGGCTTTTGAAAACACCTATATAAAACAAAATATCAAAATGACTGATTTATTTTTACAGCTTTAGGACCATTAAAGCTGATATAAATGTAAATTTTACACATACCTTTTTAGCTGAGGATATCAAATGATTGATATTGCCATAATTAGTGTGTAGACCTTCTGCAACACGATGGATGCAAGATATGGGTTTGCTATGGGTTAAATGTTTGTTTTACATTTGGGTAGAATATTTTAATTGCTTTCTCGGCCTTCAGCATGTAGGGAGTAGCATCACTAAACAGCAAAAGAACTCTGCTTTTGATTATTTGGCCACAGAACGCCTAAAATATAAGAATCACTTTCTCAGAAATTATTTATAAAAATAGGATCTTAAATGAGAATAAACTAATTGTTTAAAATGTTATTCAATTACAATATCTGATTAATACTTATGCAATCCATCAGCAATGAAACTAGCAATTGTGGAGTTACTTGCTTTTTGTAGGACTATACAGCATACTAGATGGGGTTGACCAGGCTGATCCTCAGTTAATTTTCCTACAATTAGGTTAGCAATCTAGCACCCCATAGGATCCGTTGTTTCATCTAGAGATGCCCATATTTTGTAAGTTTCCAAGTCCTCGTGAAGTTTATCTAATATCAGATTAGTAAAACAATAATTATTTTTACATCTGTGAAAATAGTTTTCATTTATTTTTACACAAAGTTATATTTATTTTGGCAAATACATTACATCTACCTGATTATGAGATTTTGGAATATAAATTTTCCTCAGTGTCGAGGGATCATGGACATCTTTTGATATATACTTCTCCAAAAAACCCTTAAGAGTTGGGTATCTGGATTTCTCAAATGGTATATTTGCTCCTGCAAAAGCATTGCACAAATCCACGTAAAAATTATTTTGTGGTGCCTTAGGTGCGGGAGCAGTAATAAATGATTGGATTTGGTGTGTGTCAGATTCTTTTGTTTTTCACATTCTTGCAATATGTGAAGCAGATGCAATATGCTGTTTGACTTGAAATTTTTTAGTACATTTTAACTAAAATTATAAAAGATCTTCCATTTATATGGATATGATTTTTAAAAAAACTGGCATTCTTATTTAATTATTTAAACTAAATTTTGTAACGTTTTACAAAGAACAAGTGCCATGGAAATTTTTCAGAAAAAGAATAGCTTACCTCTTTACTAAATAAACACAGAATACAACATCCCCATCTGATCTAATAAAATCCTTTCCTTTTATCCACTGTGCAAGGAGTACACTTCTGGAACTTTTAATTGGAGGATATTAGAAGCACAAACAGAAAAACACATGCATTTACCACTTACAAGGTTCATAAACACACCACAAAGACAGCTTAGCGAATGATTTCAGTTTTAGAAAAATCAAAATTGCTCTAAGGTTTGTTCAAATTCCACAAGATTGCTCTGCAGCTGTGTCTTTGTCATGTCAGTTGCACTGCCTGATTTAAAATATTAAATTTCCATTGTCATGAAATCAAAGGCTTACCAGTGATTGTTGCAGATAAGTAAATCTGATTATGGCAGGCAGTCTGCAGGGCTGTTGGTAAAATACTGAGAAAGTCATCCTATTGTGACAATCTTCCATTTCTGTTATTTCCCACCCCCCTCTTTCTTTCTTCAATCCTGATTCCTGAAGCAAAAATAAGGATCATAAAACTGAAAAACTAAGGTGTTACTCAAAACCATTAAAACATGCATTTAAACTGAAAATAATGTATATTATATGCATAAGTAAGCTAAAAATGCCTTTTATATGCATTATGCATGTTTTTATGCCCAAAAAGGTCAAAATATGCAAATATGCATGGAAAAAGTACACATATTTGGAATCAGAAAGTAATGAAATGATACATACCAAGTTTGAGCTACGTCCAATAATCCTATAAAAACATGCATTTGCATGAAATTCTCGACTTTAATTATTACAATATTTAAGATTGTAATAATAATGTTTATAGCATACTTTTCCTCAAAATAAATCAAAATATTGATTACTTGACCGCAATATTGATTCAATTAGATACACAGTGGAACACCATATTTGTTTCACGATTCCTTCCACCCACCCTTAGGTTTTGCCATATGTGGTTTATGTTATTTGAAGGAAAGGCTTATGTAGCTGGGTGCCATAGAACATTTGACTGATGGTCCATATCAGGCTCTGGCACAGACTTCTGAAAATTGTTGCATATGCTCAAGGCATTAGAATTTTCCATGATGACAACATGACAAAAAGAAATACAGCTATTGCCGCTTCCTCCATACCAACATATTGGCTATACAAACATATGTATTACTCATTCAAATCGTCCTAGTGAAATAATTACTATATTACTCATTATTGACAGTCAAGGTTGCCTTGGTTGTAGACCAGCTTTCGACCATCTTAATTCCCTGACCTTTCTATTTAATGAGTTGCTCAAGTTGAAAATAAAACATTGACAAATAAATGTACATAGTGCAGTTTTGCTTTTACAGTACTGAATTATGAACAAATAGAAATGCTTATGTAAAGTGATTCACAAATAAATAATGTTTGTTTTTAATGTTAGAATTCCTGCAAACCTAAGGTCTGTAGTTTATTGCACTGCAATTAAAAATGGAAATGGAAACGACTGGAACTTCCTAAGGCAGCAATTAGATATCACCACCATTATATCAGAAAGGAGTTCCATTGTCAAAGCTTTAGGATGTTCCAGCAACATGAAGATTCTGGAAAGGTAAGTCATCAGTAAGTATTTAAATTCCTTGTGATATAGAATTAAAGTAAGAAACACTAAAATATTAGTCTATTTAGTGAATATAAACTCTTAGTAATTATAATTATTGTAATGAAATTTAACTCTTACCTATATCGAACATATCTAAACAAAATGTAAGATATACCTAAATGGAAAGAAAAATCTGCTGTAAAATTCACATGACTTGTTCTACCTATGGTAAATTCATGTATATCCAGCGCTTACTATAAACCAGGGATGCTTTGACCAGTTTTGAAGTTCTAGTTAACATAAAATATAGGCCACCAACTATAAGTTTTTTTTTATTGGATTCATGGGGCCTCAGTGGCATAAATCAGATGTAGTTTGCATTATCATTGAATATTGTTGTATATGTCTAGTCATGTTAAGCAGCTCTTGTAATAAAAAGAAATGCAAACTTTCAAGCATATCCAGTAAATTACTTGGAAAAAGGTAAACATGCAACGTGGAATATTTTGAAAACGGCTTATGCTAGGAAGACTTCTTAACAAATGGTGTATTTTAATGAACTCTACAATTTTCCTGTAGTACTTTCCAACTTCATTAGGATAAAGTTGCAGCAACATGAAAAACCTCACTACAAGGTAAACCAGTTACACTCGTATATACCTAGCTGATCTTTTGCTGTCTCATAAATGCCAGTTGTGCAAAATCATAATTTCTCTTTGTACTAACATCGAGATACACTATAGATAGACTATTTTAAATATCACATGTCATCCACTGGTTCACGTTTTAGTCCTGCTAGCATTATGAACAATTTCAACAGGAGCCAGGAGTTAAAGAGAAGCATTCTTTTACAGCAACCCAAAAGTTGTTTCATTTTTATTAGGTGTGTACTTATAGCACTCATATTGCTGTGTACAATGGTTCCCAAACTGAGAGCTTTCTGGATGGTGGGGGTGAGGGAGAGCACAAACAACATACTCAGAAGAAAAGATTTTGAGTAATAAATATAATAAATATAATAATAATAATAATAATAATAATAATAATAATAATAATAATAATATGCATTATTATTGTTGTTGCTGTTGCTGTTGACATCCATGGAAGTTTCCTGGCATTAATATATAAGTAACTGCATTAGAAATACAAATTCACTTTAATGAATAGAGCACACAAATTTTTCAATATGGTATATTTTCTTGATTTAATACTAATATTTCCTGATTTTTTTTTATATTGCACTAATTGAAAACATATACCCCATTTACATAGGGACCTCTATTAATTGTTTGTTTTAAAGGCTGCAGTGTAAAAATTACGCTTACATCTGATGTCATAAGAGTGTGTTTCACTATTTTGTTCATATTATTGCTTTTTAATAAAGGAATAACTTAAAAACAAATGTTAAAATCTATAAATTAAAAGAGTGTCATGCATGCTAGTAATGTTCTATGTTCTTGTAGTGTTCATTAATATGATTTAACAAAATGGCCACTAAAAGTAAAGAGAATTGCTTCTGCTCATTGAAATTCAAATAATTTTTATAAATTATCATGTATATTAATATGAATGGGACTAACTGATTAGTTACACGTGTATCTAAACTTCTTTTCAGGCCAACAATTAGGATTTCAAGCAGTAGCTTTATATTGAAAATTTGTTTACACTTGATTATTTTTGTTTATTTCAGTTAAATACTTGTTTCACCCAATATTTTATATTTTGTTAAAATGGGTTATTGCAGTGTTGAAAATTTTGAAACCCTTAATTTATTCCACATTATTAGTGGCAGCCCATGCCTTAAAGGGCTGCAGACTTTAATAAACAATGAATAGCCAAATTTAAACATACAATTTAGCTAAATAATAATTACCATGCAAGACTCACCTATGTTATTTCTTGTATATTAAGTGAATCCTCTGGTCTTTGAGAGCAGCAAACTTATCCATGATGTCCTTATAAAAATGGCTCATTCCTTCTAAGTTAACAAAAAGTTCCTTCTGGATAGAGATGTTCACTAATGATGTGAGTCTGCCTTGTGATATAGTATTTCTAGTGACAGATTTAATTCTGTTCAAACATAAAAAAACTTCTTTCCTCTGATGCACTTGTGGATGGAATTGTTCAAGCGAAAGCAAATAACTTGCATGATTCCTCAAATACATTCTTATTTTCTTGTCACAATTTAAAACACTCCACTGTGATGCAGTAATTTTGTATCACAAATTACTTAAATGTAAATAATGATTGTAATGTGAATATGCATTTTCGTGTGACATTGATTTCAGATGTTTGTTAATTGTAGTTATTGTTGGGAAGTGAGTTTATAGGGCCTTACTGAAACTGTCAATAATAGCGCATTAATGCAGCGAGGGGGGGTGAGCTGTTTATCATTATTGGAAACAAGGAAGTTACGTAATGTTGACGCGTTTTCGGTAGAAACTTCTGGAATATTTTCTCCCTAAAAGCAATATGTATTCGTGGTTTTCATTGGATATTAAAATAGACGCTAATGTTGGCGCGTTTTATTAGCCAATTGCAGCTCAGTTATAATCTTTAGGCGTATCTTGATGCAGGAGTATAAATAAGGTAGATTGGAGGTAAAGTCTGTCAGTCCTTCAGTTCGCCGAAAGCATTCATTCATTACACGTCGTATTCAGCCCAGTTCATCAATAATCTGTGTACACTACACGTCGTCTTCAGTCAGTCAGTTCGTCGAAAGTATTAGTTCGTCATACATCGGATATAGATTCACAAATTACGCGCAACAGAATTATGAAAGATCTAAAATATGGTAAAGTTAATTATATAAAAGGTTGAAGTACGTTGATTAAAAGTGATCAGTAAGAAGTTGTTATAACAGTTTCAGTTTGGCGAGTATCTAGATCAATATGTAAAAGTGATAATGAACGTGTTCGACAATAAAAATTATAAACAAATTTCTTCATCAGTGTAATTTTTGGATAAAAGATTCCTTTCCGTTTCACAACCTGTATAGAGATACGTGCCCAAGCCAACAGGATAATAGCTAGCCGGAGGACATTTGAAATGAATTATTTCAAAAACTGATACTAGGAACCGCAAATTGCTAACGCCAGATGGAGCTACAAACCAAACAAATGAATGACGTCACAAGATGGCAACGCGTGAAGTAAAGACACATACATAAACATCACAAGCATCAACATTATAACTAATACCGTCGCAAATTGGCTACCACAACGTGGGGCTACAATAATGTTACACAAATAACATAAATACCGTCGCAAATTGGCTCCCATACGTGGGGCAGTTAAAATTATGTAACCAAACAAAACAAAAGCAGCACAATATGAGATCTTCAAGTTCTAATAATTTACGTAAAAACATATTACGTAAGCACTGAAACACTCACAAATTGGCACCCAGAACGTGGGGCACGATAACCAGGAAAGGAACACGAAGACCAGGAAAGAAGCAAAGTAACCAGGAAAGTAGCAGAGTGACCAGGAAAGGAACCAGGACGTGGAACGAATGTAGCAGTGAAATGATCTACAAGACGCAGATTCCAAACTACAGGACAACAAAACGACGTGGACTCATCATAACACAACGCAGAAGCGACATATAACCTAGGAGAGAGGGGCAGAAAGCTGGACATCAATGTAACAGCAACAGACAGCATCACAAAGGTTAGAGTATCGTAATTTTTTTTTAGAAAACAAAATTGTAACCTACAAATGTACTTAAGGAGTGGTAGGATAAAGAAAACAATGGCTACTAATAATACAGAAGAAATAATTATGGAGGGAGATAATGTAACAGTTAGCTGTAATTCAATACAGGTTACAGAAAATAGCTCAGACTTTTTAGGATTTGAGGATAAAGGTGTTAGTGCAGAAAGTGAGAATAGAATAGCAGGAAATGTTAATTTTGATGCTAGTATGATGATGGAAATGCTGAAAGATATTGTTAAGAGTAATGATAAATTAAGGGAAGATATGCAGAAGAATATTGGGAAATTAAGGGAAGATATGGAAAAGAATAATAAAGAATTGAGGGAAGATATTAGTAAGAGTATTACAGATCAATTAAGGGAAGATATGCAAAAGAGTTATAGGGAATTAAGGGAAGATATTGGTAGGAGCTTAGAACAACAACTAACTCAGAGGAATGAGATATTAGAGCAAAAAGTAGATCAAAGCAGGGAAGAAACTGAAAAGAAAGTTATGAAGCTAGATAGTAGTAGGCCAAAAATGAGAGATGAAAATGAGGAAGTAATAGCAAGTGAGATAGGAGAAGTTTCAAAGAAAATGCTAGACATGAGCAGGGAAAGAGATAACAAAGAAAGTGAGGTTAATACTAAAAATGAACATGTTGATTTAGAATGTACAGAGTCAGGTAGTAGAATGAGTAACATTTCAAGTGAGATAAGAGAGATGAAAGAGGTTATGAATGTAGATGTGAATCAGACGCAGGTTAATTTCAGAGGGGAGATATCAGAAATACAGAAGGAGTCAGTAATGCAAAGAAATAAATTGTACCAAGATGTTCAAAATGAATATGTTCAGATTTGTCAGAGTATTCTCAAGTTAAAAAGATGGTAGATGAATTGAAAATGAAAGTTGTTAAAAGATGTATTGCTCAGGAAACTTTAGATTGTTTTCAAATGTTATCATGTGATAAAATTTCAAATGAATACAAGAGGTTATTCATGAACAACAAATTTTTGAAGATTAGGATACGGCTACGAGTAATGTATAGCCACACACAATTTGATCCAGGAGGGTAAATAGCAATGAGATGTAAAGTAAATGCTGGATAGTTAAAGATGACTTGCAGAGAAATGTATTGGAACGTAAGAGGGTTAATTATTTATATGTCATTTGAAAAGAGAAATAAATTAAAAAAAAAAAAAAAAGAGAAATGTTTAAAAAAAAAAATTAAATTTTTAGTAACTGTAACATTCATTCATTCATTCATTATCTGTTTACCCTCCTCTTATGTAGGACTTACACCCCCCAGGACTTACAAGCGGGTGCCTGGGGTCAGAGGCCCGTCGAGGAGCAGACACTCATGGATCAGACAGAGCATCCAGGATGGGTGATCAGCCCGATGCCTGGTAAGGGTTGAAGGAAGTAGATGAAACGAAATGTTGGTGAAATGGATGAAAGGAAAGGTGATGATGGAGCAGTTGGTGGAATGAATGGCGGGGGAAACCGGAGTACCCGGAGAAAACCCGCCCAGACGCCGCTTCGTCCACCACAAATCCCACATGCAATCCCTGGGATTGAACCCGGGTCGTCTCGGTGGGAGGCGAGCGGTCTAACCACTCGGCCACGGCGCCGCCTAGTAACTGTAACAACATTTGAAAATTAAGAATGCTAAGATTGAAACTTAATATGATATAAAAGTAAAGTACATAAATACTATTCCAAGAGTATTGTTAAGATAAAGTACAAAATAACAAAAATTGGTAAATATAATTAAAAACAAATATTTATGTAGCAAATAGAACATGTGAAACAGTGTCTAGATTTAAAAGATATAAAATATATTTGTGTAGAGGGTGAATATTTCGGTAAATATGTGTAATAATTACAAAAATCTTAAATGTATAAATTTTTGTCAACAACTTAAGAAAGTAAACAATTTGGTAACAGTCATTAAATAATTTAGGGTACAGTATTTGCTATAAAAAATTTTGTGATGTCAGATTAATATCTAAATTAATTAAACCAGAGCCAGTAAGTAGTGGCGAGATAAAAAAAAAAAAAAACATATGTCGTGTGTTAAATGCGTGTGAAGTGTAAAGTGAAAGTGATAGCGTGTGTTCCAAGATTTAGGAGACTAAAAACCCAATTATAAAATTTCCAAACAAGTTGTAAATATTTATAATTATGTTTCTAGTGGGGCATATGATGCAGTAATTTTGTATCACAAATTACTTAAATGTAAATAATGATTGTAATGTGAATATGCATTTTTGTGTGACATTGATTTCAGATGTTTGTTAATTGTAGTTATTGTTGGGAAGTGAGTTTATAGGGCCTTACTGAAACTGTCAATAATAGCGCATTAATGCAGCGAGGGGGGGTGAGCTGTTTATCATTATTGGAAACAAGGAAGTTACGTAATGTTGACGTGTTTTCGGTAGAAACTTCTGGAATATTTTCTCCCTAAAAGCAATATGTATTCGTGGTTTTCATTGGATATTAAAATAGACGCTAATGTTGGCGCGTTTTATTAGCCAATTGCAGCTCAGTTATAATCTTTAGGCGTATCTTGATGCAGGAGTATAAATAAGGTAGATTGGAGGTAAAGTCTGTCAGTCCTTCAGTTCGCCGAAAGCATTCATACATTACACGTCGTATTCAGCCCAGTTCATCAATAATCTGTGTACACTACACGTCGTCTTCAGTCAGTCAGTTCGTCGAAAGTATTAGTTCGTCATACATCGGATATAGATTCACAAATTACGCGCAGCAGAATTATGAAAGATCTAAAATATGGTAAAGTTAATTATATAAAAGGTTGAAGTACGTTGATTAAAAGTGATCAGTAAGAAGTTGTTATAACAGTTTCAGTTTGGCGAGTATCTAGATCAATATGTAAAAGTGATAATGAACGTGTTCGACAATAAAAATTATAAACAAATTTCTTCATCAGTGTAATTTTTGGATAAAAGATTCCTTTCCGTTTCACAACCTGTATAGAGATACGTGCCCAAGCCAACAGGATAATAGCTAGCCGGAGGACATTTGAAATGAATTATTTCAAAAACTGATACTAGGAACCGCAAATTGCTAACGCCAGATGGAGCTACAAACCAAACAAATGAATGACGTCACAAGATGGCAACGCGTGAAGTAAAGACACATACATAAACATCACAAGCATCAACATTATAACTAATACCGTCGCAAATTGGTTACCACAACGTGGGGCTACAATAATGTTACACAAATAACATAAATACCGTCGCAACTGTAGTAACAGAGCTATACACATCAGCATACAAAATACACGATTCAGTTTTTAAACTATCTGTGAAATATCTTTGAACAACGTCGTTTTCAGAGGAGAAGAAGGAAAATCTTTAGCATAATTTTCAAATTTTGTGGTATCTACAAGGACAAGAAATTGTAAATTGTCACAATTCCGAAACCTTACTTTCATTTCCAGTGCAAATGGAATCCAAAATTTTGAAAAATAAAATCTTTAAATTTTAAAAACTTATCCTCTGTCAAGTTTCCATGTTCTCTTCTTTGAGTCAGATTGGTCAAGTTTTTTGCTCAAATAATTCCAAAAAGTATTATCCATTTTGTTTATTGCTTATTAAATCACAGGTCACCCAGATCTTTGAAATGCAATAAGTAATGTCCAGTGATTTCTTCTGCAAAGCTTAAAAAATAATGTCTGTCAAAGGAAAAATGTCATTGAACACTACTGCCAGAAGAGAAAATCTGAAATTATTAATTTCATTAAAAAATCTCTTACTGAGCTGAAATGATCTCTTAAGAGTAGTTAAAGAGCGTTCATAAATAAAATACAATTTAATTTTTTGTCATTCATGATATTCTCAAACACGTGTTTCAATTTTTCCCAATCTTCTACATTGAGTAGCTTTGAGTTAGAACACTGAGTTTCTGCTAGGGTTGGAATATATCTAGCTGAAAATGAATCTAGTATCTGTGTTCTTTTTTATGAATGGTGAAAAAATAAAGGAATGCCACCAACTTCCAAAAAATATGCGACATTTAAAATGCAATCTAAATGTTGTTGAAGCACCAAGTTTAGTTGATGAGCTAAGCAATGCACAAAAACAGATTGAGATGCTTTGTCTTTAATTTTCTTTTGAAGACCATTTAAGTGATCTGCCACTGTCCCAACATACCATTATGCCAATAATTTTTTATCATATGAAAACTCATAAAAAAATCCCATCTAGAAGATTAAACAAGGCCTCAGATGTTCTATTCGCACTATCGTCCTAGAACCCAACAAAATTCACCCATCTTACTATGATAGAATATTGTGATGTTTGAGTTATATCTGTGCTGTTATCAAACTTCAGTACAAAAAATCTGATGTGTTACACTCACATGACTTTCTCTACTCTTGTACAAACTATTTTTACAAATGCTTATTCTCCATCTACTTCATGTTAATCGAGATAAACATTTGCAGACTCTATCTTATTGCTAATTTTCTTGTAGATGTATATTTACAAAGGCAATATAGAAATACAGTAGCCTTTAAGCACATACATATCTCTTAATAGCTGGTTGCTAGGTGCAGCACTATTCCCTTTGCCACAGATTAATACTCTTTGCATATTCAAGACAAAAAAATGAATAATGAATTCCCATTTGAGAAAATAAGTATTGAAAAATTTAAGGGAATAACAAGCAATATCTCGAAAATGGTTCACTCAACAAAAAAAATGTATATGACATAAATTGTGTATTTTAACGCGATCTACATCTTTTGTGTAGTAAAATTTTGTCTATCTCTTATGTTTTACCAGTTTACCAAAAGTCGTTCACAATGAAGAATACTTTTGGAGACATTCCCAGAAAATTCAAGATATACATTTTATTTGTCATAAAAATATCTTAACATATGATATTTTAATCAAAATCGTTAGAGCCATTTTTGAGAAAATTAAAATTTTCGAAAAATGTTCCATGTAAAGGGTAGTTTGGGGTGGGGGGATTTTCTTGAAAACATTCGTGTCACATCTTTGGAAGATACTGAACCTAAATACCAAGTTTGGTGTTTATCTGACTGTTCGTTTCTGAGTTATGCTGTTCATGGACAGACACACAGACAGACACACAGACACACGCACGGACATGTTTCCAAAAATGCTTTTTTTGGATTCAGGGGATCTCAAAACATGTATTTCCGGTGAAATCTCGGTATCAAATTTTTGGGTGGAATACAATACTTCCCCTACTTACTATGCGTAGTAGAGAAAGTAATAAGTTACGATTATGAATTTAATTTTTTACATGATCTTGCATGTACTTATTCAGATATGCAGTTTATGACTTCATTTCGAATTGCCTTGGAGTCCCCACTGACTACACTACTAATTTTCAAATAGTGACTTTAAAATTCCAGTTGACTCCTCTATATTAATAAAGTAAGCAGTTCCCTGAAACTTCTATGATTTATTGAACTTACACTTTCATTGTGACCCCTAAATCCAAGTTCTTGCTTATCTAAATATAGCACAGCTCTATAACCAGCTGGAAAGATGGTCTGAAAAAAAAATAGGCTTGCATTTTCCTGTAGAATGTCAGAAATTTTATTTCTACTCTTTAAACAAGTGTTCAATTGTAGTTTGCATTTCAGGTGTTGAGCGAAATCTTTATGCTTGTTTAGAGCTCATGTAATGTTCTTAAAATCTTTCCTTATTCCAGACATTATGATTAGTATTAAAAAGTAAACAGGGCCAACAAAATAGTCTTTTTTGGAGCTACTACACAACCATGAAAATTTAAAAACCAAGATGTTTTCAAATTAACATTATAGCGTTTACTGTCCTTTTCCTTTTTTACACATAGATTTATTGGAATGATAGGTCTTGCAACTGTTAACACATCTTTCTTAACCTCATCTTTCCACCTGGAGAATGGTGTCTTGAGTATATCATATACTATGTCATTAATTGGATTCATTTCACAAACACAAACAATAACATCCATAAGCCACTTGTGAACATCTCACTCACAATAGGAATGCATGACTCTTGAGTGTGAATTTGTATCTCTCTCCCCCTGGCCACCAAGTAAGTATAAAAACAGTTAGTTGGGAAGGAGGTTGAAAGGGGATGTATGATACATATATAAGAATTGTACATTTGAAAGGGGATATACCATACATATATAAGAATTGTACATATGAAAGGGGATATACCATACATATATAAGAATTGTACAGTAATGATATAATTAACCAAGAAACATGTTAAAGTATTCAACATCCAACATCTGTACAGAGCATATTGTAAGAAATGGGTGAGCTAGCAAAATTCCAGGTAAAACATAATTCTAAGTAGAGCACACCTTTCACCAAGCCAACAAGCAGGGAACCAGTAATGGTCAGGAGAAATAGAAAGAGACAGAAGAGAAAAGAAAGAGATGGAGATACGGAACCTGCTTCACAACATGCCAGGGTGACGCGTAAGCGCACAAATTTGGAGTAACATATTGTCATACATGTTAAGGTCACGCTGTCTGAGGACCAATCAGAAATGTCATTACATTTTGAAACGCAGAGGTGAGCGTCACTAGACTCAGGTATATAAGGGCAAACAAGGCCCCAGAACCCACTCTCTCTATCTTCTAGAATTTCATCGGTACGAAGTGCTATGCTCTTAGCGACAGATACACGTGTGTGTGTGTGTGCATATGGTGGGAGTGCATGTACAGATAGTTAGGCTCCTGACTTATTTAAAGTGGTAGGATTAGAATAATGGGAAAAGCTAGCCACCCATAAATTCTTAAATTGTTAATAAACTATACTAATTAAGGGAAATGCAGTTTATCTTTAATTTGCCTCACCCCTGATAACCATGAGAACCAAGAGTTAGATACATATAGGGAAAAGTTAGGAATGGAAAACTCAACAGCCGAGGAACAACACTGCAGCAGATAACATAAAACTCAAGGACCGGCGATTTCTCGCTACAAATAGCGCTCAACAACCATTTCCCGCTACAAGGTGAAAGGATTCTTGTCTGTTGAAACCACTTACTGGTTTAAAATTGCAAGTAGAAAAAATGTTTGACATCATGCTCTCTTAGCAACCATGTAAACTAGAGGGAGAGACAGGTTTGGGCAGCCCAGTCTCTCTTCACATTCACTAGCAAGCAAGTAGTTAGAGAGAGATAGAGCATGCACTCCCTCTCAGTAGATTGTTGTTTGCCAGCTGTCGCCTGAGAATCTGTAAGCAATCTTGGGAAGCAGAGCAGACTGCAGAAAGAAAATATGACAGAGAAAAACAGTCTCTGAAAACAACTAGGCTGATAATTTTCAAATAAATACTGATTGCACAATTTTTTTAACTTTTAAGGGCAAAGAAGGTGAAGGGCCACCTCATTCTTTTCACCCCAAAAACCGCCACTGTATTATTATAAAAAATGTAAGTGCTTATGAGAAAAAAGTTTTTTGAGAGCCAAATGGGAAAAGGAAATTGACAGCTGGGAAATTTTGGGAACCGCCACCTCTGAGAATGGTAATGGTGGTGATAGTAATAGATAGCTAGTGAACAATTCATTCAATGCTTCACTACTATGAAACTACACATTAAAAGTAATATTACTATTAGTATTAATTTGTAATTGTAATTTATTACCCAACATGCCTTATAGTATGAACCCATCACCAAATGCATGATCTTCCTCCTATGACCTTGTGGAACAAATCTATAATTCTAGACACTGCACTGTGGTGTATTTTGGGTATACATAGTTATACCATCTCTTGGTAACATCATTAGGTGCTATTGTGAAGCTTTATGGAATGAGACCACACATTAAAAGTAATATTACTATTAGTATTAATTTGTAATTGTAATTTATTACCCAACATGCCTTATAGTATGAACCCATCACCAAATGCATGATCTTCCTCCTATGACCTTGTGGAACAAATCTATAATTCTAGACACTGCACTGTGGTGTATTTTGGGTATACATAGTTATACCATCTCTTGGTAACATCATTAGGTGCTATTGTGAAGCTTTATGGAATGAGACCATGTGAAAGAAGTCAATAGTGAATAACAATCTCCTCAGTTTTGTCCTGTTTCAATACCTTGTAAATTAATCACTTCATTTCAACCATAATACATTGTGATCGCACTTTTCCATTTGAATGATCAATGAATCGTTATGCAACTACTTCATATGTACTCTACAGTAAAGAATATGAGAGCGTGAAGCAGTCCTCATGAAAAACTACCTAATCATGTTTTATATTAATTTTTTTTTCAGTTATTTTTACTGAATGGTAATTATCACACAACCTTAATACTTTAAGCCTTGAGCTCACTTCCAAATTAATTTAAACTCATCTCATATTAGAAATCCGAAGCAACTATCTTAAAGATGCAGGGACAGAAAAGAAAAGGAAAAGGGATAAGCATGCTAGTATTGTTTTTTGAAGTTTACACAGATTAAATTCCAAATTTTGGCAGTGCACTGAAATCTAAGGTGATTTAATTGAGCTCCTACAAAATGAAATAATTGGGAAGATATGCATTTTTGTGTCAAGATTGCATAATTAATCCTTTATAAAATGGCTTCAAATTCTAGAAGAAAGGACTTATAATTAAAGTAAATATCCATATTTAATTTAAGATTATTTATTCTCTGTCACTATTATAAAAATAATCCAATGATTAAATAATTCCTTATCTTTTCTCATGATTAAACAATATTTTAAGAAAGTTTATCATGTTTTGAGAGGAGCTAATATCCACAAAAATAGAAGAGATGAAAAAATGCTATAAACATGGATCTAATAATTAATTTCTTTTCAAGTATGAGTAAATACATACCATACTGTAAGGACAACATATCTTCTATGTTGAGCTGTTTGGCAAAAAATGAGGGGACAGATACGGGCAATAATTGTCAGCATATATTGTTTAGATTATCATTCTTCTTGTTTTGTTTATTTGTCAGTTTTTAACACTGATTTTATTCATATATACAATAAAATGCACTGACATCCATTATCATACTTCCAGACTCTGCAAAGGAAGGGAATGATTCTGATGACCACAAAATTCTCCTATTCAAGTTGGAATGGAACCCATGATATCTAGTTTGAAAAGCCAGAATGCTAGCTAACTACTCTACCATAGAGACAATCAGATTATTTTTCTTATTAATTATAATATATAAACAGATGAAAATAACTTTCTCACCTGTAGTAACTATACCAAACTGTATTCAATCTGTTGACTCTGGGCATATTTTGTTTTATTTCTCCTTTAGTGCTGTTTTAAACGCTTTAGGCATTTATTGCTTAAAAATATAGCTTCAAATCGTAAAATAAATTTAGAGTTACTCTAAACACTGAATTTGAATTCATATTGTACAGGGGTATCATTTAGGGAGTGCAAGGAAGTCAACTGCACCCCAAAATAATGAGAAATGATTAGGCTACTGATAATTATTGCTATACCAAAAGAAACATTACAATGACTATACTTTTAACACAAATATTTCATATTTAAGAAATAAAAGATTTTTTTAGGCTCAAAGCATCATTAAGAATTCATATGAAAATTTGGGAAACTGCTTCAGGCAATTTTTTGCCCTCATCCAAAAACTGAATTGAGATTATATAATTCATCACTACAATTAGACTAGTCCAGTATTGAGTGAACATTTTATCCATTTATCAATATTGTATTATTTATTTGCACGAGTCGTCTAGTTTAAATTTAATATCAATGATAAAACAATGTAATAATAAAATATATATTTCATTTTATTAATTTATTGAATAGAGATTGCATACTTAGGATTCTGATTAATCACATAATATAGTGCTACTTCCTCTAATCCATAATATCACATTCACAGATTCCTAAATGAAACTCTTCTGGATGAATCAACCATGAAGAAAAATGAGCAACTCGCTGTGTTCAACGCAGTTGCACTAAACAGAGCTGGATTTAGTGTAGCAAAGAAATTTATTTTCAGCAATATGGAGAAAATTGGAAAACAGTTAAGTACAATTAAAATAGCACCAGTTGCAAATTAAACAAACTGTATCGTACATATACATTTCATGATTCAACATTTATAAAACTAGTAATCAATCAATCACTTAAAGTAAAATGAATGCAATCTCCAACAAGATAGATTTAGCAAACCGAGAGAAGATACACCAGTGAGGCTATGCTGTTAGGTAAGTAGGCTCAAGGAACACATTGGATAGATAACAAATGCACAAGACATGGAAAATAACACTGCAATGAGTATCAGAGACAACATACTATCCTAAACATGGAGCAAGCTGGGGGATACATACAGATTCAGATGAGAGGTAGTGTGTATATACAATCAAAAATATTTAAAATATGGAGGTTCAGCTCATCAAACATGTAGGCAAATGTTGTGGAGCTCTGAAGAAGATGGTGGGTGTTAAGTCTCCTGGGATTCGGGAATAAGGAAAACATTGATTGAGTTATTACAAATGTGTGAGGAAAGGAGAGGGAGAATGATGCAGTAATTTGTATCACAAATTACTTAAATGTAAATAATGATTGTAATATGAATATGCATTTTTATGTGACATTGATTTCAGATGTTTATTGATTGTAAATATTGTTGAGAAGTAAGTTTTTAATGCCTTACTGAAACTGTCAATAATAGCGCGCAATAATGCAGCGAGGGGGGTGAGCTGTTTATCATTATTGGAAACGAGGAAGTTACATAATGTTGGCGCGTTTTCGGTAGAAACTTCTGAAATATTTTCTCCCTAAAAGCAATATGTATTCGTGGTTTTCATTGGATATTAAAATAGACGCTAAGGTTGGCGCGTTTTATTAGCCAATTGCAGTTCAGTTATAATCTTTAGGCGTATCTGATTGCAGGAGTATAAATAGGCTAGGTTTGAGGTAAAGTCAGTCTGTCCTTCAGTTCGTCGAAAGCATTCATACATTACACGTCGTATTCAGGCCAGTTCATCAAAATTCTCAATACATTACACGTCGTCGTCAGTTTGTCAGTTCGTCACAAGTTACGCGCAGCAGAATTATGAAAGATCTAAAGTATAGTAAGGTTAATTATATAAAAGATTGAAGTACGTGGATTGAAAGAATTATCAGTAAGAAGTTATTATAACAGTTTCAGTTTGGCGAGTATCTAGATCAATATGTAAAAGTGATAGTGAACGTGTTCGACAATAAAAATTATAAAACATATTTCTTCATCAGTGTTCTTTTTGGATAAAAGATTCCTTTCCGTTTACACGACCCTGATCAAGACACATGTTCGACCCAAGATAAGATAATAGCTAGCCGGAGGACAATAAACAAAACTTCAAATTCTTTCGAACACTAACACTGATGCAAATTGCTAACACAAGATGGAGCTACAAACCGAACAAATGAATGACGTCACAAGATGGCAACGCGTGAAGTAAACACACATACACAAACATCACAAGCATCAACATTATAAGTAATACCGTCGCAAATTGGCTCCCATACGTGGGGCAGTTAAAATTATGTAACCAAACAAAACAAAAGCAGCACAATATAAGATCTTCAAGTTCTAATAATTTACGTAAAAACATATTACGTAAGCAAATAATGTTACTTCAAGAAACATGAACAGAAGATACAAAAAAAGAACAATGTGTGAGAACTTGCACAGCAACAGCTTGGATAGTAGTTTTCAAAGTAAGAGTTTTGTGATTAATGCTGTCCTGACAAATCAGCAATACCATTTTCTCATGGTAGGTCAAAATACACCAGAGAGAAACCAGGAATAATAAAGGTTTTCTGCAGTGCAATTCAAAGTGGTGAATACGAGTATATCAGCAACTAACTACAACGCTTCTCTGCGAGAACAAATGCCATGTGCATTCCCTGAACAATAGACATGAGCGTTAAACAGATGGGAGCAGTTTAACCTCTTAAATTCATTCTTAACTGAGTCTTAGAGAGGTTAACAGTGCTGGATTCATTATGCTTCATCACAGGAGGACTTTTACGAGGGCAATACTGAAAGTGTTTAGAAAATCAAACAAGGATTAGTTTTAAAAAATTTAAATGATTTTATTGTTTTTCAAAATATTCCCCCTTAATATCAATATATTTTTGCATTCGATGAAACCAGTCCTTAAAGCAATGATGCCACTCTTCCTGAGACACTCAGGTTTTTATAATGTTTCTCTACTTCATCTGGTGACATTTTATCTTTAATTTTTGAAAACAAAAAAAATTACAAGGGGCTAGGTCAGGGCTGTATGGTGGAGGGTCCATGGTGCTCACCTTTAGGGCATCCAGATACAGAGATAATCCAAAACTAACAAGCAATACATCCAGAATTTTCTTGTTAGTTTTTATGTATGCAATAATGCATTGTCATGATGTATCATTATTTTTCCTTATGGGCGATTTTACGAAATTTTTAAAAAATTTGTGTACCAATTGACACTAATGGTATGTCTATCTTCTATTGCTATATAGCCATATGGGCTGTTTTAGAAAGAAAAAAAAAACTAGCAACCATCCTCTTACCAGCACTGCAAATTCCTTGAACTTTCGTAAGCTTAGGCTCTGTTCGAAAGACCTATTGAGTCAATTGTCTTTTCTTTTCAGGATCATAACAATAAATCCAAGATTCATCACCAATAATGATGATATTCCAAACCAAATTTGAAGTGCCGCCTTGGAATTTTTCCAGAGTTTTTCTGCACCAATCAATGCATTGTTTTTGATCAGGAGTCAGTTTATGTTGAATCAATCAACAACAAACGTTTCTTACATCTAACTGTTGATGTAATATGTTTTGGATTTGACTTTTACCAATGCCCAGTGTTATCCAAATAAATTCATAAGATGTCCATCGAGCATTGCTCAAACAGCTGCAATATTTTCATCAGTAACAGCAATTCTTGGGTGTCCTTCACAAAATTCATCACTAAGAAAAAAAACAATCGCTTTTGAATTTGCTGTACCAATTATAAATTGTTGCCTTAGATGGGGCTTCTTTGCCAAATGCATTTCTAAGACGATCTTTATATTGTTTAGGCATTAATGACAATTAAAATCATAAATTTCTGTAGTCAAATTCATTTTTGTGTGGACACAAGATCTTTAAATGATAATTAATAAACTATTAGAACAAATTGAACAAACTACATGGCAATCAACTTGCAAAACATTAAAAGGTAGCTATCAAGTATAAACAAATCTCATTTGATTTTAGAAACACGGCATTCTAAAAATTTTCAGTATCACCCTCGCGTGCTTCAAAATGAGAGCCATTTGAAACACTTTAAAACATACCTCCATACAAATGAAAAAGAGACACTGAATTCATTACAAGCTAATAGGAATTACACATAAATTCACCAATTTATATAAGACAAGTTTACACATTTAAAATATGCATCAAAGGAATCTGCCGCCAGCTTAAGCTAACTGCTGCTGCAGCTACTTCATCTAGAGGTCTCTTTCTTAAATTTTGTGTAATTGTTTTTGATATTCATTTTGTTGGGTACTATATCAAAGTTTATTTTTGGATGACTGCATATGAACCAGTTAGGTGAAATTATCATAAAAAGTCAAGCTTCATTCATAAATTCTTATACACCAGTAAAACAGATCCTATCTCTAAATATACAAAACCTAGCAAGAGATCTCTACAGGAAGTACCAATTCATAGTTGAGGGTGAAATACATGCCTTTGAAACATGTTCTAAAATGTCTTCAAAAATTGTCTTATGCAAATTAGCATGTGATTCACTTTTATTATATGAATTCGCTTCTCTTAGTTTCCCCTCAATTTGTTTGTAAATAAAATTTGGACTATTTATATAACTACTACTGCCACAAGTTTACAATGGCTTAAAGTTGCTATACTTTCAGAGTAACTGCAAAATACAAATCATTACCACCACTTCCAGGGATTTGAAATGAATCTGTATTTACACTTTTAGTGTGATCAATTGTGTTATACTGAAAACCTTCTCTTGTCGATTAAAACAATGACTATATTTGCGAACATGTTTATCATAAATGATATACTTTTTGAATATTAAACACAAGTAGAACTTTTATAAAGCCTTTAAAATAAATTTTATATTTCAGATTTGGTTCGAATCCATTTTTCTTACTTCAGCTTCTAGAATCTGTCACAGAAAAGATGAATCTACCTTCAGATCTACAAGAGGTATATACAATGCAATTATTTTGAGTAAATATTATCATCCTGAAACTGAAGTTTGCTTACCCTCATATGGTTCTCTTTTTCAGTTGAATGAACTTCAACAAAGGCATGCATGGTTGAAAAGATCAGATAGTTCTATCAGGCAGATGGAAGAAAGGATTAGATTTAATATCAAATGGATGGGAAAGAATTATAATTCCATATGCAGCTGGTTGACAGGATGAAAATCTTACAATTCTATTTCATATTTGCAAACCTAAAAGTACCAATGAAAATTTGTCTGAGTATACTGTATACACAGTCATATGACTGATCCACTCTCCATTAATTTACACTCAGGCACAGTAATCCATCATGCTGTACTGTTTAATTTTATGGTTGCATGACAAAAAAATGTTGATAGGCATGTGTGAATTTAATCATGAGAAAAAAAGTTACTATTTATAAAGAAGAAATTGGAGTATGAATTTCACTGCATGAAATGCAGCTATAAATTTTATTCCTCATAGGGATGGATAAATATTCTTTTAACATTTAAAAAAGTGTTTAGTGCAAGCTAGGCACATTGTAGCAGACATCACAGCTTCAAGTTTGTTTTTTCACACAAAGATGTTTGATGTTGGTCAGTATAATCAGCTACAAATGATATGATATATATAATCACTCATTTTTATGCACAAATTGTACTTCTATATTAAGATATAGTTATAACATCGTAAAAGAAATCTCATTATTTTTGTTTTAAAAATCTAAATCAGTGATTCTTTTTATTTAAATCAAATTTATCTTATTTGAATTTTTTTCAATTTTATATTTTTACTTAGATATCAATTGAGATTGCTTTCAGATCCATTGTTCAACTTAAGATGAATAATGAAGAATCAAATAAAATACCATGTTTTAACAATATTTTGAAGTGAGGTATGCTATAAATTGAAATATATTTTTACATCAGATTTTCTTGTCTCATGATTTAATCCTTAAACTAAATTACAAACTAGAAACTTTGTTTATACCAAGCCCATTTCTAAACTAGCTCATCTTCAGTCACATTTATAGCTTCATTACTCAAGCGCTTATACAAAAACACAAGTCTGTTTCTCAATTTTGGATGTACATTAAATGTAGAAAACATACATTCTACATCAGCCATGATGCTCCAGCTGCTAAAGAGTTGCAAACCTCTGTCTACTACCACGTTGCCAATACTTTATTGGTGAACATTTTTAGAATGAAGGGTTGAGATTTTGTTAGGTATCTCATAAGCAGGGTTAGGATTTTTAGGTGCAAATTTCAGATGAAAAAAGGAAGGGAAAAGGTGCTCAAATAAGGTGAAAAAAGGGACAATAAGGTGCTGGTTTATTTAAGGGGATGCACAACTGAAATTGCTATTTTCTAAACTATCCATTCAATTGGGCTGAAATTTTAACCACATGTCAGTCTTCTTTAGATATAATTGTTTTGTGAATTTAAATCCAAAATCTTAATTAGTTTTCAAGTTATTTTCAAAATATAAACTTATGGGTATATGCAAAATGCAACACATGATGCATTTTTTTAAAAACAAAAATCTTATGTTGCTTTTATGTCAAGGAACTACAAATCTGTCATATAATTTTTTTTCTACCATTCTTAGTTTAAGAGAAAAAAAAGTTTTGCAGTTTTGTATTTACATTTTTTTTGTATACATTGTTATCTTCAAAAATTAGTAGTGCAAAAACTATTCATTACACAGAAAAATTATATGATAGTTTTATTTATTTGGGTTTTTGAAATAAGCATAAAAAATGACAATTTTTTTTTTTTTAGACCTTTTGAGATTTTGGATTAATTCCAGTTGTGCATTCCCTTAACTAATTCAAAGATTTCTCTTGTCCTATTCTAATTTATTGAACTACAAACAAGGACATCAAATTATCACTCTCAAAAGAAGGAAAAAACATGAAGCTGTTGTACTTCAAGACATTAAGCATCTCCACATTTTTAAAAGTCTGTCTGTTTATATTAGGAGATGGAATGTCTTTGTAGATGCTAAAACTTCTTTCAACATCCACAGAAACCAGTGGGGCAAACCTTGTATTCACTCGGAATGGCAACTCTACAAATGTGGCGAATTCCTCAATGTTTGGATTCTTCTGAAGGCTAGATTCAAGTTTGTCTTTGCAAAGCCATCTAACTGCTCCCTCACAGAACTAAAAATATCCCATTGTTTTTCCTTTTCCAGACCTTGTTCTTCCAATTGTTTAATAGCTGCAGGCAGGTACTTGACACAATATAGTTCTGTCTGCAAATTATGTATTTTCTCCGGTAACAGAAGTTGCTGTGCCTTGGAAATTGCACCTGCATCGGATGGATCCAAAGAAAGCATAAACTCTTTAATTTTGTCAGAATTCCCACACAACATAGCAGCACACTCAATGCAAGATCCCCAGCGAGTAATGACCAGGCCAGTGATTTCCCTGTAGTAAACAACATGGCTCAGAGCTTTCAGTAGAATCTTCTTCAGGGCAGAGATGAATTGATTTGCGATGTCGTATTCGTTCCTTATGGATTCACAAACCCTGTGAAGGGCATGAGCCAAGCATGTCACATGCTTCAAGTTAGGAAATAAAGGTTTCAATTGATTAACAGCTGAAACCATGTATGGAGCCTGGTCCGTAACCAGAGAGGAAGTTTTTCAAACTCAATACCAGTAGACCAGAGTTTTTGCAGAAGTCCATAATGGATTGCATTACTGTATTGGCATTGGCTCTCTGCAGCTCGTACATTTTTAACAGCATGGACTTAACTTTCTCCCCTGCTAATGTTCAAAGAGGCTACGGTTTCATCCACAATGATTCCCACATCGCAATCAGACACTTTCTCCTTGATTCTTTCTATGGTTTCTTAGTAAACAGGCTCCACGTAGTTTTTTCTTAAAGTACTCCCATTGGGCATCGACATCTTTGTGTATTTTTCAAGAAATCCCTTGAAGGCTGGATGATTCACCTTATTGAGTGGAATTCCTGCTTGTGTAAGAGCTGCACACAAATCAATGCTTAATTCCTTCAAATTTTGGCTTTTTGAAGTACTCTATTGAAACACATTTCATAATAGAGGTTGCCATGATTTGTTTGCTTGAAGAGTCTTGTTCATTTGATGCTTAGAGCTGGAAATGTGTTGTTTGATATGATCTCGCTGGTGTTTTTCATCAAACAAAATTCCTGAATCACATATAGTACATCGCATCAGTGTCTATGAAATCTTGTTTGAATTCCTCAGCCAGAACAATAAATTGAGCACTGGACACCTTTGGCATGGTAAAATCTAGTACTAGTACACTCATTTGGAGAGCTAACTAGTTCACTTGCTAACACAATGCGACTGTCACACAACTTACTCTTGCGCCCATTCTCTGTCCACATTCTCTTATAACACCGCGACAATTCCAGAATGTTCTCATTCATGCTGGAACTTCAGTCTCAGGATTTCTAGTAGTTTCAAGCAGAACCCAGTCTTAATAATTCTAGGAACTGCATGGGTGAGGTTACTGCCATCTCCACGTGCCCAGCCTTCGCCTCCACGCAAAGAGATGATGTCTCTCACAGTAACAAACTCACATTCACAAACAACAGGCTGCTGATTCTGGTGGGATAGAATCACTCATTGTCAATTGCATTATTGTGGGCTACTTTATAGCGGTAAAGCGAGAGAAAGAGGTTTTTGTCGAACACACAATTACTTTCCATTGTTGCAGGTGTGCTTTCAATTCCCGCGCAGCGTTTACTGAAAGAGGTAGGCTTACTATTCGCACGTACACAGCAAGCTGAGGAGATGTTAATTGAAAGTTAAAGAATAAATTGGAATGAAACTTACAAGAAAAAAGGGGGAAAAAGGGTATTATGGGCATGGTTGAGGGAAAATGGGATAAAGGTGCCAAAAAGGGGTAAAGGTCCTAAAAAAGGGAAAAAGGTGTGAGAAAAAATGTCTCTTTTTGCAACTAGAAACTAAATTTCACACTGTGATATCTTTCCATACAGCTTTAACTTACCCTAAGAAAAAAGGTGCACACCTAAAAATCCTAACCCTGCTCATAAGTGTTGATAGAAATGCAGATCTCACTTTCCGGAGGTGCTCCTCAGCTGTCTTAATACAACACTCCAGCATTCCGTCTGACTGTGAATTAAGGGGAGTGGTACTGGTTTTGTGGATCCTGAGGCATTGGAAAAACTCTTGCATAAGGTTGGAATCAAAATTTGTCCCCTAGTCACTGTGGAGCTCCTGAAACGGTAAAGGAAGTTGTCCACCTTTGCATTAGCCACAGTCGAAGCCTCTTGATTAGGAATTGTGTAAACCACCAAACTCTTGGCAAAATAGTTGATAAGAAACATCAAGTAGCAATTTCCTGTGTCTGTCCTTGGAAAGGGTCTGCCACGTAGATTCAATTCTTCTGAATGGCGCTCCAACATTGTATGGTTGCACCCAGCTCCAACTTCGAGTCTGGGTGCCACAACTTGCTGCACAGATGTCGCATTGTTGGCACCACCTCTCCACATCGCTACAAAAATGCAACCAATAATATCGGCGATGAAGCTTCTCCAAGGTCTTATTTACACCCAGGTACCCTTCGGTAGTACCAGCATGGGTCTCCTCAAAGACCGCTTTCACCTTGCTCCTTGGAAGTACCAACTGTTCCACCTTAGTTCTTCCGTCTACAGACAGCCATACTCTCTTCAATACACCATTCCTGACCACCAGGGAGTCCCACTAGGTCAAATAGCTTTCATAGATTGGGTGCCCATGTAGGTCGTTCACCACATTTTTATCCATCAAGATCAGCCCTACGTCTGGATCCACTAGCTGCTCCCTCCTCAAGGTCTTTTCATCCCAATTGACTGCAGGTTGCATCGCAACTGAGCATTTACTGGCATGGTCTTCTGGAAAGGGTGTCTGCATTAGGGTAACGCCTTCCTGCCCGGTGTTCCGAGGTAAAATTGCATTCCTGCAGCCGTTGGACCCAGTGGGCAGTCTGTTCTTCTAAATTACGAAAACCTAATAGCCAAGGTTCCACCGTTTGGAGGTGGAACTCCTGTCCGTAAAGGTACTTGTGAAAGTGTTTCAAGGTCTCTACCATAGCCAGGAGCTCTCGTCTTGTCACACAGTAGCTTCGTTCGGCTTTGGACAGTGTTCTACTTAAATAGGCCAGTACTCGCTCTACTCCCTCCTGCTCTTGAGACAGGATATTCCCAATGCAGAAGTCACTAGCATCCGTGTTCACAATGGAATTTTTATTGGGGATTAACACAGGGCGTTCTTCAGGGTTGGAAAGATGTCTCGGCTTGGTCGGACTACTGGAAGGCCCGTCGTTTCTCTGTCAGTTGTCACCGGTTTTGCGATTTTGCATACCCTGTCACAACTTTCCGGTAGTGCGTACAGAGGTCCAGGAATTGGTGGAGTTCTTGTCTATTCCTTGGCCTGGGCCACTCTTTGGCGGCCTCTAGTTTTTGGGGTCTGCAGCCACTCCAACAGGTCTTATAATGTATCCTAGGTAGCGCACTTCCTTTTTAAACAGCTGATACTTCTTGGAATTCAACTTAAGGTTGGCCTGGCGAAGCCTTTCGAACACCTTCCTCAAGTCTCAGATGGTCCTCGAATGTCTTGTCTGTAACAATGATGTCATCGTGGTAAAAGGTAAAGGAGACCAGTGTTGTACGCGAGGCCTGTCATCACAGGTACCATTGGTCTCTGGAAGGTTGCGGGGGTGTTGTAGAGCCCGAAAGGCATTACCGTGAACTGCCACAAACCATATCCAGTAGAAAATGCTGCCTTCTCCTTGTCGTCGAGGTGGAGTGCCACTTGCCAATACTCCGATTTCAGGTCCAGGGTGGAAAACCACTGGGCTCCCGCTAGGGTGTCATCGATTCGTGGCAAGGAAAGCAGTCCGGTATAGTAAATGCAGAAGCACAGATCTACATCCTTTTTCACTAGCACTATCAATCATGACCACGGGCTATCGGATTCCTTTATTATGCCTCTGGTCTTCGTGTCCGCTATCCAGTTGTCTATTTCCTCCTGCTTGTATAGCGGGACATGGCGAGGCGGCTGTCTAATGGTCGAGTATCGCCGGTCTCGATGCGATGCATCACTTAATCTGTACGGACATAATCTCTTCTGACAGGCTGAAGATGTCTTGGAATTCCTTGAGCAGTTTAAGGGCTTCTTCTTACCTCGCAAGATGTTTTCAACCGCCTCCTGGACAAGGTTACTCAGACGACTATCCAGTTTTTTGATGTTTGATCGGCCCTCGGTGTCTTTGGCCGCAGATACTGGTCTCGGTTGGGGGCGTTGAGGACCTTCATTGGAAAGGTCTCTCGAAAAGGAAGCAGCGCCCTCGAGATATAAACCCCATCTTGGTGGAGTCCTTCATCCACAATCATGTGCGTTGGGGGTTTCTCTGCTCGCACCATCACCACCCTCTCACTCCATGCTGGGATTACCTCCCGTTTGGCAAGTAAGAGCCTCACCGGCTGCAACCTCTCCTCCGGATGGCCCAGGTGCAGTATGTGGCGCCCAACACCCACCTTGTCATCGAAGAATCGAAAGGCGTCCAGGTCCAGGGTAACTTTCTCGGTGATTGCGGCAACGAACACTCACATTTGTAGCTTGTTCCTGCCAAGGGTCAACTCTAGGTAAGCTTCCTCAGTCACGGGCACTGTTTCACCTGAGGCGGTTCGTAGCACCTGACTGGTGTCCTTTCTGGTATTCCACGCACCATATCGGGACTGGCGATTGTTAGTGAGGTCCATGTGACCTCCAGCACTCTACAGGGACGTCGCCAAACGTATCCGTGCGCTACCAGATCATCCTCGTCGTCCCCAGCCACGGTGTTCAACGTGAAGCGAGGGAAAGGTGATGCCAGCCCTTAGTAGTTTTCCTGGTTCTCATCGGGGTGCGCTCGCAGTCTGCCCTTAGATGTCCGGGCTTTCCGCAACTTCCACCCCCAGTTCTACGTCGGTTGGGTTGTTGTGGTCGGCGACGGTAGTCGTCAATCTTGGCAGTCACAGCTCTGGCAGGTACAGGGTGGCCCTTCCGGTTGTCATCTTTGCCTCTTCAATGCGGAAAACAGCCTCCAGGGCATCGTTGACTTTGCAGTGTTCCACCTCCCGGTCTCTAACCCCGCTGATGAAGTCGTGGGCTGCTCTCCGGAAATATAATCTGGTGGTAAATCCATCAGGACTCGGTGCGCAAGGCGCTTCGCCTCCGTGGCGAATTCATGTAAGATCTCATCCGGGTGTTGCACTCTTGCTTTCAATTGGGCCCAGTAAGCGGCGGCCAGGCGATGTTATTCATTGCGCCCTTCCAACAGTTTAATCAAATCCTCTGTCGAACCTCCGGCGGGGAAGGTGCGAAGGGTTTCCGCTGCTTGCCCCTGCAGGGCAGCCAAAAGCTGGGTCGTCCTCTCGCCGGTGTAAATCCATTGTGGGTAGCAATGACCTCAAACTGCCGCTTAAACACCGCCCACGAGGAGGTGCCGTCGAATTTCTAGGATTTTACTGTTTTTGTACTACCGAACTCGTAATCATGGCACCCTTTACAACTTCAGCACGGATGCGACGTACCTCCTCTAATGCGTCGTCCACCATCCTCTTGCTTTCCCGGGTCTGCTGGCTCAAATATAGCTTCATTGTGGTTTCTATCATCGTCCTGTTTTCCTTCGTTTGCTGCTCTAGCAGTTTTTCTTGATGACTTAGACGCTCTGCCATTGTCATGTTTTCCTTCACTTCCTTTTTTTCTTGCTGCTGTAGACGCTCTTCCACCGCATAAAATTTCCCTTTCGTGTCAGATTTAAATTCCTCTAACTCCTGTGCAATGTCGCCTTTCAACTCTTTCGCCAGCGAGATCGGATTTCAATTTTCATTTCCGTTTTCACACTCATTTCACTTCCCATTTCTCCATTCCAGATTTCACTTCCGTCTCCATTTTCTCCATTCCAAATTTCATTTCTGTCTATCTTCTCCATTCTGGATTTCACGGTCTTGATTTCAACCAACAATTCTTTAATCTTTGCCTCCATCGTAATGTTTTATCCCACTCCTGACACCAATGTGACTATGTCCAGTTTTTCAACTATCACTCCTCTTGGTTCTCGTCGCTGTTTAATTGTGTTATCTAATTCAACTTTCACTGGAACTTCACTTAGTTCACACTATCACTTCACTAATCTGTACTAGTTCAACTTTCCCGTCACTTCACTTCCTTCGTGACGTAGCCTCTTCTTCCAGACCGTTCACTCGCTGGAGAGTCCAACACAAGACTTCAATTCCTCATGTCGTAGCAAACGTCACCAGCCCGCTCGGAGAATCACTCTTGATGTCGCACCAAAAACACACTCGCAGACTAGTTTGCTCACTCACTGACTGAACTCAACTGCTCTCGCGAGAAGAATTCCAGCGTTTACGCTGGCGAGCGCTACTTATCGTTTATTTTCTACTGTCGGCACCTACCTACCGATAACCTTAGTCCATAGCCGCTGCACCACTGTGTGTGTTGTTGTTGTTTTTTTTTCCCCTGGATATGCATTGATTTCATTTTAATTACTTATTTCAAATTTGGAACCGGTTTAGGAACTACTCATGAAGTACAATTGTGCCTTTATATATTTGAATGCATATTTTTTCACACACTTCATTTGTTAAGCATTTTCATTTATCCTTCAAATTAAAAATATGATAATTTTATTAGGTTTTTAATATTTAAAATATATTCTCTTTCTTCTATGCTCCCCCTCAGACAACTACGACCTGAGGATCCACTGACAGCTTCCAGCACCTCTTGATGGTCCTGAGCTACATTCTGCTTATCAGAATTGGTGCTAATGAAAATAAATAGCATTTAAAAGTTAAAGAGCTTTAAGCTTCATAATTTATCAACTAAAACTCTCTGTGTGTGCATGTGTCATGTTTTTTATTTAACAACTAAGTTACTCTCTTCCTTGTTTATTCCAATCCTATGAAAGTGCTTACTGAGGCAATCATGTCCAGTAATCTTCCAGAACATGGCAAAGGAAAATTTGCGAGGAGTTTCCAGTATTTGTTTTGAATTCTGTAGAATTGTTTCATTTCTATTGATGAAATTAATGATTTCTAATGGTTAAATTGTAATTATAATTATTGGAGATTTTCCTTTTAATTATTCTCTTTATAGATTCAAAGCGTAATTTCTGGGTCCTGGACGATTGATTTTAGCTCCTTTTTTAGCTAACATGTCAGCCTTTTCATTTCCTTTTATACCACAATGTACTGAGATCCATTGTAAAACTATGTTTTTTTTTTTAGTCTTTGGATTTGTATTATCATATTGCGAATTTCCTTGATTTTTTCCATTTTAGGATTTATTGTAGATGATACTGCTGGAATTGCAGCCTTGAAATTGGATAATATAATAAACTTCCTGTACTGTTGTAACCACGTAAAGATATGTTGGATGGTGACATGAGGAGCAAACAATCAAAAGGTAGTTTCTCCACCAAATGCACTTTTACAGAAAAAGAAACACCCTCCAAAAAAAAAAAAAAAACTGATTTCTCTTTTATGATGAATAATATGGCAACTGTATCATAAAATATAGATTTCCATGATCTTGTATGTAACTTATAACATGCCAACACAAATCTAGGGATTAATCCTTTCGTAAAATTTAACTTTAAAAATTGGAAATCCTTCTCGTTTGAAACAAATGTAGAAAGAACCATGTAATGGAGAAAATTCATTTTGTTTGAATATAATTTAATTGTTAATGTGCTCATGCAATGGAATGACAATAACATTGTTCAAATAGCGACAGGACCTGTGCTGTGACGCAGTGAGCTGAAGTGTAGTGCTCTCGTTCCTGGCCACAGATGCATCCGGGTTTAATCCCACTCATAGGGGTGCAGATTTTAAGTCCTGGGATAGGAACTGTGCCCACTCAGCATCGTGAAGAAAGTGAGGAGCTGCAATAGGCAGTAACCCTGGTCTCGAGAACCAACATTCTGGCTGGGGGATGCAAGATGCTGACCACATCATAGTGCCATGGGGGGGGGGGTATCGTGACAATTACAACTGTTATCTTTATTCTCTAGCCCAACAGGACTGTATAAAACTGCCTTATGCTAAGGAAAAAAAAAGGCTTTTCATCATCTGGTTTATCTTCCAGTCCCCAAATACAGCTGCAAGTAATTTCACAAACATAATGCTCTTTTTTCATTAGAAATTGAGTAATCAAATGGAATGATCCAAAATAAACTTATGTACATCACATGTCTTCTTTACCTTCTTGAATAGGCATTCAGTTCTGCTTTCGTCATTATACTCTTCAAATTTCAGTCATTAAACCTAAAAGAATAAGCATAAACAAACTGGCTGACTAATCAGGAATCAGATTGCCTGAATGGAGGATATACCTTTTGCTTGAAAACAGGCTATGGAGAAAATACTTTTTGACTAGAACTGTCATTTGCAATATGTAATTTTAATAGGTTAAAACACCCTTTTGGATGAAGCAAGCATTATATAAGAAGGCCATAAAGAAGACAAATACAATATGGGTAACTTTTAAAAAAAAATTTTTTTGAGAAAATGCCTTTTGATTGTTTGCTCCCCATATACTGCTTCAATTACCCCATCAAAGTTTGCAGTATTTTTACCTACTTTCCAATAAAGGGAGAAAAATTGGCAAGTTTCACCTGCACCAGTTCCTTCTGTCTCATCTGAGGGAACCATTTGTATGTGTATCTAGTCTTTTGGAGGTTATTGTGTTTGTTTCTATGCAAGTGCTCTTGCTTCAAAGGAATGTGTGCGCTTGTTGCTAACATAGATATTTAAATTTAGATTATTTTTTATCAATATAGTATCTATTGGATTATTGCAAGGAGCAGATTTTCCTTGTGTTTTGGGATGTCTAAACTCTTATTTTAATAACCTCTTGGAAATATCCTGTTTGTTTTTCCATTTTGGTCTTAGGAATCAGTTCTGATTCATGGGTCACTATTTGGTTATGTAATCAATTTTTCATAAGTTAGTAGAGTTTGCATTTCAAATTCTAAATTGATTGGTTTAATGTAAATAACAGTTTGCAATGTCTCAATAGGAGTAGTTAGGCTTAAAGCTTGGTTTTGTATTTTTTCACATGTCTTCTTTACCAAGGTTTTTCTTATGTATATTTGATGCTGCTATGTACACTTCTGAGCAAGACCTGAAAATGTGTGACAGGTTTTATATACATATTATAGGTAGTAATTAAGGTATTCCTGGATGGCCCCGTTTTATGCCTGCTAGTCTTTTCAACACTTTGTTTTTTTTTCAGTTGAGGAGGTAATGAATTAATATATATTTAAAGTTGTACTAAGTGCCATTCCCTGTGGTAGATCCGTATGTGTTTGTTTATATCGGGGAATCGAGGTACCATACTTTGTTGCACAATAAGTTTGGGTTATAAATTCAGATTCCAATGTAACATATATTGTTGCAGTTTTTTTTAATTAGGTTGCATCTAAACAGAGTCATTGTGGATTTAAAATCCATAACACTGCCAATACATCTGCTTTTATAGCTTGGCTTAATTTAATTACTTGTTCATTTGATGAATGCTACCATCTGAAACCTGCCTGAGGGGATGACTAGGTTATTTATTCAGGAAACCAATTCAGTTTTGCTGACATCATATGTTCCATAAACTTTGCTAAGTGGCTGGTTAGAGATATTGGTCTATAATTATTCATATCATCAGCAGCTTTTCCTGATTTCAATACCGAGATGATTATAGCTTTTTTTCAATTTCCAGGAATGAAGGTATTCCGTATATGATTATAGAAATTGAGAAATGCATTTCTAGCCTTAACACCGAATCATTTACAATTCTGGATGTATTTTGTCAGCTCCAGGACTCTTATTATTATGGATTTTACTAGTTGCTGTGTTGAGTTCTGCTTGAGTGAAAGGTTGGTAGAATATTCCTTCAGTTGAATTCAGATGAGCGTTTTCCATTTGTTTATAGTTCCTTTTTATTTCTAGTTTCATACTATTTTGTTCTTTTGGTATTGAGGTGTAGGTTGTATTGAAGGCATTTGCTATTTTAATGCCTTCTGTTACTATTTAATAAAACCATACATAAAACTTTCAAGAAATAGTTTAATTCATAAGAAAACTAGTGAGAAGCCTATTGAAAATCAACACCTAGCTTTTTATTTCTTTTACTGCATTGGAGTGGGCTTTAATTACTAGTAATCACCTCCAACTTAATTTATGGATAAAATTAAAGCAGCTCATAAAAAATTTTATATATTTTTAGGTACCTGTACAGTAGACTGATAGACAAAATTATCCAAATGGGTGCTCTGCAGTAACCAGTGCACCTAATGAATAAAAAAAAAAACCTAAAGATAATCTACAGCTCCAACATCATCATCATCATCATCATCATCATGTTATCTTGTATGCAAGAGACATTGAGAATGAAGTTAAAGATGGCTATAGAAATACAAAAATAAAAACAATAAAAATGAAAATATGAAATATGTAAGCTGCCTGGGATAACATTCTTTACAAAAAGTATAGTCTTCACCATTAGCAAATACATGTGATGCATGCTCTTACAATACAGCAACATAGCTCAACATCAAATGCATTCATTGTGCCAATACAACTCTAATGAGAAGTTTAACTCTAAGTATAGAGCCAGGTGCACATTCTAGTAAAGTGAGAGTATAAAAGTCTGATTAAGGATACACTTTATCAGTCATTTAAGTATCATGGTAGTTATAATGAACTTTGATTTACTCCCACCAAACATCTCCTGAAAATTCATGTCACATTTATGACACTACATCTTCAACTAGCAACCAAGGCCAGTTAGACACATGCTGAGGTTGGCAATGAATATTCTCCAAAACATGTTCATGCGTCAAAATTCTAGTGATGTTAGCATCACAAGTGCAGACTCAACATTCATTAATGAAATATACATCACTGTTACTAGTCTTTTGCTGTATAGTATTATTACTAGCTTGTTTACAGTGCAGTATTCACTGTAAAATACGTTGTCGTTTTTTTAACTTCTTCAATACTTACCTATGGTAGATACAGGTTGTATTATATTCCATCCAAAAATTTCTTATCAGAAATACACATTCTGGAGTCCACAGCTCACCCTCCCCAGAAAAGAAAGAAAAAAGAAACAAAGCAAAAACAAACAAACAAACAAAACAAAAAAAAGGGGGAAAAAGAAAAGAAAAATGTGTCCATTTGTATGTGGATGGGGGAGAGTGTACATAAATGAAAAGCTGGATGAATACCAAACACAGTATTCTAGTCCAGCATCTTTAGGATACAATACAAAAGATTTTTCGTGAAATATTCCATAACACAAACAAACCCATACAGGAAGAAAAATCTTATCTTTTATTTTCTAAAAGGCAACTTTTATGATTTTGATTAAAATTTCAATTGCTTGAGATACTGACATGACAAATGAAATGAATGACCTGAATTTTTGGAAATAGGCTGTGGAGTCCTCTTTATTCTGATTGAACCTTGTATATCTGGGAATTCATAGCAGATAGTAAAAAACTTACAAGAGAAAACATTTAGAGCTCATTAAATTATGCAGCTTTTGTCACTTAACTTTTTCATTGCATTTTTCATTAGCAGTTTTCAGAATATTTTACTGTACGCTTACATTTTGCCATGTGGAAGTGCACATCTGGTGGTACATTTTGAAAATCTATGTTCTTTTCATTTACTTTCGTATGAGCTCTTTACTAATAATATACAAGGCCTGGATTTTTAGAACCAAAAATGTTTTAAAAATGACCTGCAAATGACTAAAATGATTTTAAAAATCACATAATAATTACATAAAATGACCTAAACTTAAGATTTATTTATTAAAAATGTGGAATAGAAAATTATACATTAATTTATACATGTCTATAACCCTTTACTAATAGAAAAAGTAGATATAAGAATAATGAGACAATTTAGAAAATTATTCATTTCATGTTCTTGTTTAAAGAATCTGAAAAGAAAACTAAGAAAATTGTTTTTGAAGCAGGTCTTGCAAAACTGTAGCATTATCTCTTTTGAATTCTCAGATTATACAAAATTCATTGCAAATGAAGACGACTTCATAGCCTATGAATGACCCAAAAGACAATAGCAGCTGAATGCATGCACTCATTAACACAAAAACTGAAAATATGATGTCTCATTTCTATCGTATTTTGGGACATGAATTCGTAACTGTAACTATACATCCTCCCCTGACAATAGCCACCCCTCCATGTGATTTTTTTCCAAGAATGTTACAACAATGCTACTCTTATTTCTCAGTTTAATTGTGAAATTTCTAATGTTTTAAAAGTTATCCTTATGTAAAACTCTTTATACACTGAATGTAAATCCAAGAAAATTACTAAATAAAGATGCAAAGAGCAAGAAAATGAGAAAATAATGACCTAATAAATATGCATTTTCATAATCTGGTACCCATGATGATTTATGCACATGTTAGCAATGCCTGTGTAACAACAGTTAAAAGATGACATGTCATCAGAGTCCAGGCCCTGATAATTGCCACTTGGTGACAAAGAGCTAAATGCTGCTTTCATATGTTGCTCCTAAGACCACACTGCTTAATTTGAAATCATTTTTAGAAAACATTTATCATGAATAAACCAACATGGATAAAATAATCACTTTTTAAATTAAAAGTAAGGGATCCATATGAATATTTAATGGGTAAAGAAATTCTTGTGAGTGTTGCACAACAGATTTTTCCTCCAAGTGTAGTAATGACAAAAAGCATTTTGATTAATATAAAATGAATTTCAGTGTATTTACAAATGAAATGAATACATATAAAACACTGTAATGAATGCATGAAGCTAAGTACATCAAGTAAAAAAATATTGTACAAAAACACATTGACCAAGCTTATTCAAAACATGTGCTTGAGATCAATATATCAACAGATTTTTTACACATCTTTATGACATCACACATGCTTAACAGCTAAATGCAATATTTTAACAGTGCCTTACAGTGCAGCAAAATCCCTTGTTTATTTAATTGTAATACTTAATTCTAGGAGAACACGAAATATTGATTTACATGCACGGCTCTAAAACAACACTAGTTATGCTAATATTTAATTGTCTGGAGCTACACAAGATTTCTTTCTCATTCTCTAGTTATATTTCAAAACAGAACTATTTCCTATGCTTTCTTAACAATTGTCCTTCACTGAAACTACTTCTGTATGTTAGTTATTTAATTCTACCATTAACTAGTTCTCTTTTTTGCCATTGTTTCCTTAAATTAATTCAAATATGTTTATTAACTAGTGCCTAATCATAGATAAAATACTATTCTACTAAATTCTTTCTTAAAGTAATTACAATACAATGTTTATACAGATTGGAAAGGGTATAGATGTCCATAGCTTAAGGGATGATTCTACACAATATACTGAATGAAATTATATCTTTTATTTTCTTCTTTTCTTTTATTCTTTCTTTGAGCACTAGAATCATCATAAAAAATGTTATTTGAATGGAACATTTATTAAATCATTACTCTGCAGCACATTTAAAGCAATGGACAGTTTAAAATAAACTCAATCAATCTTTTGTCCGCAACTTTTTTGTTACTGAAATTTCCAAGAATAGTAATTTTTGTGCTGTACTGCATCTGACATTTTTGAACACTGGCTTACTCTGTTCATCCTGTCCACTATCTAAGCTATGTTGTGTGGTAGTGTATTTAAGGTAGATGACAGCTGTAGTGTTTTGTACCGAGGTGGAACTATAAGGTGAGAGAGTTCATGGTGAGGAGAAAAAATGTCAATTGTAAAACCTTTCACAAACTGGTATGCAAGAACTTAATTTATCCAGAGCATTTGGGACCAGAAGTAATCCAGATTAAGAAAACTCTGGATAATCCAGAAACAAATTTAAATGAATACAACTGATGTAGGATTGTGAATTTGGATCACTGAAAAAGCAAAAGAGAAAAGAATAGAAAGCCGTCCAGATGAGGAATCTACGATCACTATCAGGGCTATCATGAAGACTAATGAAACATGATTACACACATTTAAGTTTTATTGTTCTGTGACACTGACCATGATAATGGTACTTATTGTTAGCTTGAAGTGTGCAACTCACAGCGATCTCTACACTACCTGTGAGCCAACATTACAATTTTATACATTCGTGTGTATTTATCAAAAGATGCAAACATTTTTGTGGTGAAAAAATAAGCAAAAATCAATTTAGTTTAGTGAGGGCTGGATAAACAAGGTTCTTGTATGATACTTAGAAGTAAGCAGTAGAGGCACGCATTATGTTGGATTTTGATCTTAACATTCAATAAGTAATGCTTAAGGTATATGTTTGCTTGTGCATCAGCAGAAGTTTCATTCATTTCCCAGGTATATTAGCCATTGATAATCACTGTGATGAAGGAGGAAAATAAACATATCAGTTTCTTTCTTGTATCATTAATCCTATGCATGCACAATTATCAGTTAGCCAAACCTTGTGAGAGGAAACTTTAAAGCATTTCAGTGCTGTTCTGTTACACAGATTTTGAAATAAAATACTTTAGTATTTAGAAATAATGATTTCTACTTAGGATTAATCAGCCATTTCATCATGCTGATAGGAAAACTGACCAGGGGTGGCAAGGATTTCTTTGTTTGCTAAATTATCAGATATACATGATACTACTTAGGAATACTTGGAATAAAAGTAGACAGCCAGCTAGATTGCTGTGGCCTGAACCAAACTATAAAATTTATAAGTTACAGGAATTACTGCAGCTAATGTCAACTAATGATGATGCTTCCACATATCACAGAATAGCATAAAACCTTTCACATACTGACAATACTTAGAAATTATGTTAATGTATGCAGAGCTGGAGAGGCAGCTAGAGTTTATGAAGCTTAATAATCTAGCAGTCTCCTGATCATTTTCAACCATACATGAGAACTGCTTTCTTTATATTGGGAGAAAGGAATCCACAATCTATCCATATATTCCTGAAGCAAAAATGTTTTCTGCAGCCGAGACACTAATTTCTGGAAATGAATAATAGAGAAATAGTCTGCTTGCTTGAAGTTCCTAATGAGTTGTTTAAGAACATATCATAAACATGATTCAAACAGTGATCCATAAAATAATGAACATGAGCAGTATCCCAATGATAGGGATTTTAAGCTATGGACAGGATTTCTTTATGCTTCCAGTATAAGCAGTAATCAGCAGCAGAGGAAACAGAACTGTCCTTTGCCGTACTGTTTATGGATAAAGGGGATCTAAATTAATAATAAAAAAGCTGATGCATATCCAAAAAGTAGTAATTGAATAATGAAAAAGAGTCCCACTTATTATTAAATTCTTTTTCCAGAACATCAAACAATCTTTCACAGATGTACCACCAGAGTAATACCATTCATATAGGATATCATGGGTAGAGGTTCTACTATGAGTCAAGTCAGCGCCTCAAAATGCCTCATTGCATTTTCCAGATCAGAAATTGCCATATTTCCATCCATAAGCATCTCATCAACATAGGTTATCAAAATGTTTGCAGCATTAAGTTGCAACGTGAGGCATGCTCCCCATTTCAGACATCCTATATTTGGGAACACACAAAAACGGGGTGGGGAAAGCCACTGTGCAGAGAAAGAGACAGAGATAGTACATTGTCTCTTTCATTTTCAGTTGCTATACACTGGCAGGTCATGTATCTCATAGCAATCTAAAGCACAAATTGCACTCTTCCGCCTTTGTATGTGCTCCCAACTCTAGCAGTTACCAGGGACCAACATGACCACATTTACAGTGGCATAGTTGCCTTAATATTTGTATTTCAAAATCTAAATTTTTGTGCATGAGTAACATTTTACATTATAGAGCTAAAAGAAAGATACCTACATGTAGCTCCAAATGTACTAAAATATATCACCATCTGTGTTTACAGAATGTTTATTCCAAATAATATTAACCTCTTTAGCATAAAACTACACTGCATGGCACACTAGCAATACACCAGTCAGTGAAAAAAAAAAATCACTTGTTACATAAAAATATTAAGGCTCCATTACACTTTGTATAACTTAAATGTATAGGCACATAGTCTTCACTAATGAATTAAACAAAGAAACAAATAAATGGAAAATAGATATACCTACAAAAAAGAATATGCTTGAAAAACAATGTGGCAAACAGGTACCTCTTTCTATGTTCATAATCAAATGAACCAACATCATCAATGTGGTATGCTTAATAAAAAAATATTTTTCGTTGTTTGTTTTGCATTAAACATTGCATACTGTGCCCAAAATAGCAGATGTTAGGCATTTATCTTCGTGATTTCATAAATTCCTTTGCAAAGTAAGAAAGAAAGAGTACTAAAAAAAATTTGCATTGATGGTGTAATGACCTTTACAATGAGGCTTTCAGCTACTTAATATATCCAGCATCTAGTTTTAATATCCAGAAACAGTTGACTTTAGATGATTTTGCTACTTAGAGATTTGCAATGAGAAGATTCAGAATGATCTGTTCATGAACAATAAATAACAAGTACTTATTAATTATGTACCTCACATTTGGTTCATTGTGCTATACAATCAATTAAATCTTTTTTTCAATAGGCTAGTACAGAAAGATCTTGAAACAAAAAACGCTTTATGTAGAATCCTTGTGCATGAATGTTAATGTAATTATTTTGAGCAGACTTTTTCCATTTGCTTGCTTGCTTGCTTTCTTTCTTTATTTACTTATTTTGCTTTATTTTTCTTTGAAGCTCTGAAATGTTTATTGCATTTTTAATGCCAAAATTCTGAGATTAATAGGAACTATCAGTCTTTATAATTATATTCCAGTCACCAAAATATTAAATTCCCTAATTTTGGTTTATTTGTATAAGGATGTTTGACATTCTAAGCTTCATTACTTCATGACCACTTAAATTGTGAACAATAGTGTAAATAATTTTAAATAGATTTCTGTGAAAACAAAATCCCACGCTTGTAGTTACTTATCCAAATATTACACTAAACAGGACAGAATTCTGAAAGGTTTATGCATAGGTACATACTAGCATAAACTTGTACAGAGCTGAGATGAGCCGTAATCTCCTACAACCCTGAAATTATTTTTTCTACCAGTCTTCATAAAACATGCAATAATAAAGTGAAATCCAAATAAAATAACCAAATTAATTCTTGTTATGTGCTGGAAAACTAATTATTGGTTTGGTTACGAGACGATATGAACAACAAAAACAAGTATCCTCTGATGATGTCCACCAAAGTGTGTGATGAAGTCTAAGGTCAAAATAACTAGTGCTTGACTGATGCATCACAACCAAAAAACAGAATTTAATAGTTTTAACAATAAAAACTAGCCATGAAACCCAATCACTCACATTGACATGTTATGTGTTACTTTTATGGCTATTGGTACTCTATTATAGAATGCTAAAATGAAATAAGGCATAAGAATGTAAATACATTCTGCTCTGAAGGAAGTAAATGTTGCTTCTGAGTGAGATTTAAAATATATTCTTCACTTGGTTAAAGACAGTGACATGTTAAATAGTGTCATAAAGAGTGAAACATTTCTTTCACAAAATATTTTAGACTCACTGCTCATCATTACTGTCCACTTTTCATTAATAAATATTTTAAGTGCAAATAAAATGAATGCATAAGTTGAAAACAAATAAGTCTACATTAAAGCTAAAAAATGGAGAGACCATCAAAAACATAATTTCTTCAAAAAGTTCTAAATAATTCTAACTTTTAACATACAAATACTAGCTAAGTTGAAATACTTGAACTGCATGGGAAACCGATTTTTTGCCAATATTGTAAGTAACATGAAAAATGCTGTGTATGGGTTTCATAGGTTGTGAATGATCTTAACCTAAATAACTTCAGCAAGCCTATAGTTCTCTCCTCCTACCATGTCCAGCAAACTTGCCACTTGTGTAGCTTGAAGCAAATGCCATTATGCAAAGAAAACCATCTCACCCCTGTATATAGTTGCAAAGTATAATTTGACATGATTGTTAATGTTGTGTGGAATTGAAAATTGCTGGAAACTATGGTATTGTGTTTGGTAGTAACAACGTGGTTTCACTGCAGACACATACAACAAACATTCTAGGTGGATGACAGCATCACAATATGACTATGCTACTGCTCAAGACTTGCATTTAAGCTGCCATTAAAAATGTTTACTGTTCAAACAATGTTATGTGAACTATAAATTATTTGCAATAAACAGGGTTTTACCATCAACTTCTCTGTTACAGAAATTGATATTTCTTATTTAAGCTAAGAATTGGTGCAGTAGTGTAAGACAAAAAAAAAAAAAAATAGACTGGACCAGATGGACTCAATTCTCATCTCTTGGCCTACATTCATTTTTTACTGGATGAAATACTTTATTAACATGTTTAAAGATGACAAGTAATGAGGCTGGAGCAATATCTAAAAACTAAATAAATTACAACCACCAATTAATATATAAATTATGCTTATTTAACTGATCCCTATTTGAGAATTTAAATTAATCTATACGACAAACATGTATGATATTTGTGTTTTAAATGCATATAATTAATGCTGTAGTTACCTGCAAACTGTTTAAAATAAAATACTTTATTTAGAAAAGCAGGGAAAAATTCTTCAAAACTTGCATCTATTAGCAGCTCTAAACTTCATCTTAAATATGTTATTGTATATGAATAGAGCCCTTTCACCTGGTGAGGAACACACAACTGGTAGCCATTTATTGGACAAGATTACCAACTCTCCTCTAATTCACTATGATTTTGACCTTGCTCCTTGTGTTTGTGTATTATCAATATAATACATCCCCCCATATCTCTAGAATTCATTATGTATTTATACTTTAGATATACATTCTGGGCAAGAAAATACCTTGTAATTGCTTTAAATCGCTTCTTCAGTTTACTACAGACAGTTCATTTCAAAATGCAGGTATGTCTAATATAATTCAAAGTTATAACCTCAGGGAAAATTAGAATGAATCACATTTGCTAAATGATGGTGGTTACTGTACTTACCTATGAAGATTGATATTAGAATAAATGACTGGTGAAATATTACTCCAAAAAGTTGTCAACTTTGGCATTTATTTCCTACATAGAAATTGCTGGAGCAAAAGAGGATAAGGTAATAAAGCTTTATGCTCACATGAGTTTAGGCAAGTGTGCATGCCTGCATTAGCCAAGCATATGCCTGAGAAGTTGGCAAAATAAGAACACATAGTAAGACTGAAAAAATACAAGATTATAATTGTACACTTAGCATTAAATTTGAAGTGCATTTTATTGCTCCTCTCTTGCCAATAGCACTTCTATGCATCTAATTAATTTTTATTACTTCATTTTATATTTTATGAATTTTAATATGAAGAATATTTTATTTAATTTGTTTAAAGGTAGTTGGAATTGTTACACTAACATTCACTTATGTTTACTCACTGTGATGTTAGTGTAACAATTCCAACTCACCTTTAAATAAATTCAATAACACATCACTGTTTCTAGTTTCTTTTTCAAATATCAATGTAATATTTTATTTATTCAAATAATAGTTAGAAACACATATACTCAAATGTAAGCATGGAGAGCATTGGCTTTTCTCATCTTTTAAGTAATTCTCCTGTATTCCATAAACTACATTTGAATATTGCATATGGACTTCTGGTTTGTCATTTACATTGAAAGGAACCTCTCTTTACACCTCTAAAAATAACTGTTTAACACTTTTAACATTTTACTGAAACTATTTTCAAGAATCTTTAAAATTATTACATTCTCTGAAGACAAATTAAGATTATGCCCACTAAAATACTTCCTAAAATTCTTCTCCAAAGAAAATAATGGCAAAATCTAAAAAATTCAATATAAAATATTTGTTTCAGCAACTGATTCTTAAATTATAGAGGCAATGAGTTTTGTCCTTTTTAATACATGCTCCGTAAGTTTATTAGTATTTTTCAGATTTTCTTGCAGTTCATTTTTTAAACAACAGCATGAAGATTAACCCACCATCTGTAAGGATGGGGTCAGAGGCAAATCCAAGCTTTTCTGTAACTGATGATGTGAGATGAAATGTCAAAAATGAAGATTTTTTTTAGTTATAATTGGGTTATTAGTTATTAGAATGTTTGACCTGGTCTATGGGGGAACCACCTGCAGTTGGTTGTAGCAATATTTCTGAAGACTCAATTTAACAATTTTCTTTCTTGCCTATTTACCAATTATGTTAAAATTGGTACTGCATTACTTTGTAGAATTTCATTTAAATTTCTTGCCTTGTTTCATTTAATTTTAAATTAATGTGTTGCTTCCTATTGGAATTTCTGTAATTTTAAATCTATTTTTTTATTTGTGATGAAATATAATATAGTGCAGGCAGTTAACATCAGAAAATTGTTTCACTGTTTCATTATTTATATTATCTTAGAACAATAGTGTTGCTCTCCTTTAAATGCCATTCTTTTATCTATTACAAAATTTTTCATTGAAATGTTTTGGTATTTGTTTCATGAGTTTTACAGCTTATCTTTTGTTTTTAGTGTCTGCTAATTACTGCTAGTTGCCTTGTCACTTTTTAATAGCTGCATAGATGTAAATGTTAAAACGTACAGGCAAAAGCGGGCATCCTTGCCCAAATCCTTGATTTATAATAACTAAATGCTTGTCTTATTGTGTATGTCAATATTTACTCCTGTTTTGTAACACTCTAATTCAAATGTTCTGCTTAATTATCAATAGTAAAATTCATACACACTGTATACCTATTAAAACAATTTTGTTCATCTTTAGCTTCCCTTATAGTTCTGTGATGCCTTTATGACCTGCACTTTCAAATCAATAACCAAGATTATTATTTCTATATAAAGCATTACAAGAATAATCTGACATTGCACACCACTAAATTCACAGAGTATTTCATTCCAATTATAATGAATTCTTTTAGTGAGAAAGCAATGATACAGTAATGAATGACCAAGCGAACATGGTTTAAGAAGCTGCAAACTTCAAAAATGTGCAATGAAGAAGAAATTATAGCTGTGAATGTAATCTTCTTAATAGCTTTAGTAATAGTAACAAAAGTAATGGAAACTAATATTTATGGCTACAATTTAATGAACTGTGAAGTAGATCAAAATAATTTGCTCCTTTTCATAATCTATGAGTCAAAACACACACTATCTTTTAAGGCATAAAAGAAATTTATATGATAGGAAAGTAAATTGTGTCTTTCAATGAAGATGAATTCTAAATATTTATATTTCTATGGTTACTCCTTTATGTCCTTTATAATTCGGGAAAAACTTATTTGTGCAAATGCGATCAGCACCTATATCTTAATATTTATTTAATACATACATGTAAAATTGCACAGACTGTGTTTAAACACAATACATTATATAAAAATTAATACTTTACATACTATAATTTCTTAAAGTACATATATTATTTACAGAATTAAATAAAAAATATCACAAATGTACATTGCAAGATACAGATGCACCTTAAATAAAATATTGCTGAAATGGAATGCAGTAGTTTTGTTACTGCTGAGATGAGTAACACAAAGGTACAATTTAAACAAAATCATCTCATGTGAAATTATATTTATAAACAGATGTGGTTTATCTTTGCAATATGTGTATTATTAAGATTTAAGATAAAATGTAAAGTAAATTTTATCCTATTCACCTAAGAAATTCCAAAAATCTATATGGATACAATTTTATACTTTTGAATTTGATAAATTATTATTAGACATAATGTACTTTAGAAAATCTTTAAGATAGATATTAATAAATTTTTCAGAACTCCACATTTTAAAACAAACATCAATGTGCAAAACTATCACAGCAGTAACAAGTTGACACTTAAGTCTATTCTTTCAGTATTTATTAACAGTCTTTCATTTAAAAAACAAAATTATGATTGAGTAATACAGATTTGAGAGGTAGTCAGAAAAACAAACGCATATGATTGAAGACGTAAATAAACATTTGTTAAATCCTTCTCCTGACTGGATAAAATATTCTCAAATTACTAAATGTTAGAAAATATTAAAATTATAAAACAGAATTTACAAGAGATTAGCTATAACAATTAGGCAGGAAATAAAGTTGTTCTTATTAGTAATATTAAAAGATATACACATTTTGTGTAAAAAGAATTGCCTCAAAATCACTGATTATTTACCTATTCTCTGAATTCCACATGTCATTTAGCATACTGAACAATAAAAATAAATATCTCTTATGGCAGCTCACAGATAAAAGTTCCACTAATAATGATTAATGAATGACTGTACAGATTGTAAATGAGGATGCAACGTTTAAATATCTTTGGATTTCGTAGGATTATGAGTACATGTGCTATGTTTTGTTGCATACTTACAATATATTAAAAATGAGCATTGAAGTTTGGTTTTAAAATAACTGTGACAACACTTGCTTCAATCTCAACTTCTTTGAGCACAGGAGTCTTAACTTTAATGAAACACATATGTCATACAGGTGTTTCATTCATATCCTTCCTGAAAGCAAAAACAATAACAGCGGTTTAAATCAGTGATTTTTGCATGGTATGATTATTACAATATATTAGTCTTAAATGCTAAAACTCAAGCATTTAGTACTTTAGGAAATATTTGGAAGACATATTTTTATTATTTTAAAATATGAGGGCTGTCCCAGAAGTATCTGACCTAACATAGAAAACACAAAAATTTTGGGAAAAAACAGCTCGATACGCTTTTCCCAGCGATGTTCAATAGCTTCAATAACCTGTTTACAGTGAGAACTGTTGAGTTCTGCAAAATAGTCATCAACTGCAAACTTCAACTTTTCATCAGATGACTGAAAAATTCAATGCCATAGCCGGGATTTGAACCACGGTTCAAATCCCGGCTATGGCATTGAATTTTTCAGTCATCTGATTCTACCTTTCCAACCCTGTCCAACACACGGCTTGTGTGAAAGAACAATTAATTCCTTCAACTTTTCATTGCTGGCAAATCTTTTACCACCAAGCCATTTCTTCAACAGAAAATAATCAGAGGGGGCTAAGTCTGGCGAATAGGGTGCATGATGAAGCAATTCAAACTTTAACTCATTGATTTTGGCCATGGCAATAATGGATGTGTGAACTGGTGCATTGTCTTGATGAAACAGAACTTTCTTTTTCGCTAAATGCAACCATTTTAACTTGATTTCATCATTCAAATGCTGCAATAAGTTTGCATAATACTTGCCATGATTGGTTTTCCTTTTGGAAGATAATCAATGAAAATAATCCCACGCGCATCCCAAAAAACTGATGCATAACCTTGCCTGCAGATGGAACTGTCTTCGCCTTCTTTGGAGCCGATTCTTCCCTTCCAATCCACTGTTTTGACTGTTCCTTCATCTCAGGTGTGAAGTGGTGGACTCATGTTTCATCCATGGTTATAAATCGACGCAAAAACTTGAAACATCACCAAACATTTGACTGAAACAACATCCTCACGATGCTGCTTTTGCTCCATTGTGACTAAATGCAGCACCCATCTTGTGCACAGCTTTCTCATGTCTAAATTTTCAGTTAGTATGCAATGTACAGCACTTTTTGAAATGCCTACAATGTCTGCTAGCATGTGCACTTTCAGTCGATGGTCATCCAATACCATTTTGTGGATTTTCTTCACAATTTCTGGCGTGGTCACCTCATTTGGTTGACCACTATGATATTCATCTTGGCAGCTCGTATGGCCTTGCTTAAACTCTGCCACCCAATATTTTATTGTTGTAAATGAAGAAGCAGACTCCCCCAGAGTGGAATCTAGCTCAGCTTTAATATTAGTTGGACTAAGACCTTTCAAATGAAAGTATTGTATCACATAACGATGGCCAGTTTTATCGATGTTTACAAATTCGCTGAGAGAGTTCACTATTAATGGCTGCCAAACAATTACTAAACAACGTAGCATAGTCAAACTTCAAACTTAAGCTTTACAAGGGTGGTACTCTCTACCATAGTCATTTGTTTGAAACAACAACTCTATATACATATGTCAGGTCGGGTACTTCTGGGACTGCCCTTGTACTTATGAAATTTCCATAGAACTGGGAAAAAAGAAAGGAGGGGGAGAGGAAAGGGAGGAGGTGGACACTGAAGTACTACTGCAGAAGAGGGAGGACTATACTATGGGTGTTTGTAATAGAAGCTATACAGTAGCAGATCACAAGTATTTTGGGTGTTCACAAAATTTCAGTCAGATAGCCATGAAAATGTGAAATAGAATCTGCTGCATAGTAGTTACGACTATGAACAGATTGATACAACTGCTTCCAACAATAACAACGATAATAATAACAATGATAATAATAATAATAATAATAATAATAATAATAATAATAATAATAATAATAACAACAACAACAACAACAATAATAATAATAATAATAATAATAATAATAATGCATAAGTTGTTTGATGAAAGAAAGGATTGTTTTGTGGAGGTTTGCTGTTGTATACACAATTATGTACAGCACTTTAGGGCAAAAATGAAGTAATGTGTAAATTAAATTGTAATTGAGAGTATGGATGACCTGGAATAACTGGGAGAACATGCCAGGCTCGTGCACGTTACCTACTTCTGCTGTAGCACTACCATCTAGTGGCATTAACTTAAAATTGTGGAAGAACAGCTCGAGAGAAGCTTCATGCACATCTTCAAGTGTGCACGAATGCATGTATTTGGCCCATAAGATAATTACATCATGTACTAAAGCTCCTTAAAATGTGCATAAGTCAAACTATCAATCTTCCTGTCACATTTCATTGAGGAATAGTACAGCAGATTTGCACACATAGATTTTAAATTACGGCATATACGTTACGTCTTATACCATTTAAAGAAACAATAATCAATAAACCTGCAAGATGTCAAAAGTTAGGGGTTCACGTGCTCTTATACAGCATCATGTTACTGGACTTTAGTTATAATGGCCCAATATTCTCAATATTTTTAGGCTAGGCTACTGAATATGCCTCAGCCAATGATAAGTGTTCTTCAGCAAATATTTATTTTGATTACGTAATTACTAATGTATTGTATCTAGTTTATTTAATTAATGTTAATTATATCTCAAATATGCTGTGCAGAACATCACATATATCAATTTTAATTTATTCTAATCAACATTACAGATCTTAGCTGACATAACCAATTATAATTTCCAAACAATAAAATTTAATGTAGAAATACCCAATCCCAAGCCCAAACAGTAAATACAAAAAAAGAGGGGAGGAGGGAGAGAGTTTAAAGATTCCAAATACATGCCATCATTTCATAGTACTGAATGAAAATCCATGTTATTACTCCAGTATTTTGAACTGGTGACGAAATGTTTAGGAGAATGTTTAACTTACATTCTATGTAAACGATTACTTTCTGGCAGAAATATTTATTATGCTTGATTTATATGAGTATGAATGGAATGGCTGAAGCCTAGGTTGTTGGTTATAATATGTGCATTTATACGTTATATTATTCAAATATCTTTGATGTTATCATTGGGATTATTGTATTTATTGGTTTAATTGTGAATGTATTTTTGTTTGTGTATAATATATCCAGAGATTACAATTATTTATTAATAAAATAGCAAATAAGGATACCATGGTCAATTACAATAAAATTTATAAATAAGGAAAAATTATATACTTTACTTCATATGGCATTGGAATAAACAAAACTATTTATTCCTACAAAGAAAACTAAACAAAACAGATGATATTATCAAGGAGAAATAAAGAACATTTTCTGTTATTTAGTTACAAGTCAGTTCTGCTTCAGCACTCAACCAGATACATCAATTCTCAATCAGCTCTCATCTAGAGCATATCCAGCTTTGATTCAGTACTTATATGATGTAAATCACATTGCATATATGTGTATTAGTAATATCCTCTGGATATCTACGCAAATTTATTATGTTAATAAGAAATTGGGAAATTTGATAATTGTAAATAATAATACAGAATTAAATTGAAATAAACACAAAATTATGTTGGGAAAATAAATAACTGTTCTTCATTTCTACATTTAAAGAATCTCATCTGTATCCATCACCCTGCAGATGTAAACGAGATCTGATAACTCAATTTAAAAAATTACCCAACAAACTATTCCATTACATTTGGCTTTCACAATGGGGGGCTCGAGTAAAAAGGGAGATTCTTTAAAAAAAAAAAAAAAAAAAAAAATCAATAAAGAAGAAGGATAATATCGTAAAGCATCATGGCGGCATACTAAGATCAAAGGATGATTGGCAACTACATGGTGATGGAATAACGGAGTATCTGATGAGTCAGAGAGGAAAATTAAATTGAGTTGTTTATTTATGGATGCTCTTTAACTGCTGTGGTCTTTAGCATCCCATTCTATATTGGGCATGAAAGACCAGTTATTTTGCTCAGAGGCCTCTTTATCAGGCTTGAGGTTCTTTCATGGGCCATAAATCTATGAAACAGGACCACTGGCTTTACTTCCCTTCCGAAGAAAGCCATACTAAGGATTTTTGCCCCCAAAAAATACATCGCCCTATGCCGGGTTTGAATCTACGACCTCAGGAACTAGAGGCTAGCATGGTAACCACTACACCACAGAGGACATCAGGCAGAGAGAGAACAATGACCAAAGGATTATGCTGGAAGAGGATGACAACAACCAGGGGACTATGGTGGGGAGGATGACCATTGGGCAGCCGAGGATCACAACAGCATGATGAAGGTCACAAGTGCACAAGACATCGAACAGTAGGAGAAAAATATTTCAAATTATGTGTCATTGAGAAATAAAAAAAAAATAATCATACAAATTGAACAATCAGCATATAACAGCAGAATCAGTTAGTGAAAAAGTAGGAAATGTAGAAAGGGTAGAGGAAATGTCTACAGAAAGTAGTAAAGAAAAAGAGTAGGGCTAACATTAGAAGACATATAAATTTATGAGGGAATCAGATGAAAATAGAAAAAGGGAAACAACTAGTTTGTAACAAGAATTAGCACAGAAAATGGAATAGAGTAGAAAGGAAGACTCAGAAAGTAGGAAAGTTGAGTTAGCAGAATTAGAGCAAAAGATAGGACAGCTAGGACAGAAAATGGAGCAGAATAGAAAAGAATATTTTGCGAGATAACAAATTGTATATATGTTTATAGCACCACGTTGTGGAAGCCAATTTACGAGAGCAAATATGTGTTTACTTCATGCGAAGCCATCTTGTGTGACGTCATTCGTTGGTCTGGTCCATAGTTCCCTCTGGCGTAGCAATTTGTATCAGTTTTTGAAATAATTTATTTTAAATGTCCGCCGGCTAGCTGTTTGGGATCGAACATGTTTCTCTTGCAGGGTGTGAAGCGGAAAGGAATCTTTTGTCTAGAAATGATATTGACGAAGAAATGGGTTTTATAATCTTTATTGCAGAACACGTTCACGAACACTTTCACAGATTTATCTAGATAATCGCCATACTGAAACTGTTTGTAATAACTGCTTATCACTTTTAACTCACGTACTTCAACTTTATATATTCAACTATATAATACTTTATAAAATTTCTCGTACTTCTGCTGCGCGTAACTTTACGAATTGAGAGACCGACATGAGAATCTTGTTGAACTGGGAGCTGACGTGTTATGTGTTGAGAATCTTGTTGAACACTGGGGACGATGTATAATGTTTTGAGAATCTTGCCGAACTGGGGGCTGACGTGTTATGTGTTGAGAATCTTGCCGAACTGGGGGGACACGCTACCTCGACCTGGCTTATTTATAGGCTAGCCTTAAGATACGCCTAAAGATTATAAATGAAATGCTATTGGCTTATAAAACGCGCCAACATTAGCGTCTATTTTAACATCCAATGAAAACCACTAATACATATTTCTTTTAGAGAACATTCTGGAAGCTTTTTTTACCGAAAAGGCGCGAAACATTACGTAACTTCCTGGTTCCCGGTAACGATAAACAACTCATTCCCTTGCTGCATTCTTACGTTATTGTTAACAGTTTCAGTAAAGCCATATATTATTATTTACCAATAATAATTACAATTATTAAACCTCTGAAATCAATGTTACATAAAAATACATATTTATATTACAATTATTATTTACCTTTAAGTAATTTGTGATACAAATTACCGTATCATATGCCCCACTAGAAACATAATTATAAACATTTATAACCTGTTTGGAATTTTATAATTTGTGTTTTTAGTCTCCTAAATCTTGGAACACACGCTATCACTTTCACTAAACACTTCACACGCATTTAACACACGACATATGTTTTATCTCGCCACTACTTACTGGCTTTGGTTTAATTAATTTAGATATTAATCTTACATTACAATTTTTTTTATAGCAAATACTTTACCCTAAATTATTTAATCACTGCTACCAAATTGTTTACTTTAAACTGTTGACAAAAATTTATACATTTAAGATTTTTGTAATCATTACACATATTTACCAAAATATTCACCCTCTACATGTATTTACATTTCTTAAATCTAGATAATGCTTTACATTTTCTGTTTACTACATAAATATTTGTTTTGAATTATTTTTACCATTTTTGTTATTTTGAATTTTATTTTAACAATACTCTTTGAATTGTATTTACGTACTTTTAATTTAATATCATATTAAGTTTCAATCTTTGCATTCTTAATTTTCAAATGTTGTTACAGTTACTAAAAATTTTATTTATTTATTTTTTTTTTTTATTTTTTTTTTTTTTTAACATTTCTCTCTCTTTTTTTTTTTTTATAATTTATTTCTCTTTTCAAATGACACATAAATAATTAACCCTCTTACGTTCCAATACATTTCTCTGCAAGTCGTCTTTAACTATCCAGCATTTACTTTACATCCTATTGCTATTTACCCTCCTGGATCAAATTGTGTGTGGCTAAACATTACTCGTAGCCGTAACCTAACCTTCAAATTGTTGTTCATGAATAACCTCTTGTATTCATATGACATTTCGTTCCCTGATAACATATGAAAACAATCTACAGTTTCTTGAACAACACATCTTTTAACAACTTTCATTTTCAATTCTTCTATCATTTAAATCTGAGAATACTCTGACAAATCTGTACTAAACTGTACTGGACTGGAGTTTTCATTTTGAACATCTTGGTACAATTTATTTCTCTGCATTACTGTCTCATTCTGTATTTCTGATATTTCCCCTCTGAAATTAACCTGCGCCTCATTTACATCTACATTCCTAACCTCATTTATCTCTCTTAGTTCACTTGAAATACTACTCACTTGACTTCCTAACTCTGTACATTCTACATTAACCTCACTTTCTTTGTTACATATTTCCCTGCTCATGTCTAGCATTTTCTTTGAAATTTCTCCTATCTCACTTACTATTACTTCCTTTTTTTTATCTCTCATTTCTGGCATACTACTATCTAGTTTTATAACTTTCTTTTCAATTTCTTCACTGCTTTGATCTACTTTTTGCTCTAATACCTCATTACTCCTACCAGTATCTTTTCTGTTTTGTTCAAAGCTCCTACGAATATCTTCCCTCAATTTCTCATTATTCTGAGTTAGTTTTTGTTCTAAACTCCTATCAATATCTTCCCTGTTTTGATCTATTTTCTTTTCTAATTTCTCATTATTCTTACTAATTTCTTCCCTTATACTCTGAGTTAATTTTTGCTCTAATTTCTCACTAGTCTTTTGCATATCTTCCCTGTTTTGATCTAATTTTTCACCAAATTTTCTCAACATTTCCATAATCATACTAACATCAGAATTAACATTTCCTGCTATTCTATTCTCACTTTCTACACTAACATTTTCATCTTCGAATCCCAAAAAGTCTGGGCTATTTCCTGTACTTTGTATTGGATCACAGCTAACTGTTACACTATCTCCCTCCATAATTATTTCTTCTGTATTCCTAGCAGCCATTGTTTTTATTATCCTACCATTCCTAAGTAACATTGAAATTGATTTACCTTTTTGATGCTGTATGTTGTTGTTACTTTAATGTCCAGCGTTCTGCCCCATTCTCCTAGATTTGTATGTCGCTTCTGCGTTGTATGATGATGAATCTACGTTGTCTCGATGTTTTTGTAGTTGAATTTCCCTGTTGTCTCGGAATCTGCGTCTTGTAGATCGTTTCACTGCTGCGTTCGCCTCTTCCTGGTTATTCTTGTTCCTTTCCTAGACGCTTTGCCTTCCTTTCCTAGTTATCGTCCCACGTTATGGGTGCCAATTTGCGATAGCAATTTTACGTGTTTATAGCACCACATTGTGGAAGCCAATTTACGAGAGCAAATATGTGTTTACTTCATGCGAAGCCATCTTGTGTGACGTCATTCGTTGGTCTGGTCCATAGTTCCCTCTGGCGTAGCAATTTGTATCAGTTTTTGAAATAATTTATTTTAAATGTCCGCCGGCTAGCTGTTTGGGATCGAACATGTTTCTCTTGCAGGGTGTGAAGCGGAAAGGAATCTTTTGTCTAGAAATGATATTGACGAAGAAATGGGTTTTATAATCTTTATTGCAGAACACGTTCACGAACACTTTCACAGATTTATCTAGATAATCGCCATACTGAAACTGTTTGTAATAACTGCTTATCACTTTTAACTCACGTACTTCAACTTTATATATTCAACTATATAATACTTTATAAAATTTCTCGTACTTCTGCTGCGCGTAACTTTACGAATTGAGAGACCGACATGAGAATCTTGTTGAACTGGGAGCTGACGTGTTATGTGTTGAGAATCTTGTTGAACACTGGGGACGATGTATAATGTTTTGAGAATCTTGCCGAACTGGGGGCTGACGTGTTATGTGTTGAGAATCTTGCCGAACTGGGGGGACACGCTACCTCGACCTGGCTTATTTATAGGCTAGCCTTAAGATACGCCTAAAGATTATAAATGAAATGCTATTGGCTTATAAAACGCGCCAACATTAGCGTCTATTTTAACATCCAATGAAAACCACTAATACATATTTCTTTTAGAGAACATTCTGGAAGCTTTTTTTACCGAAAAGGCGCGAAACATTACGTAACTTCCTGGTTCCCGGTAACGATAAACAACTCATTCCCTTGCTGCATTCTTACGTTATTGTTAACAGTTTCAGTAAAGCCATATATTATTATTTACCAATAATAATTACAATTATTAAACCTCTGAAATCAATGTTACATAAAAATACATATTTATATTACAATTATTATTTACCTTTAAGTAATTTGTGATACAAATTACCGTATCATATGCCCCACTAGAAACATAATTATAAACATTTATAGCCTGTTTGGAATTTTATAATTTGTGTTTTTAGTCTCCTAAATCTTGGAACACACGCTATCACTTTCACTAAACACTTCACACGCATTTAACACACGACATATGTTTTATCTCGCCACTACTTACTGGCTTTGGTTTAATTAATTTAGATATTAATCTTACATTACAATTTTTTTTATAGCAAATACTTTACCCTAAATTATTTAATCACTGCTACCAAATTGTTTACTTTAAACTGTTGACAAAAATTTATACATTTAAGATTTTTGTAATCATTACACATATTTACCAAAATATTCACCCTCTACATGTATTTACATTTCTTAAATCTAGATAATGCTTTACATTTTCTGTTTACTACATAAATATTTGTTTTGAATTATTTTTACCATTTTTGTTATTTTGAATTTTATTTTAACAATACTCTTTGAATTGTATTTACGTACTTTTAATTTAATATCATATTAAGTTTCAATCTTTGCATTCTTAATTTTCAAATGTTGTTACAGTTACTAAAAATTTTATTTATTTATTTTTTTTTTTTTATTTTTTTTTTTTTTAACATTTCTCTCTCTTTTTTTTTTTTTATAATTTATTTCTCTTTTCAAATGACACATAAATAATTAACCCTCTTACGTTCCAATACATTTCTCTGCAAGTCGTCTTTAACTATCCAGCATTTACTTTACATCCTATTGCTATTTACCCTCCTGGATCAAATTGTGTGTGGCTAAACATTACTCGTAGCCGTAACCTAACCTTCAAATTGTTGTTCATGAATAACCTCTTGTATTCATATGACATTTCGTTCCCTGATAACATATGAAAACAATCTACAGTTTCTTGAACAACACATCTTTTAACAACTTTCATTTTCAATTCTTCTATCATTTAAATCTGAGAATACTCTGACAAATCTGTACTAAACTGTACTGGACTGGAGTTTTCATTTTGAACATCTTGGTACAATTTATTTCTCTGCATTACTGTCTCATTCTGTATTTCTGATATTTCCCCTCTGAAATTAACCTGCGCCTCATTTACATCTACATTCCTAACCTCATTTATCTCTCTTAGTTCACTTGAAATACTACTCACTTGACTTCCTAACTCTGTACATTCTACATTAACCTCACTTTCTTTGTTACATATTTCCCTGCTCATGTCTAGCATTTTCTTTGAAATTTCTCCTATCTCACTTACTATTACTTCCTTTTTTTTATCTCTCATTTCTGGCATACTACTATCTAGTTTTATAACTTTCTTTTCAATTTCTTCACTGCTTTGATCTACTTTTTGCTCTAATACCTCATTACTCCTACCAGTATCTTTTCTGTTTTGTTCAAAGCTCCTACGAATATCTTCCCTCAATTTCTCATTATTCTGAGTTAGTTTTTGTTCTAAACTCCTATCAATATCTTCCCTGTTTTGATCTATTTTCTTTTCTAATTTCTCATTATTCTTACTAATTTCTTCCCTTATACTCTGAGTTAATTTTTGCTCTAATTTCTCACTAGTCTTTTGCATATCTTCCCTGTTTTGATCTAATTTTTCACCAAATTTTCTCAACATTTCCATAATCATACTAACATCAGAATTAACATTTCCTGCTATTCTATTCTCACTTTCTACACTAACATTTTCATCTTCGAATCCCAAAAAGTCTGGGCTATTTCCTGTACTTTGTATTGGATCACAGCTAACTGTTACACTATCTCCCTCCATAATTATTTCTTCTGTATTCCTAGCAGCCATTGTTTTTATTATCCTACCATTCCTAAGTAACATTGAAATTGATTTACCTTTTTGATGCTGTATGTTGTTGTTACTTTAATGTCCAGCGTTCTGCCCCATTCTCCTAGATTTGTATGTCGCTTCTGCGTTGTATGATGATGAATCTACGTTGTCTCGATGTTTTTGTAGTTGAATTTCCCTGTTGTCTCGGAATCTGCGTCTTGTAGATCGTTTCACTGCTGCGTTCGCCTCTTCCTGGTTATTCTTGTTCCTTTCCTAGACGCTTTGCCTTCCTTTCCTAGTTATCGTCCCACGTTATGGGTGCCAATTTGCGATAGCAATTTTACGTGTTTATAGCACCACATTGTGGAAGCCAATTTACGAGAGCAAATATGTGTTTACTTCATGCGAAGCCATCTTGTGTGACGTCATTCGTTGGTCTGGTCCATAGTTCCCTCTGGCGTAGCAATTTGTATCAGTTTTTGAAATAATTTATTTTAAATGTCCGCCGGCTAGCTGTTTGGGATCGAACATGTTTCTCTTGCAGGGTGTGAAGCGGAAAGGAATCTTTTGTCTAGAAATGATATTGACGAAGAAATGGGTTTTATAATCTTTATTGCAGAACACGTTCACGAACACTTTCACAGATTTATCTAGATAATCGCCATACTGAAACTGTTTGTAATAACTGCTTATCACTTTTAACTCACGTACTTCAACTTTATATATTCAACTATATAATACTTTATAAAATTTCTCGTACTTCTGCTGCGCGTAACTTTACGAATTGAGAGACCGACATGAGAATCTTGTTGAACTGGGAGCTGACGTGTTATGTGTTGAGAATCTTGTTGAACACTGGGGACGATGTATAATGTTTTGAGAATCTTGCCGAACTGGGGGCTGACGTGTTATGTGTTGAGAATCTTGCCGAACTGGGGGGACACGCTACCTCGACCTGGCTTATTTATAGGCTAGCCTTAAGATACGCCTAAAGATTATAAATGAAATGCTATTGGCTTATAAAACGCGCCAACATTAGCGTCTATTTTAACATCCAATGAAAACCACTAATACATATTTCTTTTAGAGAACATTCTGGAAGCTTTTTTTACCGAAAAGGCGCGAAACATTACGTAACTTCCTGGTTCCCGGTAACGATAAACAACTCATTCCCTTGCTGCATTCTTACGTTATTGTTAACAGTTTCAGTAAAGCCATATATTATTATTTACCAATAATAATTACAATTATTAAACCTCTGAAATCAATGTTACATAAAAATACATATTTATATTACAATTATTATTTACCTTTAAGTAATTTGTGATACAAATTACCGTATCAATTTAGAGAATAGGAAAGTAGAAGTAACAGAGTTAAAACAAGAAATAGGGAAGGGAAGGATACAATGTAAATATAATATGAGGATTATAAACAAGGAAAGAACAGTTTATAAAATAAAGATTCAAAATGTCGGTAATAAAATGAATAATTTAGAAGTTGAAGTATAAGAGAACAAAGGAATGTTAGAGGAAGATATGATTAGATATAGACATGAAATGCTAGAATGTACAAATAGTATAGAAAGCAAAGTTGATAGCATAAGAGTAGAGATAGCTGGAGAAATAGAAGTCATGAAATCTTGTCAAAATAATTTTGAAATAAAACAGAGGAGATAAAGAAATTGTTGTGTGAAGAGGTAGAGGTAGTAAGAAGAGAAATTTTAAATAGTGAAAGTATTAAACAGATGGTTATATCAGAAATAAAAGTAGTATCTAATGCAATGCAATTGCAGCAAAGACATATAGATAGTATGAAATAGAGTAACAAAGAATTATAAAAAGAAATAAATGAATAAATAAAATCACCAGAAGAAAGATTTCAAAAAGAACAAGAAAACATGGGAAAAACAAATGGAGTATGCAAACAATGCACTACACAGGAACATAACACACAGCCTGCTTGATGAACACACTATGATAAATTCAAGAAAGAGAAATCATGAAGGAAAGGAAGCATATAAACAGAGATATATATCAAATCATAAGATACTAAATACAAACACGAGATATAAAAGCAATGGGCACTATCACACAAGAATCGAAACACAATGGGAAAAGAAGATGCAGACAGAACAAACATGCATACAGGAGAATTCAAATGGTACCAACATACACACAACTTTACTTTGCTTTACTAACACACACAGGAAAGCAGTCAAGGTCAAGTTCAGTGGCATAAATTCTTAAATAACATGCTAACACAAAGATCACACCTCTTGGAATGACCAATGTGAATATATCGAAGAAATTCTAAATAATACAGTAAATACAACTACAAAATTTGCTCCAGTAGAACTAATGTTAAATGTCAAACCTAAAAACTCAGTTATTGACTTTCCTATGACCATGGTGGTACAGAGAGAACTGGCAAAAAAACACAAAAACACACACACACACAAAAAAAAGTGCATTTACAGGATTAGGAGAAAAACCTGATAAAAGAAAGGAAAAGGTTAAAAGATTTAAGAATAAATATATGGTTACTAAATCAGGAGATAAAATGTTATTTAAAAAAAAACCATAATACTTCTAAAGCTTCAACGAAAAGAAATTCTAAAATTATTCTGAAATTATTATGTGCTGGTCTATTAAAAATTATCAAACAATTTGTAGATAATACTTACAACTTGCAAAACTTAAATGGAAAAATCATGGGAAGGTTCCATAAAAGTAAACTTAAACCCTTCACAAGGAAATATAAATAAATATAAAGGAAAATACGAGTTAAAATTATATTATATGAGATATAATAAACAAACTAAAAGAATTAGTATTTCTTCTTTTATTTTCTTCTTGGAAAAACACAATTATTTAATATGTATATCAACTTCAATATTCTCTTTTGAAGATTATTTGATGCAATAAATATTGTCAGTTTAATAATTGTTAATCTGGATAAATAGAAGTATTCATATGATTCATATATTGCGAAGGGAAACTGATTGAGATATCACAATAAGAGCCTCTATTTTTTTAAGTAAACCAAGTTTCCAAATACGGATGCACATCTTTTTCTCAACATTCGCATTTTTAAATTACTTATTAACATATAGAATTGCAAAGTTATCAACAATGAAGACAATGGAAAGAAAATACATATCGTAGTCAGAAAGCATTTTTGGAAAATTTAAAATGAATTGAAGTTGAATTAATTATAATGGAAATATAATACATTTGTTTAGAAATAAATAAGAAAATGAATTTACTTAGAAAAAGCAGACGTCTGGATATTAATTGTTGGTATAACTACTGTCCTTCTCTTAAACATTATCTACAAATTATTTTTATGAAGATATATGAATGTTTGAACAATTTTGTAATACGTATCCATGGTGACCACACACTCACCAGTTAAGTTTTTCCACTTGAAATATAAATATAATAGAAAATACATACAGTTATCTATCTTTAAAAATAATTTAACAAGCAGTATCCATGCAATCCTATATCCTAATAATTTATGAAGAATGAAATATAATTAAAGAATAAGATTGGAAAAATATTATGCAATCATATTGGATATATATCGGCTTATTGTAATTGTTATCATGTAAAAATACAGTAATTAACATCGAGCAAGAATAAAAAGGATAGAAATTTGCTTTTCTTTGATGGAATAAAGAAATATAATTTGTTTTCTTCAACGAATAATTAATAAAGTTATAAATAAAGATTAATGGAGGAACTCGACGAAATGAATATGAATGTGAGTGTATGAATTTGTTTATTGTGAAAGAAATTTGGAATGTTAATACTATGTAAATGATGCTACGACAATATAAAAGAGTATTAAAGGAAAGCAATGTATATAATTTTCTCACAAAATAATTATAACTTAAAATTTGTAAAATTAAAAATGGGATAACAAATATAAGAAAATGCAATTAAAGCAAAAGTGCAATAATATATATTATAATCAAGATTAATTATCAATTCAAATGAATATTTGTGATAAAAACATAGAAGTTATATATATTTATGTAAAACTACATTTAATTGAATGCTATCTCAGATGCATATGGAAGCTTATATCATGATTTAGTATAACCTAAGAATAATGGAAGGAAATGTATCAGAGATGGTCATTTACAACGTTTGATTTAATCATGGATATATACAATATAGTCACATGTAACATATGTTTTCCTTGTATGTATATATATATATATATATATATATATATATATATATATAAAACACTTTTTTTAATTTCTTCGATTCACATTTTTAAAACAGGACATAAACAATAAACATAAAATGAACAAAGGCTTGTGGTTTTATTTAAATTTAAAATTTTTTAAAATTTCAATATTACCACAAGAGGCATTTGTGACAGAAACAGTTATGGAGAATGTTTAACTAACATACATAAATGATTACTTTGTGGCAGAAATATTTATTATGTTTGATTTGTATCACTATGAATGGAATGGCTGAAGCCTAGGTTGTTGGTTATAATGTTATATGCATTTATATATTATATTATTCAAATATCTTTGATGTTATCATTGAGATTATTGTATTTGTTGGTTTAACTGTGAATGTGTTGTTTATGTATATACATCCAAAATTAAAATATTTATTAATAAAATAGCAATATGAAGGATATCATGGTCAACTATAATAAAATTTATAAATAAGGAAAAATTATATAATTCATACAACCTGGAATAAACAAAATTATTTATCCCCACAAAGAAAACTAAGCAAAACAGATAAGATATTGTCAAGGAGAAATAAAGAACATTTTCTGTTATGTAGTTACCAGTCAGTTCTACTTTATCACTCAACCAGAGCACATCGATTCTCAGTCAGCTCTCATCTAGAGCATAACCAGCTTTGATTCAGTATTTATATAATATAAATCAGATTGCATACATTAATAATATCCTCTGGATATCTACACAAATTTTTTACATTGATAAGAAATTGGAAAACTTGAAAATTACAAATAATAAAATGGAATTTAATTTAAACAAACACAAAATTATGTTCAGAAAATAAATAATTGTGCTTCATTTCTACATTTAAAGAATCTTAACTGTAACCATCACCCTGCAGATGTAAAAGAGATCTCATAGCTCAACTTAAAAAAGAACCCCACGAGCAATTTTGTTACAAACTCTTGAAGCTCAAGTTTTGATGTCTAATCTAGCTTCATTTATATAAACTCTGTCACATCCTCAAAACATTTTTATAAATAAGGATAAACAAATAAAGTAAAGAGTTAAAAAAATTATCCAATTTAATATTCCTCCTGCAATAACTGCAAAAATTATTAAACCTAATATTCCATAAATTATTATTCAATTTTCTTCACTTAATTTAAATATTGTATATTACAGAATTTTAGCTTTGCTTTAAGGCTGTATTTGACATTTTTATGTTATTAATCAATTGGCACAAGGAATTATGTATGCTATATCAAATGTGGATGCCAAGGTTTAATATCAGAGTTGAAACATTAATTTGACGTCTTGTATACAATGTGATTGTGCAATACCTATAGTATATCTGCAAATGGTTGAAGCCTATTGCTTCTCTAATTGTACAGATCTATCTTTTTCTTTCTGAATTATTTTAATAATATATCCATGCATAGGTGCCAACTTTTATTCATTTGGGGGGGGGGGAGGGAGGACATAATTGTGAAATAAAGTCAGGTATTAATAAAATATTTAGTGCAATTGCTAAAGTAAGACTTATTTAAGATGGTGCAGTACACATGCTTTCAATTGCCTGAAAATTAAATAAGTGGTTCATTAGTTTAAAGCACGAAGAAAAATAATCCTAGGTCTGTTGAGTCTTACCTTGCTGTTTTCTAGTGAAGGTGTTGCATTTCAGTTCATTTCTACTGACACGAGTGGCTATGGTCGTTAAGACATGGATTCATGAACAGGAGATCTGCAGCTCAAATCTCTCAGGACTGTTTTCCCTTAATGAGGTTTTGTCCAGGTTTTTCTCAGTCCTCATAATTTATAAATGCTGGGGAGGGGAGGTACCCTAAACTTAGGCCTGAGAGGTTTCCTTCCCCAATTATTTTAACATCAGTTCCACTGCCAATGGTACTATATGCAGTAAGAACAGGTGTTAAGCACTACTTAAAAAAGAAGTTCATTCCTCCTTATAAACAAGTCTATCACTGAATGAAGATCTAAGTTCATGGCTTCTTCATGATAGTAATGGATGACAGCAACAGCATTTAGGCAACTACAAGAAATTTCAATCCATGGCCACACAAATGACAAAAGTAATTTTTAAAGCTGCTGCTACTGAGGTGTGAGGATAGTCATGAACTCAAAAAAATGCATGCAATGTAATACCTATAACATTTATAAGTAGATTTCTCACGACATGCAAAATGAATTGCTATCCATTTTCTATCATGCCTTGCTTCGAAAACGTATTGCAGATATTAAAGCTGCAAAATACTTTTCTACAATAGAGGATAAAACTACGTATATGTGAACACAGGAAAAATTCAGTAACTGTGTGCTCCGATTTTGATCCCATGTTAAATGATACCTAGGTTGCATCATTTGCTTTTGTGTAACACTTGAACTCTGCATTTGAAATAAAGGTAATCCTTTGCAACTCTGTTTGGTCTATTTCAACAGTTTTTTTATTTGCTTAATGGGAGATCTGCCTTCGAATTGGGGGGATAGGTTCCTTCATAAAATTACTGGAAGCAATGACCCTGAGTTGGCAAGTTAGGGAGAGCAGAAAGTGCCTTGCTCCCCCCCTAAGTCGGCACCTATGGATCCATATGTTAGGTGTTTTACTTATTGTGAGGTTTTGACAGGGTGGAAAAAGTCTATATAAAAGGCTAGAAAAATGCTGCAACCCAGAAGCCTTAGACATCATTTATATATTGCTTACCAGTTACATTGGTCCCAATAAATTCAAAAGTCATACAAGAAAATTTAGGATATCCAATGAAGTCATAGCTGCATCAAGCCTTCCTTTATTGCCAACAATAGACAAATATAACAGGAATGTATCTTAGCTAGCAAAATAAATTACTTCCTTTCTTCAAAATGGTACAAAATATGCTTTCATGTGTGTAATAATTAATAGCATTCTAATTTCCTTTTTTGAAACCTTTTACTCATGATGCTATTTTAGCATTTCTGTAAGCAGAAATTGACTCAGCTTGGGTCATGTTTCACTCATCAGGAGACTTATGTAGGCACTGGATGCCCGCCCTGAATTTTCACTCATTTTAACATCATAAATGCTACTGAAATAACCAGCATGCTCAGTTTTATAGCCATATCAGATTATTACAAACGAGTTCAATAAACTTTCAGTTCAATTCTCCAAATTCTACAATGTTGGTAACCTTAGTCAGTCTTAAGCAAAAATCAAAAGTAATTTTTGTAAGTGCCTTACACTTTAATACCACCTAGTATGATAATATGCCTTAGTATTTAAATATGCAAACATGTATTAGCCTAGAGTTAAAATTTTTAGATTGACTAATAGATAAAAGAAAAAGTGTCTCACCTCTTCCCTGGATGAAAGCAATCAGGAAAACAAAGAAAACATGAGATGATTAGAATAAAACTGTTCAGTAGTTACATACAGCACATACACATAGAGAGTTTGATAATCTTCTTATTTATTTTACTAAAGCTTTCAGAATGAGAAAAATATTTTCTTTTAATTTTCTTTGCAGTAAGTGTCTGTCAATAAAATTATAAATCTGTTCTTAGGGTTTCACAGATGAAAATTTGATGAGTTATGATATGGAGGCTTGAAATGGACTTTTCTAAAAGTACAGTGATTCAGTGATTATGGAATTCTATTATATGCAAATCAAAGTTTAAAGCAAAATTAATAAGATTTAGTTAGGAACTAGATTAACCTTCATACATGTGGACAGCATTTATTTTATTCTTCCAAGAAATCAAGCAACACATTCTAATACTAAGAAAATACTGCAGCTTCTTGAGGCTGCTTCAGTTTCAAAAACCTTATTGCAGAAGAAGATGAATTATTACAATATTGTAATAACCCTTCGTGGGATTTGATCCACAATTGGGAAGTTACATAAGATTTTATAAAGTAATGTAATTGAAACAAACTCTTCATTGCTGAAGTTGCATAGTAGAGGATATTTATTAGCCACATTTTTTAGTCAATCTCTCAATCTTGTCGCTGGAATGCAACTATGTAAACACCTTGTGTCTATGTTATAATTGGGTCTCGAACTGCAACCAAACACAGTACATTTTTACTAAGTGAATCACATCTTCCTAGATCTGTCCTCAACTAAGTCTTCATGATGTGTATCTAAGCTTCCACACCTCAGGCCAGTAAGAGGGTTCCCAAACCTCAACTTGTTTAATTAAATAGTCTAGCCAATAGCTTTTATAGAACCTGGTGTAGTATTGGTGTTGGTGTATTTATTGTGCTAAGAGTTTTACAATTTGATTGTCTACTGCACTTTGACCCTGGTCACTCATTCAGTAGATAATCACTACAGTTTATTTACATTTTACAATTTCTTGTCAATAAATTATGTTGCTCATTTTTTTTTTCCAATTTTTTTTTTTTATGTCCCATTTCTACTTGTTTTTCATTCTTCATTTATTGATTACTTAACCATCACACATTCACTATAGTTTTCCATTCAAAGTAAGATGCGCTACCTCTTACTTTTCTCTTTCCACTGTCCAAAGCCATTTATTTTTTACTTTACACAAAAACTGTCCAATGCTCCTAGCATCCTTGAATATCATTTCAATCATAAGTGTATTTCTATTCCCCTTCAGCCACTTCTTATTAAAAAATTCTTTTCTCCAATTTTTTGTTCCTTGAAATTCCCCAGCTTCCCAATGGCATCCTACTCTCAATACTGAAAGTGCCTACCCCTGAGCCTATGGATGCAGCCCCCCCCCATTGTTAGCAACCCCCAGCGTTCTCCACCCTGAGGTTCACTACAGTATATAAACTGTGATATTAATTATTTTTGTATGTAAATATCTTAAGAGCAAAAATTATCTATTGAAAATGTGTTCCTAGGCATTTAATGTTGCCTAACAATACATTTCCTCAATTTAGTATTAGTGTTTTTTGGACAATACTTTAACTGGTGAAATGACAATTTTATGTTTTCTATACCAAAAAAAAATATTAAAATTTTAAAACTTTCTTAGTGTTATTGCTTTACAGGTTCATACTGTGATCCTAAAAGATGTACCTCAAAAGTCATTTTTACTACACTTGGCTTTGTGAATTACTACACCACACCTAGTTTTAACTTTCTTTTAATTTTTAATTCTTAATTTTAATTCTTTTAAATTTAACTTTCTTTGACAGAAATAAACGTTACATGAAAACTATACGTAATGGTGAGAAATGGAAGTGCTCTCAAAATCAGCCTCAAAGTGTAGCAGAAAGCGTCGCTTCGCATAATTGACCTGCTTCATAAAGATCTGATGAAAGCAAATGCCGAAATAGAGCATCTAATAAAGGAAAAGAAATGGGTAAAGCAGAGAAACAGTGAGCTCATCCAGAAGAATGAATATGAAATAGCACATACTTTCGTAGAACAACTGTTAAGAGGAAAAGCAGATCAATTACTGGAACATGCAACCACATGGCGGGAAGACTCCCAGCAAGGGTCACAAGATGGGGTGACATTTGGAAGCAACAAAGAAGGAAAGATAAAAACAATACTAGAAATGTTTCAGACAATAAGTATACCAATCCTTTACCCGGAGTTAAGGTGGGAAACCACTTTGAACCCTTGAGTGGTAGCGAAGACAAAGAAAGTGCACAGGAATTAAGTGTCACATCCACTGACTTCAACGGACTGTGATTAAGATATACTTTTGAACATGTATGAGAAGAACTCTGCAATTATAATTGGGGACTCAGTGGTTCATCATACTGTGGAATATCTTACAGATGACAAAAAAAGTATACTGTTATCCAGGTGCGCAAATCCGCCATCTTGAACAGAAGCTTGTGGAGAATAAAGACGATCTCAATGTCGTCATTATTCATGTTGGCACAAATAACATTCTCACTGCAAGATCTCCAGATGAAATAATAGAAGAAATGGAAAGCTTAATATCAATGGGAAAGAATATATTTCCTCGGGCCAAGCTGCGCATGAGTGCATTATATGGTGCTGGGACAAGGACCTTCAATACATCAATGCAATCAATGGTTCATTGGATTGGGTATGTAAAGTTAATGATTGTGTATTTATTGATAGTAATGCATGGACAAATTATAGGGACTTAGGAAGAGATGGTCTTCACCTATATAGAAAAGGTGTTGCTAAATTTGCGTGTTTGTTAAGCAGATGATTGCGCGCAACAAACAAAAAAACTGATCAGAGTCAGTGATGTAAAGCCTCATTTTAATAATACTCCCATTGATATCAGCATTGGGATACAAAACTCAGTGGTCTTATTACAATGTAACCAAAATCTTAAATCATCCCCTAAACTTAACATTGACTCTAAAGTAACCAATAGATTAACACTCAAATAAAACACAATTAATATGTTTCATCAAAACATGCAAAGTATTAGAAACAAAGTATTAGATCTTGACATGCTACTTCAGGAAAATTACAACACATAGATGTATTGTGCCTTACTGAGCATTGGTTAACTAAACATGAGCTGGAAGAAATTAAATTGCTCAATTTTAAAGCTATTAATGGATACACTAGGAAATTGATGAAAATGGTGGAACAGTAACCCTAGTTAAAAATTCATGGAAAGCTAAGCCCATCTCATGCTTTCAAAATCTAAATGCCGAAGGACATTTTGGATCAACTGTAGATGAACTAGAAAACAAGGTAGTTATTATATGCATTTACAGGAATCCATCAAGTGACGTGGCCATTTTAATGAAAAATCTTGATCACATGCGAGCTCAACTTAATAAACAGTAGAAAAGTATAGCATTACTAGGGGATATAAATAATGACTTTTTAGGACACAGTAATAATAAACTGACACTACTAACTATGCTAAATACCTATGGTCTTCAACCAATGATAGATGTACCAACAAGAGTAACTAATAGTTCAAGTTCAGCAATAGACCAGATAGCTATTAGCAGCAACCTAATCCCTAGTGAAGTAAATGTCTTTGAAACAGATTTATATGACCATTTTGCACAAACAATCACGATTAGGTGGGAACCAAAGAGAAATTATGGTAATCACAGTACTCTCCATAAAAAAGTATGCTGGCTGAATCAAAGCCAAATACTTATTAGAAAAAGAAACCTGGGAAGAGGTGTATACAGAAACAACGGTGGAAGGAATATGCTTTAAACTTATAAATATTTTCAAACATTATTTCAATATGGCTTTCCTACTGGTTAGAGTAAAAGTGATGCAAAGAACATTCAATTGGATAACTAAAGGTATAAAAATCTCTAGGGATAGACTGGGGCTATTAAGTGAACAAATCAAAAAGACAAAATGCTTCCCAAGAATCTATAAATTACTATAAAAGATATAAAAAAACTTATAAACAAGTAATTGAAGTTGCCACAAAGCTAGATAATTCTAAAAAAAAAAAAAAAAAAAAAATCAATCTGAAAATAAACAAAAAGCAATGTGATGTAATCAAAGAGGAAACCAACTCCAAATTCTTTTCTATGAGAAATATCAAGCTAACAAAAGTGATACTCTTATAAATAAACCTGAAGAGGTAGCTAATATCTTTAATGAACACTTTATAAAAATTACTGAGAATGCCCAAAATACTAATAATGCAAAAGGAAATCATGAGCACTTTAACATACATTCACTATTTCTCGAACTATCAAATGAAAATGAAATACTAAACATAATTAGAACACTAAAGAACAAAAAACCAGAAGCACTAGATTTAAGTTCTAACTTCATTATTAAAAGCTGTAGTAAATACTTAAGCAAATCTTTATGTTATCTAGCAAACCATTCCATTGAAAGTGGAGTGTTTCCTCACAAACTGAAGATGACAAAAATTAAACATATCTTTAAAAACGGCAATCAACAGGATCCAAATAATTACAGACCAATAGCAATACTCCCGCCCTTCTTAAAAATTTTGGAGAAACTAATCTATAATAGGTTAATGAAATTTCTGAAAAAAGTATAATGTTCTCAATAGTTGTCAATTTGGCTTTCAAAGCAATAAGTCCGCCAATATGGTAGTAATGAATTTTGTAGATGGCATCTACAATGCCAAAAGCGAACTAAGGGTTGGACTATTTCTGGATCTTATCAAAGCATTTTATATGGTGGACTACAATATTCTGCTAAACAAACTGTACAAAAGTGGAATCAGAGGTATAGTATTCAATTGGTTTCAATCATACCTCAGCAAAAGGGAGCAGGTAGTTGAGGTAGAGCATATGGAACCTGGAGAAATAGAAATAAAAGTTAAACAATCGGGAAAAGGAACCCTTTAATCTGGAGTTCCACAAGGTTCAATATTAGGTCCACTCTTCTTTTTACTTTACATTAATGATTTACCCCCATATTTAAAAAGCAATGAAGTATCTATGACCTTATTTGCTGATGATATGAGCATATTTATTAAGGGAAAGTGCAGGGAAAGCCTTAAAGCCTCAACCACGTCAAAGAAGCTGCTTAATTGGTTTAAATCTAACAAGCTAGTGGTGAATGAAAATAAAAATGTGTCAACGAAGTTCTATCATAAAATATTTAAGACCTCTGAGAACTGTGGTATCACAATTGGGTCTAAACTCCTGAAAAACGAAATCCATACAAAGCTTTTGGGCCTATGGATTGACAATAACTTAAGCTGGGATAATCATATTGAAAAACTGATCATTAAACTGAGTAAAATAAATTTTCTTATGTATTAATTAAAGAAAAGAGGCTCTACAAATGTACTCAGAATGTGCTACTTTGCATACTTCCACTCCAAAATATCTTATGGGATTGTATTGTGGGCTAATTCAGTTAATAGTAATATAATATTTAAATTGCAAAAAAAGACTATCAGAATAATTGTAGGCAGCACTTTAAAAAATTAAACATCCTGGCACAACCACATGAATACTTGAAACAGCTATTTGTTCACATTAAGAGAAATATGGCAAGTCTAACAACCAATGCTGATGTAAACATAACACTACAAAATAAAAATAATTTGCATGTTAGTTTTCATAAAACCAGCCCCTATGAGAAATCATTTAAATGTACTGGTACTAAGTTATATAATCAGCTTCTTATATACTTAAAGATTCAAAAAAGAAATCCTCAACTGCTTATTAATTCATCAGTTTTATTCAACCAATGAATTCACTAATCACTGCATAGGAATGACGTAAAATTATGCGAATGTGGTCATCTATTCCCCTATTTAATTATTGCAAGATGCAAATTATAACTAGCAAAATTCTAATGCCAATTTTATGTCCTCTGTTGCATGTGGCTGAGAGCTGAGACCTGGAATCAGTGGACAGGAAGACAGAAAGCCCATCTCCAATGGTAGAAAAACTGGAAAATCATTCAATCTATACCAAGAATGTTATTAATACTTAGTAATAATTAAAAACTGTTAATATTTTTAATAATTGCATTATAAACTCATTGAGCTTTGTAAATTTTACTGTAAATAATGTTTGACATTCCCCATGTTGTATTAATATGACTTGAGGATGAAATAAATTACAATTACAATTCATATGTAGCTTTTTTCAGTAAGGCATTTATAATTCAGATATGTCTTGTTTGCTGAGGAAAAAAAACACATTAGGTTGAGAGCTAATAATTGCTCAAAAATCAGCAGTTGAAAAAGAATATTGAGATACCTATATTTTGTTAGCTTAAGAGGGCAGTATAGATGAACAACATTCAAGAAAAAGTAAATTTAATCAGGATCTGTAGAAGGCTTTGGTGAAAAGTTTGAACACTAACCATATCATTTGGAATCATTTATGAAATAATAATGAATAAGTGTATTGGTCTTTTCTTTCCTACTTGTACACCAGTCAGGTAAGACAACTTGAAGTTTGCTTCAGAAGCTTCTCAACAAGACAAGCACTCTGTAAACTAATGGCAACTTCAAACTTCAATGGTCCCAAGTATTGACATTGTATTATCTCAAACCAATTTTCTAAGCCAACATAAAGCTTGAACAGCCATTATAATTCACCCAAACAATACAATAAAATTAATAAATAACTGGAAATGTTCAACCAATTATTAATTTATATTTTATCATGTATTAATAAAAGGTACACTTTCCCAATACCATAATTATGACCTCGGCTGCTCAACCAGGGAAGGGCTGACAAAACATGTATTCCGGATAAAACGTAGAAATGAAACTATTAACAGTGAAGAAAATGCAAATTAATATAACAATAATTATTGGTGAAAAATGTTCATTCATCTTGTACAATAAATCAACAGCAAGACATGTTTCGAAATCTCTTGATTTCATCATCAGCTTCGTTTTTTCTTTTGTTGTTTATTTACGTTATTGCAGTTACTGCCACTATTTAGTTTTGAAGCATTACTTTTAGTTAAATCGCATTTTGGGTTACAGCTTGCAATGGATCGTGGAATATAATACTTATATGTTTAATTTGAATTTCATTAATAAAAAACCTGAAATTAAATTATATTTAAAATTACAAGGAAAAAAAAGACATATTCCTGCAGATAACCGTTTCTTAAATCTTTGTTTAAAATGTAAAGTGACTCCTATTTTTATTAGAAAAACTGTTAAATTCAATAACAATAGTGCTCATCAAAAAGCAGCAGAGAAAAAAGTAATTGAAGTTGAAAGAAATTTGAATTTATAAACTTGAATAATATTAAATTAAAATTATATGATTTACATCTTAAATTGGTAAATTTTTTAGGTAATTCAGTTTGGCTTAATTTGGAATCAAAATTATTTGAAAATCTTAATTTCAGTATGAGAAATAGAACAAATAAGTTAAAAAGTAAATTAATTAAATTATGCTTAAAACAAAATATTCCAAAAGATAATGTAATTAATCTTTCAAATTGTAATTTCAGTGAAAAGGAATTTAATTTTTTTAATAAAGATTTAAAAACCTGTGTAATTTTTTCAAAAAATGCAGATGATTATGTTGCAGATATTGAAATTGCCTGTTCAAGATTTAAATGAAACTGATAAATCATTAATTAAAACTAAATGCAGTAAAACTTTACAGAATTTGAATAAAAACTACCCTAAAGGAATTAATATCATTAAATCTTTGCATGAAAAGATTTAATTTATACTAAAGCTGATGAAGGATTGTGATTTTAGATGAAAGTGATTATGTTAATAGAGTAGAACTCTTATTTCAAGGTAAAGATTACAAAAGCATTAATAATGACCCATTAAATTCATGCATTTCTAAATTTAATAAAACTCTTAATGAAGTAAGAATTATATCAAATAAAGAAAAACAATTTGTAAAAGTCAGTTATCCGGTTTGTCTAGAATTTATGGTCTCCCAAAATTCATAAACCTGGCAATAAAATGAGAGCTATTGTAAATTGTATAAATTCACCTACCTACAATTTGACCAAATTGTTAAATAGAAAATTCAGTAGTTTTGATAAATTTGAGAGTTTAAATATTAAAAATTCTTTTGAGTTGGTTCAAATGATCAGCAATGTAGTATTGTCTGCTAATGATAAATTAATTTCCTGTGATGTAACTGCTTTATTTCCAAGCATTACTAGAGAAAAATGTTGAGGTTTTTGAAAAAAATGGTTAAAATCCATAGAATTAAATCATTATTTTATGAAACTTACTAATCTTTGCTTGGATCAACATTTTTTTTCAGTTTTAATGGAAAATTCTATCAACAAACTACTGGCTTTGCTAGGGTAGTCTTCTTTCAACTTTTCTTGCTGATGTTTTCATGAACTATTTTAAAATACAAGTCACTAAAGCATTCCCTCTAATTTTTAAAATTTGGTATAGATATGTAGATGATATTTTTACTATTGTTCCTGATAAAAAAGTAAATGATGCTTTAAAACTTACATTTATAAAATAAAGATATAAAGTTCACATTAGAAATTGAAAATATCCCTTTCCTGGATTTAAAGATAATTAAAAGTAAAATAAATTGAATTTTGGTATTTATAGAAAGTCAACTCATACTGATAATTACATAAAAAATAAAAGTTTTAACCCTTTCCCACATAAATTTGCTGTTTTTAATACTTTAATTTATAGGTTGACAAATATTACCATCAATAAGAATGAATTAACATTTGGGCAACATTTTGGGAAACAAGTCTGAATCATTTCAAAGCTGTTCCTGAAGATTCCTACAAACTTCATGTGGTGATGTTTTTGCTCATCACTAAACAGTTGTTGTCATCCTCTGTGGTCTAGGGGTACCATGTTAGCCTCTGGTTCCTGAAGTCGCAAGTACAAACCCGGCAGAGGGTAATGGATGTTTTTGGGCGTAAAAATCCTTAGCATGGCTTCCTTCAGAAGGGAAGTAAAGTCGGTGGTCCCATGTCATACATTTATGGTATGTAAAAGAACCTCAAGTCTGATAGAGGCTTCTGAGCAAAATTTCCGGCCTTTCACACCCAATATAGAATGGGATGCCAAGAACCATAATAGTTAAAGAGTGTCCATAAATAAAACTCAATTTAATTTTAACTTAACAGTTGTGGTATGAACTTTGTGGCAATTGTCTTGAATTTTTTCCACACAGTTCTCTGGCACATGCCATATAAAAAACTAAGAATACTACAGATGTTATGAATGAATTGCCTGTAATCTTCTGTGACTGAAACTCAAAGAGCTGCACAGTTTCAGTCATAATCAGCTCGTCAATTAACATTTTACCATGTTCAAAAGATTTAAACTATTTGTAGATTTGAGTTTGGCCTAGAGCATCATAGCCAAATGCTTACTTCAACATTTGATGTGTTTCTATTGCATTTTAAGAAAAGCTTTAAGTAGATGTGCTGCTCCCTCAAATCCATTCTCACACCATTATTAACAACATCAAAGGAAACGTTATCACAGATATGAAAAGGGTCCATGTAGAATGAAACAGAAAGGATATACTAGTACTCATTTAGACACAACATCAGAATTTTAGAAGCTTTCTGGTAGCACTTCATAGTATTGGATTATTATTAATAAGCGTTTGCATGCATGTTCTGAATATTTTCTTACTTTCACTTATTTAAAAGTAATTAAATTGCAAATGTTAACCAACTTGCTTTCATATGTGATAGCGTTAGTATGAGTGCTAAAAGTTCAGAAATTCAAGACAGTGAGAACATCAAAATGCAGTGTACCACCTATGTTATTGTTAAATGATATGTGTGCCAAGCTGTGTATCAGTAAGAATCAGATTTCAACTACTTACTCTGATTCTGTAATTGTTGTTGCAGTAATAGGCTGAACAAGCATGTTATTTGCTGCAGAAGAGTGCAGCAGTGGGCTTGGTGAAGATCTTGCTCTTAGCTCACTAGAAGAGCCCGACAGCATTCGTCCTGACATTGCAGGGAGCATATAACCTGTAGTTCCACAATGGTCTTCTTCAGCTATTAACAACACCAATAATAGCATAAGAACAGAAATATAACTATCATTGTAGCTGCATTCCGTAATTAACACGTGTTTTATAGCAAGAAATCTTTTGCCAACAGGAAATATATAATTTTCTTTTATTACCATAATTAGGTTTGCCACATAACATAGTTATATATAGGTACTATAATAGTTACCAATTTTCTCTGCCCATCATTTATTTTAACAGCTATTCTAAAAGTTGTTCCTACCAAAGTTGTTCAATTTCCTATTAATTATGATGATTGTCAGAAATGGTAATATTGTAAAAATATACATCTTGTATACATGAAGGGTGTATACCAGCAACAGTTGTTTAAAAAGTTGGATGATATGCCAGCCATGACATTACAGCTCTTTGTATAAGTTAAAGAGAAACAAATAAACAACCATTTAACATTTCAAAGTGCTCTACATAAAAATCTGATGTGTTACACTCACATGACTTTCTCTACTCTTGTACAAACTATTTTTACAAACGCTTATTCCCCATATGCTTCATGTTAATTGAGATATCGAGATGTTAATCTTATTGCTAATTTTCTTTTAGATGCAAGGGGAATTGCTAGGCTTTAAGCGATAGCCAAATATTTTAAGAGGTGGTTGCTATGTGGAGTATTCCATTCTCTTTGCATTACCGGGACAAATAAGTATTGAAAATTTTAAGGGAATAACAAGCAATATCTCGAAAATGGTTCACTCAACAAAAAAAAATCTGATGTGTTACACTCACATGACTTTCTCTACTCTTGTACAATCTAATTTTACAAACGCCTATTCTCCATATGCTTCATGTTAATCGAGATATCGAAATGTCAATCTTATTGGTAATTTTCTTGTAGATGCAAGGGGAATATGGTAGCTTTTAAGCGATAGTCAAATATTTTAACGCTGGTTGCTATGTGGCGCATTCCATTCTCTTTGCATGTCCAGGACATAAAAAAATGAATAACGAATTTGAGAAAAAGTATAAGTATTGCAAAATTTAAGGAAATAACAAGCAATATCTCGAAAACGGTTCACTCAACAAAAGAAATGCATATGACATAAGTTGTGTATTTTAACGCGATCTATATTTTTTGTGTAGTAAAATTTTGTCTATCTCTTATAGTTTACCAGTTATGCAAAAGTCGTTCAGAATGAAGAATACTTTTGGAGACATTCCCAGAAAATTCGAGATATACATTTCATTTCTCATGATATTATCTTAAACATATGATATTTTCATCAAAATCGTTAGAGCCATTTTTGAGAAAATTAAAATTTTCGAAAAATGTTCCATGTAAAGGGTAGTCTGGGGTGGGGGGATTTTCTTGAAAACCTTCGTGTCGCATCTCTGGAAGATACTGAACCTAAATACCAAGTTTGGTGTTTATCCGACTGTTCGTTTTTGAGTTATGCTGTTCACACACACACAGACACACAGACACACACACACACAGACACACACACGGACATGTTTCCAAAAATGCTTTTTTTGGATTCAGGAGGTCTCAAAACATGTATTTCCGGTGAAATCTCGGTATCGAATTTTTGGGTGGAATGCAATACTTCCCCTACTTACTGTACGTAGTAGAGAAAGTAAAAATGTATATGACATAAATTGTGTATTTTAACGCGATCTACATTTTTTGTGTAGTAAAATTTTGTCTATCTCTTATGGTTTACCAGTTATGCAAAAGTTGTTCACAATGAAGAATACTTTTTAAGACATTCCCAGGAAATTCAAGATATACATTATATTTTTCATGAAAATATCTTAAATGCACGACATTTTAATCAAAATCGTTAGAGCCATTTTTGAGAAAATTAAAATTTTCGAAAAATGTTCCATGTAAAGGATAATCTGGTGTGGGGGGATTTTCTTGAAAACCTTTGTTTCGCATCTCTGGAAGATACTGAAGCTAAATACAAAGTTTGGTGTTTATCCGATTGTTCATTTCTGAGTTATGCTGTTCAGAGACACACACATGGACATGTTTTCAAAAATGCTTTTTTTGGATTCAGGGGTCTCAAAACATATATTTCCGGTGAAATCTCAGTATCGAATTTTTGGGTGGAATATAATACTTTCTCTACTTACTATAACATAGTAGAGAAAGTAAAAATATGAGAAAATGTTTACAAAACAGCAAAAACTGGAACTGTTTAGTGACACATGATTAAAAAATAAATAAAAAAAAAACAGATTATTGCAGCAATTTAACTTATAAACAACATTTATTCATTCAGATTTACCAGACACCACTAAGTTCATCACTACAGTACAGCATTTACAATACGAGATGCAATCATTAAATTCCGGGACTGTGTCTGCTGTGACCTAACAGATGATATTGACATATGCATGCAGCACAGATGAGTGTTAACCTCAAAGACAAGCTACACAAAGTTTCAAAGCAATAGAGTCATTCATAACTGTTTTACACAAGTTTGCACTAGCATGTGCACGCTTACCTTGGCGAAATCATGATGGGCTTGAAAATGGAACAGAGAGCAAACATCAAATTGTGTGAAACTCAGGAAATTGGAAAATAAAACCCATGGAATGTTGAAACAAGCTTATGAGAATGAAGCAATGAGTTGGACGAGATGTTTTGAGTGGCATTCACATGTCACAAATGGCAGAACATCACTGGGGAACAACCAAGAGCATGATCATTGTATTTTTTTTTTTTTTTACATTCATAGGATTGTACACTGTGAATTTGTTCCTATGGGTCAAACAGTGACTGCTGCTGTTTATTGTGACATTTTGAGACATCTCAGAGAGGATGTTCATTGGAAATGACCACAACTGTGGGCAGAGAAAAATTGGATGCTCCAAGACAACAATGCACCAGCTCACATAGCTCTTCCAACATGCCAGTTTTGGGCTTGTAACAACATGTTCGTCCTTCCTCCCCTCCCCCCTTAGTCACCAGATTTGGCCCTACGACTTCTTTTTGTTTCCCAAGATGAAATTGAAGCTGAAGAGTTGCCATTTTGGCACAGTGGAGGAGTTCCAATGTGAATCACAGCAGGTGCTTAATATGCTTCAAGATCAAGACTTCCATGGTGTATTCCAAAAAGGCAGAGGTACTGGGATCGGTGCATAGCTGCCCAAGGGGACTACTTTGAAATGGATGGCAGCCAAATGTAAATCAGGTAATGTTATTTCCATTAATGGGACCAGTCCTGGAATTTAATGATTGCACCTCGTAGTTTTGTGCATGCTATGTAAGTGATTCCCAGCATAAAGCTATCAATATGCAGATGACTCCAAATGTTTTCCAGTTCTCATGGACCTAACCTTGGGGGAAAAGTGGGGTGTGTTATAAAGAAGTTAGGCCCAGAGTGGTCTCAAAGGTTGATTTGCCTTAGCTTACCTGCTCTACAAGACTGAGGGATGAGATACAGTTATGCTTCTGAAGAAGAAACCTCACCATAACAAATTGAGGAGCATTTTTTTCAAAACTCAATGCAAAATTTTACAAAATTGAGTTATATATAGTATCTGCATAATTTGCACCTCCTGCACTGTTCTATTAAATCAGATTTTACATATCTTGATACATGCCCTGTGTAGAAGGTAAGGAATATTAGCAGTTTTTTCAAAACTTGATAGATGCATTTGCTCAATTAATGCAAAAGTTGATATAGGCAATTTTATTATATTCTGACACAGCGTATAGCGACCTTAATTCTATGAAATGTAATGTTGTGGTTCTTGGAACTCCCAATCATTTCTGCAAGCCTTGTTACACTGCTGCATCGTTGGCATTAACTGCTAACTCACTGTTGTGTTTTATGGATTTCACATTCATTTCTGCAAGCTTTGTTATATGTGGTATATTTATTCTTAATGCACCGTGCATTATAAGAAGTGCATGCACTGCATTGTGCTATGGAAAATGGACAGGAGCTCAGATTGTGAAGTGCATGCACTGCACTGTGCTATGGAAAATGGACAGGAGCTCAGACTGTGAGGTGCATGCACTGCACTGTGCTATGGAAAATGGACAGGAGCTCAGATTGTGAAGTGCATGCACTGCATTATGGAAAATGGACAGGAGCTCAGACTGTGAGGTGCATGCACTGCACTGTGCTATGGAAAATGGACAGGAGCTCAGATTGTGAAGTGCATGCACTGCACTGTTCTATGGAAAATGCACAGGAGCTCAGACTGTCAAATGCATGCACTGCACTATGGAAAATGGACAGGAGCTCAGACTGTGAGGTGCATGCACTGCACTGTGCTATGGAAAATGGACAGGAGCTCAGACTGTGAGGTGCATGCACTGCACTGTGCTATGGAAAATGGACAGGAGCTCAGACTGTGAGGTGCATGCACTGCACTGTGCTATGGAAAATGGACAGGAGCTCAGACTGTGAGGTGCATGCACTGCACTGTGCTATGGAAAATGGACAGGAGTTCAGATTGTGAAGTGCATGCACTGCACTGTGCTATGGAAAATGGACAGGAGCTCAGACTGTCAAATGCATGCACTGCATTATGGAAAATGGACAGGAGCTCAGACTGTGAGGTGCATGCACTGCACTGTGCTATGGAAAATGGACAGGAGCTCAGATTGTGAAGTGCATGCACTGCACTGTGCTATGGAAAGTGGACAGGAGCACAGACTGTGAGGTGCATGCACTGCACTGTGTTATGGAAAATGGACAGGAGCTCAGATTGTGAAGTGCATGCACTGCACTGTGCTATGGAAAATGGTCAGGAGCTCAGACTGTGAAGTGCATGCACTGCACTGTGCTATGGAAAGTGGACAGGAGCACAGACTGTGAGGTGCATGCACTGCACTGTGCTATGGAAAATGGACAGGAGCTCAGACTGTGAGGTGCATGCACTGCACTGTGCTATGGAAAATGGACAGAAGCTCAGACTGTGAGGTGCATGCACTGCACTGTGCTATGGAAAATAGACAGGAGCTCAGATTGTGAGGTGCATGCACTGCACTGTGCTATGGAAAATGGACAGGAGCTCAGACTGTGAGGTGCATGCACTGCACTGTGCTATGGAAAATGGACAGGAGCTCAGACTGTGAGGTGCATGCACTGCACTGTGCTATGGAAAATAGACAGGAGCTCAGATTGTGAGGTGCATGCACTGCACTGTGCTATGGAAAATGGTCAGGAGCTCAGACTGTGAAGTGCATGCACTGTGCTATGGAAAATGGTCAGGGAGCTCAGAATGTGAAGTGCATGCACTGCACTATGCTATGGAAAATGGACAGGAAATCAGACTGCAAAGTGCATGCAGTGTACTGTGCTATGGAAAATGGTCAGGAGCTCAGACTGTGAAGTGCATGCACTGCACTGTGCTATGGACAATGGAGAGGAGCTCAGACTGTGAAACTACCAGTCACAGAATATGCAGGAGGCAGGAATCGCAAAAACAAAGAAAGGAAATCAAAATGTAAGTCAAAGGAGGATCATACTTTAGCAATTACATGTTCACATGGTCTCGAGTGCACTCCATGAAATCCTAAAAGCAAAGGAAATAAGCATTGTGATGTAGCTGCATTGTCTTACAATGATATAAGTAAATTTTATCAGCACCTTTCTGAGCTGAATGAAATAGATCAAGATAAATTTCTTGTAAAATATACCATTATTACATCTCCTTATCCCAGAGTGTGAAGAAAGAAGCTGCAAATAGTAAGCAGTTTGTAAGCATCAAATACACTGTGAGAACTAATGATGGCCAAGTACTGTCAGTATGTGCTGCAAGCTTCCAAGGGATCATAGAGGTGTCAAAAGATAGATTATCTCTCCTGGTTAGAAGATTTCACTCATCTGGGAATGCTCAAAGGAAACCAGAGGAGGTGCTACAACAGGAATAATGCAGAAGGGTATTACTGTTGCTGTAAAGGAAGTCATTAAGAAGTACAGATGTAGGGGGAGCCATTATGGAAGAGTAAAATCAAGGAGAGTATATTTACCTCCAGAACTTAGTATCAGAAAACTGTAGACAAACTTTTGCAACAAAAGAAGAAAAAGCAATCTACCAGTCTACTCATTGTCAAAATATAAACACATATTTTACAACTTCTTCAATCTTTCATTCCATACATCACACACTGATACATCTGTCTTAATCTTCATCAGCCCCATAAGACAGGCAGATGTGGAAAAGAAAAGTGAACTAAGAACCACCTACAGACTGCACAAGCTCCATCCAAAAAGGTTTTATCAGCTATTGAAAGAGGAAAACTTTGGGACAATCACTATATGTTTTGATAATGTAACAGAATCAACTGCTGCCTAAACTTTCAATTACTGAGATATTCTATGCAAGACAGGTGTGGCTTGGCTGCATAATCTATGCATAATGATTCCTTCTAAAATGCAGAACAAAGACGATATTTCCTTGTATACATGATTGGAAACTGAATCAGCTAAAGGCTGCAACCACTTCTTTCTTGGATCTGCTTTGCACCACTTCTTGTTGGAATTGGAAGGAAGGATCTCCAGCAACACTCCTTTTACCATTTGTTTATTTTCACTCTTGCTCTAGTCAGAAAAAGAATATTGTGGTAATGTTTATGCTTATTCCTTTCTTGGAGAAGAGAAGGAAATTTTCCAGCATTTCACATATCTACCCAATGTATGGACACAGTTATATACAGGGTGGACCATTTAAGTTGAGACTATACAATATCTCCAAAACTAAGCGTTGTAGAAAGAAATGTCTTTAATAAAAGTTGCTTGATATTATGGGGGAAACTAAATGCCATTAGTTGTATTTTATTTGGAGGACAATGTGATGGTCATGATCCTAAAATGACCATCATAACGTCCTCCAAATAAAATAGGGCTAATGGCATTTACTTTCCCCCATAATATCAAGCAACTTTTATTAAGCACATTTCTTTCTACAATGCTTAGAAAGATCTTCTAAGGAAGATGCCATCCTGATATTAACAGGCTTAAAACTTAGAATATCACAGATTCCTCCTGTATTTTTTCCAGATTTTAATATTAGGGGATTAAATACGACATTGCAGTTTTAAATATTCATACTTAAAAAAGTGATTGTTTTTTAATTCTGAAAAAATAGTATTTTGTATAAGAAAACCACGATGTTTTTATCTACAAAACGACATTGTTCTTATTCCTGACCATTCTGTATTCCGAGAATAAAACTTTTATGTAACGTTGTGCACATATAAGAAAAATGTTTAAGTACACTGTAAATCCTAAAAGAATTTCATTTTCTGCAAAATATAAAATATGTGTCGATTTATTTAATGTGTGGAACTCGTAAACTAAAATTCAGAGAAAGTGATGTTTTATATGTGTTTGGTTTGGTATGGAATGATTCACATGCCTCCAGACTGTTTTTGGCAGAATTGAAAAAGAGTTAAGGAAAAAAGAAATATCTTGAGAGCCCTGATGATATTACAAAATCATGACTCTGTTAAAGTGTTGTTTAAAGACTGGGAAATTAAGGATTTGAAAGAAAGTGCAAAGCAAACACTGAAGTCACAGCTTTTTTTCAAGATGAATACGCAGCGAATCATAATTTATTTCAAGCAATCAAAAGAAGACCATAAGTTATGTGTAGAAGTTCAAAACGCATATTCTGCTTTGCCTGTGGAGATGAATGTGATGAAACTGCATAACAAATCCCACAGCAAGGTCCTGCTTCGATCTCAAACTGTTCCCAAAATAAATAGGGTGAGCAAAGAAAAGATAAAGGATGTTCAAAATGTAGCTAGGTTTTTTGAAATTCCAGAAAAAACAAAAGCATTTTATAAGGATGTGATAGAAGAGGCAGTTAAAGCTTAAACCTTACTTATTCATATTGTTATGAACATAAAATTGTGATTTCTTTGTATTGTATTCAATATGTTTGGTATATAAGTAAAATAAATATTGTTATTGGAAATGTAGTGGTACTTACTTTCCATGTTTATACCTATTAACTAATCCATATAAATATTAATACGGTGGTTGTGTAGTACATTATGTATTATGAAAAGATGAAAATAAATACAAAATTAATATATAAGGAAATAAAAAATAAATAACAAAGAATTGTTACTCAAAACTTACAAATATTGCTGTTAATGATAAGGTTAGCAAATTATTGTATCAAATATTCAAAATAAAAGTAAATAAAGTTAAAACGATAAACAAAGCATTAAAACATCAAATAAACGTTGGTCAATATGCCTGCTAGGCATTTAATAATTCTATGTCCATAAAAAAAGGCATTCCATTATGAAGCTAACAAGTAAAAATAGTTTATCCTCTACAATAGACAACAAAACCTCATAACCAACATGGTAATTTCACACCCGTGCAAAAACGTTAATTGGCATCCATCAGTTTTTGAAAAACCTCAAAATTTCATTAGTTAGAACATGCTGTTGGTTTTCCCACATGTTGAGACAGTTTTAGGATCATTTGCAGTGCTAACCAATTGGTATTGCCAATGAGTGGAAAAACAATACATTTTGTGCATCTATCAAATTTCAAAAAAATGCTCCTCAATTTCTCTTAGACTTTGCCATAAAAAGTAGTAACAGTCAAAAGAAATTTCAAACAAATATGTTATAAATCCACAGCAGCACATAGGCAGTGATGCGACTAAATTCTTGGAAGTAAAAGCAACATAGGACTATATAATAAAGCATGCATTAAAAAAAGTTTTTCCTTCAATAATCTTCGGCATCTTATGGTTTTCCAATGAGATTGAGAACTTTCAGATGCTATTCATAGAAAATTCCAAATGCACATTTTATTTATGTTAGTGTCTTAAATACTGTTTAAAAAAATTTTTAGATATGTTTCAAGAAAATAAAAAATAAAGAAAACTTTTCTATATAAAGAGTAATTTGGGATGCAAAGATTATATGGAAATCTCTGCCTGCCATGTTTAGACAGAGTCTGACTGAGGTAAAAAAAAAAAAAAAAAAAAAACCACGCGCACGTACACGCACACACACTTTCTAGGAATGTTTTTTCTTTGATTCAGAAGGGCTCAAAATATGTATTTTCAGTGAAGTCTCCATATACAATAGTTGGGTGAATTGTTATACTTCCTGTACCTACCATAGGTAAATGGTATAGATTTTAATAATTATCGATTTCATTTGGAAATGTCTCTGACTTCCTTCCCATCCTTTCCTCTCACGAATACATGAGACAGAAAACTAGTACTATTGCATGGTTAAGAACCGGAGCATGGAGGCTAAAAGGGCTAAGACAGGGTATTCCTCAGAACCAATGTCCGATATGTGGTGGTAATGAAGACATTGAACACACAGTATTTAAGTGCCAAGGAACAGAAAATTGGAGAAAAGAATTTTTTAATAAGAAGTGGTTGAAGGGGGATAGAAATACACTTATAATTGAAATGATATGGAAGGACGCTAGAAGCATTGGACAGTTTTTGTGTAAAGTAAAAAATAAATGGCTTTGGACAGTGGAAAGAGAAAAGTAAGAGGTAGTGCATCTTACTTTGAATGGAAAACTATAGTGAATGTGTGATGGTTAAGTAATCAATAAATGAAAAGTGGAAGAAAAAAAAAGTGGAAATGGGACATGAAAAAAAAAAACTGAAAAAAAGAGCAAGATAATTTAGTGACAAGAATTTGTAAAATGTAAATAAACTGTAGTGATTGTCTACTGAATAAGTGACCAGGGTCAAAATGCAGTAGACAATCAAATTTGTAAAACTCTTAGCACAATAAATACATACTACATACAAATATTGAGCCTACCTCGCAAAAGAAAAGGAAAATATTAAACATACTTTCTTTCAGTTCTCTGTAAACTATTTCATATGTGAGTTACAACATAATATATTTCATGTAGTAATTACATTTCAATAAAAGTAAATATTAGAAACTTAATTATAAATGAAGCAGAAAAATGCTTTGCATGTTTCGATTTTTTTCAATAATCAAAAGCAGGGGAAAAAATGACAAAACATAATGCATAGTTCAACGAAGTTTAGAAGTAGTTTCTGTACTCCCCCTGATGTTTCAGGCTATTATGTTGGCATATGGTAGACTAGCTGGACATTGCCCAAGTAGCCAAAACTTTAGGCAAAGAAAACAGTTTGTTTCTGGATCCAGTGAAACAATCATGATGAACAATTTGCTATGAACAAAACACTGATTAAAACAGAGGGTTTAACAACATAAGGTTCCTTTCCTTTTGCAATGCACTTGAATAGACTTGCATTTTATTTGAGCCATGATGCCAGAGTAAATTCTATTCAAGAATGTTCTAAATATTTCGGTTTGAATGAAACTTATTCATGTAATATCAAAGCAGTAAAGGAATGCATGGTCATTAAACATTGCAGCATCTGGTAGGGTCTGTCTCGGTGTCAAAAGTCAAATCTTTCTTTGTTTATATAAAGGGATGAAGTTTGCAACTCGTGAGAGAGACAGAGAGATTGTCACATTTCTTATGGAGTGTCCTGTAAATAAGAGTGCTAAAGAGCAATTCCTTTAATGTCAGATGCCACACAAGGCAGCATTGTTGATATGCTGGAAGCGGTCTTGCTCTTACCCAAATAGCAAATGCTGTACAGAGAGAAGAGGCCTGCATTTGTTACTCGATTTGATGATACCAGAGAGGAGGAGATGGACTGACTGAACACAAGAAGGAAATCTGCAAGACCAAACATCAGCACTCTGGATGAGGATGCAGCTATAAAGCATAATTCAAAAGAGAATCTATTCCGCCCTGACACATCCATAGTAAGACTCAACATGGGTCTTAAGATGGCTCCTTCAATGGTGAGAATGCAACTTCACATTACCAACACCCACCACAAGAAGCCAGCCCAAAAAGAGAACCTCACAGAACATCAAGCTGCTCATGCAGCATTTGTCTCCAGTCTCTCCCAAATCCGAAGGAATTTTGAGACACGTGTTATGGATCAATGAGAAAGTGTTCTCATTTGATGAAGAGGAAACAATGCTACTCTGGCAACCAGAAAAGGCACATACAACTCAGAATATGTAGACCACTGCAAGGAATGACAGAATTTGTATTGCTTTCTACAGTTGGATGTGGGCAGCAGGTCTGGGTTTCTTGATTGTTGTAAATGCAAATGATGTTAGTGAAAGTAGTTTCTATATGCTTGAACCTTATGCTTTTTTTTTATTGGTATAAATTTAATTGTGCTCGGAAGATGAATTGGCAAGTATATGTCTACAGTTATATAACTTTTGTTTCTTATGAAATTCCATTTCCTTCATGCACATTATTTTCATAGCATATAGCTGAATTTAAATCTTCAATGATATGAAATATATATTGCCTATATATAGGTTCCCAGCATATTGCATTTACTTTTATATTCCATGCTAACTGCAGACAATATTTGTCTTTTGCAGTAACTAGTAATATTAAATTAATACTGTTTTCGTAGATTGACAGTACAATAGGTTTTAAACCTGGCACTATTTTGAGGAGTTGAATCACAATGAATTGGGTAATGTTTAATGAGAAGTTAAGCATTGCTGCAAGATTGAAGATATTTATCTCTTAGTATTTGCCTTCATGTATTATGAATTTCAGTGCATGAGAAATGATTTTGGATGCGCTTTTTTATCTGTGTGTATAATGTCATTTTTATGGTTTATCTCACTGATCCTTCTTTTTTTTTTTAAATAAGTGCAATAGAACCAGGAGGTTCCTGTGGCAGTTAGTATTCAGCTCATTAGGTGCAAAGTGAGTTAAGTGATGTACTGTGAGGATTTAAGCTTTGCTTACAAGACTTGTTGTCTTAATGGTGATTAAAATTTTGACATTAGCCCTAAGGGTACCTTTAATCTCATGTGAACTATTTTCCTTTATTCATAGATAATATTTTAAAATTTATTATTAAAGCATTATTTCATAGATAATTAAAGTTCATTGTAATTCCAGCTGATGAAATTTAATTGATGTTGTTGCATAAGTGCACCTTCTATAGTTAAGATTGTAAAACATACAGTTCAAGCTTTGCACTAAAGATATTTAAAATCTATGACAATTCCCTTTTGGACAAATTTAATGCACTTTAACAAGGAGCTCAAATTTTATATTTATTGTCAGTTTATAATTTTATTTATTCTTATTCACTTTCATTAATTATTGTAATTGTTGAATTTAATGTGCCATTTTTTTAATTATTTTATTGTATCAACTTACTTATACCTTATATTTAATGTCAGTGATCTTTATGGAAAATATAGTAGCCATTGTGAGCATGTTGGTTTTTTAATTATTTCTTTTGTAGGTTCCTTTCCATCATTGATGATTAGTATAGTATTGCTATTTATTTCTATTTGTTACTGATTAAACTTATTTATTAAAAATCTTTGTTTTATATATATATATATATATATATATATATATATATATACCTAAACTTCTTAAAATACTGCATCAAGAGCTGGCAAAATCCTACTTTGACTTGCCTCTTGTAGGGAGGGATAACTTTTAGACCTTTGGGAGTTGCCTATTTGTCAGTGGGCATAAGCTAGTCTATCCAACATGAGGAGCCTTACCTGTGGCACTTGTCTGTTCTATCTCAATGACAACACCAACCATCAAGGACCAACTGAGGAACCTGTGGAAGGTGTTTGAAGTGCTTCACCAATCCAGCCTCAAGCTAAAAAGAAGTCAGCTATTCAGAAAAGAAGTGCAATACCTGGGACAAATAAGCCCTAATGGAGTGGCTATGGACTCCAGGAAGCTGTAAGCCATTAAAGAGTGGCCAGGGTCAAGGAATAAACAAGAACCAAAACGGTTCCTGGGCCTCTGCACATACTAAGGAAATTATTGTCAAATCACTACTGAATAATTGGCCAAGTAGCAATGGGCCTTACAATGATTCCCACTGGGCAGAGGTGGCTTTCCAGGCCTGAACAATACCCTGTGCATGGCCCTAGTTCTAAGATTCTCCATACTCAGTAAGACATTTGTCACTGACATGGATGTCAATGAAGTCAGCATAAGGGATATCCTGTTGCAAGAGCAGGATAGAGAAGAGAGCCCACTTCAGTATAACTCTATCCAAGGCTGAAAGGAACTACTTCATGACATGAAGAGATCTGCTGGCAGTTGTAGAGACCCTGATGGAGTTCCACAAATACCTTTAATGGATAGAAATTTCACCTTCAAACTGACCATTCCACCCGTACCTTGCTGTTGGGCTTTTGGAATTTATAAGGAGTATGTGTCCAATGAATGCAGGAGTAGAACTTTACCTTGAACTACCGGGCAGAAAGATATTATGCGCATACTTTCTCAGAAACCTGCAGGAAAAACTGCAGCCACTACATGAAGGTGGAGATAAAGGAGGATATTGTAGTCATGGAAGTACCTGCAGTCAGTTGGAATAAAGAGACTTGGGAGGGACCAATTGGAGTACCGAGACATAAGGCCAATCTTTACAGAAGAAGAATTGGGCAAAAACCTGTATGGGTAGAATGGTCCTCAGAGCTCCAATTTATAAGAGGTACTGGGTGCAGTGGGACTCCCTGGTAGTCAGAAATGGTGCCTTGAAGGGAATGCGAGTCTATGGACAGAAAACAAGGCATAACAGCTAGCCCTCCAAGGAGCAAGGTGAGTGAAGTTTCAAGAAGACCAACACTGGCACTATAGATGGTGGAAATAAACTTTGAAGAAACTTTGTAGCTGATTTTATCGGTTACATCAGCAAAGTGATGTAGAGAGGTGGTATCATCAATGTAACATCTGTACAGCTAGTCATGGGACACAGAAGTTCAGCCAGGGTTAAATGCAAGGTACAATGCGCTCTTTGAACAAATTACCATTGATGTGGCAAGCCCCTTCCTAGAAAAGGTCCAAAGAATTGCTTCCTATTATTTACTATAGACTATTTCACCAAGTGGCCAGAGGTCTACATGATTCCCAATCATGAGCTCCAACCATGGATGATGCATTAGTGAACAACTTCTCCTGCCAGTCCGGGAGCTCCCCTGTGACTAGGGAACCAATTATGTATCCCACCTAATGAGAGTACTGCAACAGTGTCTTGGGATACACAGAACCTGTACTACTCCCCTTAATCCTCAGTCAGACAGGAGTATGGAGCGTTATATAGATAGTAGAGGAGCACCTCCAATAAGTGGTATTTGGGTATAAAGGAGATTGGGATGTGCACTCTCCTATTCCTCCTGCCTACATGAGTCCAATGGCATGACGCTGGCCAACATGGTATTTAGAAGGGAGGTTACCATGTGACCTTTGTTTCACATACCTCCCCATGCTGATGGACCAACCAACAGATTATGTACAGTGCTAGCAGATATGCTGAAATCACCAGTTCACCAGGAAACAGCTGAAGCTGGCAAGTGAACAGCTACAGGCACAATATGACAGTCTGGCAAACAGTGACAGATTGCAGAAGGATGACCTCATGTGGCTTTGTCATCCCACAAGGTCTAAAGTTGCAACATTTCTGGGATGGCCCATATAAGGTTTCATGCAGACCAACAATGTGGTACACCACACTAAGCACCACTCCCTAGAGAAGCTGATGGCCTTGCCTCATATTGTGGAGCTATTCAGGATGACTACATGGCAGTCACCTTGGCAGCTTGCCCCACCTTGGGCAGGGCAGGGTATGCTGCTGGCTGGCATATGGTTGGTTGGAGAGAGGGGGCATGGTACTCTCAGCTTATTGAATGCAAGTAAAAACCTCCAAATGCCCCCTCTTTCTGGCTTCAGAGAGCATTCGCATAAAGGAAGCTTGATTGCTGGCACTATGTTGTTTGATTTAGTTCAGTATGTTAATGGGTGACTGTAAGAGAGAAGAGGCTGAGTTGTGCACCTTCAAATGGGAATGCTAAGTGTAGAAGAAAAAAGTCCATTAGTGACTAGAGAAAGAGAAGACTAAGTAACAATATGCTATTCTGTCAAACATATGACTCACAATGGAATTAGCAATTACTCTGCAGACATGACAGAGACTGATGCCATTCTTGCTCTTAGTTATTTAAGCATGTAACATTTGCTTTGAAAAGAAGACAACCATATATCAAAGGCGAAACAGACTGGACCACCTGGATACATTCAATTTATATTTATTATACAAGATGTTTTAAAAATACAGGACATATATTCAAGTACGCATTCCCCATATGTAGACAATAAAAAAAGTCCCTTGTAACATGTGTCTGAAAATGCTTGGTTTCTGAGTTATGGCCTTCAAAACAGCGATATTCACTGTTTCCTCCCAAAGAGAGTTGCTGTGACAGAAGATATTAACAGGACACTCTGACAGTTCATTCCGAGGTGAACCGTACATTGAGTGTTGTGTTTGGGATTCAACTGAGCGACATGAACTCAAATTAGGGGCTGGCAGAAATGTACATCATGTATGGTAAGGCAGATGGCAGTGCTACTCTGGCTTGTCATTTGTACCAAGAGAGGTACCCACAGTGAAGATGTCCAGATCGGAAGACATTTGAGCATCTCCATCTCCATCTGTGGACTCATGGGAAGTTTACATCTCCTGGTTTGGGGAGGGGATGACCAAATCAACTCCAGATATAGAGGAGGAGATTCTGTGCACATGACTCCTCCTATCAGTACACAAAGGTTAGCGATGAAAGTGAATGTTCCTCATATGACTGTCTGGAGTCTGTTGCAAGAGCAACAGTTGTATTCTTATCATTTGCAACAAATACAGACCCTGTCACCAGCAGATTACTCTGTTTGATTGATGTTCTGACAGTGGTTCATGCAGCAGTGAGCTACAAATCCGAACTTTCCTGCCTTAATATTACTTATAGATGAAGCACAGTTCACCAAGATGGCATTACAAATTTCCACAATCAGCATGTATGAGCATATGAAAAACCAGATGCAATTGTTCCAAGTGCACTTCACTCTCAACATGTGGGCTGGTAGCATTGGTGATCAGTTAATTGGCCCCATGTTCTTGTAAATAGACTTACAGGGCAGGCATACACAAACTTCTTAGAAAACACCATTCCCTCATGTGTAAGAAGACAATACTGAGCATTCATCAAAAAGCTCACTTCTTGCATGATGGTGCTCCTGCACACTCCAGTTGCACCGCTTGCCCATACTTAGATCGAAGGTTTCCTGATCAATGGATAGGTAGAGGTGGCCCAATTGCTTGGCCATCATGCTCACCAGATTTGAACCCTGTTGATTTATACTTGTGGGGCCATTTAAAAGTGTTGGTGTATTCGTCTCTGGTGCATGATATGGAATCCCTTCAGAATTGAATTGTGGCAGGCTGTGAGGAAATACACAATATTCCTGGAATTTGGGGTCATGTTCGCACGGTCATGAGACGTTGATATGAGGCCTGTATTCACAGTGGATACTTTGAACATCTTCTGTAAAGAAAGCTACCTGCGGTAAGAAATACATTCCACTGAATATCATTATTTTGAAGCCCTTACTCAAAAACCAAGCATTTCCAGACACACGTTGTAATGGACATTATTTTATTGTTTACATATGGGGAATGCATGCCTGAAATTATGCCCTCTGTTTTTAAAACATCCTGAATATTTGTTTAGTCTTAGTATTATGTATTCATTGCATTGAGAATTAAACAAGAATTTATAGCAATTCATATTTTCCTCTATGTAAAGATCTAAAGAAATGGATGAAGATCATCTTCAAATCTGTGAAGCTCTTAGTTATTGGAATCATCATGAAAAATATGGAGAGCAAGAATGCTAATGGCTGCATTGTCAATTGCATAGCATCAGAAAACAACAATGGTATTGCAGGGGAAAATATAAATAATTCACACAAATGTTTAAGCGCTAGTAATCTTAATCTCAATATTACAGTAAATGCAATAATTGAAAATTGTCTACATCACTTCTATGTACAGTTGCTTAGTTCCTACCAATCCTACATAAAGTACTACAAAGCTTGATGAAGTGATGCATTAAGGTTTGTTTACTTCTCCTATGAACTTGCAGCGAAAGGATTTTTTTTTTTTTTTTTTTAATTTACCTGTATAAGGAAAGAGATATTTATCTCCTAGATTCATTTTCTCTTCTGTTTCAGAGCAGTGATCTCCTAGTTCATGATGGAAGTTTTCTTGATCCGCCACCATCTTGTGGGACAGGTGAGGTGAGGCATGGTGAGATTCTGTCAAAGGAGGCAGTGGGTTTGGAGAAATTTCATTATCTGAAGCTGTCCCTGACCACTGGCTCCCTCGGAGACCACTATCCATCACTACAACATAATCCCAATTCAAGGATTTAGGAATTCCAAAGCAGTAGTGAACTATTTCTTTCAAAAGCCTGTTATAAACCACTTTTGGGAAAAAATAATTGTCCCTTTTTTAGCATTTAATTTCCTAAAAGATAAACACACAGCTTTATGATATTAACATTAGCATTAAAATATCACAAATAGTAATGAGTATAATCACACAAACAAATAAACAAGGAGCTTATTGAAACATCATTGTCATTTTAATTTAGGACGTGTTTCAATAGCAGTGCTGTCATTTTCAAGCACAATATAAAGTAGTAACAAGCAAAAATTGATGCTAGTAACAATGAAGCAATCACACAAGTATATAATTATCTACTTATACTCGTATGTATATTTTGTAGCAATTCATCACTTATCTTTTTTTAAAAAATATAAATCCTTCAGCACATGTTTTATAATCATTGCATTATGAAACATTTTTAAATACTGCACTTGATTTTCCAAACAGATTTGTTTTACCTCCAGTAGATGGCAATAAAACAATCCATCATCTAACAGCAGTAACCTTAGCAATGCAAATAAACATTGTGTGAACAAAGAAAAGGCAGCTGACAATGATTATGGAACATGTTCTGAAAGATTTATATCTTTTAAAAAAAGAAAGTGAAGAGTTGTTAAAAAAATATATAAGTAGTTATACAAATATAGAGTTCTGAAAAGTGTCTGTAAAACAAAGCTGTAGTGTCATCTGTTGGTGTCTTCATTTTATTTTTAGTGAGATTGTATGTTTGGAAATAGTGTTTCCAAATGAACATCTCATCACTATATCTGACTTGTCTTTCAGAAATCCTGGATTGGGATCAGTTTCATGCCATTTCCTGCAGAAATCCATTAAGCACTACACTCCATTATGTGTTATATTTTATGATCTTGAAAATATAATTTAATTCATTCCTTATAAACTAAAAATATTTCTATTTTCTAAAATTATAAAAATGGGGGGGGGGGGGACGCAGGTTTCTAAAATATGTAATTTAAGTACGGAACTAAATAAACTAGTATTCTTCTCATAATATATGTTCAAAAATATGTCAAGTATCTTAAGAGAAATAAAATCCCATATCTTCCATTGCTATCACACACCCTCAGTTTAATTTACTACTATGTGCCTATTCATAATCTCCAATTGATCATGTTCTGGAAAGTTATTGTGTAGATAAGAAAATGAACTGCAATAAAGAATTGATTACGGTTTTCATTCTATGCATTTAACAAAATTAATTTATTTTATGTTCCTGGTAAAGTAAGACTTAATCTAGTCTGAACTCTTTACTCTTGATAATAAACATTTTGCATAAATGATAAAACAAGTTTAGTTTAATACAATAAGAATTCACATACTTAGAAACATATTTTCAGTTAGCCTATCTTCAGTTAATTACTAACTGCTGTTTTTTGTCTCCTTCTGGTGTAGAAATCACCTCTGGTGGTGTTTGGAATAATCTTATCAGAACTCTCTTCTTGGAAATTTTAAAGTACATTATCCAATATCCATTCTGAAGTATGAAAATCATCTTCATATAGTTAATTTCGGAATTTTGAATGTTGTGGGCATTGTCAGGCTATTGCACATTGGTTCACTTGTCTGGGTTTTATTTTCTGATATGCTCATTAAATCTACTTTTTGGATTTCGTTTTGTTTTTGCTATAAAAATTTTGTTGTTTTGTTCACAATCTACATGATAAATGCCTAATCTATTTTGAGGAGAAATTTGATCTTGTTAGATTTCAGCATGTTTTTATGAAAACACTATTGTGATGCTGAATTCCTTAAATATTTTCTGAAATTTCCACCTTTCTGATATTTTCCAAGGGTGATATGTACCTAATTCTTTTGAAAGTTTTATTTTCTTTAATCCTACATAGCATACTAGAGGTTTTTATCTCCTTCTGCCTCTTTAATTTTTATATTTTTCTATGCACCAAGTACTGGTAAATTGCATGCAATTCATTCGCGCACTCTTTCCATTCAGTTGTGGTGAATACAGAATTGTCTGCTCAATTCTAATGCTATTTGCACAAAATTGCTGAAATTCTTTATTCACATATTCCTTATCATTATCACAACTAAATCTTGAGATTTTGGAATTAAATTTGGCTTCCACCATCTCGACATATTCCTTGAGATACTTTGAGATTTTGGCTTTATTTTCTAATAGATAAACCCTGGGCCAAATGGGGATCAAAACGTCATGGAACAAATTTTGGTTCACATAAAAGATAGGGATGAGAGATTAGGAAATAAACTCAATGGAATGGAAAAGGAACTAATAGATATTAAGGGAGAGATTAAAAATGAAATGCAAGAAGTAAGAAATGAGGTTCAGATAGTCAAAAGAAGAGTAGAGCTGTTGGAAGAGAGACACCGCAGATTTAATTTGGTTATAGCAGGAGTGAAAGAAAGGAATGGAGTATGGCCTGCAGATAAGGTCAGAGAGATTATAGAAGGAAAGCTTGGATTGAAGGTACAGGGCTGGGAGATTAGGGAAGCATTTAGAGTGGGGAGATCAAAAGGAGCCAGAATGATAGTTGCAAGATTTTCATCAGTGCAGTTTGTTTATAAACTGTTGAAGAAATCAAAGCAACTAAAAGGAACAAATATCTTTATAAACAGAGATTTATCGGTGGAACAAAGGGCCTTGAAGAAAGATTTAATACAACAAATGATGCTGGCAAGAATGGAAGGGAAATGGGCCTTCATAAAGAATTTACGATTGTGGATCGATGGGCGCATGGTGGTTGGATACGAAAGTGACACAAGGAGCAGCAGATTGCAGGAGCAGGAAATGATTCAGCTAAATACATCCGAGACCAGAGAGAAAGAATGCAGATCGGAAGGAAGTCCTAAGAGCGATCGGAGATCAGATGAAAAAGATCGACACATGGAAGTTACGTCACCGGCAACGTGGAGATGGCGGAAAGAAGATGATTGTGTCAGAGAGAAGACATGGAGATGATGTAGTGAGAACGTCAGATCTGAGTGACGTAAGGGCAACAGCTGGTGAAGCAAGGAAAATGATTTCACCTAGGAGGGAGGAAGTTCATTTGGCACATGACCTGGCCATGGGCAGGGCGGGGACATGGTCCCAGAGTGACGGAACGGAGGGAGAGGAAAGCATTGTGTCGACACCCAATGGGAACTTACTGGTTTTGGACAGAAACTTAGCAGGACTGTCCAGGGAGAAAACAGGAATAGAATTACAGAGTAGGAATGTGTTGGATAGGTTTAGAAAAAGAACAGGTTCACAATAGGGAAAGGAGAAAGGAAGATTGGATTCTGGAATTGCGAGGGACTAAAAAATAAAATATTTACAGGGAAGTTGAGACACTACTAGAAAAGGTAGATTATCTAGGGGTAGCAGAAACCTGGTTAAAGGAGGTAAACATACAGGTTAAGGATTTTATATATGTTGGAATAAAAGGGGAGGTGATAGCAAGGAAGGGAAGAGCTTCTGGGGAGTGGGCCTTTTTGTAAGGCAATCCATAGGGAAAGTAATAAGAGATACTTGGTCTAGGCTTTAGAGTAAGTTTTATTTGTATATTGTAACAAGGATGGAAATAAATATTACACATATTACTTGGTCTAGGATTAAAAATGTTTTGTGTATTATATTGAAAGATAAACTGATAAATTAGAAAACCATATGTTTAGGTGTAGTGTACAATGCACCTGCTCCCTTGCAATACCATAATCCTGAATTGCTGAAGGCGCTTGAGAGAGATATAGATAGGTTAAGAGAGAAGTACGGGAATACGGAAGTAATAATAATAATGGGGGATTTTAATATCAGAATATGTGAAGGGGATGTGAATATAGAGTGTGATATGTTTGTTGGAAATGAAACATGTTCTAGAAGGGAACAATTCAGGCAAAGTAAAGACAATGCCAAGGAAATAAATTGGAGAAAAGAATTTTTTAATAAGAAGTGGTTGAAGGGGGATAGAAATACACTTATAATTGAAATGATATGCAAGGACGCTAGAAGCATTGGACAGTTTTTGTGTAAAGTAAAAAATAAATGGCTTTGGACAGTGGAAAGAGAAAAGTAAGAGGTAGTGCATCTTACTTTGAATGGAAAACTATAGTGAATGTGTGATGGTTAAGTAATCAATAAATGAAAAGAGAAAAAATCTGATGTGTTACACTCACATGACTTTCTCTACTCTTGTACAATCTATTTTTACAAACGCCTATTCTCCATATGCTTCATATTAATCGAGATATCGAGATGTCAATCTTATTTGTAATTTTCTTGTAGATGCAAGGGGAATATGGTAGCTTTTAAGCGATAGTCAAATATTTTATCGCTGGTTGCTATGTGGGGCATTCCATTCTCTTTGCATGTCCAGAACATAAAAAAATGAATAACGAATTTGAGAAAAAGTATAAGTATTGGAAAATTTAAGGGAATAACAAGCAATATCTCGCAAACGGTTCACTCAACAAAAGAAATGTATATGACATAACTTGTGTATTTTAACGCGATCTACATTTTTTGTGTAGTAAAATTTTGTCTATCTCTTATGGTTTACCAGTTATGAAAAAGTCGTTCATAATGAAGAACACTTTTGGAGACATTCCCAGAAAATTCGAGATATACATTTTATTTGTCATGACAATATCTTAAACATATGATATTTTAATCAAAATCGTTAGAGCCGTTTTTGAGAAAATTAAAATTTTCGAAAAATGTTCCATGTAAAGGGTAGTCTGGGTTGGGGGGATTTTCTTGAAAACCTTCGTGTCGCATCTCTGGAAGATACTGAACCTAAATACCAAGTTTGGTGCTTATCCGATTGTTCGTTTTTGAGTTATGCTGTTCACAGACACACACACACACAGACACACACACAGACATGTTTCTAAAAATGCTTTTTTTGGATTCAGGAGGTCTCAAAACGTGTATTTCCGGTGAAATCTCGGTATCGAATTTTTGGGTGGAATGCAATACTTCCCCTACTTACTATACGTAGTAGAGAAAGTAAAAAAAATGGAAATGGGACATAAAAAAAAAACTGAAAAAAAAGAGCAAAATAATTTATTGACAAGAAATTGTAAAATGTAAATAAACTGTAGTGATTGTCTACTGAATAAGTGACCAGGGTCAAAATGCAGTAGACAATCAAATTTGTAAAACTCTTAGCACAATAAAATACTATACTATAAGTTAAGTGATGGATTTATCAAATTTTGTGAAGTGAACGCTCTAGATATATTGAATGGTAAATATGGAGATGATTTGGAGGGAGAGTTTATCTTTGTTAATATGAACAGGCAAAGTGTTATTGACTATATATTATGGCCGATTAGCACGGCGTATACAATAAGTAACTTTAAGGTGCTAAATTTTGTATCTAATAGTTGCCACTTCCCGCTGGTAGTGGAGACTCAAAGATGATCAGAAGAAGTAAGGGAAGTCAGATGGGAATGGGGAAAGAATACAAAGCAGTATATTGAATTTAAATGGAGGGAGGAACAGAGGGTAAAATTTAAACTAACATTGGATTCTAAGCAGGGTCAAATATGTCAACAGGGAATGAGTTTTATGATAAGGAACCAGGAAATAGAGAATACAACCAATATTTTTAATATGTTAATGCAAAGAGTGCGATAGTTAATAATGTTCTTTTTATTTAACATTATTGTAGCCCCACGTTGTGGTAGCCAATTTGTAACGGTATTACTTATAAAGTTTGTTACTTGTGATGTTTGTGTATGTGTGTTTACTTCATGTGAAGCCATCTTGTGACGTCATTCTTTGTTAGGTTCGTAGCTCCATCTTGTGTTAGCAATTTGCATCAGTGTTAGTGTTCGAAAGAATGCGACTGTTATTTGATTTAAATTTTGTTTACTGTCCTCCGGCTAGCTATTATCTCTCGGTCGAACATGTCTCTTGATCAGGGTTGTGTAAACGGAAAGGAATCTTTTATCCAAATATAACACTGATGAAGAAATTTGTTTTACACATTTATTGTCAAACACGTTAACTTTCACATTTATACATTGATCGTAACACTCGCCAAACTGAAACTGTTATAATAACTTCATTACTAATCACTCTTAATTCACGTACTTCAACTTTGTGTATAATTAACTTTATAATACTTTAGATTTTTGTAACTTGTGAATCTATAGCCGACGTATCTCATACAAATATTTTGACGAACTGACGAACTGAAGACGACGTGTAGTGCACAAAGAATTTTGATGAACTGAGCAACTGAAGGCGACGTGTAATGTATTGAGATTTTCGATGAACTGCCCGACTGAAGGCGACGTGTAATGTATTGAGATTTTTGATGAACTGCCCTCAAGCTACCTCTAACCTACCCTATTTATACACCCACATCCAGATACGCCTAAAGATTATAACTGAACTGCAATTGGCTAATAAAATGCGCCAACATTACGTAACTTCCTCGTTTCCAATAATGATAAACAGCTCACCCCCCTCTCTGCATTATTGCGCTATTATTGACAGTTTCAGTAAGGCATTAAAAACTTACTTCTAAACAATAATTACAATAAACAAATATCTCAAATCAATGTCACATAAAAATGCATATTCATATTACAATCATTATTTACATTTAAGTAATTTTTGATACAAATTACTGCATCAAGAGCAGGGGATGGGATGAGAAGGGGGAGGGGCAGGGTAATAAAGGAAATAGGGTGGTACGATGAGGAATGCAAAATACCAAAAAAAGTGGTGAAACAGGCATTAGTAAGATAGAAAAAGAGGGGGGGTGAGGAGTTGCTATTTTTTTTTTTTTCTTTCTTTCTTTCTTTAGTCCAACATGCATTTTAACACCTTGGTTATTTATGCATGATGGGTTATAACAAATTCATTATGCTTTATTTTTCTACACCATTTTTCTCTTACTCTCCCCATATATTCTCCTATTCTTTTTATATCTCTCTCCTTTTGTATTTTTCATTATCCTAACTTTTAATACTTCTTTGTTAACATTCTCCCATTATTTAGGTAAAAACTGATCTCTCCACAACTTAGTTTCTTCACATTCAATTATATAGTGCAAATCATTATCTGCCTCTCCACAAAGAGGACACCTATCCAAATTCACTCCCTTCCTATCTCCCCATAGCCTATATGCACTTAATCAGGACCAGGCCCACCCTTCTCACTAACCTATTACCTACATCCACATACTTCTCCCTTCCCCACTCCACCTTTAATTGTCTATATAGTTCCAAACTTTTCTTTCCTTCCAGACTTTTAAATAATTCTTGTTTCTCTAAATCTTCTACTCTGTTCCTCACTTCTTTCCAGAAACCTTTAACTAACCTCTCTCTCTCCTCCCATAAGTTACCCATTCCTATTTCCTGTAAAATTCTCCTTATTTCTTGACCCCAGTTCATCCCATCACTGGATTTTTCTTGTATTATTAAACATTGCTTCAAGATATTATGTTCATCCAACGATTTAATCTATGCCAATATTTAAGTATCCTTTCTACTATCATGCCCTTGCTACTTTCTCTTCCTAACTCCAACATTGCTGCTCCATTAGGTGATGAAATAGATAAATCTAACATATATTTACAGAACGATCTATGTATTTTATCAATCATCTCCCATCCTTTGTCATTTCCCCAAATCTCTGATCCATAGACCATTTTTGCTTCAACTACAGCTTTGTTACTAAATCATTCGCAAAAAGTAATCCTGAAATTTCTCTATTATTTACTGTGGGTAAATATAAGTTATCCTTATTCAACTCCTCCAAGATATCATCAATAAATAAGTTAAACAGTATAGGGCTAAGTTGCAACCTTGTCTTAACCCCATATTACTATCAATTTTTCCCATAATTTCATCACCATTCAGCCTAATATAAAACTTATTATTCATATATACAGTAAAATCTCGTTAGTACGTTTTTGTGGGGACCCAAGGATTTGGACGTCATAGACGGGAAAACGTGTTAACGAAAATACATAATCTGCAACTTAAGAACATATTTATGTAATAAAATCTAATAATACATCTTACCTCAAAAACGGATGTGAAATATAGACACTATTTACATTGGTTTGAAATACATATCGATAGTTGATTGCTTTGTTGGTTTTAATGCCAAAATTTTACTGTCCATCTTGTTTAGTAAAGTCATTACATCATCATCAATTTCGAAACTGCACACATATCGCTTCACTATGTCCATTGCCTGCATGGCTTCTGACACTGTAGGTACTGGCTCAGGTTCTGGTTCATCGTCACTTTCGTCTCCCACTAATGCTTCATCTTTCACTTGTTCTTCAAGTATTTCATCTATCGTCTCTTTTTCACACACTGCAATTTCATAAGGTTTGTTCCAGCACGATTCAGAATCGATTCCGAATTATCTGAGTGTGCGCAGTAGCTAAGTGGCGTTCCAACACGACAGAGAATCAGTTCAGAACCAATTCTGAATTTCCAGTTTGCTGTTCCAACGTATTTGGGAACTAGTTCGGAACGAGTGAAATCGGTTCGGGATGAAGAGCAGGAACTGAAAATTCCAGACATGCGCAAATTGTATGGTCTACAGCGCATACTCAGTCAATTCAGAATCGATTCTAATCGCTTGGAACAAACCTGACAGAGAGTATAGAAAAAGTGACATACTCTCTGTATTCAGTAGAAATTAAAGTTTAATATGTAATTTATTCCTCCATGCGTGTTTATTTCTCAATACGGAATAGCAAAGGTGTTTGGTAAGCAGTTGCTCGCTGTTGAGTAGTATGGCGACATACTTGAGGAAAAGAACAAAGTCTAACAAAGCCAGGGAGCAAAACAGCGTTCAAAGATAACAATAATGAGTGATTTAGAAGGTGACAGTGATCTTTTTAATGATGCATCGACTTCCGAAGAAGAGGATTATTTCCATTTAAACATTATTCTGTTATTTTGGGACCTTTACCCCCTTTTGGCACCTTTATACCATTTCCCCCAACCATGCCCATAATCCCCTTTTTTCTTTTAAGTTTCATTCCAATTTATTCTTTAACTTTCAACTAATGTCTCCTCAGCTTGCTGTGTACGTGCGAATAGTAAGTCTACCTCTTTCAGTAAACGCCGCGCGGGAATTGAAAGTACACCCTCAACAATGGAAAATAATTGTGTGTTCGACGAAAACCTCTTTCTCTCACTTTACTGCTATAAAGTAGCCCGCAATAATGCAATTGACAATGAGTGATTCTATCCCACCAGAATCAGTAGCCTGCTGTTCGTGAATGTGAGTTTGTTGCTGTGAGAGACGTCATCTGTTTACGTGGAGGCGACAACAACCTCAATTGCGCAGTTCAGAGAATTATTAAGACTGTGCTATAATTCACAAAACAATTATATATAAAGAAATAATAATTTCAGCCCAATTGAATGGATAGTTTAGAAAATAGCAATTTCAGTTGTGCATCCCCTTAAATAAACCAGCACCTTATTGGAGCACCTTTTCCCTTCCTTTTTTCATCTGAAATTTGCAACTAAAACTCCTAACCCTGATCATAAGCATACATTGGTACCATGTAGTTTTGTATTATTTGCATTACGTTCGGAATAGAATTTATGTGGGGTGTCATTGTCTCAGAGTATTGGAGTTTTAAATTAAACATTGTGTTTAGAAGCTTCTGTAGCAGGAAACCTAATGTTAAATTGGAATTGTGTTAAATTACTTTTTCCGGGTTCTGGTTTAAATATAATATCTATAAATTACAATTGTTATTCGCAATAACTCAGTATCAATGGCTTTAAGCCGATAAACGAACGCGATTTATTTTTGCTCGAATATTAGGACTGGAATCAGTATGAAAGAAACGCTTACGATGTACATCGGCGGAGTTTGATTTCATTCATCAACGCTGTAAACGTAGATATTTGATCGTCTTCTGATTGACCGTGCAACCAGGGTGCAACGAAGAAGGCCGTGACAGAACGCGAACGGTTCAAGTAGTGTTCCAACCACACAAAATTCCGAATTAGTTCTGTGAGCGTACCGGACTGGCGCATGTGCATTAGCATGTGTTGGGATTAGTTCCGAACCCGTTCAGAACCGTGTGCTGGAACCACAGATTGCTGGAACAAACCTATTGTCAATGTTTACATAGTTTTCGAAAGACACGCCGGCATCGTCTGCTATTTGGCGCCATTCTTCACTCTCGGAAAACTCGTCTTCCTGCGTAATTTCATCACCAAGAACTCGGCAAAAACCGGCTTTATTAAAGCAGTTCCTAATGGTATCTTGCGTCACACAATCCCAAGCAGTTCTAATAAAATGCATGGCATCTAAGACGGTGATTTTTCTTGTCGTCGATTTCAGTGCAGCCAACCTTCTCTGTACCAGCCTCTTACGATACGCATGTTTCATGCACCGAATTATGCCTTGATCTAAAGGTTGTAGCTTACTCGTGCAGTTTGCTGGGAAGAAAATGATCTTTATGTTTCTTAAATTTGAAACAGTTGGTGGATGAGCAGCACACTGATCAATAAACAGTGCAATTTTCCTGCTTCTTATGCCCAGTCTTGCGTCCCATGCTCGTAAGAAATTTTCAAAGACGGCAGAAGTTATCCAGGCTTTTGTGTTGGAAGTGTACTTACATGGAAAAGATCTCACATTCTTAAAACATCGCGGATTGCGTGCTTTTCCAATAACCAGTGGTACCAATTTCTCCGTTCCGCTTTCGTTACAGCACAACAAAACTGTAATCCTCTCCTTGTTAAGTTTCCCACCGTGGCACTTAGTGCCCTTAAAATCCAGGGTTTTGTCTGGCAAAAGATGGAAAAATAGTCCTGTTTCATCTGCATTATACACATCATTGGGGCTATAGTCTTTCAAAATTGACGGGAGCGTTGTATTTTTCCACATTTCTATGTTTTCACACAGTGTAGCGTCAATATCTACGGCAGCAGCCTCACCTCGCAAACATCTGTAGACTAAGCCATGTCGATTCTTGAACCTTTCAATCCAGCCATTGGACGCTTTGAAATCATCCAGTCCCATCTTCTGTGCTAAATGTGTTGCCTGAGCTCGAACCACAGTACCGTCTATTGGCACATTTGAAGCTCTAGCTTGTGTAAACCACTTTAGCAGAACATCTTCTAATTCTGGAAACTGGCCAGGGCGATTACGTTTTCTTTTAGCATTTTTTCCTTCTTCAAAAGCAGTTTCAATTAGTTTACGTTTGCTAACAATTGTGTTTAAGGTTGACGGAGGAATGTTTAACTTCCGCGCTATATCCACACGTTTCATATTTGGATTGCGATCTACTTCCTCAAGGATTTTCAGTTTTTCACTGTTGGTTATTTGCCGCACTTTCTTTTTCTCCATTGCGAACAAAAAGTTAAAATACTTTTACGTTTCGTCAACACTCAACAGCATAAACTAACCACACCAAGCCACTGTTAAACTAAAGCGTCACCGCAGAACACCAAAGAGCGACACTAAAGCATCCCCCCCCCACACACACACACACAAAACGCGTCCCACAAATACGTACATGCATGGTATTGGCTGCCGGTTCCACCCCGCTTGGTTTGACCAAAGTAGCGAATGAGAACGTCTAACTTTGAATGTAGTAAATCTACTCCCGCTGGACCGTTACTTTTATGTTCTCAAAAATGACTATTAATACCGACCGACCAAGCATTGGCATTGGCCAAAATAGCGAATGAGGGCATCAAACTTCGAACGTAGTAAGCGGGAGCGAGAAAACGTACTAAACGAACGTTATTAATGCATTTGATCCATTTTGTGCCGGAACTTTTATAATTCAACGCAATACACGGGAAAACGTGTTAATGAGGAACGTGCTAACGAGATTCCACTGTATATGTGTGAACTGGGTAAAGGAATATAATATCCTCTAGGAGTTTCAAATGGGTTTCCGTAAGAGAAGAACAGTAGATAATTTATTCATAATTAAAACTCTGTTGAATAATTATTTAAAAAAAAAGGGGGTAAACTGTACATGGCATTTGTTGATTTGGAAAAAGCGTATGACCACATTGATTTAAATTTGTTGTGGCACAAAATCTTGAGGAAAAGACTAAGCCAACAGATAGTGAATTTACTTAAAGCTCTATATAAGGAGAACACATTTTGTGTGAAAGTAGGAGTAGGATTGGTAACAAAAGAAGTAAATCAAAGGAAGGGGTTACGACAAGGATGTAAGCTAAGTCCAGTGTTATTTAATCTGTATATTGATATCCTCACTGAGACAGGAAGAAATAATAATTGGTTGCCTGTGATAAATAAGGTATCAATTCCTGGGTTATTATTTGCTGATGATTTAGTGCTAGGATCTGTTTCAACGATTGGTCTGAAGCAGTCCCTACAGCAAATGAATAAATACTGGGATGAATGGAATCTGAAAGTAAACCAAGAGAAGACTCAAATCATAGTGTTTAAGAAAGGTGCCAAACTGGGCAAGTACGAAAAGTGGAAGAATGGAGAGAAGGAATATAAAGTGGTCAGAGATTGTATAGACTTAGGGGTCAAAATGGATGGGGGTGGAAAATGGGAGAAACAGAAGAAACTGGTAAAGGGGCAATGTCAGCGATTAGAGGGTGTAAATATAAAATGCTAGATATAAATGTTAAATGGCTAGAGAAAATATATAACACAGCAGTTGAAGCAAAAATGTTATATGGAAGTGAAATATGGGGAGTAGGAGGAAGCTGGGAAGTGATAGATATGATACATAGGAGTTTTTGTAGAGAAGTTTTAGGTCTGCCAAATGCCACAGTAAAGGAATTTGCTCTAATTGAAATGCAGAGAGTAGGGGGGGAGGGTAACAATGGAGAGAGCTCTTAAATATTGGTATAGACTATTAAATTTAGAAGAGAAAAACTTGTTGAGGCAGTGTCTGGAATTTCAAGAAAGGAGCTGAAAGAAAAATGGGTGGAGTTATAGTATACAAACTAACTTGGAAAATAGTGGTCTGGGAGAAATTTGGAGAAGGAGGGAAAATAATGTTAAGGGTTTTTGGAAAGAAGCTAGGCGGAGGTTTGAGGATATAGAGATACAAAATTCATTTAGTAGCATCGGGAAGAAAAGTTCCTTGGAATCATATATATTAATAAAAAATGTATGGGCTAGAGAACAGTATGTGGATAATTCAAATAAGGAACAAAGAGAGACTATAGCTTTGGTACGAGCAGGTGTATGGAGACTAATAGGAATGAGAAATGGGTTCCCACAGAACTAGTGTCAATATGTGGAGAAAGAAAAGATTTAGAACATATCGTGTTTGATTGTAATGGTACACAGCATTGGAGAAAGCAAGCTATAATGGGAAATGGTTAAAACTGGACAGGAAAATAGCCTTAAGCAAGATTTTTAACAAGGATAATAGAAAGGCAGGAGAGTACCTGTCCAAAGTAAAAAAAAAATGGTTATGGACAATAAAAAGAGATGTGAATTAATTTCATCATGAGATGTTAAGATATGTAATTATATTATGATTATTATAAAATTAGTATTATTAGATTATCATTTTGGTATTACTACTACTATTATAATAATAATAATAATAATATTATTATTATTATTACTATTATTATTATTATTATTATTATTATTATTATTATTATGTTATAAAGAAAGAAAGTAATATGGGTAGAATATGGTAAGATAACAGCTTGGGCTGATGTATAGCCATATTCTAAGAAAGAATGAAAAAAAAAAAAAGTACTTTTCCGAGTTCGCCAGATGATCCCACACTCTGGAATCAACATAAAACTGTACACTGTTACCTGTCTCAGCTCCTAACCTATAATTTGCTAGGAAAAATATTCCATCTTCATTGGGATCTTTTCCTGGTTCTTCTTGCTTTAACTGCTTTGCTTCTCTCTTCTTTTTTTTGAAATTTGAATTTACATTCCAACTTCTTATGCCCCTTTCTTCCGCAGTGATAGCAATCGTACATAAACTTTCTTTCTTGAGGCTTGTTCTGTATGGTAATGAATGACTTTAAGCTTTCTTCCTCATTCTTAAAGCTTTTCTTTTAATTTCCACACCGAGAAGTAGATTCCTCACAAATTTTAATGTCAACTCTGAGCCCAGCATCTCGATTACTGTAACTGTGCTGTCATAGGATGCTGGCTTAGCAAGCAATAACAGATGATCTCGCTATCACTTAGTTTTCTTCTGGCTATTTCAGATCTCTGACCAGCTTGTCAAATGTTAAAAAGAATTCTTCAAGTCTGTTATTCTCATTGTATTTAAGTGTTAGCAATCTCTTTCTCAATAGAAGTTGCAACGCAATACCTGTACACTGAAATACAGCTGTAAGCTTCTGAATAATCTCATATGCTGTGCCAGAATCCTTGATTATTTCTAAGTGCGAGTCATTTATGCATTGCACAATTATGTTCTTGGCTTTTATGTATTTAGCTTCAGTTTCCAAATTTACCATAGTAAATTCTTCTTTTAGTGTCTCCAACAACGAGTGTTCTTCCAAGACTAATCTTATTCTGAATAACCAGTTATTAAAGTCACTTCCCACAAATGGTGTAATACCATATTTGTTAAATTTGCATTCTATGGTAATTCATGTGACTGGGCTCGCACTTAATAGTCTTCAGCCCATGTTTATACAGTTAAAACTAAAAACCAGGGTCTTTCATTGCAACATGTTTATTTCTTCTAGCAACAAGACAACTACATTGTTGATGTTCATTATTATTTTTTTTTTTTTTTTGCTTTAAATAAAAGAGCAATGATAAACATTATGCACTACAGGCATTTCTTTTTCATTTCTTTGCATTATGATAGTGTTACATTTACAACAGTTTCAAAGAAATCTAGAATGTAATTTTATAACATTTTTATATGTTTTTATGCTTACCTTTCTTTTTTCTAATGTCAAGTCACTGTAACCATACATTTGCCGCTTTTAACCACTTTAAGAACTACATTTGACATTTCAGTTGACCTTGATGTGTATTTAATAAAATGTAATAATGAACACAATATTATCCAAACATAACCTACCTTAGCTTGTGCCAAATTAAGAAACCATAGGGTAAAAATAAAAATATCTGATCATTTTATGCTAAGCAATTAACGTTTCTCGTTATAACTACAATACATGAGCATCTTCATATAACAAAATAAAACATCAATTTATTTGCCTTTTTCTTCATGTTAGCCTTGCACCATAATTAAAGGTTTCTTGCAGCTTTTTAAGCATTACATTTGTGTTTCATAGTGTCAATATTTTGCAGCTATTTTCATTCTCTCCCATTATCCCTGTAGCATTCTGTTTATGTAATACAAATTAATAGGCCCCCCCCAAAAAAAACACTCCAAAAAAAAAACTGCTAATCTAATGAAAAACAATTTTAAGCCAGATGTTTGACCTAATACTTTGTTGCAAATGAGAAATATGAATACCATGCTTCATTATTAGTTCTGAAACTTATCAATAACACATCTTAGTTTTTCAACATAAACATTAGATTTGTTGCAACTTAGCAAACTTACATAATCAGGTGTCTAATAGGTGGGTATGCTACTTAACATATGCTTTTGATCACAAATTTCAGCAGCTACAAAACACTTATTTCTGTAAAATGACGCTACCCTTAATGCATCCACCCATGACAGATTATCGGATTGTGCCTTTTGAAACTTTCATCTATCATTTTGAAGAAAAAATGCAGAAATAAAGCAGCTCTAACCAATAATATACATTCCACCATCAACATAAGCATATGGCATGACTTCAAGCGGTACTATAAGGTGATATCACAACTCGGTCACTGAGGTCGGCAGCTTTGGAGAGCCTTGGGAAATAGGACACTAAAATATTTTTTCCTTGCTTTCTAAAGAACATTAACATCACAGTGTAACATCATTTCCTGTTAATTTGAGGATGAACCTTTAATTAAAAATATTTTTATCACTCATGCATGTTCCTAATTATGTTTCTATTCAGCTGAATATCACTGTCAGGTGGTTCTTTTATTTTCTCTACTTGTTACCTATAGTAAGTAGAGGAAGTATTGCACTCATCCAAAAATTTTATGTCCAGATTTCATTGGAAATATATGCTTTAAGGTCCCCTGAATCCAAAACAGCATTTTTTAAAAAAAAGGTATGTTTATCTGTAAACAGCATAACTCAAAAATAAAAAGTTGGTTAAATGTTAAACTTAAAATAACTTAGAATTCTAACTTAGGATGTGACACAAAGACTTTTAAAAAAATCCCTTCACCTCAAACTATCCTTTACATGGAAAATGTTTCGTTAGTTTTTATTTTCTCAAAAATGGCCAACTATTTTGACTAGAGTACCATATGTTTAAGTTATTTGCATGACAAATGAAATCTATATCTTGAATTTTCTGGAAATAACCAACGAAGTCCTCTTTATTTTCATTTGAATAGTTGTAGAAGAGTGAGCAGAGAAACCCATATGAATGTGACACACTATAAATGTTTTTCAATTCCTTAACTCCAAGATGTTGGGGCTTTAAATATCCAAGGGGTCAAAAGTAAGGAGTGTTCAATTACTTCAAATTTCACCCTCACATTATATAAAAACTAGTGGCTTATCGCAGCTTAAGCTGCAAATTAAAGACTGCAATTCTTGATGGTATAAATGCATTTACCAAAAATATTCATGTAATTGCACAATACTTAAAACATAATATTGTGAGAAAATGTGCACTCACAGCTTGGTTTGAAACTATATATACAGTACGTTGATATTGTAATGAAAAGAAGCTAGAAACAGTGATGTGTATTGAATTTAATTTAAAGGTGAGTCGGAATTGTTACACTAACATCACTTAAGTTGTTGTAAACTTAAGTGATGTTAGTGTAACAATTCCGACTCACCTTTAAATTAAATTATATATACAGTGTTTCGTAGATCGGCTGGAGCATTCCACAACAGCCTTGGACTGGGTGAGGATTGGCGCACCTTCCACCAGAGTTACACATAAACAACTGGAAAGTCATGGGTATGGTACACTAACTACTGTACTAACTTACATTAGGCTTACCCGCATTACAACAGATGTTGAAATTGATGACGTTCAACGCGAACACGTTCCCTATATCTCCGAAAACAATTCTAATTTATTCGCAAAAGTTCATGTTGACTGATTGCCTGTATTTCTCTCATGATATTGTACTTAAATTCTTGTAACATGTGTGGATTTGATGTGTACACTTTATTCTTTAATGTTTCCCATAAATAAAACTTACACAGAGATAGATCGGGGAACGAGGTGGCCACAATCCTTGACTAATTATTCTGTCACCATACAGACTTCACAATTCATGCATAGAATTTGCAGCAGTGTGAGCTGTAGCTGAATCCTGCTGGAACCAGCCACACAATCTTTCATTTCTTGTTAGTTGCGGAAATAATTTATTTCAAATTGAATTTACATAAGCGCGTGAATTAACTATTGTGTCGAAAAATATGGGAGGGATAATTCTACGTGCACTCACTGTGCACCAAACCCCAACTTTTGCAGATGTTGAGGAACTTCATGAATATGGGGATTTTCGGTAGCCCAGTATCTATTGTTCTGAGTAGAAACAAGACCTTGAAGATAAAACTATGCTTCATCAGTAAAGAACATTAAAAGTGGATCCACATCGCCATTATGAATGGACTGCAAAAACCAATTGCAATAATTAACCCTACTTACAGGATCTTGTGGTTGTAAAGCATCAACTAATTACCTTGTATGGCTTAAGTTTCAGAAGTTGTCACAAAACCTGACGTCTTGAAAATGTTAACCTTTGTGCTAAACATCTAAGTGATTTTTGGAGTGAGTGCTCTAACTACTTCATCAAGCTTCTCTTCTGACAGTACATGGCATTGTTAAACATGTTTCTTGTTCAAAAAAGTTCCTGTACGCCCGACTTTATTGACAAGGTCATGAATAGTGATTTGCTAGTAATTCAAACACGTGCAAACCAATGTTGAAATTCTCTACGACACCTTCTTGCAGAAGAGTATTTCACATACATTTCATACAAAAAATAGATTGTTCTAAAATTACTCAACCATTATTAATGGACAATTTATCACCAAGAAACAGCACAATTTTACTCTAAATGCACACACAGATGTCTTTCCCTCACGACAGATCCAACTTGACTGATACATCAGCAGTAGCTACAGTGCTACTCTCTGGTGACAGATGTGCCACTCCTCACCCAGTCCAACGCCGCTGCGGAATGGGCTGATCAAAGAACGCACAGTACATATTACAGGTATAAGTAAAATAAATGTTTATAAAGAATGAATTTTGAAGCAATGTAATAAACGTCAGTTAACACTTTTGTTTTCTTCCTGCAATATTTGGTCCCCCGTAGCTTTATGAAGTGCAATTTAGTTTATAATCTATATTCTTTGTAAAATATCCTCCTATTCCTGGTTCAAATATCTCATAGTTGCATAACCCTGGAAAGTAGATGGAAATGTGACAATCTTCCCTACCGTAAGATCATGTTGGCGAGTTCTATTAACTACAAAATCTTGTGTTCTTTGAAACTGTTCCACTCTTAATAACTTTTGATTATTTTGTACATATTCTAATCTTTGAGCCTAAACTCGAGTGCACTGATCAACTAAATACTGTTGGAAAGTTTCTTAGCCTGGTGCATATGAGCAATTGCAAGTCTAAAACAAATGAACTGAAGCAGCGTTATTTTTTACCTGCTTCTTTGATTCCTGTTTCCATTATGTGTCATTTCTTTTTCCAGTCTGGTTCACCTGGAGGGAAAATTACGGGTACATCATCGGATCACAATGACAGCAACTTTGGTCCTCCTTTCTTAGCATGTGCAACAATGCATCTGTAACCTGGTGGTTCACCAGTTTCTGTAAAAACACCCCTGAAATCCCAATTACTGTTGGTCAATTGTATTTGCGCTGATCCAAAGATATGCTATCAACAAATCTTAAATCAACTGTATGTGGGTGATCTGATAATGTTTTGTTGTCTTTAGGGGTATCATGCTATCCTCTAGTTCCCAAGGACACAGCTTTAAATCCGATGGAAGGTGATGGACTTTTTTGGTCATAAAAATCCTGAGCAAGGCTTCCTTCAGAAGGGAAGTAAAGCCGGTGGTCCCGTGTCATAGATTTATGGCAGTAAAACAACCTCAATCCTGATAAAGAGCTCTCTGAGCAAAATTTCTGGTCTTTCACATCCACAATAGAATGGGATGCTAAAGTAGTTAAAGTGCATGGTAGTTAAAGAGCATCCATAAATAAACTAAGTTTAATTTAATTTTGATAACAATTCTTGACTCAATAGATTACCAGCATTATGGTATGAAATGATATATGGATTACTGTTAAGAATATGGACAGAATGTGAACTGTTTGTGGATTTAGGGAAGAATTTTGAGGTGCCAGATCCGCCTTCGCTTCTAGTCCTATCCTCTCATAGAGAAGAATTTCTTTCATGTTCACACTAATCCTGTTCGTAAGACTGGGATCTATTATATATAATTGACCATAAGATTATAGGCAATTTGAAGAGATAGCACTTCGAGATGTCAGCTTCGCCGCACCAGAACCAACTGTTTCAGAATCACTCCCGACGAAACAGATTGAGGAAATGGGCCATGGAAAACACTGCAGACTCACCAGCAATCGGAATCTTCACCGCCACTACCAAGAGAGCAGCTCTTCCTGCCCTCCTTCCTGAGCCGGCCCAACCAGCAGCGCCGCAGCTACTAGTCTCACTCCTCAGCAGGAGCTGGGCAACTCTTCGCAGAAGAAGGCCTCTCGGCCTTCTAGGCCAAAGTTGACCTCTTCTGCAACACAGACTGCCACCATCTCGGCTCCTCAAAGGGAATCGAGCACACAGATGCCACCAGCTGCTGGTCCAGTCTCTCCAATGGAAGCGGGCCAGCAACCAACCGCCGTCGCCTCTGCTTCTTCACAAAAACAGAGCCAACCGACGCCACCAGCCGCCTACCCGGCACCTCCAATGGAGCTCAAACGACGCCGGTGCATGTGTAGATGAATGGGCGCCATAGCATCGTCATCTGTGGCATGCCCCGAGATCTCCCAGCACACTTCGTGCTGGAAGCTGCAAGACAACACTGGCGCTCAGCAATACGGGCTTCACATATAATCTCCCCAAGAGGCTCAACGTTGCTGGTGCGCCTGCACCTGGGCGCTGCATCGGACGTCACACTGGCCATTACCTCAGGCCTGCTTTTGCTTGGGCAGATTCTACGGGTAGAGGCCAGCAGAAGAGAACGCCCGGTGCCCTTCCACTGCTGTTGTGCCTTCGGTCACTAAGCGGAGGTTTGCACCGCAACTCCCAGATGCCACTACTGTGGGTCAGCCTCCCTCACAGCAGCCTGCACCCGATGCCGCCATTTCTGCACCACCTGCTATGGGAATACACATTTTACAGGACAGGCGCAATGCTTCCTGTATCCCCGGAGCAGACAACAGCAATCAAGACCTACGACGACACCAGCTACGACAGACAGTAACCCAGCGTATGACCAGTGGCATCACAGATACAGCACTCCATAGACTTCAAGGCCTCCTGTCAGCCATACAGGCAGGAATAAAATACCTCTCTTCACAACTGGTTGAGCTACGCCGTGCAACCTTCACATGTCTCTCAACTGTGGAGGCCAAGCAGCGAACCTGAGCCAGGGTTATCAGCGCACTCTCCAATAGAATCACCAAACTACAAGACGACAACGGGGTGCTCGCATCTGCCCAGCGCAAGCTGGAATGCATCAAGTGCCACCTCGTCGAAACTTCCACCGACAGCAGCAACGACCGACCAATGCGACTGGGTGCCCTTGGGACCTCAGTCGCGGGGATTCGAGAGCTCCAAACGACCACAAACAACGCCATCAACCAGAACTTCAAAGAACTTCATGACCACCTCAAACACCTTCAGGAAGGCTACTGGAAACTTACGTGATGCCACACCCCTCTCAATCCTCTACCTTACCATATAACTCCTATCGAAAATCCAAGTGCCACTAATCCTTCACAATATCACCAAGAATTCCTCTTATCCACACCTTAACTCTGCAATGGGGACAGACTGGCCTGGCCAAGTCTGTCTCCCAGCAAGCAATCCTTACTCCCCTGGTGACCGCCTGCGGCTCAGTCACACCACCACCTCGGAATGCGCAGGTGCTTTAGGCGGTACTGCTGCAAACCTTCTCCTTTCCTACTCCAGTGGAGGAGTTTTTAGTGGGTATGCCAATTCATTGGTGAGTCCCACACTCCCAGTTCCGAATCCCATCAGGGCTGGGGTTAGTGATTAAATCATTTTCTCCTCCACTCGAAGTAAAGAAAGGAAAGGAAAGAAAAGAAAAGAAAAGAAAGAGAAAAAATAGCAATTTATGAGGGGGTATTAAATCTGGTATATACCAGGTGAGTCAGCTGCCCCTAGGTATTCATATCTATGCAACCCGCATTTTATAGACTAATGGAAAACATTGACCCTTTTATCAAACAAACTGTTATTGTAGCTCTGTCCTTCTATTCAATACTATACACAACCACCATTAAGGATTAAAGGCCTGAATGAGCCAAGGAGCCACGAAAGGCTTTAAAAGGATGGCTTTTCATGGATATAATGCTTGCAAGGAGATAGAGGTATGTTTTCCCGAAGAGCGTTTTGGCCGAGTGGATTAGCGCCAGGATGTGGTAAAGCAACGGTTAGCTTCGGAAGTTCGAATCTAATACAAACATCAAATTGTTTTGGTTATTTTTTTTCTTTCTCCTTGCGTTTATTTTCTGTATTTTAGCAAACTAATCTATTTATTTTTGTTATTGGCTCTCTTGTGAGCCAAAGACACAAGAAGTACAATCAGATAATTGTGTATCATGCTTACGATAATAATCTGTACCTATCTGGCATTGTAAACCATGTCACGTAGTTAGCTTTTATTCTTTTGGGCACATATCGACGATATTAAATCTAACAGCATTTGTTTCATGTTTAAACCTTATGTTTCACTTCTTCTACTGACAAAGGATTTGTAAATATGTTAAGTTCATGGTAAACGGAATAATAAATTGTTAAAGAGCGTGGATTTCATCAACGAAGTAAAAGTTCAAAATGACGAGCCCCTTCATCAATGCACATTTATATATGTTGCCAGAAAGACCTTCTTGCATGTTGTAACATGCCCGGTGTAATCTGCCTGCATTCTTCACGTATGAGTGCCCGGAAATGATTTGGGCTTTGCGGTTCTTCTTCTTTAAGGTAGAAAAAACATGGCGAATATTCTATTTTGTGCACACTTATAATGTTATCCAAAATGCTTTTTGTATCATAATATCAAATTATAGGCCAAAAGAGATAAAACAAAAGGTAATAAAAATTTTGAACTTAATACGACGGATTTGAACCCGCACTAAAGTGGTAAAGCAACTATGATAATAGCATTCGGCCAGTGCTATGTTGCAAGTTGGGGTTCCTATATGAATTAATAATAGCAAAACTCAACCCCACCTCAAATGTTGACATGCTTTTTGCAACTTCATACAGCTTTTGGAGTCATTTTGGTAACTTTAACTGAAATAAACAAACTGCATCAGCCATTTCAATTACTGTATGAACTGAAATATGCCATAGTTCGTGACAGAAGAGAAATTATCTACCTAATGCTTAGCATTTTTTGACAAGGTTGTACAACAAACCTTTGTTGGCTGACGGCTTAAATCCAATTGGTCGCACTGCTAGATCTTCCATTTTGTTTTCAAATAATTTTGTCAACCGATGCATGTGATAAGTTGTTCCTTCAGAGGCATTTTCAAAGGTGTGTATCAATGTATGCTAAAGCATAAAAGTTTGTAAAATCAGCTTAAAGTGCCACTGAAGCTCCCAATGTCAGGGTGGGATGTTTTTGGCATCAACATACATAACGATAGCATTCTCCCATAAAATACTTATGCACTGAATTATCTATCCCTCCTCTATAAAGTGTTATACAAATCAGCCTTTAAAGGAATTCAGAAAGGCGTAAGTCACATATGTTGCTTAGCACCTTGCATAAATTCAAAAATATATAGGGGCAGCTGACTCGCCTGGTATATATGAATCTGCCCCTGAATCTTGAAACAGTAAGAGCCTACTCCAGGGATATGATTGTGGTTAGCAGAAAAGGAGGCAAATGCCATTGCACTATTATATTACTTTATATGTTTCATGAAGTTTCATTTAACATGAAATCCTTAAGATTATTGTTTATCTGCAGCTGCAGAAAATGAAGCAAACCATTATGGCAACATGAATTGAAATGTCCATTCCAATTCCATTTTTAAAATGCCTTGTATCACGTTGCATATTTTATTTAGCAGATCTACACAGAACTCTGCAATAGAATTTTCAATACTGTTTACGCCTAATGGACTTACATCTCTTTCACAAATATCTTGTATCCTCATTCAATTTCTGACTTTTGTTGCTGAAGAATCCCTTAGCACTGTACCATGCCATCTTGGATGTCCTAAACAATGACTCATTATTAAACAAACCAATATAACACAACGAACAGAACAAAATAATACAACACATTTATGCTTGTAACACTATCTTTTGTTTTTAGGGATAAACATTTGGTGAAATGATTACCAATGCTGTGATCAACATATCAGTTAGAATTTAATATTTTTGCAACACTCTAGAGATTGAGCAGCTTTGATTGCTATGCTACTCTTAGTTTGGACTCTCAAGATTAGAAAATAAAGCATATAAACCAATATAACAAAATGATCAGAACAAAATAATTTAGTTTTAAGCTTGTGGCAACATCATCTTTTTAGGTAAACATTTGGTGACATGCTTACCAACACTGTGCTCAATGTATCAGTGGTAAAATACCTACTTTCTTCTGTTTGACTGCAACAGATGTAGGTGCTATGAGCTTAAAACATCCAATAGTTGTAAAAATTGATGCATGTTTTGCAATAGCACAATGAACAGAACAAAATAATTTAGTTTTAAGCGCATATTTAGTTTAAACCTTGTGGCACCATCTTCCTTTTAGTGGGTAAACATTTGGTAAAATTGTAACCAAAGCTGTGATCAACATATACTTATAACAGCCAATTCTTGTGAAATCGATGCACATTTTATAAATATTTTGGCAATTAATGAAGTAATTTTAGAATTTAATATTTTGGGACATTGTAAAGACCAAGAATTTTTTATTGGTATGCTACACTTAGCCAGTAATTTCAGGATTAATGTATAATTTCGTGTACAGCTCCAAAATATATGCATACAGATTATTCAATCTTTCGGACCATAATTATTTCAAAAGATCTTTAAATTTTTGAGATTCGAGAATGTAGAAAATAAATAACTATTAACTTTCCTCCTATTTTATGAATACTGAGAGTAGGAAAATTTTGGACTATTATGTATAACATAGGAGTCTTTCTGAAATCAAAGTTCTAATCTTCTTGATGGCTGCAGTGTTTAAATATGTAGAAAGTACAAGTGGGAGAGGGGATAAGGGTAATGAAATTACTGAAAACACTATTTAAAAAAAAATCTAAGAAAGGCTATGTAAGAGCACTGTTTTCTATGACCTCAGTTTAAACCTACGTTCATCACATAACAACTATCACCATTGCAACTGCTACAGCTACCATCTTCATTGCATGAGTGAGTTAATGTATGTAATTTTAAATTGTAAACCCTTTGATTGAATTGATAATACTTACTGTTACTTGTCAGATATGCTTCAGGAAGCTGACTTGACCACCTAGGTGCATACATTGGCTTCAAATTAGGAAACAGTTGACTGTTACTTATTATATTTAATGATGGTGGAGGCTGGATAGTTGGTGGTGGACCCCTTCCAGAGTTCATATGTGGAGAACCTCTACTCAAAGGATCCTCACAGATGTTAGGCAGGTAAGGTGGTGCACCCATGGTAGAAACTCCTGTAAATTAAAAACTATTTATACCATCACTGGAATAAAAAGCAGAAAGATGAAATATTTCAAGTAGCAGAGAACCTAACTTTAAACCTGACAAAATAATAAAAAAGAGGATACAATAAGAATGAATAAACAAACATTAGAAGATACTGCAGAATCTTGTCCTGTCATTCTCAGAATTATCCTTTTTCTATATTTATTGCTCTAGTTATGCAGTTCCAAAATATTTCCTTTTATAACATGTGTTATTAAAATCCATGTTTATTTTTCGCTGATTTATTTTCCTATATCATTTTGTTTGGAAATTTTATTTACAACTATTTAGCACAGGTAGGGCTGAAAATTGTGCAATTGGTTAAAAAAAAATGAGTAGGAAAATGCAGGAAGGAACAAAGGTCACTGCTACAATGTTTCTGTAGCATCTGTCATTTCAGTTTCATGAGTTGTTCAACTTGCTGTGACAGCTATAGAATGCAATGGTAGAATAGTGTTTTAGACCACACAACAGCTATGGTTATTAGCTACCAAGCTAGAATGTAAAACCAGTAGCAGCAGCACTGTCTGCCAAGATGATAACAATTATCCATGTGAAGACCAAGCCCAAATCAGATCTGCTACCAGTTTCATTTTCACATGTACAAGATCGTCCAACAGCTAAAGCAGTGCCAAGTTTACAAAATGTATTGATGCAATGAGCTAATGAAACTGAATGAGCATTTGATGATACACATGGCTGTGACAGTAGCAAGCAGCAAGAAAATGGTTGCAACAGTTAGAAAACAGTAAATATCAAGGTTACCTTTACCAAAGAATGGAAGGAGGATGAACAGAAATGTAATTTTTGAACATGCATTATTCTCCTGCTTTCATTGGCCTTTTTACCTGCTCCCTTTAAAAATGATGAATCAAAACTCAATTGCACTACACATTAATAAGTTTTATTTCCTCAGAAAAAACAATGCTATATTCTGCTTTAACTAGATATCGTTTCCTATAGTATAATTCAGTGCATGTTTTTTCTGACAATGACTGGGTAATGCTATGTTGAAAATAAGTGCAGATCTTATACCAGGAATGAAATGCAGCCACTTTTATTTGTCATTTTTGGCATGCTTTTAATTTTTACTCAAATAGAGTATTTTTTGCAGTTTATAAGAAGTTATGAAGTAATTTTAGGTTTAAAATGCAGATTTTTGTCTCTTTTGCTAGTTTTAATCCATTTCTTTTGAAATGTTGTATTTGTGTTAGTATCAATTTTAAGGCTTTTCCCATTTAAGCATCTTAACCTAAGTGGTTAAGCACCATTTAACTTCATTTTGGAAATTATGAGAATCTTCTTCAACTGGATATATTTTACTTCATACTTAGACTGGTCCGACTAAAAAGTATCTTGCTGTTAACTTGTATAAAGCCAAGGATGTGAAAGTGTGGAGAAAGCAATGACCTGTGGTAAGGCTACCTGCTGTTGTCTCAATGTCTTACGAAGAAGTCATACAGTAGTTGGTCACATCCATTTTATATTTTTGTAGATAATTATAAGTTTCTCATAGCCAGTATGTGAGTAGAGTTACATTTTTAACTTCAACATATAAAAAGTGAAACCAAGTACACTTCTGTGAAATTATGCAATTTGTTTCCAAGTATGGCAACACTGTATTTTCAAATGAAGCAGTATTCTGTATATTAAAATAGTAGCAGAGAAAAGTTTCATCATTGAATAACAAGTAAACAAGGAGAAACACAAATTCAGACTAGAAGCACAAGGAAAATGAAAAATGCAACAGATGTGTTAGGACAGTGCAGTACAAACTCAGTGAACTCACAGTTTTATGAAGGTTTGTGTGAACCTGTGTTTTAACGAATTGAATACTTATGCATTTTAAGGTTTTCTAGACAAATATGCTACAAAATCTATACCAGGTGAGTCAACTATGAGAAGGAAATATCTAACAGTGTTAGATAGTTAGACAAGATGATAAGGGAAATAAGTATGAAACTGGACAAGAAAAGCATCTGGGTGTAAATGGATGAGATTGCAGGTACTATGGATAAATATGTTGTGAATATAATTGTTAGGCAAATGAAGAAAACTGTAATGATATTTTGTTCTAAATTTTTTAAGTATTGATGAAAAGCATACTATTCTACAATAAGCAAACTATTTGACAAAACAGTGAATAGTCTTTAACCTAATGCTGTTAAGCATGATTCTGTGGTATTATTTGTCTCAGAACTGTAAGTATATGATTAAAGCAGTGAACTCTCTTACAGCACTGTCCTCAAAAATGGTACATGTAGGTAATCTGCTTGGGATACGCTTGCCACACAGTTGCACAGGAAATCAGAGATTACTTTTCTGATGCGGATAGGCTAATTAATGAAAAAAATTCTGAAATTGCCATTTTATGTGAAAAAATTCAAAGAAAAAGTCACTGAGACTCCTCTTTTACCTGCTCCAGTGTTCAACAGGTGAGAAATCTGGACGGTTGCCTGTAATTATTACATCATTCTGAAAGTAATGCCTGCTATTTATTTTCATGGAAGCTACAACAGATACAGAAAGCACAATAACACAGTTAAATAGAGCAAGATCTATATACTGTTATTTTTCCATATAATCACCATCATTCATTATGCACTTTTGCCAACGATGAACAAGAGTCTGCATGCCACGCTCGTAAAAATCTGAACCAGCTGAGGCTAGCCACTGCCTTGGTTAGCTGTATCTTGAATTTCTTCTTTGTTGGAGAAGTCGGATGTCACCACTCAATGGGCTGTCATTTAGATTCTGGCTCACAGTGGTGATACCACGTCTCATCTCCTGTGATGATGTTCGGAAAATTGTCAGCTTCAGCTTCGTATTTGCGAGAGAACAAATTGTATATGTTTTGAGCCCCACGTATGGGAGCCAATTTGAAGTAAAATGTTTCTTACGTAATTTGTGTAGCGTAAGTTATTAGAACTTGGAGATCTTATATTGTTTACTTCATGTGAGTGGAAGCCATCTTATGACGTCATTCATTTGTTTGGTTTGTAGCTCCATCTGGCGTTAGCAATTTGCATCAGTTTTTTAAATAATTCATTTTAAATGTCCTCCGGCTAGCTGTTTGGGTCGAACATGTATCTCTATACAGGTTGTGAAGCGGAAAGGAATCTTTTATTCAAAAATTACACTTAATGAAGAAATTTGTTTTATAATTTTTATTGTCGAACACGTTCACTAACACTTTTACATATTGATCTGGATACTCGCCAAACTGAAACTGTTTGTAATAACTTCTTACTTATCACTTTTAACTCACGTACTTCAACTTTGTGTATATTTAACTGTATAATACTTTAGATCTTTAATAATTTTTGCTGCGCGTAACTTGACAAACTGAAGGACTGACTGACGACGTGTAATGTGCTAGGAATTTTTGATAAACTGGGGGCGATCGACCTCGGACTTGGCTTTATATACTCCCACTCCTCGACATGCCTAAAGATTATATATGAACTGCTATTGGGTAATAAAACGCGTCAACATTAGCGTCTATTTTAATATCCAATGAAAACCACGAATACATATTGCTTTTAGGGAAACATTCTAGAAGGTTCTACCGAAAACGCGCGAAACATTACGTAACTTCCTTGTTCCCAGTAATGATAAACAGCTCACCCCCTCGCTGCATTATTGCGCTATTGTTGACAGTTTCAGTAAAGCCGTATAAACTTATTTCCCAATAATAATTACAATTAATAAACATCTGAAATCAATGTCACATAAAAATGCATATTCATATTACAATCATTATTTACATTTAAGTAATTTGTGGTACAAATTACCGCATCATATGCCCCACTAGAAACATAATTATAAATATTTACAACTTGTTTGGAAATTTTATAATTGTGTTTTTAGTCTCCTAAATCTTGGAACACACGCTATCACTTTCACTTAACACTTCACACGCATTTAACACACGACATATGTTTTATCTCGCCACTACTTACTGGCTCTGGTTTAATTTGTTTTGACATTAATCTGACGTTACAAAAATTTTTTTTTTTATAGCAAATACTTTACCCTAAATTATTTAATTACTGTTACCAAATTGTTTACTTTCTTAAGTTGTTGACAAAAATTTATACATTTAAGATTTTTGTAATTATTATACATATTTACCAAAATATTCACCCTCTACACAAATATTTACATCTCTTAAATCTAGACAATGTTTCACCTTTTCTGTTTGCTACATAAATATTTGTTTTTTTTTTTTTTATTATCATTATTTTTTTACCCATTTTTGTTGTTTTGTACTTTATTTTGACAATACTCTTGGAATTGTATTTACGTACTTTTAATTTAATATCATATTAAGTTTCAATCTTTGCATTCTTAATTTTCAAATATTGTTACAGTTACTAAAAATTTAATTTTTTTTTTTTTTTTTTTTTTAATTTATTTCTCTTTTCAAATGACATATAAATAATTAACCCTCTTACGTTCCAATACATTGCTCTGCATTTCGTCTTTAACTATCCAGCATTTACTTTACATCTCATTGCTATTTACCCTCCTGGATCAAATTGTGTGTGGCTAAACATTACTCGTAGCCGTATCCTAATCTTCAAATTTTTGTTCATGAATAACCTCTTAAAGTATTCATATGAAATTCATCACATGATAACATTTGAAAACAATCTACAGTTTCTTGAACAACACATCTTTTAACAACTTTCATTTTCAATTCTTTTACTATCTCTTTAATTTGAAAGTACTCTAACAAATCTGTACTAAACTGTACTGGACTGGAGTTTTCATTTTGAACATCTTGGTACAATTTATTTCTTTGCATTTCTGATTCTTTTTGTATTTCTGATATTTCCGCTCTGAAATTAACTTGCGCCTCATTTACATCTACATTCATAACCTCTTTCCTCTCTCTTATCTCACTTGAAATACTACTCATTTGACTTCCTAACTCTGTACATTCTACATTAACCTCACTTTTAGTATTAACCTCACTTTCTTTGTTACCTATTTCCTTGCTTATGTCTAGCATTTTCTTTGAAATTTCTCCTGTCTCACTTGCTATTACTTCCTCATTTTCATCTCTCATTTCTGGCATACTAATATCTAGCTTCGTAACTTTCTTTTCAATTTCTTCCCTGCTTTTATCTACTTTTTGCTCTAATATCTCATTACTCCTACCAATATCTTTTCTGTTTTGTTCAAAGCTCCTACGAATATCTTCCCTCAATTCCATATTATTCTTTTCCATATTCTGAGTTAGTTTTTGTTCTAATTTCTCACTATTCTTTTCCATATCTTCCCTGTTTTGATCTATTTTCTTACTAAAATCTTCCCTCAATTCTTTCTTATTCTTTTCCATATCTTCCCTTAATTCTTCCCTCAATTCCCTCTTATTCTTTTCCATATTCTCATTAATCTTTTTCAGCATCTCCATAATCATTCTAGTATCAGAATTAATATTTCCTGCTATTATATTCTCACTTCCTGCACTAACATTTCCTCCCTCCAATACTATATCGATTGAGCTTTTTTTTGTAACCTGTATTGAGTTACAGCTAACTGTTACACTATCCCCTTCCATCATTGTTTCTTCAATATTACTAGTAGCCATTGTTTTTGTTTTCTAAAAAAAATATTACAATACTCTGACCTTTATGATGCTGTCTGTTGCTGTTACTTTGATGTCCAGCTTCCTGCCCCATTCTCCTATGTTTGTATGTCGCTTCTGCGTTGTGTTGTGATGAATCTACGTCGTCTTGTTGTTTTGTAGTTAAATTACCCTGTTGCCTTGTAATCTCGGACTTACGATGTCCAATCATCCATGTAGTCTGTCGTCCCTTTTGTTGTTTCTGGAATCTGCGTCTTGTAGATCATTTCACTGCTGCATTCGTTCCACATCCTGGTTAATTCTGCTACTTTCCTGGTTAATTCTGCTACTTCCTGGTTATTCTGATCCTTTCCTGGTCACTCTGCCCCACGTTCTGGGTGCCAATTTGCGATAGTTATTATGTTGACGTAATATTGGTATTTGTTAGCCCCACGTTGGTGCGGCCAATTTGCGATAGTACTAATTGTATATGTTTTGAACCCCACGTATGGGAGCCAATTTGAAGTAAAATGTTTCTTACGTAATTTGTGTAGCGTAAGTTATTAGAACTTGGAGATCTTATATTGTTTACTTCATGTGAGTGGAAGCCATCTTATGACGTCATTCATTTGTTTGGTTTGTAGCTCCATCTGGCGTTAGCAATTTGCATCAGTTTTTTAAATAATTCATTTTAAATGTCCTCCGGCTAGCTGTTTGGGTCGAACATGTATCTCTATACAGGTTGTGAAGCGGAAAGGAATCTTTTATTCAAAAATTACACTTAATGAAGAAATTTGTTTTATAATTTTTATTGTCGAACACGTTCACTAACACTTTTACATATTGATCTGGATACTCGCCAAACTGAAACTGTTTGTAATAACTTCTTACTTATCACTTTTAACTCACGTACTTCAACTTTGTGTATATTTAACTGTATAATACTTTAGATCTTTAATAATTTTTGCTGCGTGTAACTTGATGAACTGAAGGACTGACTGACGACATGTAATGTGCTAGGAATTTTTGATAAACTGGGGGCGATCGACCTCGGACTTGGCTTTATATACTCCCACTCCTCGACATGCCTAAAGATTATATATGAACTGCTATTGGGTAATAAAACGCGCCAACATTAGCGTCTATTTTAATATCCAATGAAAACCACGAATACATATTGCTTTTAGGGAAACATTCTAGAAGGTTCTACCGAAAACGCGCGAAACATTACGTAACTTCCTTGTTCCCAGTAATGATAAACAGCTCACCCCCTCGCTGCATTATTGCGCTATTGTTGACAGTTTCAGTAAAGCCGTATAAACTTATTTCCCAATAATAATTACAATTAATAAACATCTGAAATCAATGTCACATAAAAATGCATATTCATATTACAATCATTATTTACATTTAAGTAATTTGTGGTACAAATTACCGCATCATATTGGACCAGCAGGTCCCAACAAATTTCCATTCTACGAGTTTTTTTGGTCTTGTGAAAGCATCTGCGGGACCCATCCTGCACACACTTTGCAATAATTAAGGTTGCAGAACATCTTGTCTAAGGTATTACAGCTGACATTCAGCTCTACACACAATTCCTTAGTTGTAATCTGCCGATTATTAGGGATGAGTTGACCGAGATGCTGTTCAATATTTGCTGTGACAGCTGAGCAGGGTTGACCAGGGCATGGCTTGTCCTGCACATCCTTTTCACCACTTCTGAAACGCTGTACTCATCGCCTCACATTACTCACATCTACTGTATCATCTCCATACACCTTTAGCAAGCGTCAATGGATTTCAATTGGCACAATTTGTTCAGTGGTAAGAAATTCAATCACACATCTCTGTTTTGTATGCATCTCGATGTCAGTAGCCATTTTGGAATGCTCCCCTGCTGCTGCTATCCGTCACAGGCAGCGAAACTAACAGACACTAGGGGGAAAGTTCAACAATTAATACTACATCAACATAACTGGCTCAGACACTCAAAGGCAACACAAAAAATTGAGAGGCATTACTTTCGAATTGACCTTGTTTTATATTGTGAGCATTTTGATATTGTGAAAAAAAACTCATCAATTCATTTTACAATGACAGTGCAGTGACATCTGTTAAAATTCCCCAAGAACTAATCTCCAACTCAGAATTCAAAGGCAAACTGGCCTACATAAACTCAAATTTTGGATTGCTGCCAGGTGTTATTATGTCCCTAGAACAACATGTTCACCATTTATCAAAATAAATAGCCTTGGTGAAGTCAGCAAAAGTAATTATGTACTGCAACAGCTAAAATTGGTGAACTGTACTTCATAAAATATAAACGGTATTGAAGGTAAACAGTGGTTTTTGACATAGAACTGGTTCTACAATCTGCCGATAGAGCTATTTACCAGATTTCTTAATGATTGGTATTCTACAATTTCTGCATAGCACTACTCGGAAGCTATTCTTAATAATGGATGAAAAATTCAGATATTCATACCAATGGAACATCTTACTTCCTTAAACTCTTCCCAATAGTCCTCGCAAGTATGTTCTTTTATAACTCCAATATATTCATATTGTAATACACATGCTTTAGCCAATTATTAGTGTTTTATTAATTTATGAATTGAAATTATAAGTGTTTTATAGTCCATGTCTGCCACAAAGACTTGGTCTTTTGAATCATGAAAGAATTATCAAAATTAGTTGAAGTGTTTTTAAGTGTGATTTACCACATACACATAACATGGTTGGGAAAGGAAGAGGTAACAGAGATAGCAGGTTTTAAGTTTCTAGAGAAAAAGAGGAAAAAATGTGATAGGGGAAGAGCATCAGGAGGAGTAGGCCTGTTTGTAAAGAACGATATGGAAACAGCTACTGAAATAGAAAAAAATGGAGAATAGAGGTTCACATACACATAAATAACTAATTTTCTCCCTTTATAGTACTACAATAGTACTAATATACATATTTTATATATATTATTATAGATTTCAGCTGAGCAAAGGGAGCATAAGGAAATTAGGAATACATCAGCAAATAGTCACCAACACAGATGTGAGGTTATGTGAACTCTGGTGCAATTGTCTCCCAACAATTTTTTCCCTCTCCAGGTTACCGCTACAGATCTTTTATTCTTGTACAATCCTATATGTTTCTATGAGGTTTAACAGTTTTTCACAGTCATAAGTGAAATTTTGAGCCCTCCTTTGCTTTATCACTTCCTTTTTATTCTAAAATGATGGCAAAGGAAACAATATGAGAAACACTAACTTTCATTTTGTTTGTTATTGTCTGCTTTGCAAGGTAATTCTCACTTGTTTTCTAGCTTATGAATTCCCCAATGGTGCCATTTCCATCAAATTCAGAATGGTAAACTTTAACATACCTATAGGATTGTTATGCAGAGGAAGTCATAAGATTGTAGAACGAGAGCGTTGCTTATTGGCCAGAAAAGTTTATTTCTAGAGTAACTATAGGCAAGCTTATTGGGACATTGTAAAACTGGCCCATAAAGTGCAAGATTAGCGATGTGCTGTCTAGGAACATTTACTCCCTTGAAGGTTTGGAAGAAGAGCTAGAACATGGGACTGTATGCTGTTATAAGTTTGTGCCTGTGTCTTCAGCAAATGTTAAAAGGAGCTTTTCAATGTATTAAGGCCAATGTTTTACATTTAATCATCTAAGGAAGATGTTCATAATCTAATGTAATTAAATACTGAGGAATAAATTATTGTTTGAGAGGTTAAAAATGAAGATAATTTTTGTATGTGCTTATTCTTTTTTGATAATTTTACATCATATTTTTTTCTTTCTTTTTCTTTCTTAAAGCAATATTTTTAAGGTCATTAAAATTCAGCTCCTAGTAATAAGTGTAAACATGTGCAACAAAACTCAGTAACCCTAGTTCCTATTAATAACTCTTATGATTAAACTACAATTAATGGCACATTTTTCAGGAGACAGCACTTGATTTGACTATCATAGTCAAGAAGACAGAACAAAATGCTATTCTTAGAGAGTGAAATTTTGTTGATTTATGCACTTACCGACATCCCTGAGCTGATGTCGATTGGAAGACTCATCATCATCACTACTATGACTGGAGGCCAGCTCCAGGCTACGCCCATCAACAGATACTTCTGAGTCTGAATCTGATTCCTGGCGACAAGGTCTTGTTGGACTTTCCTCTGACACTAAGAAGATAAAGTTAATTATAATCACTTTCTTTTTTTTTTTCTCTTTCTTTCTTTCTTTTCTTTCATATTTCATGGTAAATGTGCTATTGTTGCACTGGGCATTAAAGGCAAATGAGACTTATATTTTCTTTTTTTGTTGTACATACACATTGATGAACTTTGGTTTAAGAATAGTTAGTTCATTAAATGCAATGTAACATTATAATGCATTTTTTATCAGAAAGAAGCTTTATTAGTTGCTGTTTATTTGATGAGATATAGATTGATGCACCCATTCCTTATAATATAATTTTATGCAATTCAGAGTGATAGATAATCTAACAGCATTATTTCTGATTCCTGTCCAGAAATATGATGATATGTTTGGAATGGTGTGCTGTAAAACAAAAACTATTAACATAACATACTTTTGAATTGAACTAATATTCCATGCACCATTTATTACTAGTAACTAGTACTTACCTAGGAAGTGTTTTGTTAGGACCTTCCAGGCAAACATGCGTTCTAGGTAAATAGTAATAAATGGAGCATGGAGTATTAGTTTGACTCAAAATTGTATTAATTTTGTGCTTCATTGTACCATAAGTCCATACATATCAAGAAAATTATTAAAGTGTTGAAGCACAAGCCTGAACTAGATCCAGGTGATGTGATATGTTCATTAGGCATATACGCAAGTGCTACTTGGCATGTATTTCTTAAGATCTATGAATAAATTTGAAAAATAGCAATTGCTGATGCATGACAGAGCTTAGAGATTCAGTCATGTTCACAATTTTCTGGTCATTTCTAGAAGGTATACTAGAGTGAATGGATTTTTCACTTCCAGTTTTTAGCATACGCTTAAAAACTGACTCATTCAAATCATTCATTTAACATTTTAGTTTCACAGTTCACATAACATAGTACTAGAACTGTTGTTCTTCAAAAGGTAGTATAAAATTAAAATAAAATTGAGTTTTTAGTGTCCCATTCTATATTGGGCATGAAAGACCGGTAATTTTGCTCAGAGGCCTCTTTATCGGGCTTGAAGTTCTTTTACGTGCCGTAAATCTACGACACAGGAAGGAAGAAAAGGTAGTGGGGATTTATGTTGTTACCCTGCAGGATCCAATTACAATTCCAACTCTACTGACGTTAGAATATTGCAGAGTAGCATGATTAAGGATTACAAGGCACTGGCACATGGTACATATTATATTCTTCTGAGAATTTCAAACTTGTTGATTCAATAATAATACCTGGTAATGCATATGGTAACTGATGCCGATATTTAATTAGCATTTTCAAGATTATCTGCAGTAGGTTTCACAATTTTAAAATGATCATTAGCAACACAACAGTGAGCTACTTTATTTTCTTACTTGAGTACTTACCTTCCCTGTGTTTATGCAGAGAAGAATCAAAGCCACGAACATATGAAGGCATATCACTTGTAGAATTATAATTGCTAGTGCTTGTTGATGTGTGGCGAAGTTGCGTGTCACTTCTATAAGGACTACTACTTGTCTTGGTAGTGGAGCGACTAGTTGTGCTTGAAGTTGAAATTCCAATATGACGACGCACTGGATCTCCTGCACTCCCACCACTGTGATAAGCAAGTGCTGATCTCTGAAAATAAATTTATACTTAGTGAAAAATGTTACTATTGCCCAACTGTTACTTGTTTACAATGGAATGTATGATATTGTTTTATCTTATCATTATGAAAGTAATGGTCAAAGAAGTTTAAATAAAATGCCCCTATAATTTGGCAATATATACGCATGTTCTTAACTCAGAACTGTAACCTTAAACTCAATAAATGCAGATTCAGCAATATTTTTGCATTATTGCAGCTCTAGTAGAGCATGTTCTTCAAGACTGTCATGTGTCATATTTCTGAGATGCATGTAAGCTTATAGTAGTATTAAAAAATGTTTATGAAAGGGATGCTCAGGTACAGCCTCTAGTTTTTGAGGTGACTTTAGGCATTAATTGCATTTGTCAACAGTTGCAAACTCAGTATTGCTAAATGACAGTCTGTAATCTGCATTATTTTGTACCAGCTGTTATGGGTTTTTCACATAGTTTGTGTACTACCCTAAAGGAATTAATCTGTTAATCCAACTGTCTAAAAGGCAATGCAGTAAATTTTCTTCCTCAGTCTTGTGTTTCAGAAAGATAATTAGATCAGAATCACAATAATCATTCTCTATTCATTAAATTTACAAAAATTTCATTTTAAAATTCAATAAAAAGTAGTTCCTTGAGAGCTTAAGGAACATCTACAGTTCTTCCCAAATGAATGTTTGCTTTAAAATCACTGAAATACATTTAACATGGAAAAGCAGAATCAGACTGAAAAATTCAATGCCGTAGCCAGATTTGAACCACAGATCTTGGTACATGCTGCTACTCATAACCATCTGTGCTACCATGGTAACATAACAGCAAGACACTAAATTCTCAAAATGACTCATCGACACAGAGAGTAAATGATAAGTTGAAGATCTGTGATTCTAATCCTGGCTATGGTATCGAAAATACCTTTCCAACTTTAGTTACCCGCTGCAGGTGGGAAAGAATAATTAATTACATTTAACATATTCATCACAACAATATCTTTTATCTTTGTTGTTAATAAAATTGAGCATTTAACATGCTAAAAGATAAAATATTTCATGAAGTAAAGCTTCAATGTTAAACATCCAAACATAGTGTGGCATCATAAAATGCTTCATGGTACACAATCATGAAGACAGTGACATAACACACTGCCATCTTCATTTTCTGCAGACAACCTTTGTGATGCTATCACCCATTGTACTTAAAGCCCGAACGTAACAGGTTGCAACTTCTTCCAGTTACCTTTTAGTGAAGAATAACTGCAGGGGAGATGGTTTCTGAGTCTTAAAGATGCTTAGCCCCCCTGAGGACAATAAGTGGTCACAGTGCTTCCAGTCTTATTATAGAAAGATGATCAGTGTATAGAGATTGAGGGGAAATATTTGAGAAAATGTGGAGGTAAGTTTCAAATTTTTCATTAATATAAGAATTGTCTGTGTTGGGAAACATTGAGTGTTCCTTCTTATACAGAACTATCAACAGCACATTAAATACAAAGGAATCAGACAAAAGTGCATATACTTACAGAATGCTGGTGAGCACTAGGTCCTCCCTGATGACTATGGCTGCTAACTCCACCAGTTGTTACTTCTGAAGAATCCAAAGGAACTTTCTTCCCAAGGCACTTGAGTAGGGATACATATAAATTTCTTCTTACTCGAGTGTTTAAGAAGCAGTAACCAACAAGGGCAAATAATGCATGTGTCAGCACTGCCACTGACAGAAGGTATGACAGTATTGGGAATCTCTCACTAACAGACAATACTGCTAACACCCATGCCATACCAAGAAGAGGTAAAGAAACTACTGATAACCACAACAGAGTTCTGAAAGGAAAGAAAAGAATTGATATATTTTAACAATCTGCTCTGAGTTAAGCAGTAAGCAGTCAAACAGATAACTAAAATTGTAACAATTCAAAGTCATAGTTAAACAAAAAATAGTGGACAGGGCCATTCATTTCATTCATTGATTAAAAACCTCCATTCTAATGCATTCCCAGGAAACCAGCATATCTTACAATCTAGCCATAATCTCCCTTACCCCAAAGTTTTCATGACTGAGACAGGCAATGAGAATGCCTATATTAAAACATTAACACTTATAAACTAATTCCTCCTGAACTAACAAAACAAAAAAGGATCACGTGCTTCACATAAAAGAGTTGGCAAAATATAAAATTAATGCAGAAGAAACACATAAGAGGATGGCGAGTGGCACTGGTAAATAACTGTCACCCTTGATATGCGTCTTCCTAGCAATGCAAACTGACTGAACTCTTCTATATCTAGCAGAGGTCAACATTGCAACAGCCAACTATTACTGTTAAAAGCACTACATTAAAAATTGGCAGAACAATTTCATTTGCTCTAGAATGTACTAGTTCCGTTCACATCTAAGGCTAGCAGTACTGATACCTTTCCTCTCTGTCTTTAACATCATAAAATTTAAAGCCTTTAAGCACTAAAAGTTTTACTTCCAGCTAATTTGTAGGATAAGCCATTTGCAAATGAAGGAATTAAATTTCCACAATTTCATTCAACTTTCCAACTCTTTCCTATAATGACCAATATGGAAGCAATAAAAGGATAGTTGTCTTACTCTGGCATTGATATATCAAGAACTTTCATGTTGGGGCATACAACATAAGTTTAAACATTTCATAAGTCTTTGGTAACTTTATATTATATTCAACAAAATATTAGAGGTTTAAAAATATATATATTGTAATAGAAGAAAGAGCAACATGAAAACTGCAAATCTAAAATAGGCCATTATTTGTGTTATTTCCAGTATATTATTTGAATAATGATGCTCACTAACATTTGAAGAACAACTGCATCCTCATTGAATACTTGATTACTCTGTCACAAAAGTCAAGACTGGTATCCATTTCGAGTGTTAGCATACTAATATCATAAATTAATAAGATATAGTGTCCTCATTATTCTCAATTAACTTTCAGCATATCTTCTAGTTACAGATTAGGCCTGTGTAATTATGCACTCCCTCAGATTTATTGCCTAGTTTTATTGGCAAGGGGAGTTCAAGTGGAAAAAATTCAGTAACTATCTGGAGAGAGAAAATAATTAAGTGCTTTCATTGTCATTTGATAGTAAACAGCAACATTTTTTTTTCTTTCTTTTTCTTTTATTTTTGGGAGGGGGGGGGGGAAAGGTGGTTATGAAAAAGAGCTATCTTCAGCACTATTGGGAAATTGATACTTGCTAAAGACCAAGGGCTTTACTTCTCTCTTTCTTTTTTTTAAGATGCATTCACAGGGATATTGCCGTTCCATTCAAACAGTAATATGCAGAAAATAACTGAAATTATGTCACTGATCATGTCTCATGTTTGAGCTAAATAACAATTAAATGGATATTTTTTTCCTCCCTTCACTGGAATTTGAAATAAATTTGCATTTCATTACAGCTTTTTGATAAAAAATAATTAAATTGTACAATTTGGTATCCAAATTATCATTTTAAGATAATAGTTTTTGACCTCTAGCAAGAGAACCACTCTATACATCATACAGCAGATAGCTATTGAGGTGTAAAATATATAACACTGAACACTGAATACATATCATTAGCTTCAACTTTCGTCACCATTTCTAAAAGTCATCATCTTTTTTTTTAAACTAACATGTAAAATATTGCATAGGCAACGTACAAAAACAGTTTGAAAATTGGAACAATCACTGTCCATCTTGTTTGTATTTGCAATTCCGTTCATGCTATAAGCAAATGAGAACCTTACTGATTAACAAACTTTAATATCCATGTTGTCACTTCATACTGGTACAGCAACACACCCTCAGTAAAATGTAAATGCAAACAGCATGAAAGAGGAAACATGCAATATTTTGAGAAAATAGCTTAATGAAATGCATGGAAATTCTGGCACAGTTCTACAGGTACAATATAAAATTATTTTACCTCAAATTTCCAAAGCCCATTACATGGTCCTTTAATGTAAAAGCTGCTCTTACAGACATTATAAGTACTCCAAGATTTAATAGCACTGTTACACATATTGGACCAATAAGGCTCCACACAACAGACTCATAAATGGATAGCCAGCAGCTGAAATCAAAGAAAGTGAATTGTAGTAACATAAGAAGTACTTGCAGAATATTAATTTTAAATAAGCAGAAAAATAGTCAAAAGTGACTACACAAAAATTTAAAGAAAGCATTCATTTGAGAACATGGGCTAACAAAAATCAAGAACAAAGGATTTACTTTTGCTCCAGCCACCAGTGACTACCATCATAAAATGCTGCAGTAATTTGCAGCAAAATTTTACATTATTAGTATGCCTACATAAATTTCAGTCAAAAGATAGTCAAAAGAAGATTAAAATATAAATATTTATATTTTAATACTTACAAATAGAAGTTTCCATATTGATCAGCACGTACCCCTACTGCTAAGCCTACTGCTACAGCAGGTAATCCGTAACCAATTGTGTAATAGAACCTCATCGGCCCATGGTTAATATCCCTCATTTCAGTCAACATTCGATAAAGATGTATTGAATCCACCAATGTCCACATAAAAGCAGTCAGCCAGAGGTAATGTAGACACATGGCTGAAAGCTTACATGGGAACTGAAAATATAAAACTCTTGTTGAAGTCTCAGAAAATTAAAACGTTTCTACTGATTCCACAATTTCTATTACTACAAGATAATATTGACCATAAACAGTACCACTGTTTAATTTTTAATTTAAAATTGAAGGGTACAAAAGCAAACTTAATTTACTTTGTAACCTTCAATTTTACAATGCAGCTAAGGCTCTCAAAATATGATGTAATTTTATAGCTATGGAACACAACAGGTCCATTCAATCTGCGCCTCCCTTTGAAGCTATAACATTTCTGGTAAATACTGCATATGTATCACATGATATATTTAATTACAGTGAATTAGTCAGGAATGAGATAAATATCTTAATATAATATTAGCATCTGCTCTCAGGTTGGTTGGATTTTCACACAATATACAAAACACTTCAAATTCAGCATCAAATAATCATACTGTTTCTTTTTTTTAAAAAAATGCAGATTAATGACTCAAATATAGCAAAGATTGCCAAATACAAATGAAAACCACACAGATTACTATGTTGTTTGTGCTTAAGCTTATATATAACTTCTGAACGTGAATGTATATTGCCAATCTATAAAACCTATTTAATATCACATAAACATGTCCACTTGTCCAATGATTCACAATCATTTTGTCAATCATAGGCAATAGGCAATTTTTAGTTTATCATACAGGTACATCTTATGGAAAGAGAGTCAAATATTTTATTAACTCCATATATTCTCTTGTAGTAAGTATTTATTGCTATATTGAGATTTTAAGGATAATGATTAACTAGCATGTTGATGCAGAATTTTTCCCATCATATGACATTTATATGGATGAGTAAATCTTTGATATTAAAAGGGAATTGATTGCTGTTAAGTCAAAAGTTTCATATCTCATGCCCAGGGCCAGATTTTTGTTTGTTATTAACAATAAACATGAAATGTAACGAAGAGATGCAGTAAGAAGTATAATTTATGACAAATGTGACCAATTTATGGCTATAATTTTGTTGTGAATTTTCATGAAAATTGATTGTTTCTGTGAAAATCTTTATTTTTATGATAAAAATGAAAAAATGTCATTTTTAAAAATTTATTCATGTTGAAAGGTATATTAACCTGAAAATTTAGACTATGTTACTATTCTATTTTATGACCTGCAGGACCATCCATGACAGCTCACAGGGTTTTCCTGAGGTTTTGGAACATCCTGTTAGAAATATTTTGTTTTTAAGTTATTGAAATGATTGCTGCAGCAGAAAAATAATTGACCACATTGAAACACAAAAATAAACTGATGGAAATGTGACCATAAGCAGTGCACATGATCAACAATTGATAACAATGATTGAAAGCTTGTCTCCAGCTGAATTTCAAAAACATCATGCCGCAGCTAGCCATTGCCTATGACATTAAAAATTACCACAAAACTTTTAAAAAATAAACACACAAGAAAAAATCCTGGCCCTGCTCATGCCCCAACATATTTATTTGTTCCTATTCTTACTCTACTTAAGTTTCATTAACCAATTTTTGTACTTTAATTTTTTTTGCTCATACTCTGTTAATCTACAATGCTAAAACAAATATTACAATATGAAATATGTTTAGATCTATTATCATATCTGTAAATCTTATTTGACCTTCTAAAATATGTTAAAACTGCAATAATGGCATTGCTAAACATATCCATTGGTTGGCTTGTTTCAAAGGTCCTATACCTAGGACATGGGAAGTGCATTACCAACTTGCCACTTCTCCAAGAAATTATATGTGGACTCCTGTCTCATGTTTATACTTCAATAGAATGGCGTACTATGAGTAGTAACAACAACAACAATAATAAATAATAATAATAATAATAATATCTTATTACAATCCTATATTGCAACCTTCTGTACTTACCTCATGCTGTACCAGTGTCTTCCTAGCTTTCAGTGCAATGAAAAACAAAAGCTCTGCCAAAAGTACACAAGCAACAACATTTTTGTGTATTGAATTAGAATTGGTTTCTACTCCACGTATAAGCACAAGAATGAGTAATGCTGCCAGCAGCATAGGTAAAGCTAAACAGAATGCTGCATATGTAGCAACATCTTCAGACATTGTAGGATCAGGTATGTACTGAAACAGAAACAAAACAAACAAACAAACAAAATTATAGCATCTTGGAATTACTTTCAAAACAGTGGAAATGTCTGCAATTTTACTTTTAATTTGCGCTTTTCAAAGTCAAATGAGAGTAAATTAATATATGAATCTGATAGTTTTACTTAACAACAAATTTACTTGGAAATCCAACAAAATTGCAGTTATATACATACAGTGTGTTTCAAAATTCAACCACACTAATTGAAGGGATGTTAATGAGACCATAGAAAAGCAGAAAGATAGGGAAATAACAACCTATGGTTGTGAAGTTGCTGACAATAACCTGAAATGTATTAAGAATCTGCATACTACTGATTTAACAATCACGTGGTAGAGTACTACATGTGAACCTATGGAAGATTCACTGAAGCAGTAGCTGTTTAGCTCTGTAACTTTTGTTGTTGTTGTTTTTAATATGATTGTTGAGCTTCTTCTTCTTCTTCTTCTTTTTTTTGGGGGGGGAGCTATGAGATCTCTCTATATATCTGCAGGGCGATGGTAACAGCATCATTTCTTTTTAAATGATTACAATACACTTGTTTATTTCCCACCATAAACTGGCTTTTATTAAATAAAAGCCATTTAATGTTTATAATTATTCAATATTTTCCATTTTAATCCATGCTAACTTTATATATCCAAGATTATTTAGGATTGTTAATGCAGAACTAGATGTACACAGTTTGAGTGCTAATTGATAATTGGTAACTACATGGATGAGAAATCTGATTTGTTTTGTTTAGTTTTCTCTGTAGAAATAACAACTTTGTATATTCCGTGGTTATATGAGGGAATTTATATTATTTTCTCTATTTATAAACTAAGTTAAAATTGGCCATGATATATTTTAAATTACTGTTTTATGAAGAAATTATTTTAGAATATGGATATATGCACTTTAACAAAGAGCACATGCATAATCAAACAAATAAATACAATAATCATAATGATAATACCAAATATGTGCAAATAATACAATATATAAATTAATTATAACAAATAACTTATGATTCAGCCATTTCATACATAGGTAAGTTAAGTATGTCAATAAATATTTCTGCTACAAATGCCTCTTGTGGTATTATTTTAATTTTAACAACTATAAATTCAAATAAAACCACAACCCTTCATGTATTTTGTGCTAAATGTTTGTGTCTGATTTAAAATGTGAACCAAAGAAATCAAACGTTTTATATATATATATTGATGAGGAAACCAAAAGTTGCATCTGACCAAGTTGCATATATCAATGTTGAAACCAAACATTGTATGTGAATATATTTTAATATCTCCTTCGATCATTTTTCAGTTACACAAAAATATCATACAAGCTTACATACTCACTTGAAATACCATTGGATTTGATACGGTAATTTGTATCACAAATTACTTAAATGTAAATAATGATTGTAATATGAATATGCATTTTTATGTGACATTAATTTCAGATATTTATTAATTGTAATTATTATTGGTAAATAATAATATACGGCTTTACTGAAACTGTCAATAATAACGCAATAATGCAGCGATGGGGTGAGTTATTTATCATTACCGGGAACAAGGAAGTTACGTAATGTTTCGCGCGTTTTTTTTGTTTAGAACATTCTAGAATAGTTCCTAAAGCAATATGTATTCGTGGTTTTCATTGGATATTAAAATAGACGCTAATGTTGGCGCATTTTATTAGCCAATAGCAGTTCATTTATAATCTTTAGGCATGTCGAGGAGTGGGAGTATATAAATCCAGGTCCGAGGTAGATCGCCCCACAGTTCAACAAAATTCTCAATACCTTACACATCGGTCGCCCAGTTCATCAAAATTTCTAGTACGCTGTCTTCAGTTCGTCATAAGTTACGCGCAGCAGAATTACGAGAATCTAAAGTATTATACAGTTAAATATACATAAAGTTGAAGTACGCGAGTTAAAAGTGATAAGTAAGAAGTTATTACAAACAGTTTCAGTTGGCGAGTATTTACATCAATATGTAAAAGTGTTAGTGCACGTGTTCGACAATAAAAGATTATAAAAACAAATTTCTTCATTAGTATAATTTCTGGATAAAAGATTCCTTTCTGATTCACACCCTGAAAGAGATAAATGTTCGACCTAAATAGCTAGCCGGAGGACATTTAAAATAAATTATTTCAAAACTGATACAAATTGCTACGCCAGATGGAGCTACGAACCAAACCAATGAATGACGTCACAAGATGGCTTCAACACACGTGATGTAAACAAACATTTGTAAGAATATCATCGCAAATTGCCGCATCAACGTGGGGCTTAAAACAACATTAATACCGTTGCAAATTGGCACCCAGAACGTGGGGCAGAGTGACCAGGAAAGGATCACAATAACCAGGAAGTAGCAGAATTAACCAGGAAAGTAGCAGAATTAACCAGCATGTGGAATGAATGGAGCAGTGAAATGATCTACAAGACGCAGACTGGACATCGTAATTCCGAGATTACAAGGCAACAAGGAATTCAACTACAAAACAACGTAGATTCATCATAATACAACGCAGAAGCGACGTACAAACCTAGGAGAATGGGGCAGAACGCTGGACATCAAAGTAACAGCAACAGACAGCATCATAAAGGTCAGAGTATTGTAATATTTTTTTTTAGAAAACGAAAACAATGGCTACTAGTAATATTGAAGAAACAATGATGGAAGGAGATAGTGTAACAGTTAACTGTAAGTCAATACAGGTTACAAAAAAAAGCTCAAACAATGTAGTATTGGAGGGAGGAAATGTTAGTGCTGAAAGTAAGAATAGAATAGCAGGAAATATTACTATTGATGCTGGTATGATGAAGGAAATTATGGAAATGCTGAAAAATTTGAATGAGAATATGAAAAAGACTAATGAAAATATGGAAGATCTTAGTAAGAAAATAGATCAAAACAGGGAAGATCTTAGTAAGAAAATAGATCAAAACAGGGAAGATATGCAAAAGAATAATAGGGAATTAAGAGAAGATATTGATAGGAGTTTAGAACAAAAACTAGATCAGAATAAGAGAGAATTAAGGGAACATATTCGTAGGAGCTTTGAACAAAACAGAAAAGATATTGGTAGGAGTAATGAGATATTAGAGCAAAAAGTAGATCAAAGCAGTGAAGAAATTGAAAAGAAAGTTATGAAGCTAGATATTAGTATGCCAAAAATGAGAGATAAAAATGAGGAAGTAATAGCAAGTGAGACAGGAGAAATTTCAAAGAAAATGTTAGACATGAGCAGAGAAAGAGATAACAAAGAAAGTGAGGTTAATACTAAAAGTGAGGTTAATGTAGAATGCACAGAGTTAGGAAGTCAAATGAGTAGTATTTCAAGTGAGCTAAGAGAGATGAAAAAGGTTATGAATGTAGATGTAAATCAGGCGCAGGTTAATTTCAAAGGGGAAATATCAGAAATACAGAATGAGACAGTAATGCAAAGAAATAAATTGTACCAAGATGTTCAAAATGAAAACTCCAGTCCAGTACAGTTTAGTACAGATTTGTTAAAGTACTCTCAAATTATAGAGATAGTAGAAGAATTGAAAATGACAGTTGTTAAAAGATTTGTTGTTCAAGAAACTGTAGATTGTTTTCAAATGTTATCAGGGAACGAAATTTCAAATGAATACAAGAGGTTATTCATGAACAAAAATTTGAAGGTTAGGATACGGCTACGAGTAATATTTAGCCACACACAATTTGATCCAGGAGGGTAAATAGCAATGAGATGTAAAGTAAATGCTGGATAGTTAAAGATGACTTGCAGAGAAATGTATTGGAACGTAAGAGGGTTAACTAAATGTATATGTCATGAGAAAACAGAAATTTAATAAAAAAAAAAAAAAAAAAAAAAAAAAAAAAGAGAGAGAGAAATAAATATTTAAAAAAAAAAAAAAAAAAAACAATTTTTAGTAACTGTAACAATATTTGAAAATTAAGAATGTAAAGATTGAAACTTAATATGATATTAAAGTAAAGTATATAAATACTATTCCAAGAGTATTGTTAAAATAAAATTCAGAATAAAAAAAAAAAATTGGTAAATATAATTAAAAACAAATATTTATGTAGTAAATAGAACATGTGAAACTGCCTAGATTTAAGAGATGTAAATATATGCAGAGGGTGAATATTTTGGTAAATATGTATAATAATTACAAAAATCTTAAATGTATAAATTTTTGTCAACAACTTGGTAAACAATTTGGTAGCAGTGATTAAATAATTTAGGGTAAAGTATTTGCTATAAAAAATTTGTGATGTCAGATGAATATCTAAATTAATTAAACCAGAGCCAGTAAGTAGTGGCGAGATAAAACATATGTCGTGTGTTAAATGCGTGTGAAGTGTTAAGTGAAAGTGATAGCATGTGTTCCAAGATTTAGGAGACTAAAAACACAATTATAAAATTTCCAAACAAGTTATAAATATTTATAATTATGTTTCTAGTGGGGCATATGATACGGTAATTTGTATCACAAATTACTTAAATGTAAATAATGATTGTAATATGAATATGCATTTTTATGTGACATTAATTTCAGATATTTATTAATTGTAATTATTATTGGTAAATAATAATATACGGCTTTACTGAAACTGTCAATAATAACGCAATAATGCAGCGATGGGGTGAGTTGTTTATCATTACCGGGAACAAGGAAGTTACGTAATGTTTCGCGCGTTTTTTTCGTTTAGAACATTCTAGAATAGTTCCTAAAGCAATATGTATTCGTTGTTTTCATTGGATATTAAAATAGATGCTAATGTTGGCGCATTTTATTAGCCAATAGCAGTTCATTTATAATCTTTAGGCATGTCAAGGAGTGGGAGTATATAAATCCAGGTCCGAGGTAGATCGCCCCACAGTTCAACAAAATTCTCAATACCTTACACATCGGTCGCCCAGTTCATCAAAATTTCTAGTACGCTGTCTTCAGTTCGTCATAAGTTACGTGCAGCAGAATTACGAGAATCTAAAGTATTATACAGTTAAACATACATAAAGTTGAAGTACGCGAATTAAAAGTGATAAGTAAGAAGTTATTACAAACAGTTTCAGTTGGCGAGTATTTACATCAATATGTAAAAGTGTTAGTGCACGTGTTCGACAATAAAAGATTATAAAAACAAATTTCTTCATTAGTATAATTTCTGGATAAAAGATTCCTTTCCGATTCACACCCTGAAAGAGATAAATGTTCGACCTAAATAGCTAGCCGGAGGACATTTAAAATAAATTATTTCAAAACTGATACAAATTGCTACGCCAGATGGAGCTACGAACCAAACCAACGAATGACGTCACAAGATGGCTTCAACACACGTGATGTAAACAAACATTTGTAAGAATATCATCGCAAATTGCCGCATCAACGTGGGGCTTAAAACAACATTAATACCGTTGCAGATTAAGTCTGGTTGCTCATACTTGTCATAACATTTGTTTTAACCCAAGTATCTCTTTAAATTAATAATCCATCTCAAATATATCTTATCACATTTTTACCTGAATTATATAATTTATAATGGTTACCAGAGTTTTAATTTTATAAATTCAAGGTAATAATTATTTTATGAGAAAGCCAAATATGTCGCTTTCATTTATTATTCACTCTTATATCATTGTAGCTTCATTTATATAATTTCGTCATAAATTCTATCTCCAATAAGCATTCCTATATTTAAATTTATATATACATTATGTCTAAATTTATTAATCTTCTTTACTTATAATTCATTATTACTTATTCCTCAAAAGAAAGTATATTCTTACTCGATGTTACATTATTTTTTACATGATAACTATTGCGATAAAATGATATACATCCAATATAATTGTTCAATACATTTCTAATCATTATTCTTTAGTAATACTTAATTCTTTGTTAATTATTATTTTCTCAGGATTACTTGGAATAATATTCATCATATTGTTATAAAGATAGATAAATATACCTATTTTCTATTTTCTATTATATTTCAAGCTGTTAAGCTTACCTTATAAATATTCCCATGTGTGGTCACCATAGATACATATTCTAAAATTTTCTAACATTTATTTATTGTTTACATGGTAGCTATGCAAGATGTCTTCAGAAACAATTTTAATTTCATTGAATAAAATAACAATTCACCAATCCTTTCTTCTCGTAAGGTAAATTAATTCTTTATTTATTTCCACATAAATGCATTAAAGTTTCCATTATACTCACTTCAGCTTCAATTCATATATAAGTTTCTAAAATGCTTTCTAGTTTTGTTATATATTAAAATCACTGTGGTAAAAGAAAAAAGTTTTTTTTTCTCCAGCATTTCTTACTTTATCTTGATTAAAAGAAGATTTAAAATGACATTGGTTGGAATGAGACATGCATCTATTTCAACAAGCTATATATGTATGAAAATTTTCAAGAGCATAATACAATAAATATTGTAATTTCATCATTATGAACTTGTTGTATAACTCATTTTCCATAAGCAACAGTGATAAAAATTAACTTTTTAATTTGAGGTTAATTAATTTTTGGGCCTGTTCTTAACACTATAAATGCTACTGTATTAGTTTGTATGCCTGAAATTATTAAAAAATATGTGTTACACTCACATGACTTTCTCTACTCTTGTACAAACTATATTTACAAATGCTTAGTCTCCATCTACGTTATGTTAATCGATATAAACATTTGCAGACTCTATCTCATTGCTAATTTTGTTGTAGATGTAAGGGGAATATATATTTACAAGGGCAATATAGAAAAACAGTAGCCTTTAAGCACATACATATCTCTTAATAGCTGGTTGCTAGGTGCAGCACCATTCTCTTTGCCACAGATTAATACTCTTTGCATATCCAAGCCAAAAAAAATGAATAACGAATTCCCATTTGAGAAAATAATTATTGGAAATTTTAAGGGAATAACAAGCAATATCTCGAAAATGGTTCACTCAACAAAAAAAATGTATATGATATAAATTGTGTATTTTAATGTGATCTACATTTTTTGTGTAGTAAAATTTTGTCTATCTCTTATGGTTTACCAGTTATGCAAAAGTCGTTCACAATGAAGAATACTTTTGGAGACATTCCCAGAAAATTCAAGATATACATTTTATTTGTCATGAAAATATCTTAAACATATTATATTTTAATCAAAATCATTAGAGCCATTTTTGAGAAAATTAAAATGTTCGAAAAATGTTCCATGTAAAGGGTAATCTGGGGTGGGGGGGGGATTTTCTTGAAAACCTTCGTGTCGCATCTCTGGAAGATACTGAACCTAAATACCAAGTTTGGTGTTTATCCGACTGTTCGTTTCTGAGTTATGCTGTTCTCTCTCTCTCTCACACACACACACACACACACACACACACACACACACACACACACACACACACACACACACACACACACACACACACACACACACACACACACACACACACACACACACACACACACACACACACACACACACACACACACACACACACACACACACACACACACACACACACACACACACACACACACACACACACACACACACACACACACACACACACACACACACACACACACACACACACACACACACACACACACACACACACACACACACACACACACACACACACACACACACACACACACACACACACACACACACACACACACACACACACACACACACACACACACACACACACACACACACACACACACACACACACACACACACACACACACACACACACACACACACACACACACACACACACACACACACACACACACACACACACACACACACACACACACACACACACACACACACACACACACACACACACACACACACACACACACACACACACACACACACACACACACACACACACACACACACACACACACACACACACACACACACACACACACACACACACACACACACACACACACACACACACACACACACACACACACACACACACACACACACACACACACACACACACACACACACACACACACACACACACACACACACACACACACACACACACACACACACACACACACACACACACACACACACACACACACACACACACACACACACACACACACACACACACACACACACACACACACACACACACACACACACACACACACACACACACACACACACACACACACACACACACACACACACACACACACACACACACACACACACACACACACACACACACACACACACACACACACACACACACACACACACACACACACACACACACACACACACACACACACACACACACACACACACACACACACACACACACACACACACACACACACACACACACACACACACACACACACACACACACACACACACACACACACACACACACACACACACACACACACACACACACACACACACACACACACACACACACACACACACACACACACACACACACACACACACACACACACACACACACACACACACACACACACACACACACACACACACACACACACACACACACACACACACACACACACACACACACACACACACACACACACACACACACACACACACACACACACACACACACACACACACACACACACACACACACACACACACACACACACACACACACACACACACACACACACACACACACACACACACACACACACACACACACACACACACACACACACACACACACACACACACACACACACACACACACACACACACACACACACACACACACACACACACACACACACACACACACACACACACACACACACACACACACACACACACACACACACACACACACACACACACACACACACACACACACACACACACACACACACACACACACACACACACACACACACACACACACACACACACACACACACACACACACACACACACACACACACACACACACACACACACACACACACACACACACACACACACACACACACACACACACACACACACACACACACACACACACACACACACACACACACACACACACACACACACACACACACACACACACACACACACACACACACACACACACACACACACACACACACACACACACACACACACACACACACACACACACACACACACACACACACACACACACACACACACACACACACACACACACACACACACACACACACACACACACACACACACACACACACACACACACACACACACACACACACACACACACACACACACACACACACACACACACACACACACACACACACACACACACACACACACACACACACACACACACACACACACACACACACACACACACACACACACACACACACACACACACACACACACACACACACACACACACACACACACACACACACACACACACACACACACACACACACACACACACACACACACACACACACACACACACACACACACACACACACACACACACACACACACACACACACACACACACACACACACACACACACACACACACACACACACACACACACACACACACACACACACACACACACACACACACACATGGACATGTTTCCAAAAATGCTTTTTTTGGATTCAGGGGGTCTCAAAACATGTATTTCCGGTGAAATCTCTGTAGCGAATTTTTGGGTGGAATACAATACTTCCCCTACTTACTATACGTAGTGGAGAAAGTAAAAATCAGAAATATAAATTTAATTTATGTTTCTTTGAATTTATTCCTATGAAACCATCCCACGATCTTTCCATCTGAATTCTTCAGCTCGTATGTGTGATCTCCAAATTGCTTTATAGTTTTTTATGTCCCTGTGTACAATAATTCCACTTTAAAATTTCTCTTTGTTGAAGCTTTAGAAATACTGTGCTTTTTTAATAAGATTTTATCTGCTGGTTTAGGTAACCATATATTTTTAAAACTTATAATAATTTCTTTCCTTTTATTAGCTTTTTCCCGTAATATTATGAGTGCGAGCTGGCACTTTTATTTTTCAGTTAGTTCTCTCTGTGTTGCCATGATTGTAGAAAAGTCAGTGATTAAGTTTTTAGGTTTTATATTTAACATCAGTTCTACTGGAGCGAATTTAGTGGTTGAATTTGCAATATTACTTATAATCTCTTCGATATATTCACATTGGTCAACCCAGGAGGTATGATCTTTGTATTAGTGTGTTATGTAAGAATTTTATGCCACTGAACTTGACCTTGATCTTGACCTAGACGTTGTTTTCCTGTGTGCATCAGTTGTTTGTTATGTTGGTATGTTGAATTCTCCTGCGTCCGAGTTTGTTTTGTCTGTCTACATTTTCCTTTCTCATCATGTTTCGATTCTTGTGTATGCCGGTGTCCATTATTTTTACATCTTGTGTCCCTTGTGTTTGTCACTCTTTGACTCGTTAAATATTCTCGAAGTATTGTGTGACATGTTTTTCCTGGACATTTCATAATCTTCCTTTATGATTTACTACATACCTTTGCTTATATGCTTCCTCCCCTTTGTGATTTTTCTTTCTTGAATTTCTCATTGTGTGGTTATCAAGTAAGCAGGGTGTTGTGTTCCAGTGTAGGGTGGGTGGGTGGGTGAGTGAGTGAGTGGGTGAGTGAGTGAGTGCGCATGTATGCGCGTGCATGCATGAGGGAGCGAGCATGTGTGAATGCATGTTTTTTTTCATCTTTTTGATTTCTATGGTTTTACCAAGTGTCAAGTATATACTGCATATCAATATTTTCATTTAATTAATAATTTTCATTATTATTAATTTGCAATGCATTTGTAATTATCTTTACTCTTTCTACATTTTCTTATTCTTTTTTAAATTTTTCCTGCAATATTTTTAATTGTTCATTCATGTCTCTCACTAGTTCCTCATTACCACGTTTTATATTATCTATTTCTTTTTGTTGCAATTGCATTTCACATGACACTACTTTTGTATTTGATATTGTAGCGGACCAGGTTGAGCGCCAAGGATTACATCATATGACGTAAACCAGCGTAAAGTGTTGAAATGGGGTTACCTCAACACAACCACGCTAAGGAATGCCGAGTCAGCTCTTCCTTGCGTATTTATACTATGGGGTTTTGACTCGGTCGGGGTCAGTTGTCAGTAATGAGAGGACAGTTATCAATGAGTAATTGTCAGGTCAGTTATCAATGATCAATTGCTGAATCAATCGTCGAGACCCCGTATACGAGTCGCCAACGCAACACCAGGTGAACAGGTAAGAATGTATCTCTTCTAAGTTCTGCTTACTTGTCGAGCTTTACCGCAATCTGAGTGGCCAATGTACTCACGCTAAAGGAATAATATAATTTGGAGAGGTAGAATCAGATGACTGAAAAATTCAATGCCATAGCCGGGATTTGAACCACGGATCTCCCGGTTCAAATCCCGGCTATGGCATTGAATTTTTCAGTCATCTGATTCTACCTCTCCAACCCTGTCCAACACACGGCTTGTGTGAAAGAACAATTAATTCCAATAATATAATTTATTGGGTCAATGCATCCCCTGTGCATTATTTAAATACTCCCATCCTGGAACACACCCTGCCAACCTACCACCCCAGTACCAACACATCTCCCCTACCTCTGAGCTACCACCCCCCTAGTATAATCACCTACTGCGGGGTAACCACCCCTGGTGGGGTTTTACAATATTACTATGTGTTTCACATTTGCACTACTCAAAATTGCTTTCCTAACTACGTCTACCTCTTTACACAATGATTTCTTTACCTTCTCTATTTGTTTCATTTCAAAATAGATTTGACATGCTTTCACTACTTTGATTTCCTCAGCTAACTCTGTTTTTATACTATTTGTACATTCTAGCATTTCAGTTCTATATTTAACAATATCTTCCGCTAACTTTCTATTATTTTCTTTTACTTCAATTTCTAGATTATCCTTTTATTACTAACAGATTCAATCTTATTTTCCAAACTATTCTTTACTTCATTCAAACTATCATTTGTAATTGAGGACCGTTTTAGCAAAACTCAACAAATGCCATTTACAAGATTCAACAAATTAAAAAAAAAAAAAAAAAAAATAGTACTGGTCATCCTTGCAGATGGAAATTGATGAAGGAATGGTTGAAGTTCATCACTTGCTGCCTCTACTGAAAAAATAAAAATTACAAATTCTTACAAAACTCAACATATCCACTTTTTCATACATGTTTGTTCCTTAGAAAATGTATATTTTTCTTGTAAGTTAATACATGAACTGAAGTTTCCACAATAACAAAATCCGTTTCTTACATCTTCAACCTATTATGAAACTTGTAGCCAGACATTTTAATGAGGACTAAAGCAATAGTGTAGATATATTTTAATACAACAATTTTTAGATTTATGCTGGGTGAAATCCAAAATAGTACTGAAACACAATCCTCTTTATTGTAAAGGTTCTTCATAATGCAGAGTTTTGTCTTCAGTAACATTAGCATTCCCTTGTACAACTTTTTAATACAATTCTTTACTTTCTTCTGAATCATTTTCAAAATAAGACATTTTATTCATGTCATTAGCTTTATGTTTACGTACATGTTGAGGTGCTTCATACATTATCGAAGCACTTTTCTTTCCAGGTTTCAGCACCTCAACTTCTATCGGTGAAGCAAGCAAGTATTTTTAAAAAACCAATGTGCCTTGGTCTTAGGTCTTCTTGCATAATGCAGTACTTTTGCTTCAGATATCTTAAAGGCAATTTTGCTTTCATTATATGTTTGGAGATTAATTTCATATTGTAACTATACCAGTCTATACTCCCAAAACTTAACTTCCCCAAAATGCCATAATTTCTGAGGGCAGAGTGACTGTTTGGTGATTTCTTAGTTATTTTTCAATAAGCCCAAAACCTGTAAGGGGGAAAATAGCTATGCCCACATATTGGGAAATAATGTTGAATTTCTTTAAATACCTTTGAGCTTTCAATGTAACTCTTAAGCATTGCCATCATTGTGGAGTTTTTGTTTTGGGAACCACAAAAATCAGAAAATAATCTGAGACTAAGATTTTCTGCATCTTCTTTCATTAGACCTTGTTCTAAAGAACAAATAGTTTCTCATAGCAGATGCAATTTCATTTGCCGCTTTGCTGAGTAAGTTTCAAGCTATGTGTAATTAATTACTTTGTCTGCTTTCTTTTTTGAATATTTAAGACTGACAGTTATACAACCAGACTGTCTGGAGTAAAACACTTCTCCAATAGACGTTTCGGTAAGGGTTAATTCTGTTGGCAGTCAAAGCAAACTGTCACAGTGTTGTTTTTATTTTCATTTAAAAATCTTTTTGCCCTTATTTTGTGCAAACTATAATTTTTTCTTATATTATTTTTAATTCCAAATCTTGAGCCAACTTTAACTCAACAAGAAAGGTGCACAAGCTGAAGAACTATCAGTATAGGGATTTCCAAAACCCAAGTTAAAACATTTGTAGACTTCCTTTTTATACTCTGAAAGAGAACAGCCCAACAACCCTTGTCTAACTCAAGAAATATTGTACCTATCATGCATTCTTTTAAGATTTAGCTCTGGTGAAAAATATGATCGCTTAACACTTTATTTCTAGAGTAATGAAAAGATCTGCATTTATACTTAAGTATATCTTTAATGAACTGTGTCTACTCTTTGTCCCTTTCTTGTAGCTTGCAAGCTCATCCACCTCAGTTCTCCTTAGGCAGTACACCCTCCAGCTTATATCTTTTGGCAGTGCGCCTGAGTCTGTTTCCAGACACTTCTGGAAAAATACATATGGAATACACATAACCTATTCAGACAATTATTTTAATTCTAAAAACTTTTTGTTTAGGCTCTACATAAAATCAGACTTACCTGTCACTTTTCTGAATTTTGAGGCACATATAGGAATCTCTTAGCCTTCACCTTCTCTTATATAGTGTGAGACATAGATCTTCATTTACTTTTATCGTTTTCCTTCCCTCTACATCTTTTAGGCAAGTTCACTCTCATGTATCATGGTAAGAAATTGTCCTGTTCAACTTTTGTCTTATTCATATACAGGCTATCACTAAAATGAATAAAATCACTGAAAGACAAGCATCCTGCTTTGCATGTTGCTTCTTTTGTTATTTCAGTATGATTACAGTCTATATTCAGATCTTCATTTGAGGGTGCAATCATGCACTTCTTACTCTTTTGGCATTGATGGCTTTCCTTTGTCTTCCACTTTTCATCTCCTGAACTGTTTCAGAATATTCTGAATCTTCTAACATCTTAATGATGTTCCACATGAGCTTTGTACAACTGCTAATCTTAGAATGAACAGTGGCTGAACATGAAAGAGAATTACATGGAAAAACATGTCTTTGTCCAACAATCACTTAGCAAACAGTTGGTTTTTCTTGTCGCATTTGTGCGATTGTCCAACGATAAACATGTGTGAATGCAAAGGCTATTAAATTTAAACCTTAAATAATTTATGTTCTTAGTTTCAACCATGCAGTATGAAATAAGGATTAGTCGAGTTTTGTGAAATCTTGAAAAATAGAGATGTCGAGTTTCATGAAAATTTGCTGTATTCAGACGTCTGTTACAATGGCAAATATTCAGTTTTGACATATTTTCTGATAACCATTGCATAAGGCTCACATTAAACCACCATAATCCATTAAAAAATGAATGTTGAAAAAAATGGCATATTTCGAGTTTTGTAAAAAGGGTTCTCAATTTTCATATTATGTTTACACTCTTTTCTTCCCTTTTCTATTTCTTGTTTTAACACAGTTATTTTGATTTGATTTTCCTACTCTGTTTTATTCTCTGCTCTAATCTTTCCTACCCTTTTCTATTTCTCACTTTAACTCTGTTATCTCGACTTTCCTACTCTATAAATCTTCCTTTCGATTCTGTTGTAATTCCTGTTTCAAACTAGCTGTTTCCCTTTTTCTATTTCATCTGACTCCTTCATAAAATTATATAAATCTTCTAACATTAATCCTGTTTTTTTTTTTCCTGACTCGTTTCTTTAGATCTTTGTTCTATCGTTTTTACATTTCCTACTTCTTCTCTAGCTGATTTTACTGTCTGACGTTGAATGCTCATTCTGCATGGTACTACGTTTTTGCTTCTCTGTAATATAAAATTTGAAATATCTCTACCCTACTATTTGATGTCTTCTACCCTCTTTATATTGTTGTAATTCTTGGCTGCCAAATGGTCATCCTATCGCCGTAGTCCTCTGGTAGTCATCTCGTCGATGTACCTCTTTATTCCATCATTGTGTAGTTCGCCAATCATCCTTCAGTCTTCGTACGGTGTTGTGATGCCTTCTGGTATTATCCTCTTCTTTATTAAACTTTTAATCATTTGGAATCTCCCTTTCTATTTGAGCCCCACTTTGCAAAAGCCAAATGTGGCGCTTTTTTTAATATGATTGTAGGGTTCTTTTTATAATTAAGTTTTGAGCTATGAGATCTCGCTATAATTTACAGGGCAATGCAACAGGTGAGATTTCTTTATAAATGATTACAACACAGATGTTTATTTCCCAATGTAAACTGGTTTTTATTAAATAAAAGTCATTTAACGTTTATAATTATTTAACATTTTCCATTTTAATCCATGCCGACTTTCTAATTTACGCATATATCCGAGATTATTTAATAATGTATGATAATATGCACAGTTTGATAATTAGTGAAGAATATAAGTATAGATTGGATGAGTGTTAATGAAGAACTGAATGTGCACAGTTAAGTGCTAACTGATAACTAGATGTGACAGTTTTGAGTGTTAATTGATAACTGGATGATCTTTATTTCTCGTTGACAATATTTTATTTGTTTTGTTTAGTCTTCTTTATAGAAATAACAACTTTGTTTATTCCATGGCTATATGAAGGAATTTATATTATTTTCTCTATTTACAAATTAAGTTAAAGTTGGCCATGATATACTTTAAATTATTGTTTTATGAATAAATGATTTTAGAATAAGGTTGTGCACACATTAATAAAGAGTACATGCATAATCAAACAAATAAATACAATAATCATTATGATAATACCAAATATGTGTGAATAATACCATATATAAATTATATAGGAATTATAACAAATAACTTATGCTTCAGCAGCCATTTCATAAATACACAGGTACCTAAGTCAAGTATGTCAAATATTTCTGTTACAGCTCAACATTTAAGAGGAGTCTCCATTTATTTACAAATGAATTTAAATCTCAACAACTGCTCTTTTTTATTTTTTTCCTCATATAATTTGCGTTGGTATTTCCTCAGTCTCCTAACTGTTTTCTCTGATACCATTCTCTAAAACCTTATACCTGGCTGAAGTTAGTTTTAGCAGTCAGAACTAATGTTTTCCTATTATCTGAAACAATTGATGCTTTAGCATTAAGCTTTGCACACTCATTGCTTCACCAGTAATTGGTTCACAATATCTTGTCACTTCAAAAGTTCCATGTAACTATAAACCTTTGGCCCTTAGACTACAAGTTGCCTATCTCAATCAGCTTATCTATGGGCATCTACCATCCCTTACATTAGTGTGGTTGAATTCTGTAACATCCAATATATATGTATATACATAAACATGTTTACCAAGAGATGCACTATAAAAGAAGTGAATGGAGGTAAAATTCTAAGCAAAAAGGATTTCAGTATGAGACATTAGATAATGTGTGAAAATATAGAGGAAAGCAGAAAAGAGGGAAGAACAGAGGAGACTGAGTTTGCAATGGAATTGTGCTTGGACAGAAAGTTATATCTGATTCAATTTAGGAAACAGCAAATAATTGTGGTTTAAACAAAATACAAATTGAATAAAATCTATGAGAAAAGATAGTTTTCTTTAAAAAAAAAATGCTGCTTTTATCATCACCTTCTGTGATGAACTCTTCATTAATTATAAATGAGGTAGTTCTTACTTAAAGGAAGGTTTGCTATGCTAGATGTAATTGCCACAATAATTGTATGATGAAGTCCAAATAGCAGCATTTAGCTGTTAACAAAGCTGCAACCTTTATTATGTCACTGGAAGGGCAATATACCAGTATAGAAAATGGGTTACGTGGATTTTCAAAATCCAGATATATGGCACAAATAAAATGTATATGTATTTGAAACATATATTCTAAACATTTCAGTTACTTTTCATGTGTTTGCCACATGCTCTCCCTTGATTGCAGCTTCCACTTATGATGTTACTGTCATTACATTTTACACAGTGTGGATAACAGTTTAGACAGAAGTTAAATGTAAACAGACTAGCCAATACAATAGCAAAACAACATAACAGATAAAAGGTAGAGATAAAATAATGGTGTTAATAACAAAGCTGAAATGTAGAAATTTTGAATTTTACTATAGAATTTTTATTTAATTTTGCTGATAAGTATGTAGCTTTAAGTAATGCTGCGAGATAAATGTGGTTGTCACATTTGTTGTCATTTGAACTGCATTGATTCCTATGCAGATTTGACATTCTATCACTTATTTATATCCTGATTTGGCAACAAAGACATTGTTGATAATTTATTTAGCATAACAATTATAAAAAGAAAAACTAAATGTGATGTGCAAAGAAACAAATTTTTCCTCAGGACACTAAATTATTTATCCGCTTAGATTCAAACTGACCAAGTTTTATGCTAAAATTGATATGTATATTTACATTTCGAGTCCAGTGTCAGCAGTGGTAGAGTATGGACATGTTAATTATGGTACTCAGCAAGAATACGAATATGGGAGTGGAACTACTACAAGTTTACCACGTTAGAAAAGGGAGCTTTAGGAGGATAAAAATGCTGAGCAAAACCAGAAAAACCGTTACAATATAAATTTGGCTAACACTGGTTATGGCTGTCCTATTAATAATAGGAGAAATTTGGTTGAACCCAAGACAGAACTAGATCAAGTGTTGCAAATGCTAAAAAGTATAACAAATGAGTTATTCAAACTAAAGGTAATGGAGAAACAGCTAAGTATGAAAACGAACAATAATACAGAGCAGCTAAAGGGTGCACTGAAAATGCTAAAAGAGGAGGTGGACCAAGAATTAGAAAAATGCAGTAAGAGAATTGAGATAACAAAGAGAAATTGTGAAGTGGGACAACACAGATTAAACATGGTAATATTCAAAGTAAAAGAGGATAGAGACAAAAAGCTTAGAGAAATTATAGGAAAAATTATAAAGCAGCAGCTTGAAACTAAACGGATGGAAAATTGTTGATGCATTCAGATTCGGCAGAAAGGGGAAAAGACTTGGGCCATTAGTAAAAGTGCAACAATGGATATAAAATGGCAGATATTAAGAAATGTGAAAAAGTTAAAAGGTACACAAATTTTCATTGAACAGGATTTCGGCATGGAGGGACAAAATTTAAGATAAGCACTACTTATAAAATTGAAAGAAGTTACATCAGAAGGGAAAAAGGCATATTTGAAAGGACTTCAATTATATATGGAAGGAGAGAAATGAGTTTGAATGTAAGGAGATGACCAACCAGGAATGTATTGGCATCAGCAATTTCGCAAAGGTGAAGAAGAATGGAGTCAATACACTGACCATCAAAAGAAAATATCAGCTGAACTGTTTCAAAATACGACAATGACTGATTACTATGGCAGTTGGAGGGGAAGAGGAAGCAACAGAGAACATGGTAGAAAGTGGAACTGGAAGGGGCAGTAGGGGAAGAGCTGCGTGCGATGACGTCAAGTCCAGGCTGGAGGGAGGGGAAAGAGAATGAAGTGGGGGATCAGTGGCAGGAGCAATGAAGCATGCTTAAGAGTTTGTGAAATGTGTCAGTGTGATAAAAACAGGCCAAATTATAAGGGGGAAATTGTACAAGTGAGGATTTAAAGGAAGCACAAGATTTGGTGAAAAGAAAAGGTTTAAAAACAGTTTCTGTGGAAGAGTGTGGTGCAATACAAATAAGGGGGGAAAGGGAGGGGGAAGGGGTGGCAAACCCAAGGGAAACAAGACATAAAAATAAGATGGAGAAATTTAAGTTTGTGGAAAGATTAAATTCAAGATATGGATTGGAGCTAAAAGTGATGTTCTGGAATGTGGAAGGATTAAACTGTATGGTAAACAATGGAGAAATACAAAGGGTGATAAGCTCAGTGGATATTATAGGAGTGGCAGAGTCACGGATGGAAGGGAAGGAGACAAGAGGGACTAAAGGGAGCTAAAGGACTTTTAAATGTATAAGGAAAAATGCAACTAAGATACATGATAAAGGTAGAGCCTCAGGAGTGGTAAGTATACTTATTAAAAAGATAGAGAAATAAGCATTGACACAATCTAACAGACGAAAGAGAAGGTAAAGCTTTATGGTGTGTTATTAAACAGATAAAGAAGGAAATAATAAATGTTGGTTTAGGGTAATATACAATCCTTCAGGAACATCACATTTCTATGATAGTAATTTATTCGATAGGCTGGAGAAAGATATGGAAGAAATTTAGAGGAACTTCCCAAGTATTGAGTTCATATTGATGGGAGACTTTAATGCAAGAGTAGATGAAGAAAATGTTAGACTAGTAGAATCAGAAAATTCCGGGATGTGGGAAAGAGATGAAGTACTAATAAGAAAAAGCAGAGATACAACCGGTAATAAAGAAGTAAAAAAAATTATTAGAATTTTGTGAAATAAATAATTTAATGATATTTAAAGAACTATAGGAGAGGACACAGAAGGAGAATTTACATTTGCAAATGCAAAAGGCCAAAATGTTGTAGACTATATGATATGCAGTTATGAAATGGAGGAAAGACCATAAATTTTAAAATATTGAATGAAATAGTCCAAAATAGGTGGAAAAGAACAAGGGGTGAAGGAACAAGAAGTAATATAACTAAAAACAGAACTTTTAAATGGAAGGAGAAACAAAGGGGGGCATTTTCTAAAGACATAAGATCCAAGGTAGAAAGCATTTTGGAATGTGGTATATAGCTTGCCATTAAGGATGGAAATTTAGAAAAAGCATAGATCTGATGGAATTAATAGTAATAAGAGCAGGAGTGGGAATGGAAGTGAAACACAGTGGGAAACAGAGAAATAAAGGATGGTTTGAAAAGAGGTGTGCATCAGTAAAAAGAGAAATGGAGAGTAACCATCAAGAGGGTTAAACAGATGGAGAGTAACAGGAGAAGAGAATGATAGGCAAAATTTTCTGATTAGTAAATGGGGATATAAATGTTTATTAAAGGAAGAAAAAAATAGTAAAAAAATATGGGACTTAGTAAGGACAAACAAGAAGGGGGAAATAGGAAACCAAGATTTCGCTGAAAGAATGGATTATGTATTTTGGGAGACTGATTGGGGAGGAGAAAGTGATGAAATTAGAACTAAGAGGGGTAGTGCGAAACAGGACAAAAAATGAAAGTTTAGACAGACAAATATTGATGTCAGAAGTTAGCCAGCAGATACAAATTTAAAAAGGACAAGGCAGTGGGAATCGATGGAATCCCAGGAGAGTTATGAAAAATGTTCAGTAACTGGAGAGAGGGCTAAAACTTATGGCAAAATTTCAAATAAAATTAAGGAAAGCAAAAATATACCAGAAAGCTGTAAAACAAGTATGGTAGTACCGATGTATAAAGGCAAGGGAGGGGTGAATAAACTGGAGAACTACAGGGAATAAGTATATTGTCTATCCTGGGAAAAATACACACAGCAATGCTCGCAGAAAGAATACAAGAGTAGGCAGAATTAGAAGGAAAGTTATCTGAGTTTCAAGCAGGTTTTAGGAAAGGCAAGCGAACAACAGATAATATATTAATAATGCAGACAATAATTAACAAGTATTTAAACAGGAAAAGAAGGGTGTATGTGTTTTTTGCAGCTTTTGAAAAGGCATTCGATAGTATTAACAGAGAAGCGCTGGAGTGGAAATTACGAAGAAAAAAAAGGGGGGAAGTGATGACTTTATTGAGGTAATTAGAAAAATATATGAGGAAGTAAGACAAAAACAGTGGTCAAAACAGAATTATGGATTTGGCTGAACAAAAACTAGGTTTAAGACAAGGATGTAAACTAAGTTCCATCTTGTTTAATTTATTTATAGATGACATATTAGAAAGAGTTAGGGAAAATAATGAGCACTGCCCTATATTAATGAACAAGGAAATACCAGGATTGCTCTATGCAGATGACCTAATGGTAGGAGCTATATCTGTAATAGGCTTACAAAAGCAATTAATGAAATACACAAATTTTGTATAGAATGGGGAATCATCTGGGTAAATATAAAGAAATAAAAAATTATAGTATTCAAAAAATAAAATAAATTAAGAAAAGACAAACAATAGTATCTGAATGGAGAACAGTTAGAGATGGTAAATGAATCTGATTATATAGGATTGAGATTAAGTAATAATGGTGGGTGGAAAGCATGTGGTAGGAAACCATAACAATAACAAAAGACAGAGCTACTAAGACAGGATTAAGAATAAGTAATTATAAATTGGAAATGTCTGTTAAATGGTTGGAAAAGAGGTACAAAACATTGGTAGAATAAAAAATTATGTATACAGCAGAAATATGAGGGGCTTCAGAATTAAGCAAAAAGATCAAATCTGCAGATTATTTTGCAAAGAACTTTTGGGGTTAACCAGATCAGCACCAAGGGAAGTAGCATTGATAGAATTAGGAAGAACAGGGAGGAAAGGAATACTTATGGAAAGAATTTTGAAATATTGGTACAGAAGCCTTCAAAGAGAAGAAAAAGATATATTAAAAATTTGCGTGAATCAAGAAAAGATAGCTTCAAATAAGAATGGCTGGTGGGCAGGTATAAGAAGAGAGTTAATAAGGACTGGAATGCGAAACATTAGGAAACTAGTAGAAAAAATGATATTTTGGAAAATAGTGAGAAATAGGATAGAAGATATAAAGAAGCAAGAAATGTGGGGAAGTCTTGAAAATAAAAAGTCCCTAATGAAATTAATTGTTCTTCCACACAAGCCGTGTGTTGGACAAGGTTGGAAAGGTAGAATCAGGCGACTGAAAAATTGAATGCCATAGCCGGGATTTGAACCACGGATCTCCCGATCTCTGTCCGGTTGCTCTAACCACTGATCTACCATGGCAACATGTCGGTAGGACATTAAATTTCCCAACAGATTCGCATGTTTCCCAGTAAACCACAAGGAGATATCAAATTGCATTGAGATGACACAATTATCAGAACACAAATTCAAAATCTTAATATAGTTAAACCATATGATAAATAATCATAACCAGGCACAATTTTTACCAAATTTTAATAATATTTACTAAATCTAAAATAAATTAATATCAATAAAATTATCTACTGCACAATTAAATTATAAAATTTCATTAAGAAAATTATAATGGCGACCTACAATGTTGTACTGTCTTCCACAGCAAAGAAAGTCCCCAGGGAATGAAGGGCAGAGGGGAAATTGCTAATTAGACACAGTCCGAACCCTGCCTACTTGCTTATGTTACCCTTATTTATGACACACACGACAGCTCAGTTGAATAGTTTTACTCCTTGCGTAGCATACGTTCTCTGTCACACATTCACTGTCCTTGTCGCACTTTTTCCAAACAGATAAGGTTAGCACATTCCTGTCAGGGACTTTCTTTCCGTTGGCGAATAGTAAGTACTTTAAGTCTCGGGCTTCATAGTTTCAACCACTATTAGGTCAATTAATGTAATTAATTGTTCTTCCATGCAAGCCGTGTGTTGGACAAGGTTGGAAAGGTAGAATCAAGCAACTGAAAATTTAAGATCTCCTTGTGGTATACCAGGAAACATGCGAATCAGTTGGAAAATGTAATGTCCTACTGACATGTTGCCATGGTAGCTCAGTGGTTAGAGCAACCGGACGGAGACCGGGAGATCCATGCTTCAAATCCCGGCTATGGCATTGAATTTTTCAGTCATCTGATTCTATCTTTCTAACCTTGTCCAACAATTGTGTGGAAGAAAAATTAATTTCATTAATTGACCTAATAGTGGTTGGAACGATGAAGCCTGGGACTTAAAAGTACTTACAACATTGTAGGTCGCCATTGGGGTAGGCCATCTCAATACAATTTGAGATCTCCTTGTGGTTTACCGGGAAACATGCAAATCAGTTGGGAAATTTTATGTCCTACCGTTGTGTTGCCATGGTAACTCAGTGGTTAGAGCAACCAGATGGAGACCAGGAGATCCGTGGTTCAAATCCCAGCTATGGCATTGAATTTTTCAGTCGTCTGATTCTACCTTTCCAAAAAATCCTTAAGTTTATAAAGAACAATTAACAGAGATTGGGTAGAGGTTATGTTGACTTATGTAGCAGACAGGAAAGGGAGGGTTTAGCATGGTGAGAACAGGGGCAATGTTCCTTAGGGGGTTAAGTGGGAGAGAATAGGGCACATATGCCATATGTGGAGAAAAGAACAAGATAACATTACTTGGTAGAATGTAAACCGTTAGAGAAATGGAGACAGGATGTTTGGGATCCAAAATGGGACAATATGAACAAGGAAATGATAACAATAAAAATATTAACACTTAAGGGAGGAAAAAGATTAAAGGAAATGGGAGTGTTTTCAATGAAAATCAAGGAAAAAAGGTTAAGGAAAGTAAAAAAAAATAGCAAGGGGAAAGGCATGAAGGGCAAGAGAAAGAAGAATAATAGGAAAGTAGGAATCAGGGAAGTGGAAAGGGATAGAAAAGAATAAGGGGTAACTGAAAGCCAAAGGACTCGGGTGCCATGCGAAAAGCAGCTCTTTTATAGGAAGGAAAATCGAACTAAATTTGTACTAGAATGTGATTAGTTTTAAGAAATTACATAAAATGTATTTAAAATTTTGGGCCATTCGGTACAAATAAATATTCTATTCTATATTTACATTTGTGACAAATCCAGCTAGATAATTAGACTTAATCCTCCGCAGTACAGACTAGAGAAATGTAACATTACTTTACTGTAACTTACTTGTTTGTCTACTACATCTACCAGAACAGCAAAAGTAGAGAGGTGATTGCAGGTACAATTCACTAGAAATGGATTTGTAACAGAGACATGCCAATCTTCTGGCACCTCAGTTTGGCATCCAGCACGTGACCATTCTCCATACCTGCAATTTAATTTAGAAGTACAATGCTTGTAAATTATACTAACTTTATCAACACTTTCAAGTCAGAATCATTACTTTTAATGAATTAAGGAGATGATATATCTAAATAGTATGTCATTCTTTTGGATTACTTAGAGCTAGAGGTATAACGTTTTGCAGACATATTTGAATACTCAAATATTTTAATCTTAGCTCAGTTTCATGTTTGTATCTTTATGGTTTAGCATTTATATCCTTTTCATAATTATTTTATTCATTTATTTCCAAATCTTTCAGCTTCTTTAGTTTTATACATGTTAACAGCTCTCTTTCCTGCATATCCTCTAAATCATTTATTAAAAATTTGCAGCATTTAAGTTTCAAAACTGATGCAGTAATTTGTATCACAAATTACTTAAATGTAAATAATGATTGTAATATGAATATGCATTTTTATGTGACATAGATTTCAGATGTTTATTGATTGTAAATATTGTTGGAAAGTAAATTTATAAGGCTTTACTGAAACTGTCAATAATAGCGCAATAATGCAGAGAAGGGGGTGAGCTGTTTATCATTATTGGAAACGAGGAAGTTACGTAATGTTGGCGCGTTTTCGGTAGAAACTTCTGGAATGTGTTCTCCCTAAAGCATATGTATTCATAATTTTAATTGGATATTAAAATAGACGCTAATGTTGGCGCGTTTTATTAGCCAATAGCAGTTCATTTATAATCTTTAGGCGTATCTGGATGCAGGATTATAAATAGAAGCCAAGTTAGAGGTAAAGTCAGTCAGTCCTTCAGTTCGCCGAAAGCATTCATACACTACACATCGTCTTCAGTCAGTTCGTCGAAAGTATTAGTTCGTCATACATTGGATATAGATTCACAAGTTACGCGCAGCAGAATTATGAAAGATCTAAAATATGGTAAAGTTAATTATATAAAAGGTTGAAGTACGTTGATTAAAAGTGATCAGTAAGAAGTTCAGTTTCAGTTTGGCGAGTATGTAGATCAATATGTAAAAGTGATAGTGAACGTGTTCGACAATAAAAATTATAAAACAAATTTCTTCATCAGTGTAATTTTTGGATAAAAGATTCCTTTCCGTTTCACAACCTGTATAGACACACATGTTCGACCCAAGATAAGATAATAGCTAGCCGGAGGACATTTGAAATGAAATCAAACAAAAAGCTAACAATGATGCAAATTGCTAACACAAGATGGAGCTATGAACCTAACAAAGAATGACGTCACAAGATGGCTTCCATGTTGAAGTAAACACATATACACAAACATACACAAATAACATTACAAGTATACCATCGCAAAACACATAAATGTACATAGAATATAAATAGCAATAAGGGCAATATTAGAACATCCTTCTTTGAAGCCAATTCTATACTGATCAACATTTAATATAACTTGACTTTTTTGACATAGCCACTATGAATGGATACCAGAAAAAAACAATAGACAAGAAGATAAAAAGGTTTGAAAGACAGAAATACATCCAACAAATGACTACGTTACTCAGACAACAAAAACCACAAGTTGAGACGGTAATTTGTATCACAAATTACGTTAACATAAATAATTATTTTAATATGAATATGTATTTTTATGTAACATTGATTTCAGAGGTTTAATAATTGTAATTATTATTGGTAAATAATAATATACGGCTCTACTGAAACTGTTAACAATAACACAATACTTTAGCAAGGGGGTGAGTTGTTTATCGTTACCGGGAACCAGGAAGTTACATAATGTTTCGCGCCTTTTCGGTAAAAAAGCTTCTAGAACATTCTCTAAAAGTAATATGTATTAGTGGTTTTCATTGGATAGTAAAATAGACGCTAATGTTGGCGCGTTTTATTAGCCAATAGCAGTTCATTTATAATCTTTAGGTGTATCTTAGGGCAAGCCTATAAATAGCCAGGTTGAGGTAGCGGGTCCCCCAGTTCGGCAAGATTCTCAAAACATTATACATCGCCCGCAGTTATACAAAATTCTCCGTACACTCCACGGTGATTCCGCAGTTCAACAAGATGTCGCCAATTAGTCCTTCACTTTCGTCATAAGTTACACGCAGCAGAAGTACGAGAAATCTTATAAAATATTCTAAAGTTAAACATACAAAGTTGAATTACGTGAGTTAAAAGTGATAAGAAGTTATTATAAACAGTTTCATTTGGGCGAGTATTCAGGTTAATATGTAAATGTGTTAGTGCACGTGTTCAACAATAAAACATTATAAAACACATTTCTTCACTAGTAATTTTTGGATAAAAGATTCCTTTCCGCTTCACACCCTGCAAGAGAAACATGTTCGACCCTAAATAGCTAGCCGGTGGATATTTAAAACTAATACAAATTGCTACGCCAGAGGGATATACGGACCAGACCAAACCAACGAGTGACGTCACACAAGATGGCAACGCAGAAATCAACATAACATTCTCCCATTATATTGGCTTCCACAACGTGGTGCTACAAATACATAAATACAACACTATACCTCTCTCAAATTATATAGAAAATTCACTTATCACCCTTGGACACATCATAAATTTCAAAGGATTTTCAAAAAATACATCACCCTGTCTCCACAGAATAACCACAATATACAGAAACTACTATGCAACAGAACAAAAGATCCTAACCCCAACGATAAATCAGCTGGTATATATCAAATTGATTGTAATGAATGTAACCTGGTGTATACAGGAAGAACAAAAAGAAATCTTGAAATAAGACTTAAAGAGCATATGAGATGCATTTACCAAAAGCAGCCAGATAAATCAGCAGTAGCACATCATTTCTGGTCTTCAAACCATGATATCACTCCAAACATAAAACTCTTAAAACCGATCAACAGCAGCAATGAATTGGACATCTGGAAAAAATACATATTGTCAAACACAGGAATCATCTAATGAATTTCGAACTGCCGCCACCCAGCAGCCTTTGGAGGTACATCAGCCCAACACCAGAGAACACCACTAGCCACACACATCCCCCAGAAGATGACCGGCAAAATCAGTTGAGGAAATGCTGACAATGGGAACAAACCGTCTCCCGAAACGCATTCAAGTAAGAATATTTTAGTGATGTAGTGTAACAACCCTCAACTCTCTTTATTTTAAAATAATATAACTTATCAAGTGCAATATGTTAACATTTTGCACGTTGGACGAATTTTGATCTCATTATTGATTTAACATATTAACCGAGTATTGCACTTGACACTTTTTAAATTTTGGGTGTTTTCTGCTTTTGATGGAAACCTTGTTAATTCATTTTGCTCTTTGTATGTGATCATGCAAGCTTCAGACGTTTCCAAACCATAACCATGGCAAAAGCGAACTTCCAATTTCTGCACGCTATACTATACATGCTTGGTGCTTATAGTTCCATTGTTTACTCATATTATTCTGTGCTCATAGCCTTGATTTGGTTTACTCCCATGGAGTTATGGAATGGATGAAAGAAAGACACTTTCATTAATTAATGATATTATGCTGATGCCATCATTGTGGGACATTTCATGCAAAGAGTACAAGGACAATATAAAAAGGATGGAAAATTATTATGCCAACTATATGCAATTTATTGTTATTCCAGAGACAAAATCGAAAAAAGTCTCACTCCACTCATAGTGTGGTAGAGAATTGCAAAGCAATGCAAAAAATCTTCAAGTCTGGCTCTCAAGAAATTTTTGAAGTCAAACCTGTCCTCAATTTTAAGTTCATTCAAAATAATTTCACTCCTGTGCCGATTAACAAGATAGAGTCTCACTCACATTCTTCTTTGTTTCTTTTTCATTATATACCAAGCTTAGACACAAATACTAATAGCCAAATCCTCATCACTGGAGAGTATTAGAAAATATCCCAAACAACGCTGGCTTCATATATTTACTGATGGTTTGGAAATGTCCAACCAAATCAGAGCTGGTACTCATGTTACATGCCAACTGCTTTCATTGTAAAGCTTTGGGTTGGGGAGCTTCAAACTTTAACAGAAATTGAAACTGTACAGTTAGCTACTCAAAATCTACCAAACCACATTTCCCAGTTTCAATAAACAATTATATTCCGCGATTTAAGAGTGGCTATTTCTGCTATAACAAATAACTTCTCACCTAACAGCACAAAAATCACAGATTGCTGCAAAATGATATATCACTTGACTAAACTCAAGAAGAGAACAGCCCTTCAGTGGGTACCATCACATTATGGGCTTCTTGGTAATGAATTGCCTGATCAGCTTGCTAAGAAGGGAAACAATATTGTACAAAAGCCCACGGCAAAGTTATCATTCTTCACAATTAAAAGATTAATAAACTCTAAATTCCAGTGTGTAACTTCTGATCATTTTCAAGAAATTTCAAAAAAATTAAAGATGGGAGTGCCTCAATGAACAATGATCACTAATCCCCAAAATATCCATAGAAGAATGCAGTGGCATCTTTTGAATGATCACAGGACATTATTGTTTGTCAAAGGACCTGCACAAGATCAGAATTTTTGCTTCTTCAATTTGTCCGTTGTATGACCTCCAAAAGAAGATGGAGCAGTATCATCTTCAGCGGTACCCAGCTCTTTGTTCAACAACCTCTCTATGAAACAATAGTTAATGGCATCATTGCCAAACACAAGACATTAGATGATAACAAGTTTCAAAATATTAAAAAAAATAGAATAATAGAAAAATTGAATTTAGTAAATTATCATTTTCTGTAATTACTTTTTTCAAAGCTAGCTTTCAAGTTAACTGACTTAAATTTTAGTATACAAACACCTTATGGTCTGAAGAAGGAGAAGTGTAGGGGGTGTGGAGGGGAGAAAAGTCTGATGGTTTACAATCACTTGTCATACTTTCAGGTCTATTCTGCAAATTATTTATAAAAAGAAAGTTGTCTTTCTACTTCTTGTTAATCATGATAAATGTTTTCTGAAATGGCTTCAATATACATTTTATTGTAGCATACAAGACATTAGTACAACAAAACAAATGTTTAAAAATAAGATCACTTATGTATGTTGACTTAATTTTAACACTCTTTGTATGGACTGATAAAAAGCAAAAGGACAAAGCATTTCAAAAGCGTGTAGCTTGAAAATTATGTCTAACAATAGGAAATATTTTATAATTGGCTAAAGCTTTAAAAAAAGGCGATTTAATACAAGCTGTACACCTTAATAAGCTCTAACTTCTTTCTGAAATTAAGTTTTTGTACAGCTCTTATGCTTTCATAAGTATATAAAATTCAGTCAGAATGAAAGGATCTTCACAGGCTATTTACAGAAAAGTAGTGTACATAAGAGAGTTTTGTTCCATGCTTTATAAAGTGCATTTTCCTCCAAAAATTACAGAATACTGAGGCCATCTGTTGCAGTATGCTCAAACTAAGTGCAAAGAAATATAAAAGAAACACCATGGATCTTTGTTCTGTAAATAACTTCATTTTCCCAAAAATATAACACAGATGTTTGTTTGCACATATGCCTCATTTGTTGAAGATGAAGCTCCTGCCTTTATATGTATTACTGCATTATTATTTTTCTCAAGATGTAGGGTAGGTAGGTTAGAATTACAGCACAAGTTCACTTGTATATTTCTATTACCTGAAGATAGCAAGAGAATAGGCAGTTGAAAGTTTGAATGGACTGTGCTCCAATTTAGCCTGATTGATGTTCGTAGAAATGATCATGCATTGTCAGTCCTAACAAAGTCTCAAGTCTATAAAAATATTTGTACCCATTCACATAAACAATATGACTAAAGGTGCTTTGCTACAACTACAAGATTATTAACAACTCTTTCTTGAAACAAACTGTAAATTAATAGGTATGTTTTACTCTAAAGTAACCCTAACAAACAACAGCACTTATTTATTCCAAACTGCTAAAATACATACTATACACTATTTACTACATAATTTATAAATGCAGATGAACTTACTCAAAACAAAATGGCTTCAAATGAAATGTAGGAAAATTTTTGAAGATATATCACGAATTCAGTCAGCAGGAGAACATTTATGTCAAGTTAAAAATAAATGAACATGGTCAATTTTAAGCACTCATAGATTGTAAAAACTATACATATGAGGGTTGTCCCAGAAGTACCCAACCTAACAAAAAAAACACAAATTTTGAGAAAAAAACATCTTTATTTCACTACATAAGTCTCCTTTCAGCTCGATAAATTTTTCCCAGTGATGTTCAATAGCTTCAATAACCTGTTTATACTGAGAACCGTCAAGTTCTGCAAAATGGCTATCAACTGCAGACTCCACCTCTTCACTGTTGGCAAATCTTTTACCACCAAGCCATTTCTTCAACTTTGGAAACAGAAAATAATCAGAGGGGCTAAATCTGGCGAATAGGGTGCATGAGAAAGCAATTCAAACTTTAACTCATTGATTTTTGCCATGGCGATAATGGATGTGTGAACTGGTGCATTGTCTTGATGAAACAAAACTTTCTTTTTCGTAAATGCAGCTATTTTTGCTTGATTTTATAACTCAAATGCTGCAATAACTTTGCACAATACTCACTATTGATTGCTTTTCCTTTTTGAGGATAATCAATGAAAATTATCCCAAATACATCCCAAAATAACTAACAACTTGATCTTGCCTGCAGATGGAATTGTTCTCACCTTCTTTGGAGCCAATTCTCCCCTTTCAATCCACTGTTTTGACTGTTCCTTTGTCAGTGTGAAGTAATGAACCTATGTTTCATCCATGGTTATGAATCTACACAAAAATTTGGCTTTATTACAGCGAAACATTGCCAAGCACTTGACTGAAACATCCTCACAATGCTGTCTTTGTTCCATTGTGAGTGAATGCGGCACTCATCTTGCGCACAGCTTTGTCATGTCCAAATTTTCAGTTCGTGTGCAATGAACAGCACTTTTTGAAATGCCTATGATGTCCACTAGCTCACGCACTTTCAGTCGACAGTCATCCAATACTATTTTGTGGATTTTCTTCACAATTTCTGCCATGGTCACCTCATTTGTTTGACCACTGCGATGTTCACCTTGGCAGTTCGTATGGTCTCACTTAAACTCTGCCACCCAATATTTTACTGTTGCAAATGAAGGAGCAGACTCCCCCAGAGTAGAATCTAGCTTGACTTTAATATTAATTGGACTAAGACCTTTCAAGTGAAAGTATTGTATCACATAACAATAACCAGTTTTATCCATGTTTACAAACTCACTGAGAGCATTCAATATTGATGGCTGCCAAACAATTACTAAACAACATAGCATCGTCAAACTTCAAACTTAAGCTTTATAAGGTTGGAACTTTCTACCATAGTCATTTGTTTGAAACATAACTGCTATCTATACGTCAGGTCGGGTAATTCTGGGACTGCCCCATATTTATTATTGTTCTGTAGTTATGGCTTGATGAAGAATAAGTGTTGGGCTTCAAGTCATCATTTAATTGTAGCCTGGCACAAATAAATAAATAAATAAACAAACAAAATTTGCTACATCCTTTGCACTCGGCCAACAATCCTTTGAAACATTTACACAAATATTACTCACCCTTTGGCTGTACTCCAATGTACACATTGAGGATTTGATCTTGCTGAAAGGGGTTGTATATCATTGAGCAGCCACAGCCTTAATAAAACAGGTGTAGGAAGAGGTCCATTTTCAGTTAGGAGTTTATACTTTTTTGCCCCTGTAAAACCACAAAGGCAGTCATTTACTTCAAATTTATGCTACAGATATTATCACTAAAAAGCAAGAAAATTATATTATGCAAACATTTTAAGCAAACTTGAGGCTACATTGCTATGCAGCATTTCCATACCTACTGTCAAAATATGATCCAATACATCAAAGATGTTCTTTAAAAATAAATTAAAACAAAAGTTATTTTAAATACCATCTTCCATTCTCAAACTGCTAAAGTACTGTAAGGTCATCAATCAAATTCATGTTCTGGTGCTTAAGGTTTTGTTTAGGACTGACGCATCCTCTGTGAAATCTTTTCTGTTTTCTCTATTTGTTGTGTGTTACAGACTTGCGCTACTTCAAGCTTCAAGTCACTCAAAATATCTTCAAAAACCTGTCTTCTCGTTAATAATATAACAATTCTTTCCAGGTTTCGGCACCATCTTTTATGTAAGTTTTTATCTAGATTTTAGTGTAAAGAAATGAGAGGCTTTCTAACCAGTTAATGCATTTATTTTTCGTAACAATATTAAAAGGCAAAAGATTATCTACATAGAGTAATCTAAGCTATGCAAGTAACAGAATAATTAACAAATAGAACAAAGAGAGGGAAAAAAAAAGCATTTCACAGAGGGTGTATCAGTCCTTAACAGATTTTGTCTCTATAGAGACAACATGATGAAATTATGCAATACCCAGTTTTGTTGTATTCACTATATCATTTTTTTTAACCTATGCCACATTATGGAGGTGGATGTAGGCAAAGTTAAGCAGCCTTTTTTCTTTGCTTTACAATTATACAACTTTGAAAGAGAGCAATAGTATATTGTGATGCAACTGTGGTAAGTGCATTTTTGCAGAACAAGGAAAAAGTTTGAAAATACAAGATAAAATCTATTATTTTCACTTCTTAGTTTCTGCAAAGGACTTAACACATGTGTATTGCATAATATTTTCCTGCGATAGTGAATAATAGAAATACTTATGGAAAATTAAAATTAATCACTGTTATCTGCTCAAAAGCAGTATCAATATCGACCACACTAGCCTCTGCAAACTAGTGATCAATTAGCTAAGCCTGGTAGTGTTGACCATGCCAGTCAATAACCAAAGGTGAGATGGCTGCTTGTGCTGAAAGAGTTATACTTAAATGTTGCATGAATTAAGTTGTAAGTAAATGTTAACAAATAAAGGTAAATAAAGAACGGTAAGATTTAAATGGTAAAATTCAAACCTTATATTGCATGTCTGCAACAACAATTACACATATCAATAGTTGGAGGATTAAATACCTTTTATCAACATCTGCAGTAAAAATGCAAAGTGCACACAGTGCAGGAATTTCAATTTCTCATGCATAATAGCACGAGCAGGAAGTGCATTAAAGGAAAAAAAATATCACTGAAAAAATATATGCAATACACATGCATTAAGTCCTTTGTAGAAACTTTGAAAATAGGAGAAAGTGAATCAAACTTCTTTCTTGTTCTGCAAAGATGCACTTGTCACATGTGCATCACAATATACTATTTTCGAAGATACTGAATAATAGAACTATTTACATGAAAATAAAATTAATTGCTGTTAGATGTTCAGAATCAAGGTCAACCGTGTTAGCTTCTGCAAACTGTAATCAACTAGTCATGTCTAGTAGTGCTGACCAAGCCAGTCAACAACTGAGGTGACATAGCTACTTGCACCAAAAGAGTTTATTTAAATGTTGCATGAATTAAATCACAATCATAAGTAAATGTTGGCTGACCTCATAGCTCAGAGGTAGAGCACCTGTGCAAGGGGTAACAGGTTCAATTCCTGACTAGGGGGTGGGAATTTTTCTCTAGCCAAGATTATTGCCTACCCTCCCCAAAGTCTGGAAGTATGAATATGTGTGTGCGTGCATGCATGTGTGTGTGAGATCTAATGAATAAAACCCAAAGTTTAGCAAAAATCCAATGACAAATTAACATTATTGCCATAGGCAATATGTTCCAAAGAAAGCCCCCTGATAACATTGTAGTTAAAGGTGGGGTATAAATGGAACTTAAAATAAAAAAGAAAGAGAGGAAATGTTAACAAATAAAGGGAAGTACAGGTGAAAGATTTAAATGGTAAAATTTTATTACCAAATATGATTTTATTCCATGTCTGCAATAAATATGAATATCTATAGTTGTAGGATTAAATATATTTCTTCAATAAAAAGGTAATATATGAAGTGCAAGAATTTGAACTTCCCATGCATGATAGCATTAATGGGAAGGGGTAAAAAAAAAAAACATTACGGAACATTTTGGAGAAAAATTGGTTAGGAGATATTTGGAGAAGGAGAGAAAATAACGTGAAGATTTTTTGGAAAAAGGCGAGGAAAAGACTCTAAGATATAGAAATACAAATCATGTTCAGTGAGATTGCCGAAAAGAGCTCATTAGTTTATTATAGGCCAATGAAAAATACATGGGGTAGGGAAACATATATAGACATAGTAAATAAAGAAGAGAGAGAATCTATTGCATGGGTAAGAACCGGAGCATGGAGGCTAAAAGGGCTAAGACAGGGGTATTCCTCAGAACCAATGTCCGATATGTGGTGGTAATGAAGACATTGAACACATAGTATTTAAGTGCCAAGGAACAGAAAATTGGAGAAAAGAATTTTTTAATAAGAAGTGGTTGAAGGGGGATAGAAATACACTTATGATTGAAATGATATGCAAGGACGCTAGAAGCATTGGACAGTTTTTGTGTAAAGTAAAAAATAAATGGCTTTGGACAGTGGAAAGAGAAAAGTAAGAGGTAGCGCATCTTACTTTGAATGGAAAACTATAGTGAATGTGTGATGGTTAAGTAATCAATAAATGAAAAGTGAAAAACAAGTGGAAATGGGACATAAAAAAAAAAGGAGCAAGATAATTTATTGACAAGAAATTGTAAAATGTAAATAAACTGTAGTGATTGTCTACTGAATGAGTAACCAAGGTCAAAGTGCAATAGACAATCAAATTTGTAAAACTCTTAGCACAATAAACAATATACCAACATTATTATTGAAAAAATATTTTGTCCAGAGCATTATTATTGAAATTGGATTATAGAAGTTCTTTAAATTTTTGATAATGAACTGGACTTCTGCTTGAAACTGGATGGAATAAATGCATGTTCTTTTGTATTTAAAATTTCAAAGGATGAATAACAACAAAATTTGGAATCTACTCAGAGAAAAAGAAAGATGATAATGGATCATCACCACATCACCCCCACCACCATTGGTGGTGGTTGTTCCATACCTAGGACTCTATTATGAGAAGGCACTGAAGCCATCTTTTACCACTGATGCCTGTTGTATATCCATTACAAATCTTAAGTTTTTTAAAATTCCTAATATATTTTCCTGTAAAATCCTGGATTACTTTATGTTAATTTACAATTCAGGCATCAAGAGTTAAAATAACATATTACGCAACACATATTGGTTGATACGGTAATTTGTATCACAAATTACTCAGATGTAATTAATGATAATAATATGAATATGTATTTTTATGTGACATTGATTTCAGAGGTTTATTAATTATAATTATTATTGGTAAATAATAATATACGGCTTTACTGAAACTGTCAACAATAACGCAATAATGCAGCAAGGGGGTGAGTTGTTTATCATTCCGGGAACCAGGAAGTTACGTAATGTTTCGCGCCTTTTCGGTAGAAGCTTCTGGAATGTTTTCTCCCTAAAGAATATGTATTAGTGGTTTTCATTGGATATTAAAATAGACGCTAATGTTGGCGCGTTTTATTAGCCAATAGCAGTTCATTTATAATCTTTAGGCGTATCTTAAGGCAAGCGTATAAATAAGCCAGGCCGAGGTAGAGTGTCCCCCAGTTCAACAGAATTCTCAGTACACTACATATCGCCAGTCAGTCCTTCATTTCGTCATAAGTTACGCGCAGCAGAATTACAAGAATTCTTATAAAATATTATACAGTTAAATATACACAAAGTTGATGTATGCAAGTTAAAAGTGATAAGTAAAAGTTATTAAAAACAGTTTCAGTTTGGCGAGTATCCAGATTAATTTGTAAAAGTGTTTGTGAATGTGTTCAGCAATAAAAGTTATAAAACCAATTTCTTCGTCAGTATAATTTCTGGATAAAAGATTCCTTTCCGATTCACACCCTGCAAGAGATACAAGTTCTACCAAGATAAGATGATAGCTAGCCGGAGGACAATATACATAACCTTAAATTCTTTCAGAAACTAATTAATACACATTGCTAACGTCAGAGGGAGCTACGAACCAGACAAAGGAGTGACATCACAGGATGGCAACGCGTTAAGTAAAGCAGCACAACATATGATCTACAAGTTCTAATTTCTTAAGTTATAAATATTACGTAAGAAACATTATACCGTCGCATAATTGGCTCCACAACGTGGGGCTCGACAACAAAAAGACATTACGTAAAGCAAGTTCTCTCGCAAATACGCGTGAAGTAAAAACACATATTTGCTCTCGCAAATTGGCTTCCAAACGCGGAGCTACAATTAATGTTAAATAAATACAACATTAATACCGCATCATATTGGCATCCAAACGTGGTGCTATAATAATGGCAAAACATTATAACATTTCCGTCGCATAATTGGCACCCAGGACGTGGGGCGAAGTGACCAGGAAAGGAAAACGATGACCAGGAATGAAGCAGAGTAACCAGGAATGCAGCGGTGAAATGATCTACAAGACGCAGATTCCAGAAACAAAAGGAACGACAGACTACATGGATGATTGGACATCGTAATTCCGAGATTACGAGGCAACAAGGAATTCAACTATAAAAACATCGAGACGACGTAGATTCATCACAACACAACGCAGAAGCGACATACAAATCTAGGAGAATGGGGCAGAACGCTGGACATCAAAGCTACATCAACAGAAAGCATCACAAAGGTATCGTAATTTTTTTTTAGAAAACAAAAAAAATGGCTACTAGTAATATTGAAGAAACAATGATGGAGGGAGATAGTGTAACAGTTAGCTGTAATTCAATACGGGTGACAGAAAATAGCTTAAACAATGTAGTAGTTGAGGGAGGAAATATTAGTAAACAAAGTCAGAATAGAACTGCAGGAAATGTTAGTGCAGAAAGTGAGAATAGAACAGCAGGAAATGTTAATCTTGATGCTAATATGATAATGGAAATTATGAAAATGATGAAAAAATTTTATAAAACATTAAGGGAAGATATAAACAAAGATTATAGAGAATTGAGGGAAGAATTAAGGGAAGATATGCAAAAGAGTTATGAGAAATTAGGACAAAGATTAACTCAGAGGATGAGAGAAGCTATAAACAAAGATCATAGGGAATTGAGTGAAGATATTGGTAAAAGCTTTGAACAAAACAGGAAATCAATTGAAAATATTGGTAGGAGTAATGATATATTAGAGCAAAAAGTAGATCAAAGCAGTGAAGAAAGTGAAAAGAAAGTTACGAAGCTAGATAGTTGTATGCCAAAAATGAGAGATGAAAATGAGGAAGTAATAGCAAGTGAGATAGGAGAAATTTCAAAGAAAATGCTAGACATGAGTAGGGAAAGAGATAACAAAGAAAGTGAGGTTAATACTAAAAGTGAGGTTAATGTAGAATGTACAGAGTTAAGAAGTCAAGTGAGTAATATGACAAGTGAGCTAAGAGAGATAAAAGAGGTTAGGAATGTAGATTTAATACAGGTGCAAGTTAATTTCAGAGGGGAAATATCAGAAATACAGAATGAGGCAATAATGCAAAGAAAGAAATTGTACCAAGATATTCAAATTGAAAACTCCAGTCTAGTACAGATTTGTCAGAGCATTCTCAAGTTAAAAAGATAGCAGAAGAATTGAAAATGAAAGTTGTTAAAAGATGTATTGTTCAGGAAACTTTAGATTGTTTTCAAATGGTATCATGTGATGAAATTTCAAATGAATACAAGAGGTTATTCATTAACAAAAATTTGAAGGTTAGGTTACGGCTACGAGTAATGTTTAGCCACACACAATTTGATCCAGGAGGGTAAATAACAATGTGATGTAAAGTAAATGCTGGATAGTTAAAGACTACTTGCAGAGAAATGTATTGGAACGTAAGAGGGTTAATTATTTATGTCATTTGAAAAGAGAAATAAATTATAAAATAAAAAAAAGAGAAATGTTTTAAAAAAAAAAAAAAAATTAAATTTTTAGTAACTGTAACAATATTTGAAAATTAAGAATGCAAAGATTGAAACTTAATATGATGTTAAAAGTAAAAGTACGTAAGTAATATACAAAATAAGAAAAATGGGTAAAAATAATTAAAAATAATTTAAAACAAATATTTATGTAATAAATAGAACATGTGAAACAGTGCCTAAATTTAAGAGATGTAAATATATGTAGAGGGTGAATATTTTGGTAAATATGTGTAATAATTACAAAAATCTTAAATGTATAAATTTTTGTCAACAATGTAAGAGAGTAAACAATTTTGAAACAGTGATTAAATAATTTAGGGTAAAGTATTTGCTATATAAAAAAAAAAAAAAAAAAATTTTTTTGTGATGTCAGATTAATATCTAAATTAATTAAACCAGAGCCAGTAAGTAGTTGTGAGATAAAACATGTCGTGTGTTAAATGCGTGTGAAGTGTTAAGTGAAAGTGATAACGTGTGTTCCAAGATTTAGGAGACTAAAAACACAATTTTAAAATTTCTAAACAAGTTATAAATATTTATAATTATGTTTCTAGTGGGGCATATGATACGGTAATTTGTATCACAAATTACTCAGATGTAATTAATGATAATAATATGAATATGTATTTTTATGTGACATTGATTTCAGAGGTTTATTAATTATAATTATTATTGGTAAATAATAATATACGGCTTTACTGAAACTGTCAACAATAACGCAATAATGCAGCAAGGGGGTGAGTTGTTTATCATTACCGGGAACCAGGAAGTTACGTAATGTTTCGCGCCTTTTCGGTAGAAGCTTCTGGAATGTTTTCTCCCTAAAGAATATGTATTAGTGGTTTTCATTGGATATTAAAATAGACGCTAATGTTGGCGCGTTTTATTAGCCAATAGCAGTTCATTTATAATCTTTAGGCGTATCTTAAGGCAAGCGTATAAATAAGCCAGGCCGAGGTAGAGTGTCCCCCAGTTCAACAGAATTCTCAGTACACTACATATCGCCAGTCAGTCCTTCATTTCGTCATAAGTTACGCGCAGCAGAATTACAAGAATTCTTATAAAATATTATACAGTTAAATATACACAAAGTTGATGTATGCAAGTTAAAAGTGATAAGTAAAAAGTTATTAAAAACAGTTTCAGTTTGGCGAGTATCCAGATTAATTTGTAAAAGTGTTTGTGAATGTGTTCAGCAATAAAAGTTATAAAACCAATTTCTTCGTCAGTATAATTTCTGGATAAAAGATTCCTTTCCGATTCACACCCTGCAAGAGATACAAGTTCTACCAAGATAAGATGATAGCTAGCCGGAGGACAATATACATAACCTTAAATTCTTTCAGAAACTAATTAATACAAATTGCTAACGTCAGAGGGAGCTACGAACCAAACAAAAGAATGACGTCACAAGAAGGCTTCAACACACGTGATGTAAACAACATTACGTAAAGCAGCAACCGTCGCATATTGGCTTCCAAACGCGGAGCTACAATTAATGTTAAATAATTACAACATTAATACCGCATCATAATTGGCGCCCAACGTGGGGCTACAATTAATGTTAAACACATTGTAACATTAATACTACTTCATGGTACAACAAATGTAATTTGAATTGAATTCTCTCCTGTGTCTCATTGAATGTTATATAGCTGAGAAGCCATAATAGATAAAACATTACTGCTAAAAATGTAAAGCATATTAAAATGTACAATTTAAACCAAACTATCTTTTCACAGCATTACCATTTTCAGAATCAAATCAGGCCATTTTAGAAAACAAAGACTAACAACAATTTTCCATATGAATGGTTATTTCAGGCAGGTAAAATTTTGCATACAGCTTTTCTCTCTCTCCAAACAATACTTTATTTGGATTCAGAAGACCCCAAAAGGTATATTTCTGGCAAAATTTGATAAATTGTTTGGTCAAATGCAGTATTTCAAACATCATAAGTAAGACAAAAAGAAAGTAAACATTTAAACAGTTGTACAAAAAGTGTGAGAGTTAATGAAATTAAAAGCAGTTAAAGAAAACTTGAGTTTTTAAAACTTCAATTAATGCCCTTGTGCTTGTAATAAGGCTACAGCTACAGTAGGTAGGATATACTGTACATCTAAAATTCACTGAACTTGAAAAGGTTACTATTGAGCCAGCAGAAGAATATCATGTGGCACTACAGCCTGCAAAGGACCTGGGCCTGCCAACCCAACTCTCAGCCTCGCACCCACTTACACACAGCAGAGGTGGGTGATCATCCAACCAATATGGGGGAGTTGATATGGTCAGCATCACACATCCCCCAGCTGGAGAGTTGGCTTACGAGACCAGAATCACTACCTATCACAGCTCCCCACTTTCCTCACAATGCTGAGTGGGCATGGATCCTACACCCAGAACCTAAAATTTGTATCCCTAGGGGTGGGATCAAATCCAGGCACATTCCACAGGTGTAAACCAGAGCTCCATGTTCTAGCCCACCATGGTACAGTACAATAGAAAAATATGGAATCTATAAATTTAATTATAAGGATTAACATATGCATATGAAACAAACTAAGAAAAAATTCTGATGTGTTACATTCACATGACTCTCTCTATTCCATGCTATTTATAGTGGGTATGCAAATTATTCTTATGAAAGTATTTTTCTATCTACTTTGTTTTAATCCAGATAAATCTTTGCAGAAATAGCTACATTACACATTTTGTTAGGATACAAAGAGAACAACGATAGTCAAGTGGTTAAGAAATGGATGCAATATGCTGGCCTAAAAATTCCATACTGTTTCCATGCAATCTTGAGAAACAACTGAAAATGCCCCAAACATCTGCTCTTTAGCCATATTATGTAGTGAATGAAATTAAATAAATAAATAAGAATATTTGTTGCTATAAACATAATAGTTTGCAATATAAATTTAAAATAGAGAGTTGAGGGTTGTTACACTACATCACTATGATAATATCATAGTGATGTAGTGTAACAACCCTCAACTCTCTATTTTAAATTATGACACATCACTGTTACTAGCTTCTAAATCTTCAAAATTAGTCAATAGCTTGCAATACCTTCTGTTTCCAGTGTGTTGTCTCCAACTGGAACAAGAATAGCTAATGAAATTACTGGTGATCCCACACGTAGTTCAACACCCCAACGGCGAACCACAGTTTCATCATATCGAGCTGGTAAAAGGGAACCAGCATCCCTGTACTGAGAGTAGCTGAGAACTGCTTTTCCATTGCCTGCAAGGCTATTTTTTGTAGTCAGCTCTCCTAAAAAATAAAAATGATAACTTTCTTAAAAATACAAATTTAAAATTATTAGAAATTGAAGGGCTGAGAGCCATAGTGGGCCAACTCCATTTTTCATGTTTTCTGCGCTGATCCCATCTTGTGATAGAATGCTGACTTAGGTACTTGGTATATAGCTTTGTCTGGTTCAGATCCTTCATATTATGATCAAACTAATGACTAGCAGAAATGCTCTCAAGCAATTTACAATTTGCTTGAGAGCTATAGTGAGCTAAATACGAACAGCCAATAAGAACAGAGGTTTTCCATCATGTGACTAGGTCGAGAACATGGCGGACATAATGGAGGTAGCCAATGAAAGTTCTACAAAATGTAGGAAACGTGCAAGAAATTGTGATCAGTGGACAAAAAATGAAAGAACTTTAAAGAACATTGATTGAGCACAAGAATAAATCTTATAACTATTGTTAATCTTGTTTGAAAAACAAAATTCAATATATTGAGTAAATAATAATCAACATAAAGTAGATTCTGGTGAAGTGAAAGAACTGAAGAGCTAGATGGCAATATGGCAACGTATTAAGATATTACTATGAAGCACTGTAACATATGGCGAGAGAGGAAGAAATACTTTGACAACATTCTACATTAATACTTTCAGCAAGGTACTATATAGATATATGCACAAAGTAAGTTGAATGAACAAACTAATTTGCTTGTAATAGAGAAAATTGTGCATGTTATTCTAAAACAGAAAAATACTAAAATGTATAGAAATGGAGACTAATGTAAATCAAGAAAATGCAACTGTAAACAAATTTGCTGAAAATGGGAAGGTTGAAAGCAAAAATACAAATCAAAACTCACAAATTTATATAGCATCAGTTAATATTAATGTACCTAAAAAGATTAGAAAACAAAATTAAATCAGAAATGATATCCAATTTAGAGAACCTGGAGTTAAAAACTGAATCAGAAATGAAATCCAATTCAGGCAATAATTTACAATCGAATATAAAATCCAAGCAGATATGCAGAAATCCAATTTCAATAACCTGGAATCCAAAGTATATAATATTAGATTTGATCTAAACAATTAATATTCGGGATTGAAGATACATAGAACTAAACTGTAATATGAATGAACTTAGAAATAATTTAAAATAAGGTAATGATATGAGAGTAGAAATAGAATTATTGAATACAAGTTTAATTGATGATATTAAAGAAATGAAAAATGTTTATGGTAAACTTGAAAGTGAGGCTATAATCAAACTGCAAAATGAAATGAAGAATGATATTATGATACTAACAATGCAAATTACAATTTAAAACAAGATGAGAGAGAAAATAATGATATTGTTGATTGCAGGATTGAAAATATACTTAAATTGATGATTGAATGCAAATATAACAAAATGGCATACTTTATATATACACTAATGATTATGATGATAGGTCTATGGAATTAATCAAGATAGTACACACTGAATTAACATAAATATTACTAGATATAATGATAACACAAATCTAAAAAAAAAAACATGATCATTATACTATGGTAAAGAAAAATGCAAACTACCTACAGTTACTTAGAAATATTATATATCATACAAAAAATCTCCCTCTCTCCCTCCCCCTCTCCCTCTCACACTTTGAACTTTGTATATACTAAACATATCAAATATTATTATTGTATGATGTAAAGTGTATTTAATTGTTCCAATATTTTTATTTATCTTGGGGAATGGTTTTTAAATTTAAAATGTTATTAACAATAAAGTTTATTTCAATGTAGAGTATCTTGTATGCGTTAAACTCCTTTTTCAATGAATGTTAAGTCTTTACCTATATGATAATTAAATGTGCCATTAGTATGTGCATCAAATCTCCTTATATGGCAGCAGCCAATATGAGTACCCTAAAACATAGTCATAACATCAGCTTGTGCATGCGAGAACTATTTAGTGGAACTATTCAGTTAAGGCTAAATACAATTTGGCTGTTCAGTAAAACTAAATATATTGCAATAGATATAGAGATCAAAATTAAGATTTCTTCTTAATCTATTTCTTTAATAAAACTTGTTTCCTTAGTTGTTTTGCATGTAACACAGGCACTCCATTATTCTTATATTACATTGCTAACTTCTTAGCTGACAAATCTTTCAATGTATTTTTTCTGAGGGTAACTTGATGCTTTACCTGAGCCCAAACAAGCTCAATCAGGTTGTATTGACAATGATATGGAGGTAATCATATTATTTGATGTCCCCTTTCATTAGCACTCTGATTGAGCTGATAAGGCTTTTTCTCAATTTTTTTAATGGAAATATATATTCAACAATTCTAATTTTGATTCAGTTGGTGAAAATTCTATTCTCTTTTTGTTTTAATCATTCTTGAATTTCAGTTTTTGTGTCAGAGTATTAGGAAATTTGTTTATAATTACTGAGTATTACCTTGCATCATCCATAATAATTATACTTCCTCCTTCGAAGTAATTAATAAATCTATTCAAAAACCAATTTTTAAATGTATAATCTCATTTTATCATGGTAATATATTAGTGCTTTGATCAAAATACCCAACATGCTTTCCAGCAGAAATTTATTTCTGCTGAAGCCACATGGCACACAATAAGATGACGACTACCTTCCCCTACTGACACCTTTAATCCACCATTTTTGAGGAGTTTTGCAAAATGCATTTGACAATGTGATTTTGGTTTATCCAAGTACCATCTAAATAAAATATTGGTCTCGTATCTCCAGAAACTTATATGTATTTAATTAATTGAGCGAAGAATTTCAATCTTGACACAGTAATATCACTCCTTTCCAAAAGGAATTTTGGACTGTCATTGGTTTTCCTATATCTGAAACCTAATTGTTTCAATATTCTTAAGGAGGAAGATAGGGAACCTTTCTAAGATACATTTTCCCATAAAGAACCTGTAAAATTCTTTTATCAGTAGGAAATTTGCCATGATCATAAAATTCCAAAACTGTTCTAAAATTATTTATTTTTCAAAATCATCTAAGTTTGTCGTTCTTTATGGTATGTTAAAACATTTTCTAGGTGAAAGAAAAACTGCAGCATAACCTTGACTCATATGCTATGGCAGTTAATGCCCGACACTTTTTAAAATCAAGTTTGCTCCTTCCTTCATCACCTAAATTCTTTTTAAAAACTCATATACCCTAAAAACTCCTGCCTGCACCTCTATCTCTATCTCTCTCTCTCCCTCCCTCCCCCTCCCTCTCTCTCTCCCCCTCCCTCTCTATCTCTCTCACTTCATCATCACTATCACTTTCTTTACTCAGCAGATGTTGCAAGCTTCTACATATGCATGGAACTGGACATTAACCTGTTCTGTCACCTGATCAAAGTATTTGGGGATGCACCAGACGAAAAGGGGGGGGGCATAATGGTGCACTTATTTGCAAAGGTAAATGACACTTCAGCTGACAGTTCTATTATGTTGTTACTCAATGTCTGCTTCGTTCCTGACAAAACAAATAAAACAAATAGGGCACAAATAGGGAACAGCATAAACTAAAATCATACCCATTTTTGTACATGCTTCCTCATTCATTCTCTTTACATCTGACATACACACCAAGCTTGTTGTAATTATTAATATCTGAGCACTAATGTTGTAATTGCTAAGTGAGACAAAGCTAGTTCTGATTAAGCAACACTGCACACCTGTGGTTCACTACAGCCATGCAACCTCTATAGGTCACATGCAGGAGGTTTGACATTCCCTTTAGTAGGAACAAAGGCAGACCAAAGGCACATCTGCCACCACAGGCTGAATAGTTTAAAAAATAAGGGCAACTGATCACCTGCCATTCATAGGTTATCATATTTTTTAGTGTTGTTACACTTTTTGTACTATACTTTATTAAATTTTTCAATTAGACAAAACTGTACACATTAGCTTAAGGACAAACTTTGTACATGCATTTTCTTTGTAATAGCTTGTATGAGTAGGATTGTATATAGGTAGAACTTAATGTATTTTATTATGTAACTACTTTTGTACTTAGCATTTTCTTGACAATGCTATGAATTCATATAATTTTAATCAGCAGATACATAAATGAAATGAAATGAAATTTGGAAAACTGAAAACCAAAGACATAAAAGATAAAACAACAGGACATCAAACATAAGAAACCAGGATATTTTGAACTAAAAAGTATAATATTTTTGGTTTTATAAGTACATATATTTATTACAGTGTAATTACTACATTTACAGTTTCGGCCTACAAGAATCAAACCTTATACTTTTCTGAACCACCAATCTTTGCCAAAAGATTGCTGTTTGACTTTGACAGAATGTATGTATAGAAATCACTACAACTCATATCCTGAAAATTATACTGCAAGGATATTATTGCTCTTATTGTCTCCACAAAGAGCAATTTCTCTCCTTTGTCCACTGACTTTGAATCCATTAAAATATTCTTTCAATGTTTGCATTGTGCCCTTAAAAAAAAAAAAAAAAAAAAAAAAAAAAAAAAAAAAAAAAAAAATGTGCATCTCAAGAAATAATCTGACCACAGCTGATGTGCCAACATATTATCACATTTCTGTGCATTTAAATTCTCAATGTATATCTTTAAATTGCAAAACTGGTCAAAGGCTTTTATTTCAGCAATTATAACCCCTTTGTTTGCAATCAATTTTATTGAAGGTACAACCACGTTCCAAAAGGAACTTCTCTCAACTTCATCTGCTGGAAACAAAAAAAATTCCTCAAAAGGTTTCATTCAGGCCTCCAAGTATTCATTACATGAGCTTCATAAGCCCTCTGTCGCTTCAGTATATTCCTTGCATTCAACACATAACCCTTCTGCAATATTTCCTGGACTTCAAAGGGAATGAATTTATGTTCTAGTCTGTTTCAAGTTTGAGGTTATTCCATTAAGAATATCAACTACTTCAATAACTGACTTTCCTTTCCATTCTATTGCTTCAATTTTAGTATGAAAAATTGACATGAGTGAATAAAAAAGAAGTAAACAACCTTTACTCAGCCCATTCTGAAAAACTTTACTAGATTACTGGTGGCTTTTCCTGTGACAGAAAATAAGCTTTAAGGGTTCCAATAACTTAAGCATGCAGTCAACAGTAGGAAACAAGGGTAACCATTTTATTTTTGAATGGTAGATAAGTTGCTGATACTCCACATCAACAAAAGAACAAAATTCTTTCAGAGATTCTACTCTGTCTGTGCAAATACTAAAATAGTTATACACTTTTACAACTATAGATTCTATATCAAATGGAAGTGTGTCTGCTCCATGATGCACAGCATTGTTAAGGACATATGCAGGATAGTCTACACCAACAAGATTAGGATTAACAGTGGACTTCAATCTGCTAAACACATTTTTACACCCCTTCCTCTTTATCCCATCAAAATTTGAATTACAGTTGTATCCACAGATGGCTATACATTTAGGGAGAATTTTCTTCTCCTTTAACACATTTGTTAGCAAACTGAAGATAGTGTCTGATGTTTCATCTTGAGTGGACCATATATCGATTACTTTACTTTGAATACTGCCATGTTCATAGTCAAAGTATTCTATCACAACAGGGAACAATTTCCTGGCCTAATAACTCCTATAAAATGTATGTCTTGTAAATGGTTAATTGTTACATCGATGGAGTGTGGGACAAGAACACCAATTACAATGATCTGTTTTAAAGAGCAAAAAACCTTTTTGCTTATATCAGAGTCTTTAAAAATCTTGCATAATAATGGTGCTGTACAGCCCATGGAATTAAACGACTAGTGATGTTTCACTACAAGAAATGCCAAAGTACCTTCTGCAGCATGAACCAACTTATTACTCCCTTTCACAGTCACAAAATTTTTCAAGCTATGACTACTGTTACAACTTCAGACACTTAACTTATGCTTGAATGTCTTCATATGATCTTCTAAATCACTGGCACCTTTGAGTGCAATAGATAAATTAGAATTGCAAATTACAATCTAACATTTCATTTTTCAGTTTCTCCTGCTCCAGGTTGCATTTGGAAGCCAGAATATTTACTGCAAAGTCCATTGGAAAACACACACTTTTGCTTAGGCATCTTGTATTAGAAAATGAATTAAACAGTGTGTGTTCAAACCATACCACATAACCAACTCATACAAAAGTGCCACAAATGAGAACCAGAAGTTAATTACACAGGAATTAGTTAGGTTCTAGCAAGATTCTGGCCTCTGTTCAATTTTCGATGTGGTATATATCAACCAGGGAGGATTTCATTAATTTTTTTTGCAATTACTCATTGTTGCCAACTTATGTGATTCAATGACATATTCAGTTACAAAAATATCGTTTGATTAAATTTTGAGTTATGATAAATGGGTAAATAAGATTTAAAAAGGAATTCCTGGACTTCCCCGGATGCCATAGAAAGCCGACATGTCCAGGAAAATCCAGACGTAGGTAACCCTAGCTATTCATTTTATATAATACTTTGCATTATTCATACATACACATATATTAAACCTACCTTCCTGAAGAGGTTTGATGCCCAAAAGGTGAAGTGGAACTAAAACCTTTGAATAGGTATCAAACTTATTTCTATCAAGAAGATAGTTGTTGTACTTTGGAAAGACTAACACTGGACTGTTCTGCAATGCTACTTGCTGCTTTGATGCCATTCCAAGGGCTAAAGGTGATGACAGCTGAAATAAACATTACAACTATTTTTATATACTGGTTAACTAAACTTATAGAGAACCATATTATACAGTACCACTGCTCACCTAAAAATGTGCTGCTATAGATGATCCAGGGAGCAAGATCAGCAAATATACATGACAACTGGCATCACAACTTTTCAGCTTATGTACTACTTCTAATGAACAAGAGGCTATTTTAAATGTGCATATCATTTTGTATTTACAGTAACTCTAGCTCCAACTCTCTCTAGGATGTATATTTCATTATACAACAGCTACAGTAGAAAAGGCAATTATGTGCTCAAGAAAATCTGATGAGATACAATTACATGGCTTTCCCTACCAATGGCAAATTCACATATATTCATTACATATGCAAGTTGCTTAAAATGTGATTCTTCTACTGCACTACATCACACAAACATATTTTTGCCAAGGAATGATTTCAAATTAAACAAGAAGTCCTTAGTTATAAGATTACATATGCAGAAATAGTATTCAAATGTATTCATGATAAAACTCAAAGGAAGGAAGGAAGAAAGAAAGAATGAACGGACGGACGGATGGGAAAGCTATACAATTAGGTGGATGCTATGGAATATTTTTATTCAAAACATGCATTAATTAATGAGTGACAAGAAAAAGCTGCAACTAACTTGTATTGGAGGTTGCAGGAACTGTGAAGTATCTGGCAAAACCACTCTCTCACCAGATAGTTCATGACCTGTTGCTCCAGCCAGAATATCTTTGCTGCCAGATTCATATCCAAACAAACTCTCAGATGTTACAATATCCAGGCCCAATACTGCAAAGTAAAAGGTAAGTACATGTTTGCACATACTCCCAAATACAATGTGTATGGAAAACATAGTGAAGTGTAATAATACTTAAGAGCAACAACGAATGAATCAAAGCCTCAAAACATGTTCAAAGGGCTCGATCATCACAATGGTGAAGACTGAGTTTTAGATTCATTGGTTATAACTTGAGTGTGCATTTATTTGTTACTGTCTTACAACTCGTGCAACTTGTTTCATACTGGTTCTTCTTCATGTGATATAAACTATAAAATAGCAAATAATACTAATAAGGAAAATAAATAAAACGTTTTCTTCTCCCCTTGTCAAACTGGTATCATCTCCTGCTTTCCAGGATATAATTTCACTCTCCTCAAAGAATACAGTGCAATACATCATCTTAAATTTACCAGACTACCAGAACTCTTATATAAAAATCAATGACTTTCTCTACTCTTGTAAAACTATTTTTACAAACGCTTATTCTCCATATGCTTCATGTTAATCGAGATGTCAATCTAATTGCTAATTTTCTTGTAGATGCAAGAGGAATATGGTAGGTTTTAAGCGATAGTCAAATATTTTAAGAGCTGGTTGCTATGTGGCGCATTCCATTCTCTTTGTATGTCCAGGACATAAAAAAATGAATAACGAATTTGAGAAATAGTATTGGAAAATTTAAGGGAATAACAAGCAATATCTCGAAAATGGTTCACTCAACAAAAAAAATGTATATGACATAAGTTGTGTATTTTAACACGGTCTACATTTTTTGTGTAGTAAAATTTTGTCTATCTCTTATGGTTTACCAGTTATGCAAAAGTCATTCACAATGAAGAATACTTTTGGACACATTCCCAGTAAATTCGAGATATACATTTCATTTGTCATGAAAATATCTTAAACATATGATATTTTAATAAAAATCGTTAGCCATTTTTGAGAAAATTAAAATTTTCGAAAAATGTTCCATGTAAATGGTAGTCTGGGGTGGGGGGGATTTTCTTTAAAACCTTCGTGTCGCATCTCTGGAAGATACTGAACCTAAATACCAAGTTTGGTGTTTATCTGACTGTTCGTTTCTGAGTTATGCTGTTCAGACACACAGACACACACACACGTACATGTTTCCAAAAATGCTTTTTTTGGATTCAGGGGGTCTCAAAACATGTATTTCCAGTGAAATCGCGGTATCGAATTTTTGGGTGGAATACAATACTTCCCCTACTTACTATACGTAGTAGAGAAAGTAAAAATAAAAGAACTGGTTTTACTTAATTGAAAGTGCAAAGGAATATAAATAAACTAATATAGTTGTACGATTATGTAGAAAACGTTATCATTTATAATATAAAATTTGCTCTTTTATTCTACATACATTTGTGAATGAAAACATTATACAAGTAATATTGGTGATGCAACAGGAGGGTAGAACCCACCGCAGTAGTGTGGGGGTAGCATGTTTGCCTTACATTCAAGAGGTCCTAAGTTCAAATCTTGATTAAGGTGAGTTACCTGGATAAGGTCTTTACAGGGGTTTTCCTTTACCCCCAGAAGATAAATGTCGGATAACTCTTAAGCTCTAAGAACCCCGGGCCACCTGGGCCCATTTAATGATCATTTCAACCATTTTTTGCATTCACTGTCCAATATAACCTACCTGGTTAAAGGATGTTAATCATTAAGAAAGAAAAAATGCTAACACCCCATTGTGTTTTTTTTTTTTTTTTAATTAATCAAGTTTACAGTTGTTCCAGAATGTTTGGTTTAGGGTAAATGAAAACTATAAACAGAGTCTAAAAATTTGCATTCTTTAGCATCTTTGCACCAGCAATTCCTTAAGAATAAAAAAATTTGACTTCAAAAACTAAAATTAAAATTATGAGATTCTTAACAACAACAAAAAAAAAAAACTATGAGAAAAATTGATTTTTGGTATTCACCAATAATTGCAAAACAGTAAAATTAGCACTAGATCATATATCTCAATAGAAAAAATATTTCTGAATTTATTTTTCACATCTGTTTATTATACTTTTCAAGCATAAAATATTTTTAAAAAATTATTTTCCGACAAACTGTAGGAATAGGTTAAAAGAGCTGTTGAGAGGTGAAATGATATAAATCTTAAAATATATAAAGAGTCACATATTAAAACATACTTCACTTATGTCGAATGGTTAAGAGCAGGAAACGTTTTTCGGATGCATTCGTCTCCACCTTCAGCTGTTTGGTGACTTATTAGACTTAATCACCAAACAGATGAAGATGCAGATGAATGTCAGAAAAAAGTTTCCTGCTCTTAAACATCCGACATAAGTGAAGTATGTTTTAATATGTGACTCTTTATATATTAATATTGCTTCACTTTTAATTGTGCTATGAATCTTAATAATTTTAAGAATCTTAATGATACAAACTGTTTACTAATACTTTTAGAGGAGAAAGGGTTTCGTGTTTAAACTTATGTAAATCTTGTAATGAGAACTCAAATAAGGATGATTTTATCTACAGAAACTAATGCAAGATATTTGAACAGAGTATGTTAATGTAGCTATACTTCAAATGCCACTTAGTGATTCGAACTTGGCTCTTTTGAAAAGTGCTGCTGCCACATGGCCATCCTAAAAATTGAACACTTCATTTTGCCTGTGAAGGTATTTCACCTAGAAGCACCAAAATAAAGCAAAGTCACAAACTAATTTTTTTCAATTTATAATATTTGCCTCTCAAAAGCATGGGTAATGTACAAGACAGCAATGGATGTCTGATTTACCATTACATACTTCGCTTTCAAAATGAGCAATCTAGCAGTAAAAGATAAAACTAAAAGAACACAGAGAATTTCCTAAGTCATAAGGTTATGCTTCAATAATATTAATAAAGCAGCATAACTTAATATTCTTATGGCTGCACTTCCATGTTTCATATACTCCAATGTTAGGATCATCATGTTCTAAGTGCATGTGTAAAGACTAAGCAATTGCTAAATTACAAAACTATAAATCCAAACTTTTGAGCTACTTACCCATATTTTCTGCAACAATCTCAAATGGATTTGTGTATGTATCACTTTGACTCTGAGTAAGTGTTGCAATATATTTATCCACAGAATCTACCAAATCTTCAGCAGTTTCGCCAGTCAATTCTGTGACCCTATCCCAATGTTTCTGATATTTTACATCAAGTATTGAACTTGCCGTCTGTACAAGATTCTGAAACAGATTTTTTTTAAATATATTTTTATGGTTTGTTCTGTGTAAACATTTAACACATTCATTTTTATACTAACAGCATCATATTTAAATAAGCATAACTGTGCTTGTTGCACAAGAATTGGAAAATTAAGGTAAGAGCCTATGAAACTAAGTTTCATTGCAGAACCGGCAAAGGATTTTAAGGACAGAGACTTGGCAACAAGAATGAAGAATTTGCATGGTTGCTCTTGGAGCAAATCCTCTTGTATTCAGATGCTTTATTCATTTCTGTAATTAATAATACCAGTGGTGCTATCAAAGGCTCCCCAGAAGCAATAAGATACTCTGAGACAAGTTGTTTTTGTCAAATTCTCTGACATAAAGTGAAAATGTCTGGAACTAAGTCTCATTTCAAGGAAACTAGGGACTCTCAGTCTTAAGAATGCTTGACTTCTTGTTTTCTTCACTATGCTTACTTTAGCATAATTAATAATCCCTTATATAGTTAATAGTAAAAAAAAATTAGCTTCTCAATGTTTTCTGTTAACAGCCATAAGACATAGTAAAAATTTTGTAGATTCACTCAAGTAAAGAATTTTGCTTGGGTGTTTATGTATAGGTTTTGTCATATTTTCTATAGAGCCAAGTACCAGGCCTTGCTGAGCCTTAGTAATTCTTCTATTTCATTGAAATTGTTAGCATGCTTAAAAATTTCTATGACACCTCTTAGTTCAATTGGGCATAAGAATGAGATATAAGAAGACAGCACCTTGCATGTATTATATAAGGATATTGAAATAAAACACTCATTCCAGAAGAGGTGATTCTTTAAACAAATTCCAATAATGTCAATAGAGGTAATTCACAGGTTAATTTAAGTGCAGAACTTGCTGAAGATCCATGGTTTGAATTCTGACATTGGCGTTTGAATTTTTAGTCTTTTTAAATTTCTATCTTCAACATTCCCAAGATTAGCAGGTATAAGAACAATTTCACAAAACTCTATACACAAATATATACTCTATTTTGTTCCATGCTGGCAACTTATGCTAGTGATAATGTTTTGCTACACATCAAATTATCAATTTCTCTACCACAAAGAAAGATATCCTACTAAATATTTGCAATTTCTACTGCTTTCTTTAGGAATAGATTACAAGCTACATTCTGTTTGCCTATAAACAGCCCAGTGGTTATAAGAACATGAGCATTCTTAGCTTAATAAGGAGAAACAGGATTGAATATCAAAGAGTCAGTTGCAAAACTCATTGATAAGCTGATAGTGATACAGCAAATTTATTTCTGTATTCAATGTTTGGATTACGAATGAAATGAGTTGTGAAAATGGGCTCTTAAGTCCATTGCTACTGAAACAGACTGATATTCAAAATAACATGTAAAATAACATTATATTTGTGCACTTATTCCTGCCACTGACTACACTGTAATCTTTTCAGCTTATATGCCCACAATACATGAGCATAAATGTGTGCTTCTGGTTTTTATCTACCGATTTTAATTTTTCATTCCTACTCTACATAGGTACATAAAACAAAATGTTAAAACATCTATGTAATACATAATATAACACATCACCTATTTGAGCATGTCATCTTGATATTACAAACAATAAGCACTTCAACTGATTTAAAATCCATTCTCAAACATGTTCACACTTTTTGAACCAAGTAAATACTTACTTGAATATAATCTTTATCTTGGCTATGAGTAAGATTTAGACCTTTTTCATAGGTCTCGTAGTTCATAAGTTCTCTTATTAGTTCTTGTGATATCAAAAGATCAGCTCCATGCAAACTTGATGTTTCATTTGTTGCTCTTCTAAGATCTGAGGCAACTTTAACTGCTACAAATGTGGTAACCTGCAGATCTCCAGACTCAAGTTGACCAAGCTAAAATAAAAAAATAAATACAAAGGTCTAAAATTCTGATTTATCAATAAAGGTTTTATCTCATTATTTCCACATTTAAATGAATTCTACTGAAAGTGTTTTTATATTATATTATCACTTACATAAAGCATTAGTTATACATTTTTGGGTATTAGTGTTAGTAATAAGTATTACTATTAGTGAAAGGTAGGGTAAAATGAACTTTAAAGACAGCTCATTTATAAATATGCTATATCAAGACTATAATCAGTAAAGATGGATTTGATGTACAAATGGATGAGCTGATCTCAAAAACCATTCTAGAGAATTCTGCACAATTTAGAATTTTATGCATCTTCTGTATGCATCAACAATAATGAAATTAATCAAAATAATGTGTGCTTCATAAATATTTTAGTCCAGTCTGCAGTAGGAGTATAAGCTGTCAGATCTTTTTGAACAAAAGGTATCTCTGCCCAATTTAATAAAAGAAAAAAAAATTGAAGGAAACAATCCTCACACTCATTAGAAAAGGACAACCCTCATTCATTATCACCATAGTAAAGCAAGATATACAAGGTGTGATCAGAAAGTTTCTGGAATGGCTTCACAACAATGCTGGCGCTGAGATTTCTTTAATTCTTACCCAGACTGTACATGCAGCATTCCTTCCTGATAAAAATGAGAGTTCATGTGATTTCCTGTGACCATGCAGTGACGAAGTAGCTCTGAAGTGAACATGTGTTTTACATGTGCTGCGATTTTTCCACGTAGCAAAAATGTCAGATTACAAAGAACAAAGAACAAACATCAAATTTTGCTTTAAACTCAGTAAAACTGTAACAGAAGCCTATGAAATGTTAAGAACAGCTTATGAGGAGGAAGTTATGGGCAAAACTCAAGCATTTGAGTGGTTTTCAAAATTTAAAAGTGGTGCGACATCAGTTAAAGATGCAGATTGTTTGGGGTGACCCTGTTCCAGCAAAACTGATGAAAATATCAATCAGGTGAGGGAAATGGTCTTAAATGATAGGCGCATTACAATAAGAGAACTTTCTAACTCATTAGGACTCTCCTTTGGAAGTGTTCAAAACATTTTGAAAGACAATTTGGACATGAGAATAATTGCCGCCAAGTTCGTGCCCTGCCTGCTTTCAAATGACCAAAAGGAAAGCCATGTGATTGCCCAGATTTTAAAGAATAGCTACAAAATGACCCACAGTTTATGGAGAAAATTATTACTGGTGATGAATCATGGATTTATGGGTACGATCCAGAAACGAAGCAACAATTTTCACAATGGAAGAGTCCTGCATCTCCACGCCCGAAAAAGGCCAGACAAGTTCGATCCAAAGTGAAGTCAATGATGATTGTGTTTTATGACATTAAAGGCATTGTACATAAGGAATTTGTGCCACAGGATCAAACACTGAATCAAGTGTTCTACAAACAAGTGCTGCAAAGATTAAGGGAGAATGTGCAATGCAAACGGCTGGAGAAATGGAGGAGTGGTGGCTGGTTCCTGCATCATGACAATGCGCCCGCGCACAAAGCCCTTTCTGTTTGCCAATTTTTTAATAAAAATAGGATGAATACTGTTCCCCATCCAGCGTATTCTCCAGATTTGACACCAGTGGACATTTTTATTTTCCCGTGACTTAAAATGCGGCTCAAAGGACACCGTTTTGAGGACATTGATGTCATCCATTGCGAATCGCAGAAGGCTCTGAACATGTTGAAAGAAGAAGACTTCCAGCAGTGGCCGAAGCACTGGGACAAGTGCATCAACTCCCAAGCAGACTACATTGAGGGTGACAGTGCAGATTAGACAAAACAAACTGTTGTGTAGTATTTCCGACGTCATTCCGGAAACTTTTTGATCTGAGATAGAAAGTGCTTACGTAATATGTTTTTACGTAATGTTGTTAAAACTTGAAGATCTTATGTTGTGCTGCTTTTGTTTTGTTTGGTTACATAATTTTTAACTGCCCCACGTATGGGAAGCCAATTTGTAACGGTATTAGTTATAATGTTTGTTTACATCAGTGTTGAAGCCATCTTGTGACGTCATTCATTTGTTTGGTTTGTAGCTCCATCTTGTGTTAGCAATTTGCATCAGTGTTAGTGTTCGTTTGATTTCATTTCAAATGTCCTCCGGCTAGCTAGTATCTTATCTTGGGTCGAACATGTGTCTCTATACAGGTTGTGAAACGGAAAGGAATCTTTTATCCAAAAATTACACTAATGAAGAAATTTGTTTTATAATTTTTATTGTCGAACACGTTCACTATCACTTTTACATATTGATCTGGATACTCTCCAAACTGAAACTGTTATAATACTTCTTACTGATCACTTTTAATTCACGTACTTCAACTTTGTGTATAATTAACTTTATAATACTTTAGATTTTCGTAACTTGTGAATCTATATCCGATGTATGACGAACTAATACTTTCGACGAACTGACTGACTGAAGACGACGTGTAGTGTATGAATGCTTTCGGCGAACTGAAGGACTGATTGACGACGTGTAATGTGCTAAGAATTTTGATGAACTGCACGCAAGCTACCTCGAACCTACCCTATTTATACGCCTTCATTAAGATATGCCTAAAGATTATAAATGAATTACTATTGGCTAATAAAACGCGCCAACATTAGCGTCTATTTTAATATCCAATGAAAACCACGAATACATATTGCTTTAGGGAGAAAATATTCCAGAAGTTTCTACCGAAAACGCGCCAACATTACGTAACTTCCTTGTTCCCAATAATGATAAACAGCTCACCCCCTCGCTTTATTATTGCGCTATTATTGAAAGTTTCAGTAAGGCCCTATAAACTTATTTCCCAATAATAATTACAATTAATAAACATCTGAAATCAATGTCACATAAAAATGCATATTCATATTACAATCATTATTTACATTTAAGTAATTTGTGATACAAATTACTGCATCAGATCACACCTTTAAAATTTAATTTCCTAATGCTGCTTATTTTTTCTTCACAATATCAACTTCCACAATTAACATTATAACAACGGTCTTTGAACATTCTCTAGCAATGAATTAGCTACTCTAATATACAAACAATTTCAAATGTAAAAGAAATTGCAATAAAATAAGCCTTGCTATTACTCTCACAGTTCAGTGATAGGTACAACCATGTTATCGCTAACAATTTAGTAAGTTCCAATAAACAAACACTAGCAAGTTCTTATTAGTTTTTACCTTCCTGATTTCACCCAAAGTACGAAAGTAATATCTACACATTTCTATTCAATGTAACACTTTACCTGCAATGTAGAATGTTGGGTATATAAAGAGCTTACCACTTTTCGAAGATCAAGGAAAGGATCTGAGGTGCAATTGAAAAGGTCTGGTTCTTGCCATCCTCCTAATGTTTCATCACAAGCACGGGATGCTTTCCCCTGTGAATGGCTTGGACATGATTCCAGCGCTATTTTCCCAAATGGAGTGCGCTCCCACCACAGACCACCTGCAAAGCTCCTTGGGCATCCATCATACACAACTGTAACATATTCATGATAAGAAAATTTATTTAAAGGCCTTGTCCAGTTGAATTTCCTATTTTAATAACTACAGAAATAGTTTTCTTACAAGAGCTGCAAAACAATCCAACTGTTGTACTTTTATTTTTGTTATCTTGCAACTCTCACCTGTAGTTACTTATGTCTGTGACAATGCTAGCACAGTATGCCTTGTGTTTGCACATGCAGCTTGGTTCAGAACCAAGATGGCACTGAATGAGCAAAGTGAGACAGACGACTGAGTTTTTTGGGTTAAACTCGGGCCAAAAATATCTTAATAGAGGCAGTTACATTAGAAACAGCTGTGTTAGAAGTGCATTCAATTGTGTAAATAAAGGTAGGGGAGAAACTTGGGGCAATATAAAAAAATTTGATTATGTTAGCTGCGATCGCCAAACATGTGGAGAGCATGAAAGCGTGGCATCACTTAGGCTGGTAATTGAAATACTAAGGAAGGACTGGATTCAGCAAAGAAAGAAATATGTGATCCATGTAACAAAAATTATATGTTGAGGAATGAAAAAGAGGATCTAGAGAGGAAACTAAATGAAAAACAGGAAGACGAATATGAACAATTGGCTAGCAATACAAAAACACAGTGGATTCCAGTCAGAATAAAGGTTTACCACAGCAGTGGAATCAGACAGGCAACAGAGAAATTTCAATGAAACAGCAGACCTATGGAACACCTGTTCAAAATAGTTTCCAATTGCTGGAAACCCCTGAACATAACATAACCTCTACAATGAGCAATCATATGAAGAATTCATCAGGGGGCGAACAAGAAGACAATTTAGTGATAGAGAAAAATCTGTCAGAGCAATTTTACAAGAAGTCAGAATAATAATAGGAGACTCGTTGGCTTGTCATGTAGCTAAGCAAGTTGGTGAAGATGTGACAGTGTATTGCTATTCAGGATCAAGAATACAGCATGTGAAAAAAAAACTGCAGGAAAACATAGATGACCAGACATCATCATTTTCCATGTGGGTACAAATGACCTGCATTCTGCAAAACTTTGGGAGACATTAAGCAAGAAATGTCTCAGCTAGTGAAAAACTGGAAAGGACCAATTTCCGAGAGATTTTAAGATATGTGTGAGTGGGATTCTACATCGCAGGGATGAGGAACTATGCTACATAAGCTCTATGAATTGTATGCTTGGGGCAGTATGTATAGAAAATGATTGTGTATATGTTGAAGGTAATGCATGGGTAAGTGACTATTACTTAGGGAGAGATGAACTTCACTTGAATAGAAGAGGTGCTGGGAAATTAGGCAAGCTGTTAAATAGAGTAATAAAGTCTTTGAAGCAAAAGAAATGACAAACTGTAGAGAGCGGTAGTGACAAATTACATCAGCCGACCACTAGTGAAATGTGCAACTTGGGTAATGTGGTATGGTGCAATGAGATATTTAAGAGAGTTCATGCAAATAACATTACAATCCTGCATCAAAATATTCAATATCTCACAAATACAGTGGAATCTTTTAGTATTTTTTTGGAAGAAGTTTGTGTGACAGTGGTTGTTGTGTCTGAACATGAGCTAAAAATTGATCAAATAGATATGTATAAAGTTAATAATTATAACATGGTAAGTAGCTATTGTAGAACTAATCTAAAGGGGGTGGTGTGGCCATAATGTGCATTCATCAGATGATGTGAATAGCATAGAGCAGATAAGCACATTAAGTATAGAAAAGATGAAACTAGTGCAATCAAAATTAATACAAATAATAGCCCTATATTATACTGGGTGTCTATCATTTCCACTCGGAAGCAAACTCATTTTCTTGAGCAGTTGGAAAACAACTTGCATAACTTGTGTAAAAATAACCTCCAAATTGTAATAGTGATTTAAACATAAAATGCTGGGTATTAGAAACTCAGTCATTTTCAATACATATAATATTAGAAATAGGATTCTAGTGCCCACAAGGGTAACAGAAAATTCTGCAAAACAGATTGACTATATAGCTACAAATTATGAAACTCATGATATCTGGGTAAGTGTAATAAATGGCTTACAATAAGACCATCATGCATAAATGATACAATGTTGCTGTAAATAATATGAAAAATAGTGTAAATATTGAGCATCAAAGTATGGCTAAAAAAAATTCTGTTCAACTTAAACAAGTACCAGAACAGGAAACATGGGAAGCAATGTATTTAGCTGAAGGTGTGTGGAAAACATGTTATAATATTTTTAATAGCCACTTTATTGTTGCATGTCCATGTGTTATGAAAAGAAAAATGGTCGTAAATCTAATAAGATTAAGTTAAATACTGGGAGAATGTACTATCTTTTAAGAAAGTAAGTGTACACTTTTCGCGGATCAATATCATTCAGGCATTCTGTGAGTAGGGGATATGAAAACTAAATCAGTCGTGGTCGTAAATGTATACTGCTGTTGTGGTCGCCATTTTAATCTGTCACTCACTTCAAAGATTTCTATGGCTATATTAACCCAATATGACAAAATATGGACTAAATATCACCAAACAAATTGCAATTCTCTTGCTGCTGAGCTATTAACTACATAGCATTAGAGAATATGCAAGAAAATGGAAAACACATGGAATTACGATTTTAATTGAACCAACATCTATGTTGTATATAGCCATGCACTAACATCTGCTGTCATAACACATGCTGTTTCAACTGTACTGAGGATTCAGAGTTCAAATCCCAGCATATGGTCATACTTTTTATTCCAAATTTTTTACCTTGTATTTTTTGCGCATGCACAAAATGTTGCTGGAAGTTCTTTATGCGCTGCATTCGAACATTTTCACTAAGGTTTCATCACAGTAATGCAATATGCCACATCCACGAGGTTGTGTAGAGCTGACTGCAGCTCAAATGAGTGAAATTGTAGATTGTGCTACCCATGGTGAAAACGCCTCGCAAATCATCAGAGAATTGGATTGTGACAAAAGAACAGTGAAACAATGGCTAGACCGGCATCATGAGGGAGAAGTTGAATGGGCCAAATCACACAGGTGTTCAGGTAGGCCTTGTGCAACAACACTTGCTCAAGACAAAGCTCTGGTAGACATGAGGAACCAACCTTTAAGACACAGGTCTGTCTTTCTGGACAAAGCAGTTGAGTATGGTTGCTCATATGAAACCATACGCCAACGATTAAAGGATGCCAGTATTGCATCGCATTGTCCTGCCAATAAGCTTCTTCTCACTGAGACACACAAGGCAAGAAGGTTACAATGGGCACAGCATAATGCTGACCTTCCTCAGGCTTACTGGGACCTGGTAATCTGGAGTGATGAGAAGGTATTTTGATCCGACCAGCAAGGGACCATATGTCTGTATAGACCATGGCGAACTAGACACACACCTCAGCAGGACGTTCGAGCAGAACATTCGGGAAGAATTGCAACACATTTCTGGACCTATATGACAGCATCAGGTCCAGGGATGTTAATTCAAGTGCCAGAAAGAATGCCAAGTGCAGTCTATGCAGATATTCTCGAAAACACTTTGCTGCCATCTCTTCGTGCTAGGTTTCAGAACAAGAAGAATATATATTTATGCATGACAATAGTGGTATGCATACCACAAATATCACCCATGATTGGCTAACGAGGCATCCAGAAATAATCTGCATGGACTGGCCTCCAAGATCTCCTGATCTGAACCCCATTGAACATGTATGGGTCTTCATGGTAAAGGAATGGGAAGAGTCGACCAGATAGGGTGCGAAAGAATCTGCTTGCTCAAGCAATGAGCCTATGGCAACATTATCAGCAGAACCCAAACCGGTGTTCTGCACTGGTTGCAAACATGTACGAAAGAATAAACAATGTAATCGTAGCTGGGGGCAATTATACCAGGTTCTGAAACATAAGATTTCATTTTTCTTTTCCATTCATTGTTTCGACAAGTTACTTGTTCCAGGAGAAATACATTGTCTATAAATCTGAAATGTTTCAGAAATTAATTTCTTTCTTCATATATGACGTAGCTATGAAATAGCGATACTTTAGTTTACTTTTTAAGCACCATTATCCTTGGCTATCGCCTTCTTTTTTTTTTTATTTCTAATAAATGGAGTAACTATACTGTAACTAGCAGTTACGCAGAATATATCTTTTCAGTTTTATGCATCATACTCCATCGAATAATACACAATTATATTTGAACTGAAAGTTTGTTTTTTTCTCAAGATGAGAATTTATCAGTTTCTTGTTATTTTATATATTAACTTATTGTTATGAACAGAAGGATTGTATATAGCATTTAGAAGTTGGCTCCATTAAAATTATCATTTAACCTCCTCATATTTTCTTCAAAATCATGTAGTAATAGCTTAGCTGCAAAAAAAAAATTGTAAATTTGTTCGTCACTGCATCTTACAAGTTAAAAAATCTGATGTGTTACACTCACATGACTTTCTCTACTCTTGTACAATCTATTTTTACAAACGCCTATTCTCCATATGCTTCATATTAATCGAGATATCGAGATGTCAATCTTATTTGTAATTTTCTTGTAGATGCAAGGGGAATATGGTAGCTTTTAAGCGATAGTCAAATATTTTATCACTGGTTGCTATGTGGCGCATTCCATTCTCTTTGCATGTCCAGGACATAAAAAAATGAATAACGAATTTGAGAAAAAGTATAAGTATTGGAAAATTTAAGGAAATAACAAGCAATATCTCGAAAACGGTTCACTCAACATAAAAAATGTATATGATATAAGTTGTGTATTTTAACGCGATCTACATTTTTTGTGTAGTAAAATTTTGTCTATCTCTTATGGTTTACCAGTTATGCAAAAGTCGTTCATAATGAAGAATACTTTTGGAGACATTCCCAGAAATTTCGAGATATACATTTCATTTCTCATGACATTATCTTAAATATATGATATTTTCATCAAAATCGTTAGAGCCATTTTTGAGAAAATTAAAATTTTCGAAAAATGTTCCATGTAAAGGGTAGTCTGGGGTGGGGGGATTTTCTTGAAAATCTTCGTGTCGCATCTCTGGAAGATACTGAACGTAAATACCAAGTTTGGTGTTTATCCGACTGTTAGTTTTTGAGTTATGCTGTTCACAGACACACACACACACACACACACACACACACACACGGACATGTTTCCAAAAATGCTTTTTTTGTATTCAGGAGGTCTCAAAACATGTATTTCCGGTGAAATCTCGGTATCGAATTTTTGGGTGGAATGCAATACTTCCCCTACTTACTATACGTAGTAGAGAAAGTAAAAAAGTTGGAATAACAATTTTGACCATATGCTGGGATTCGAACCCTGAATCCTCAGCACAGTTCAAATAGCATGCATTTTACCACTGAGCTACGACAGCAAACATTGGTGTTTTCCGTTTTCTTGCATATTCTCCAATATCACGTAGTTAATCGCTCAGTAGCTGAGAATTGCTATTTGTTATGTGATATTTAGTCCATATTTTGTCATATTGGGTTAATAGAGCCATAGAAACCTTCGAAGTGAGTGACAGTTAAAATGGTGAACATGACAGTATACATCTACGACCACGTCGACTTAGTTTTCATGCCCCCTACTTACAGAACGCCTGAATGATACTGACCCGCGAAACGCATACATTTACTTTCTTGAAAGATAGTACCTACAAAACAGCATGAAGGATGTATATGAATTTTATAAATCAACCAGATGGGATTATTATAAAAATAAGTACAAAAATCTAAAAAAGGACTTTAAAAAGCATTTGGTGAATATTAGAACAGTACATTATAAACATTTTATTTGGGGAATTGCAGCAACACAACAAAGGGAGCTTGAAATATTGTAAATGAACCTAAAAAAAGATAAGAAAGAGATGTAAACATTATAACAAATAATCAGAGTAGAGTAGAGACAAATCCAGTTGACATATGTAATATTTTTAATGAATACTTTCTAAATGCTCTACTTTTGGAAACTGGAAATATAAATAAAGATGTGCCTGAGAGCGACATATATATCAACAACACTATGTATATACATCCTACTGATGACAGGGAAATATTGGATATTATTATTAATAGCTTTGATAATAAACAGTCCAGTGGTTGGGATGATTTAACACCCAAATGTTTGAAACAATGTAAACATGAGTTGAGTAAGCCTTTGGTACACCTAATAAATCATTCTCTGGCAAATGATGAATCTCTTGCTTAAAAACTAGTATTGTACATCCAGCTTATAAAAAAGGAAATAGAATGCAAGTGAAAAATTATATGCTAACATTAATGCTAGCTAAGCTCTTAGACAAAACTATACTGTTAGAACAGATAAGTTCCTATTAGCGAATAATATAATTAGACATACACAACATGGTTTTCGTAAACAACATTCAACCATGACAGCCACCACTGAGTTCCTTAGAGATAGTTTAGCCAAACTTGAGAATAATAATGAACAGTTGGCATTTTTTTGGACCTAATTAAGGCATTTGATTGTGTAGATCACCAAATATTACCCAGTAAACTGTACTACTATGCAATAAGGGGGGGGGGGTGAAAAGTTAATTTCATCCTACCTAAGCAAAGGACTGAAATTACATTTGATAACAGAAATTACAAGGACACTTATTAATCTAGAGAGGGATTAGTCCAATATGGGGTTCTGCAAGGTTCAGTATTGGGACCTTTGCTATTTATATTATACACAAACAACATTCCTAATATTTCAAACTCAAAGCTAGCATCATATGCAGGTGATAAAGCTGTGATATGCTGGGACTCATCCACTCAGGGACTAAGTGATAAAATAACCACTGTTTCAGCTCAGTTATTTAACTATTTCAACATAAATAAATTTGGTTGCAATGTAAGTAAAACTAAAATAGTAAACTTTACAGTCTCCCATAGATAAAGTGAAAATTTGCTTGCTGCTAAAGTTTGTAGCAAACCTATCCAGGAAAGTGAACATACTTCATTTCTAGGAACACTCTTTGACATGCATCTCACAAGGAGTAAAAACATAGATCACGTATGCAATGAAGTAAGTAAGGGCGTCTTTCTACTGCATTATTTTGCCAGATTCAAAAGCTTAAATGTATTAAACACTGTTTACTAAGGTATAATATACCCACATTTACTTTATGGTATTGAACTTTGGGGAGGTGCAGCTAATGTACATATTAATAGAGTATTAGTCCAACAACAGAAATGATTGAGAATTATGTCATATGTAAGCCCTGGACATCCATGTGAGTTCTAGGTTTTGGACAGACAATGGCCTTCTAGTGTCGTTTGATGTCATTTCTTTGTTCCCTAGCATACCAAGTGAAAAACTCCTTACATATACCAGGCAGTGGTTAAAGTCAATAGACATGGGTAATGAAAAAATAGAGGAATATCTCGCTTTGATAGAGTTATGTATCAATGAGAGCTATTTTACATTTAGAGATCAATACTATTGCCAAATAAATGGACTAGCGATGGGAAATCCATTGTCCTCATTTCTAGCCAATTTGTACACGAGCTTTCTGGAGACCCACACAACAAATGCATTCCCATTTTTATTTAAACGATGGTTCAGATATGTTGACGACATCTTTGCAGTAGTTAACAAGAAACTTGCCGAAGTTGCCTTGAAGTTACTTAATTTGATGGACAGCTCGGTAAAATTCACAATGGAAATAGAATCAGACAACAAACTCCCTTTCTTGGATATAATAGTCATCAGAACTAACAATAAATTAGAATTTGGAATTTTTAGAAAACCTACACACACGGATAATTATATAAAGAACAAAGGATATAACCCAAAATCACATAAACATGCAATTTTCAACAGTTTGGGCTTCAGATTGGTAAACATACCCTTGAAAGATGAGGAATATAAGAAAGAGCTCCAAAACATCATAGAAGTAGCCTACAAAAATGGCTTTACAAAAGAATTAGTAAACAAGAAAATCCAAAAATTTAAAAAAGATAAAGAAAGAAAATTACCATTTTACAAAAAATAACAGAAGACAATAGTTTTAAAAAGTTTACATTTCATCCTTGGGCACATAAAAAATTCCAAAAGATATTCAAGCAGTGGAACATCAAACTAGCACCCATCAATAAACATAGTTTAAATAACATATTAAGAACAAAAATAAAAGATAAAATTCCTAGAACTAAAATGCCAGGCATTTACCAGATAAATTGTAGTGATTGCGAACTTAAATATATAGGCAAAACAAAAAGGAACATAGGGGTGAGACTGAAAGAACATTTTAGAAATATAAGACACAAAGAAACTGAAAAATCTGCCATCGCATATCATTTCTGGAATTCAAACCACAACATCCATAATGAAATAAATCTAATCAATTCGATCCAAAATCCAATAGAATTGACGATATGGGAAAAACTCCTCATACAAAAAAATAAAAGCCATCTAATGAATTTCAATTTCCCTCCGGAAAAGGATATCATCTTTAAATATATCAAGCCGAAAATGATGTCAATGTCAGGAAGCCCAACGGCGACCTCTACATTGAAATCAACAGATTCGTTAGTAGCTCTTAGCTGATGATGAAGACAAGGTGTCTTCGAAACACGTTCAAGGTAATTATCTTGAAAGAGTGAAGTTAGAACGTGTTGCCACTAGAATTTTGTTTAAATTACACTTTTATTGTCAAATTTGTTTCTAAACTGTCCAGGAAGGTATATATAACACATGGCACCAAATAAATGTAGGCGATACAGTTTTCCAACCGCCCTATCATTCCAAGGCTCATATAGCAATTTCCTTTCAACTAAAATTTTACCAGTGTGATTCAGTAGGTAAACAGCAGTTTCACAATACTAAACCCAGATGGAACATCCTCGTAAGCTTCACAATCATTCTACTCTTCCTTTCTGCTGCCCCACTCTACCCATGTATATAAGGTGCAGAAACTACTGTTAACGCCATTACCTCATAGTAAAATTCTCTTCTACCATCATACTGGAATTACTTCACTGTATGAACATTGGTAGCTGCTTCACTCAAAAATACTTTCAGACAACTCGAAACTTCATTATTTTGTCTGATGAAAAATATTCAACGAAATTTACTGAAATCATCTTTGAAACAAGCAAAATATTTCTTACTTTGAATACCACTGAATGACAAAGGACTATTAACATTGGTATTAATCACTCCACTGATAGTATTGGATTATTTCTGTCTTGTTTTGAAAGGCTTATGATGAGCCTTGCTTAAAGCACATCCATCACAGAAGTTTTCACTCTCTGGTAGCTTAATGTCAATGCCCATTTTACTCAGTACCTTTTGAACATGGCACTTGTCCTGTTGACCCAGTCTTTCACACCCAAAATGAGGTGTTTCCATAGCAGATGCAACTTTATTTTGAATGGGATCTCTTGGTATCACCGCATGCATGCCCATTGTTTAAGTTGTCTGTCATCCATTTTCCTGTAGTTTTAACCTCATCATTTTTTTTAGATTAAACATCCATGTTGTAGCACTTTAAGAAGTAATATTTTCTAAAGACAACTAAGAACTTTCTTAATGGAAAAGTGCTTATATAGATTGGACGAGTAAGCATTTTGCAAATAGGTATTTATAACTTTGATGATGCTAAACTTGTACAAGTCTATAAGCAAATAACAAAAATAAATAAATAAGTGAAGCACTTTGAACAGATAATAGTTCCATCCAATGTTGGGCATATACCATACATTTTCTAGATGTCGTGGGTGCCACCTCCCATTGACCAACATTTCAAGACCTACTCATCTGCTACTTAGTGCTTGAATTGTCTCCTTCTTCACAATTTGTACACTGACTGGAATTTCTCAAAACATGCAAAATATAGGTAGTTTATTTGCTATGATGTGATAAGTTATTCCAGGGTTGCATATCCATGTCTTGCTGAGAATGCTACCTCATTTCCTATTCCAGTTTACCTGTTTCCACTTATTGCCTATGAATTGGAATGCTTTGCATTTTCTTGCTTTTTATTTTTTTTTTTCTTCTTTCTTTTTTAATTCTTTAAAGAAACAGCAATTTTTTTTTCAGATATCCATATTTATACAATGAAAATAATATTAATTTTCTTTCATATTATGCATCTTCTTTGTGTCTTGTATCTGATTGATTTGTTTTCCTATTTAATTTTGATGAGTGTTTTGAAGAATGAACTGCAATGAGCTTGTATCAACTGCATTGCCTGATACCTGTAAATATTACTCAATTGAGCACAAATTTTCAATTATGTTGTTCATTGTCTGTTAACTGTCATACTGATGATGTGATTTCTGTGTTGCTCACGTTGGCATGTTTGTACTCTACCAACGGTCTAATCGGGAAGGTTATTCAGTTACGTAGTAGTGGCACCACTTGCCCACCTCGAGTGTTTCCTCAAATAAAGTGGCTCACAGAGGTCAAGCCATGTTCGTCATCCTATGACAACAAAGTGCAATTGGTCCACCACTGATCAACAAGCTCCACTTGAGCAATGCCAAGCACTCTGGTGAACAAAGCTCACCGATCTCGGAGGCACCATCCGGGATCGTCATGTTGTCAGTGGAAGAACGCTGCCATTGAAAGGAGCAGGTTGAGGGAGAGCATTACCAAAAATAAGTCTGAATAATCAAAAATAGAGTTTGCTGATCCTTGAGGATGGGCCACCATAGCTGTCACTAGTGTGTTGGCAAGGCCCAGGCAGGACTGACTCCTTTGCTATCTGTGTGCCCTTATATACCTTCTATGCTAACGACCGTTCAAACAAGTGGTGAAAATACAGGTGGCACCATCTCATTTATTCGACTGAACTACATACATTAGTGCCATTGCAGCATGCTTACTGGCTATTATGTACATTACTGCCATTTTGACGAACTTACAAACTGATTTGTAACGATGTGTCGCTACACTCGGATTCTCAAACGTTGCTGAATTCTTGATATTGTGGTCCAATTGTTGCCAAAAATCTTATGATGGAGTAGCTTGACCAGAATGTAGTGTGATCCATGTCATTCAAGTTCTACATTCATATTCGACAATATTTTTTTTTAATCTAGCAACATATAACATGACTTCACTATCAGGCTTATGTTGAAGTTGAAAAACATCAGTCATCAGTAAACTCAGTCTCTGTATACTGCTCCATTCATATAAACTCACCAATTTGTCCCGTTCTTAGCCGATGCATATGTTAGGACTAAACGACAAAATCATCCTCAAACTGACTCAGTGAGTGCACTTGCAATTAATGCTGCAGAATGAGCATTGTTATGTCTCTGATTTTCAATGAGCAATTGGACACAATCAATTGTCATTTATAATCGATACCATTTCATACTGTTCAAAATGCATATTCATTCGCCACTTTTGCCAATTTACTGGGCCAACAAGCTTCTTGACTTTCACTTTCAATTCCATTATAATTCTAGTCTCATTCCAAAATTCCAATGTGTTCACTGCACCATGACACTTATTTTCTGTACCAGTGAGCAGGAACACAATATTGTCAATCCGTAACTTGTTTTTGAATTGAGAGAGGGAAAGTGCCCACTTCCACAATCTTTCTTTTTGTGCTTACATGTAAAATGGGTCATAATTCATTGAATTTATGCATTTTAAATTGTAAAACAGGCAATATGTCCATACTTAAACTGTATTTAAGTACCTACAATGCTTGTGTTCTTTCAATAACTGTGACAACCAAATCATGAACGTCAACAAGGCAACATAATATAGAAGGCTTATAGCTTAAATAAGCTGATCACCATATAACCACAAAGCTCATATCTCCACTATCAATATTAAATTTATATTTAATGTATACATTTCACAACTTACCTTCACATCCTCGAAGCGTAACCTCAGCATAAGGATTAGGGCATGAATCACAGCGACGGCCAATGACCCCAGTACGGCATCGACACTGGCCTGTAATTGGGTCACACTGGTTGCCATAAGAGCCAGTAACATAGCATTCACAGTCAAAACACTGGTCTGAACCTGGTGGTTGGAAGTGATTTTCCTGTAACAATTGAAAGCATATAAATTATTAGGGCAAAATGTATTTCTAATGACATAAAAAGCATCAAGAACAAGAAATTTAAACCTGACTTCATGAATTTAAAACAAAGGCATTTTGGAAAGCTATTGCTTGACTTGCCTTAAGCTAAACAATGAAATTGATATAAAAAGTAAGCTTGATTCTTTGACTTGCATGAAACTAAGTGTTCCCAACTATGTCATGCACAAGCAAAATAGTTAAGAAAAAGGCAACACACATGGATGAGAGGAACAGCTTTCTTCACAGAGGAGTTAATAAAGGCTTCCTTTAATAAATGTTCCTTAACATTACCATAATATTTACATGCAAGAGAGAGAGAGAGAGAGAGAGAGAGAGAGAGAGAGAGAGAGAGAGAGAGAGAGAGAGAGAGAGAACCCTTCACAGAGTAATGCCCATGTTTATTTTCAATTATTACAAAAAATGTAATAATACCTATACCTTGCAATAGCATTCTCCTGTGCTTTTGTTACAGTCTGCATTGTAACCTTTCTGTACATCACAATGACATGGACCACAAACAGGATAACCCCACCAACTGCTTGGGCAGGGCTGATCCACTTTTATTTCACAGTATTCACCTAGGAAAACATTTAATTCACATTCCTATATTAAAGTCATTTCAACTATATTAAGGTAATCTTATTATTACTAGGGTTTATGCATGCAAAGAATTAATATTAATTTTGGCAATAACCTTCAAAAGCCCCACCTCCTTTTGAACAAGTGTTAAGGCATATGTAACAGAATTACTTTCAAATCTGATGCCTGAGAGCATAAACACTTCCTCTTATATGTCATTAATCAGCACCACCCATTCCAAACAAAGTTAAATTTGCTGACTCCAAAGTACCAATTATGGGTGTACCTAACATAAATAGACATTCAAAAGTAAAAAATTTTAGTCCACCCATAAACTGCTTTTCAATGAACACCATTATTGCAGATTTACTTCTATAAAATGAATTATACAGAAAAAACATATCAATTTTACTATTTAAAGTAAATAAAAAGGTTGTTCATTTATAAATATTATTTAACAGCAGTTTTTGAAAATCTACCAAACAATAAATGGGAATGCCTTAGCAACAAATAAAATACTGAAGGGTTGAATCAAAATTGAAAATTCAATAAGGAAAGCCAAAGATCCATAATATGAGTCCTGGCCATGGCATTAATTTTTCAAGTCTGATTGGCCCCTCCAACTTTATAGCCTACACATCCAGTGTGAAAGAGCAATTATCAAATCATAAATAGAAAACCTCCTCTGAATATCTTGAACACAGTTCAGCTACAACCACTACATTTCTCTATGTGAATGAAAAAAAATATCTTGTATAGATTTTCTTCACCACTATGTCCAGTATGTAAAACTGGCCTTATGCTTTAGGCTTTTCCCCCCAGTTTTGCAATTTTGCAGAGAAAATGCAGGACAGAACTTGCTGTGTATATATGTACATTCTTCCATGTCTTGCCATGTCATTTTGTACACATTCTAGCCCTAGTGTATCACATAATTATGGTAATAATAGTGTTTATCTGTGTTTTATAAATAAATTCCTAGAGCAATTCACTGAGTTAGACAGCTTTGCAGCAGCATAAGCTCATTCAGATTTGTGGAAACAAAATTCAACAAATAAAGTATACTGCAAGAGGAACTCCAAAGAAAATAGTTCACAAAATGAGTTTTGTTTGACATTTTTTCTTTTCATTTTTCTTTCATCTTTAACCTGAGAAGTCATACAAGACAATGAATTCAAGTTTGAAATGGCTTCCCTAATGCACTTATTCTAAAGACCAAGGAAACTTTCAGTGAGGGAGCTTTATATGACAGGCAAGGATTCCCCTATTCCACAATGTGGCTCTTAACCAAGTTTCACCACACCACTGAATTTTTGAAATGAGATAGATACCTCTGGTATTAATTTTTCTAATACTTGGGTTGTAACAGCAACTGAAAATATCAGGTCTTCTTGCTGTATATCTTGGCATCATACTAAGTCAAAGTTCAAATGATGCACTCCGTATCTATCTAACTATATTGTTAAATCTATCTGTACAGCCAGATCACTCTGTAGCTATCTAATTTCTCTATTAATGTTAACTTCAGTTAGTCTTATACATTCTAATGTAGTTTTTCAAATCATTAGGATAACACTGCTTTAATTCTTTGACTGAAGGTGTATATGTGAATCTTTCTCTGACCCGCATTCAATGTTTTACCCATTTCTTATATGTTGTAGAAATTAATAACATTAGCTTTTTAAAGTACTAAAATATACACATATCAGCTGACTTCTTATTTCTACAGCATCTGCAAGCTCACAAAGTTATTACCGAACCTTTAGGTATTAGATAAAATTTGCAGTTCAGTTCTAACTGAAACCACAGGGATGACCATAAACACTAAGTTTTAATAACCACATATTAAGACTCATGGCTAAAACTCTAGGAACTTTTAGGCAGACTTCAAATACCAGGAGTTTTATGACAGACATATTACTCTAGATTTGTACAGATAAATCTCTACTCTAGATTTTCTCAAGCTTCCAGTCAGATGTAGAGTTGGTTAGAAACCGAAATTTTGGGAACATACGTCATTCCCATCTTCAGGATAGCTGAATGATGCAAAATTAGGAGTTCTCCATATCTATATATTATTATATATTACCACTGAGTTGATAAAAAGCATGGACATTATAGAAAATCATTTAGTCAAATAGCTGTCTGATGTGGTGATTTTGAGTTTCAGTACTGGTTTTGATGCATTTTTAAGGCTGGTTTCCAGGCCATGCTGAGCTGTAGTCCAAAATCTCAGTTCAGGTTACCTTTCTTGGACAAGATGGCTAAAGCTTCCTTCACCCTCCATTGCCAGTAGCCTGCATGCTTGCCTAATATAGTTTTTCTGCTGAAGTTGGCCCTGTGGTCTTGTTGGAAACAGTGTTCCGCTAGACCAGATTTTTCTGATGCATCAGATGTATACTTCTGTTGTTCAGCAATCCTGGTGGATATTGTTCTTCCGGTTTGGCCTATGTAGGCAGTGCTGCATTCACAGGGGATACGGTAGACACCTCATACTCTCAATTCAAGGTTGTCTTTGACTGGTCTGATAGAGTTTTTTAATTTGGGTGGAGGTAAGTGGATCATTTTGATAATGTGTTTACCTAACAATCTACTAATTTTACTTGGAACAGTAAAAGGAATGCAAGTTGAAGTGGCTTGTTTTTCTGTAGTCAGTCGTGTGCTGGTGGGCTGTTTGCATGTGGATCTTTTGATCAAAAGCAAACAGCCCACCAACGCATGACTGACTACAGAAAAACCAACTGCTTCAGCTTGTGTTCCTTTTACTGGTAATTTATCCAGAATTGCTGAACACAACAGAAGTATATGTCTGATGAAGCTGGAAAAAAATCGGGCCTAGGGAACACTGTTTCCAACAAGACCAAAGGGTCAAATTTGGCGGAACAACTATATTAGCCAAATGTGCGGGTTACTGGCAACAGAGGATGAAGGAAGCTTTAGCCATTTCATCCGAGAAAGGTAAGCCTAAACCGAGATTCCAGACTATAGCTCAGCATGGCCTGGAAACAGGCTTTAAAAATGTATCAAAACCAGCACAGAAGCAATAAAATCATCACATCAGACAGCTACTTGACTAAACGATTTTGTAAAATGCCCATTCTTTTTATCACCTCAGTGTACCCGACCTGTTTTTTACAAGGTTCAGGCTTAGTTCCACAGACATCCATATAAATGTGGAGGACTCCTCATTTTGCATCATTCAGCTACACGCTGAAGATGGAAACATGTACATTCCGAAACGTTGGTTTCTAACCAACTCTACACCTGACTGGAAGCCTGAGAAAATCTGGAGTATTCACAATTCCAGGAAAGCTTCAGCTCATATTTCAGATAAATCTCTATCTATTGTTTCTGGAATGATCATTTTCCTTTACTTATGGTTTTGATTTTGTGATCCTGAAACAGATTCCATTAGAGCATGTGTTAATAAAACCATGTTTATCATTCATCAAAGTGTCTTTTCTCACATCAGTCATTCAGCAATTACATACCAATAAAATCTTACCCTTGAATGATCATTTTCAAACTGGAAAAAAAATTGAAGTAATGATCATATTTGCTACCTATAAATTGCTATTACACCTGAGGTGTTATTTTATTGGCTTGTACCATAGCATCATGTCTATCTGCTGTAGATAGGGTGAGGACATATATTTAAAAAATGAGTAGGAAAGTGCAGGAAGGAACAAAGGTCATGTTTCTGTAGCATGAATCATTTCACCTCCATACTTTAGTTTGTAAGTTGTGTGATCCAATGTGGCAGCAGTGTAAAACAATCTGCGATGTCTGATCTTTGTCAAGATTTTTTTAATTTTTAAAATTCCAACTTTTGTATAAATATACTCAAACAAAATAAAATGTTCACTGTGTGCGCGCATGTGTGTGTGTGCGTGCGTGCGCGTGTGTGTGTATGTGTGTACTGCTAAAAAATCCACAATTCCCTTTCAAACAGCTTCAAATTGATATGTGCCTGCACACAAAGAAAAACCACACAACAGTGGTTGGCAACCAATGCCCCATGGTTCATCGCTGCTGCTGATTGGCCTAGTGGAAGTGCTAGTGGAAAATTTCACTGGACATAATTCGTGCAGTTATTGATGAGTGGCCTCAACATTTACGCCACTGTGTTGCTGTACATGGTAATCATTTTGAATAAGAGCATGTTTCGTGTTCTTTCAGAATATATGTATATTAATGGGTTTGCATGGATTTATTTAGTAGTTATATGCATTGAAAGTACTGACAGAACTTATGGCAGTACTATGCACAAAGCAGATAAGAATGCAGACATAATACAAAGTGTTTAGAGGAGGGGAAAGATGATCCAACAGACAAAGTGATGCCAATTTTGCTGATGTTTGTTTAAGTACTGAGCTTACAAAACTCAATGAGCATTTATTATCACACATGAGGATGATGATAAACAGCAGAACATCTAAAATGCAGGAAGTTTGTTGTTTTAGTGAAAATGAAAAGCAACAAAGAAGCAAACATTTTCCAAAGAACAGAGGGCAGACATAATGAACATCCCATATTCTTTGTAAAATAATAATAATAATAATAATAATAATAATAATAATAATAATAATAATAATAATAATAATAATAATAATAATAATAATAATGTTGTAACACATAGCAACAGCCTCAAAATGAAAGGCAATCTTGCAGCTGATCCTAGAATTATTACCTTGACACCTTGTGCATACACAATATAATTTGGAATTAACTTTTATTCTTAACACTAACAGTACACCCACCTGAAAACTCACTAGAGTTACACTGACAACTATAGCCTCGCATATTGTCTGGATTTTCAACACAACGAGCATTGTTAGAACATGGATTCACTTCACAGACATCAACACAAGATGGTCCAACATAGCCTAAAACAATGTTTAAAAGATTACTTCTAATATTTTATATAACATTTCTTTGTTTCAGTAAAATATATTTTCTTTTATTGCAGCTTGGTTTATAGTGTCAATTCTTAAAAGCACATATGCTGCATTCAGTGCAAATAATACTGACTTGCACCCTATTAGGATATTGTACTAAAAGTTGCACATTGTTCTAGTTTTTAATACACCTTGAAATCAATAAACAAATAAAACATGTGCAATTTTAAAAGTTTTGAATAGGCTGCAAAAATTCCAATTTGCTTCAAGCTACCACCTAGTAGCTTTAAATTTTAATTTCCCCTATTCTCTTGTCCTTTATTTGGCTGTTTGGAATATACAAGGTGGACCATTTAAGTTGAGACTATGCAATATCTCCAAAACTAAGCATTGTACAAAGAAATGTGTTAGTTAAAAGTTGCATGATATTATGGGGGAAAGTAAAGGCCATTAGTCATGTTTTATTTGGAGAAAGCTGCAATGGTCATTTTAGGGTCAATTTAATTGTAGGTTTCCATTTTAAAAAATTAAATTGACCCTAAAATAACCATCCTCCTATGTCCTCCTAACTAAACATGACTAATGGCACTTACTTTCACCCATAGTATCAAACAATTTTTATTAAAGATAATTCTTTCTACAACGCTTAGTTTTGGAGATACTGTACGGTCTCAACTTAAATGGTCCACCCTGTATGTGGCAGTCTGTGACAATTTCATACAAAATATTCATTATTGTCTGTTCCAGCTATTTTCACCTGAATGCCCCATGTATGGCAAAAATAACAGAACGTCATATAAATTCAAAAACTTCATTTAACAGTCCTCATTTAAATAAGAATATGCTGGATTTAGCAACTAAGTGGTTTAATGCAAATATGTTACAGATAAACTCAGCTAAAACTGAAGAACTGTTGCATCAAATAAATGCAAAGAATCTTGATAATATATCTGTCAAACTGCTAAGAATTTACATCGACATAAACTTGACTGGAAACATTATATAAACTACATAAGTGGCAAATTAGCTTGTGTAATATTCCTGTTATACACACTTTGTCATAACGTTAGTGAAAATTTAATCATATACATATTTGCCTTTTTCCATTCCATCCAATAATACAGTACACTTCTATGGGTTAATGCCACAGGAGCACAAAATGTATTCAACTGGCAAAAAAAGGCAATAAGATGCATTGCTAATTTGGATTATAACCATCCTTGCAAACAACTTTTCCAAAAACTTAAAAATCACGACTGTGCAGGGTTGTGCACATATACTATTCTCTAATCTTTGTAAAATAAAATTTACAAAAATATGCGCCTAGACAGACAACACAGTTACAAAACAAGAAGCAATTCAGCCTTAGATTTACCTTTTTCTAAATTATCAAAAATACATAAATGTCACAAATATTTAGGATTGCATATGTATAATAAACTTCGAGATCATATTACCTCACCACCCATTCATAAATACAAAACATTTCTGGATAAATGGCTAAAAGATAAATTTTATTCAATAGAGGAATTCTATGAATGCAACAATTTTTACATAGATGAGTAGATAATTAAATCAGTTTTATTGAGTGTTACTTAGCTCACCAATTTATCACTATTTTATAAATTTAATGCAGTAACCAAATTGTAAATAATATACGAGGGTCATGGCAACTATTTATTTTCTTGAAGATACCAGTCCGGTTGGAAAATGTGACATATACAGACGAAAGGACAAGGTGTTAGCTACATGTGTGGACAATGAATAGCACTGAAATATCATAACAGGGCAATGGGTAGTAACAGGGTAGTAACAGGGCAATATGGCCTTCACGTGCAAAAGAATGACAACACAGTACACATACAGTTGATATGACAAACCTGGGCCTACAGACCCTCAAAGTAGTCCCCTGCTACTTTCACCACAAGCTCCCAATGATGTGGGAGGCGCTGAATATCATCTGCCTCAGCATTTGCCGCACCATGTGTGAATCGGGTCACCTGTTTGCGCACAGCATTAGCAAGGTCTTCTCGTGTTGCAAACCACCTACCATGTAGTGGTTCCTTAATCTTTCGAATGAGATCAAAGTCACAGGGCGAAATTTCGGGAGAGTACGGTGGGTGCTCCAATTCTTCCCATCCCCAACGTCGCAGTAGCTGCCCTACACACTCTGCTTTATGTGGTTTTGCATTGTTGTGCAGGATTATTGCACTGTCCACAAGATCCGGACATTTCTCCGGAATGCCACGTTGTACCTGTCGCACCAGGAAGTCCCTGTAGTACTGTGCGGTCACTGTTTTGCCATGTGGAACAAAGTGGCAAACAATGACACCCCTAACATCATACGCGACGATAACCATCAATTTGACTGGGGAAGGATTCTGACGGAACTTCTGCCTCCTTGGTGATCCAGCATGTTGCCACTCTGCGGACTGACGTTTCAGTTTTGGTTCGTATGCCCTGGCCCAAAATTCATCAATGGTGATTATTTGTGACAAGAATTGATCGCCGACCTGTTGCCAGCATGCAAGGTGGTCGGAGCATATTGCATAGCACATCCACCTTTGAACTTCCGTCAGCGCATGCGGTACCCACCGCGATGCAATTTTGCATAGTTGCAGCTCATTATGCAATATCCTGTGGACAGTGCGTTTCTCGATGCCACTTGCCATCTCTTGATTCCAGTAGTGTCCATCGTCTGTCTTTATCCAGGAGCTGCTCAATGACAGCACATACCACAGCGGTCCATACACTGACAGGTCATCCCGAATGTTGCTCATCACTGGTTGACACACGTCCTTGCTGAAACTTTCCTACCCACCGTGCTACTGTACGGTAAGGTAGGGCATTATTCCCAAGGGTTTCCACTAATTCACTGTGACATTCCATCGCATTTCTCTCTCGGAGAATGGCTATTTTGATGTCAGCACACAGCTCAACACGGGTTACTTCCATCTTGCACGACACTCACCAACTGACTGATTTCACAGCCCTCGCTGTCCTACTACCAACTATCACAGAACCATCTGTTGTTCTGCATACACACTATGCCTGCAGAACTTCCACACAACACTTATATGTTTGTGATCCGTTCACATATCTACAAGTAAAAAAATAGTTGACATAACTTTTGCCCCAACCCTCGTATATAAAATAATAATAATTATATATATAAAAAGTTCATAAATTATATATCATCTTATAAATTTACTGTAGTAATTTTTATACTGTAAATATATTTAGTTCCTAATACTGTAATCAATTGCAATGTTGTAAAACAACCAATTGTTGTTTAATACCATTGTGTAAATTTCTTGTAATAATATTGTAATGTGATGACAAATTTATGTACTTGAGGAGACCAATTGCAACATTGTGAAACAGCCTAATGATCAATAAATTCTGCACACGGTGCAACAGGATGCATTTTCATAACATACTTTTTACTTTCATTTCTTCAGAAATTTCAATGAAAATAAGGGATAAGTATGTTTACCTGAGTCACACTGACAATGGTATTGTTCCCAATCAGATAAACATCTGCTGTGTAGTGGACATTTATCCGGCCCTTGCTGTTTACACTGATCCACACCACCACAGCCTTCAGCTACATTTTCCTTCACTGTTGGCCTCTGCAATGTAGACTGAGGGGTTCCAACTCGAACATCCTAATTACAAGATTAAATTTAATTATTAAAAATCAAAAGCACTTTCTCTTGTCACTCAGAAAAAACATCTTAGGTTCAGGTAAATCACTGAGCTTACAACGAACTCAAGCTTGTTCTCTTTCTCATATTGCTAAATCTAACACAAATAAAACCAAAATTATTATACTATTTTACAAATACTCCAGAATACAAAATAGAAGTAACAATACTGCCACTGCCCCACCACCATCATGCAATCTTTCCACTGGAGGTTAGGTCACAGTGTACTAATAATTCTCTTTTGAAATCTACTCTCAGATGTAGAGTAAAGATCCAGTAAGGGCATTAGTAAAACATATCCAATGGATGAGACAGTAAGGACAATTTAAACTCTTTTCCATCTGCTGATTTCATGTAGCCTCTAACATTTTTATTGAGAATCATTGCTGAATGTTTTATCTTCCAGAAAATTAGCTGCTATGTCAGTGGAGTGGAAGTGGTTTATCCAAGAACCATCTGACTTGTAGATCATATCTATTACTATAAATAAAGTATCCTTACAGACAGAGGCGTTAATCCACCAAGACTCTGAACCAATTAATTGCAGCAATGGAACTCATCATTGGAAGAGGAAAAGCCAGTATTGAAGTAAAAGACAGCTTCTTACAACTGACAGACTTCAGTCATGCTAAAGCAAACACATTGCAGATAGGTACTGAAGTTTGGACAACCTATCTTTTCTGCGTTTATTTCACTGTGCAGGTATGCAGTTCCGAGATAATGGTCTTTCCATTCTGTTCTTCCAGTCTGTGCTTCAAGAAAATACATTTATCAGAGGATATTGGGGTATTCATAATCTGTTAACCAATAAACCTTGTTTTTTCCCCTTTTTTTTTAGTGGCAGGTTTTATAGTTGCTACAAGGCCTCATCCATTCCTATGCAAACATGACCAAAAGTCTGTTGTTTAGGACTTCTGTGGCTTAATTCACATTTAATACAGGTGAAATGGTTCTAAAACTGTTTTGGATTCATTTAGGGTGATATCTTTCCCTTGATTAACTTTTGGTACCCTAATAGTGGCTGTTATGGAATATCTGTTTCTCCTGTAATCACTGAAATTATGGTTTACCTGAAAATTCTTTCCAGGTGAACAATATCTGCTTTGTCATATCACACAGTGAAACTGCTCTATGTTGGGATCCCATTGACACATTCTCTGCTGTGATACTCCACTGCAGGCATCTGATATTATTGATGTAATATCAACATCTATACAGACTTTTACAATGTCTCCAGAGGAATAAAGTGTCATCTTAATTAACTGTATGAAACTAGTTTTGGATTGAACCTGAAATTTCATTACCCAAGTGGACTTAGCTTCTCTACCATCTAAAACTGCACTCTTGAACAAATAAGAAATTTGTAAATGAAAATATCAGCCCTTAGATTTATCTGTTTTGTTTGAAACAGCTACTGATAACGTTAAGCAATTGACCTCAAGTAAAAAATGTCTTCTTTCCTCTTCTAACTTGTCCTCTTCTAACTTGTACTGTTGCTCAAAGGTAAAAATTGAGTAAAGCAGGCATGAGTTTTAAGCATTGTCAGTTTTCTTTATCTGTTCTTTTTTATTTGTTTCAGAGTACAAGACTCCTTGGCCAACTGCTCCAGTATTTACTCTGATCTGGACTTGTTCACTAGCATCAACATTTTGTATAATTTTCAGGTCTGCCTAACTGCAACAGACGGATGAAGCCATCAGCATATCTTGCCAAAGATTTCATGGGGCATTTCATGCTCAGCTGCGGCTGTCACCTCCTTCGTCCGTTGCTTTAGGCTTACCTTGATGCTTCTCCCGTTGGTTCCAGAAGTTCACAGTGTGTTGGTTCTCTTAAATTTTATCCTCGGCTAGCTGCAGTAGTTTTCTTTAAACTATATAGGAGCATGGACTTATCCTCGGTAAAGGAAGCGTAGATCTCGGGTGGTGATATAGGAAGACATAGACGTGCTTTGTTTATGAAAAGATGACACTGCCGTTTCTTTTTATTCAATTAACACTCGTAGTATACAACACTGGTATTGCCGCCGTAAAATACTGTCCACCGCTGTTAAACTACGGCTCGGATATGACACGAAGTTTAAATATGCTTATTATCTCTTTGCGAGTAGCGGATCTTAGGTGTGTTTCTAAAACTATCTTGATTCCCTTTGTTTTTTGGCGCGATATCTCACACATCCTGCAGCATCTCTCCCTGACCACACATGACAAAAACTGTCGAACAAACTGCAATGCTAAAACTCCCTGACAAACTGTCTTGCTAAAACTGCCTTGACAAAACTGCCCCGAATTTGCTCCAAACAGATCCATTTATAGTCTCAGGCTTCTGGGGCTGCTTCCTTTCCTATTGGTCCATTTTTAGCGCCACTCGACGCGTCTAACTATTTTGAATAAACTTCCAGGGATCTCATTGGTCCAAGTTTAATATAATCGCGGCTTTTCCCACATTTACCGTTAGGCTATCTGTCTCGCTCACTTGGTCACGGCGAATTATCAAATAAAGGGACAAAGGCGTTACACCCTCGCTGTAGGAATAATGGCACTGCGACCGAAGAGATGTCATAAACCTAGGTTTTCTGCCTTCGAAAGCACTATTCCTGTAGCTAAAACATTTCGTCGTGGACAGTATTTTAACATAGCGCTTAAATTATTTACATTAAACCATTTATAACTCTACTAATATTAGTAACCTAGATAGATACATAACGTTAAATCATCCTTCTTAAAATATACAAGCAGTATGAGAAAAAGATATTTACATAGTACAATTTAACATCAATAAAAGTTAATTAATAAATTATCTATAATTACAGTTCTCGGGCCCGGCCTAGAGTTGCCGTTTCAAATTGCCCTGTTCTGGAAAAGAATAAATTTTTCAACACTTGATACAATTTTCTTTTCCAGAATAATTCCTCTGATTATGGTCTTTGTTGGTTTGCTTTGTTTACATAGACCCTTCGCTATACCTGTTCCTTCACAAGGGTTCTGCCAAACCAGTGGTGTTTACACTTGGGTCATTCACTCTTACACTTTGCTATGGTTGATCCCCCTCTCCTTTTAAAAACATGTTTTCCGAGAGACATTCTTATGCACAATACACTTCACGCACACGAATAACTTGTGGTGGAGAGAAATACGCTAATACCCAAATTAAGTTCTAAAAATTGAATCTATTTACATACATACTGTTACATAATAATTATTACGTATTTAGTTATTTCCTTACATCTTTATTCATCGGGTGTATCACCTTTACTACTTGTTCATAGGGTTGCTACCTCATTTCGAGTAAAACTAATCTGATTATTTTCATTACATTCTTCACCCTTCTCATTCTCTAAACTTTTGTACGGTTTGAGCAACTGTTTATGATATCTCCCTACGATCTTGGAATTCTTTATTTCTTGTAACTCAAATGTATCCAAGCCAAAAATGTTAATCACCCGGTATGGACCTTTAAATAAATTTTCCATTCTATGATACCTTTTGTTCAGAATGCTAGACTTTTTCTTGTCCCATACCAATACTAAGTCTCCCAATTCGATCAACCAGTGTTTTCGTTTCTTTTTCTTAAACTTTTCTTTTCTGCGCCTTATTTGCCATTCTTTCAAAAGCTTTCTTAAACATCTCTTCTTCCGTTAGTGTTTTCGGATCTTTAGCTTCTAGTGTCTGTGATAATTCCCCTTCAAGTGTTTCCATTAATTTCCCTTTCATCAGCTCGATGGGCTTATAACCGGTAGTAGGGCTCACACTTTCATTTAAAATACTTTCGATGCGCTGGTAGTGATTTGCCCAATCACTGTGTTTTTTATTGGCCAAAATTCTCAAATAAACCGAAATGTCCCTATTATTCTTTCGCAGGGATTGCTTTGTGGGTGGTATTTTGAGCAATGATACGTGATTTCGTTTTCTTTTAAGGTGTCTACAAATTTTCTGCTGGTAAATATTGAAGCATTATCACATAAAATTGCCTTCATCTTTCCAAATTGTGGAACATACGACTTCATTATCTTCCTTATGCATGTTTCACTTGTAATCTTCCTGACTGGGTAAATTTTCACGAATTTTGAAAATACATCTATTAACACTACTATATACCTAAATCCAAATCTACTACAAGGCATCTCACCATGACAGTCCAAGGTTACTAACATGCCTGGTTTTTCTCTTAGTATGGAGTTTGTCTCGTATTCGTATTGTATATTCAGTGGCTTTGCTTTTTGACATTGTAAGCATGTCGAAATTTTTCTCCTTACTTTATGGTGTAATTTTGGAATATACAGATTTTCTTGGATCATTAAAGCGGTGCGTTCTGAGTCAGAATGTGCTAGAGCTTGATGGAACGTGTTTATGAGTTCATTCTCCATGTTCTTGGGTATATACGTCTTCCATTTCTGTATTTCACTGCCATGTAGTTTATACAACACGCCCCCTTTTACCCCTATGTTTCCCTTGATATTTTCATCTATTTCTGGGGCCTTTTTTATTAATTTATTTAACTTCTCATCTTGTAGCTGCTGGTCCCCTATTCCTTTTAATTCTTTTATCAATCTTTTACTCAAGGGTATTTCAATACTCATTAAGGTTACTTCATTTTTAGGGCGTTCTATTCTCTCCGGTATTTCACTGTTATGTAACCTAGACAGCAAATCGCTAAAGACATTTGTTTTTCCTGGAATGTGTTTCACCTCAACATCATACGAAAGAATCTCATGGATGTACCTAGATAATTTAGTACTCGTAAGTCGACAATGTTTCATAAATGAAAGACTCACATGGTCTGTGTAGATAGTAACCTTCTGTAGATATATATATGATCTAAATTTCTGTAGTGCGTAATACACAGCACAGATCTCTAATTTGGTGACCGAAGCATTTTTCTCTATTTGACTTAAACCTCTTGAAGCAGTACTTATCACATGCAGTTGATTTTCCTCATCTGATTGGGCTAGGACACACCCATATCCGTGACCTGAAGCATCCACGTAAATTACATATGGTAGGTTGTCCTTGGGTCTCTCTAGTAGAATTGATTTCGCAAATAGTTCTTTTATCTTTTCAAAAGCTTTCTGGTGTACCTCATCCCATTTCCATCGCACTTTCATTTTAAGTAATTCGCGCAAAGGTGCTATTTCTGCGGCGTACATCAGGATAAATTTGCTTTGATAATTTAGCACTCCAAGAAACGACCTAACCTGCTTAACACTCTTGGGCGCTGGTATTCTTCTCACAGCCGCTACTCTTTCTTCGTTTGGCTTTATTCCTCTATCATTAATTACATAACCTAGAAATTCCACCTCACGGATGCAAAATTTGGATTTATTAATGTTCACCGTCATACCGTTTTCTCTCAGCTTTCTAAGCACATAATCCACATGTTTAATATGCTCATCAAAATTTTCATCAACTATTAGAAAATCGTCGATATATTGGATCAAAAATTCGTTGGCTGAGTCGCCAAATATTTTATCGATGGCTCTTAATAGTCCACTACATGACGTAAGCATACCAAAAGGCATTCTCAAAAATTCGAACTGTTTCCCAAAAAATAAAAAAGAAGTATACTTTCTAACATCCTCGTGAAGCTCAATCTGCCAGTATGACGCAGTTAAATCAATAGTGGAGAAATACTTGCCTTTGGTTATTTTTGACAGCAATTTTTCTACACTTTCGCTCCGAAATCTGTCTGGTTGTGTATGTTTATTTATCCTTCGACCATCTATCGTCATCCTAAGTTTGCCATTGCGTTTCGTCACCCAACATAATGGACTGCTGTACGGAGAATTTGACTTTTGTATTATTCGGTCTCTCAACATCTTATCGATCACCTGTTTGGCTCTTTCCCTTAATGCAATCGGAATATCCCGATACTTATGTGTGAAAGGTGCAATATTTTGTACTGTAAAGTTGTGTTTGTATGCTTTGCACTTGCCTGGGACGTCCGAAAATACCGTTTTGTTTTCTTGTAACATTCGCCTTAATAGATGCCTTTGTGTGTCTGTGAGGTTCTCGGCAAGGGTCACTTTCTCCTCCACTGCTTCTACCTGGCTGCCGGTATCTTGGAATTCTTTATTTCGGGCGTAACCATCATCTTTCTCATTGTGCTCCGTATACCCGTTGTAAAACCTGTCAGCGAACGCATGCATCTCATCGGTTTCTTCCCCTTGTACTATAGCAATTAGTTTCTCACTCCTACCGTTTGTACTAATTGTACGAAAAATCTTTCTTCGGCGATATCTTCTTCTCCTTGGGTTTTGTTATAATTATCTTGCTTCATACCCTCTACAAAAGGGATTTCTACTAGTTTTCTGTTCTTCTCTATTTTCAAAACTTTATCAGCAAAATCAACCTTAGCTCTTAATTCAAACAAAACGTCACACCCAATCAAAATGTCACAAATCAAGTTATTAATTACCAGAAAAATAAACTCAAAATTTTCTTCTCCTATTTTCATGTTCAACATTACTTGCATTTTTATTCGGGTAACCTCTTTGTTAACTGCTACCCGGCATACCGTGTTCCTTATAGGTAATGTCATTAGCTTAATTCCTTTATTTACCAGGTTCTGATATAACCTCAGGCTGCATACACTCACATTGGCTCCAGAGTCTATTAAAGCGTTATATTCTTCATCCAATAATACTACTTTTATGCTAGGGGAATCTGTCAGATCCTTTTCCGAGTGATTTTGAATAGTAGTTATCAGTTCTCCCAGTATAAAGTCATTTTTGAGCCCTGTTTCACACTTTCTGTTTATTTGAGAATTTTGCGCGCTTAGAATCCGCTCCGAGCTCTTGATTGGATCCCATCTTAGTTTTCCGGGTTATCGACACTATTTGGTGCTCCGCTATTCTCTTCCACATTTCCCTCTCTCTCTCTGAATTTGCCTATAGTTTCCTCTGCTTCCTCTAAAATGTCCCCGGGAAGGTCTCTCTCTCCTTTCGTTTCTTTCTGGGTAATTTTCGTCATACCTCTCTCCTACATCGCTTTCCACTCGGTCAGAAAAATAATGTTCCCTGGATCTGTTTTCATTGTTCCTGCCTCTCCTATAGTTAAAACGGCCCCTATATCTTGGTCTGGTTTGTATAGCATTTATGTGATATTGGTTATCACCTTCCCTCCTGAAACGGTTATTTTGACAGTTTCTGTTCCCGGATTGAGGCACGTCGTTCCAGTATCTCTCTCTGGAGTTATAGTTCCCTCTTGCGTTTCCTCTCCAATTCGCATTCCTTGCATTATCCGGTATTGGTCGAACTGTATGGTTTTGTCCGTAGTTCCTACTACTTGTCTCGAATGATGATACCAACTCAATCAATTCGGGAATAGAATTTGGTTTCGCAATGAGTAGGTAATGGTGTATGCGTTCTGGATAATGGGGTACAATCATGTTGATGAAATCCCTCTCACTTATGGGTGGCTCGATTAGTCTACTACTCTGTGCTTTAGTTAGTAAATAATCTACCATGCTTAGGTTTCCGCGTTCATCGTATTTGCCATTAACTAGGATAGATCTCACTTGGTTCTGAGTATTAGTACTCCAATACTTATTCAAAAATGCCCTTCTGAAATATTCAAAATTATTATTCTCTCCCAAAGTCAATCTTACCCATTGGAGAACCCTTTGACGTAAACCTTTACGAACGATTAACATCTTTAGCTCGTCCGGAATCTGCTTCAAACGGAAATACTCCTCAAGGTCATTCAGATATTGTTTAGGATTAACAGCCGAGTTTTCCTCGAAAGTAGGTACCCCTATCTCATTTAATAAATGGTAGTTTACATTACTTGCATGGTTAGATGTACATTGGTGCCCTGAATTGAAATTATATGGGTCGGCAGCTGGACTTTGACCTCCATTTGCCTCCCTAAAAGTGGTGCTAGTTTCACTGGGTGAGCTATCATCACTCTGTCTCACACTTATCCCTAGTCTACCAATAGAGCGTTTTAACTCCTTTACACAATTTTCATGCTCTTCAACCCTCTTCACAATTTCATGATGATTTGAGAGCTGTTCCGTTATTTTTGAAGAAAGTTCATTTATCTTTCCCTGATCCTTTTCTACCACTGTTCTAAATTCTCTGAACTCCCTTTGAATGTTAGATTCTAAGGTACTTTGTTTTATTTCTAAAGAAACATTTACAGCTCTTAAGTCATCATCCAATTGCTCCTTTATGGCTAAGCTGGTAACACTTAATTCTGTTTCTACATCCTTCCTTAGTTTTTCTACATCGTTTCTTAGACATAGTTGTCCTGCCTGAATTTCTTGCACTACCTTCCCTTGTTTACTGAATTTAGAGTCCAACTGACTTTGTAATCGGGCGACCTGTTCACCTAAATATTCCCTCATCTCCTGAGCTAATTCCCCTCTCATCTTCCTGTTTTCCTCTCTGACATATTCGTCTATCTGTATACTCTGCTCATTTAATTTCCCTTCTAAATTTTTATTTTGTTCACTCAAATTTCTTTCTAATTCCTTACTCTGCTCATTTAATTTCCCTTCTAAATTCTTACTTTGTTCACTTAATTTTTCTAAGTTTTTACTCTGCTCACCTAATTTCCCCTCTAAATTCTTATTTTGTTCCCTTAAGTCCTTCCTCTGCTCGTCTATCTTTGTGCTCAAATGTTGGAGGAATATCATCAGCTGGTTCTGACCTGCGTCAATGACCTGCTCAATCGGTGGTTGCCTTTCCAGCCTAACTTCTACCTCTGCTGCACCCATATTTTCTCCATCTGGTGTTATGCTGACAATAGCCTCCCCATTCAGTTCTTTCAAATCTTCCCTTGACCTACTCATGGTTCCGTTAGCAAGTGGTACCTCCCTAGTAATGACTTTACCCCCTCTCAATAACATGTGTTCACAAAACTGAGTCACTACTCTGCATGCCTTTTTGTTTGTTTTTGTATAAATACTCTAACCTGTATTTTCTCCTACGTTAATTGATGGTTCCGGGTTCGAATCCTGGTGAATTTCTAGAAGCGATGTTCTCAGCTGTTTTGTTGTCCCAAGTAGGTAGACTAGAAGTTCGCGTTGTAATTACGTTCTGCTGTGCCCCTTTCCTCTGAAGATTCTTCCTCTATTCGTTGTTTCCTAGTCCTCCGTTTGTGCTGGTCTTCCCTTCGAGCTCCACATTATGGCGCCAGTTTGCGGCTGTCACCTCCTTCGTCCGTTGCTTTAGGCTTACCTTGATGCTTCTCCCGTTGGTTCCAGAAGTTCACAGTGTGTTGGTTCTCTTAAATTTTATCCTCGGCTAGCTGCAGTAGTTTTCTTTAAACTATATAGGAGCATGGACTTATCCTCGGTAAAGGAAGCGTAGATCTCGGGTGGTGATATAGGAAGACATAGACGTGCTTTGTTTATGAAAAGATGACACTGCCGTTTCTTTTTATTCAATTAACACTCGTAGTATACAACACTGGTATTGCCGCCGTAAAATACTGTCCACCGCTGTTAAACTACGGCTCGGATATGACACGAAGTTTAAATATGCTTATTATCTCTTTGCGAGTAGCGGATCTTAGGTGTGTTTCTAAAACTATCTTGATTCCCTTTGTTTTTTGGCGCGATATCTCACACATCCTGCAGCATCTCTCCCTGACCACACATGACAAAAACTGTCGAACAAACTGCAATGCTAAAACTCCCTGACAAACTGTCTTGCTAAAACTGCCTTGACAAAACTGCCCCGAATTTGCTCCAAACAGATCCATTTATAGTCTCAGGCTTCTGGGGCTGCTTCCTTTCCTATTGGTCCATTTTTAGCGCCACTCGACGCGTCTAACTATTTTGAATAAACTTCCAGGGATCTCATTGGTCCAAGTTTAATATAAATCGCGGCTTTTCCCACATTTACCGTTAGGCTGTCTCGCTCACTTGGTCACGGCGAATTATCAAATAAAGGGACAAAGGCGTTACACCCTCGCTGTAGGAATAATGGCACTGCGACCGAAGAGATGTCATAAACCTAGGTTTTCTGCCTTCGAAAGCACTATTCCTGTAGCTAAAACATTTCGTCGTGGACAGTATTTTAACATAGCGCTTAAATTATTTACATTAAACCATTTATAACTCTACTAATATTAGTAACCTAGATAGATACATAACGTTAAATCACCCTTCTTAAAATATACAAGCAGTATGAGAAAAAGATATTTACATAGTACGATTTAACATCAATAAAAGTTAATTAATAAATTATCTATAATTACAGTTCTCGGGCCTGGCCTAGAGTTGCCGTTTCACAGCCTTCCATAACCAAGTCTTCATCCATCCTCTCTATGTTGGACTCTTGTCAAATGTTTGAATACATGATTGTCTATATGGATAAATTACCATTTTCTGGTAAGAAAAGCCTAGATGTTTGATAATCATTACTGTACCTAAAAAGTTTATTCAAACAATCCTGAGTATTTGCCTTGTGAGAAACCTTGGTGTTAACACACTATTATTAACATGGCATATTTTCAAAGTGCATAGATATTCAGATATATTTGCATAATTTCAGCATTACTGAATCTGACATTTATACTGAGCATACATTCTGCACAATACTAAGGATTCATCTATTAATTTTTCTTCAATTTTAATGCAAGTATAAATGCCCCTTTCTGAAGAAATTTTATACATCTGAGTACATAGCATAGCCCTCCTACTGTTTTTTATTTTTAAGATGCTATGCTTATGTGGTAGCTTTGAATCTTCTGACCATACAATTGGACCATACGGAAGTATGTTAAGTTGTAACTATGACATTGCATACCTTTCTTTTTTCTGATGGCATTATAACCATAATTTTCCAAAAACTGTTTATGGAGGCCACTGAATTAGACCTAATTTAACATTTGTGCTGTCCTGCAAGGAAAAAGATGGTGCTGAAAGGAGACCATAATAAAAGTGATAGCATGCTCAACAGCTTTTTATTCAACCACAAACCTCTCAAATGAAAAGAATACAAGACAGAACAAGCAGAGAATGCCCTTGAATTGTGATTAACTGTCATAAAAGTTCATGAAACAAGTCTCATTATATGGAAAAAGCCTAAGAAGGAACTGCTGCATACATCTGAAAGCAAAGATGATCTGTTACCAAGAAAAATGCTTCAGTAGGTACCTTATACTAAACGTATAATATCAGGGGCACCTAAAGAAAGGAAGAAGCACCTAGACAAAAGAATATTAGACTAGTGAATGTCACTTTACCATTATATACAATTTATGCTATTCTCATGCCAATACTTTCCCAATGCTATAAAAATTATGGACTTTGCAACTAAACTGCTGGAATTTTCTAATAAACTGGTGCCTGCTACTCAGACTTGTTGGGGGAGACTTATGTGGGTAACCCTGATCTCTAACACACGTGATTGTCTACTGAATAAGTGACCAGGGTCAAAATGCAGTAGACAATCTAATTTGTAAAACTCTTAGCACAATAAAAAACACACAAATGGCATAACTTCTGCTAATATATTTTACACTTGTTACTCATACTTATGATTAGTGGAAGAATGGCATTAAATAGTGTTAATCAACCAACAAAAATGGCATTTGAGCAGTTGAACCCCCACTAATTACCAGTTCTAAGCTAACAATTGAAACATGCAGCATTAACTGTTCTACTCACCTGAATACAACCTTCAAAGTACCCATAATCTGCATTAATACTGCCTACTGAAGAATCAGGACCTCCAATTAATATCTTTCCCACATAGAGTCCTTGAAGCTTGCTGTTTGCTGGAGATGTTATTTCTCTTTGGCCATAATCAAGATTAATCCATATTTCACCACTCATCCATTTCACTTCCAAATGATGCCAACGTCCATCAGATACAAAACCATTCGATAATGTAAAGGGTTCTTCATTATAACTATAATGTACCATTCCATCAACAAGCTGAAGAAAAGAGACGAAAAGGATGTGAGGAACATTAATTTATGCAAATTCAGTATATTCACTAAGAAATGAAGAGATAAAGCTAGAGCTTGTTTTCAAGAGGCTTAATCTACTACAGACAGTAGATAGCTTCCCAGGCTGTTTTGCAGCGTATTCAGTTGACGTTATAAGTTATTCAATTTAATGTTGTGGTACCTAGCTAATATACTAAAAATGTATAAAATGTAGAAAAATTCTAATCCATTAGGGCTATAAACACCTATAAAGTTATTTTAATTGCATTTTACTTATGACAAATATTTTTATAAACATAAACATATTAAAAAACCATTGCATTCTTTAAAAATTAGTCTTTTGAGAACTCACCGAAATGATGGCAGAGCTATTCTGTCCAACCTGAATGCTCATAATAAAGGCATCCTTCTGCAGAGTGCGAATGGACAATGCTGTCAGCCAAGGAAGCTGAATGGGGCGCAAAAGAGGGTTGAATGAGAGAACTCCATCTCCTTGAAATCTCCATGGAGGTTTGATTGCTGTTAAACAAAAATTAAAACCTTCTTATTAAATCATACAAACTTTTCATATTGTGTGCAGTTTTTATATGAAGTAAACTATTCATTAATGCTACAAAGGAAATAAAAATGCACCCAAAGGTATTTAATATCTAAAGTATCACTTTACACAGCAATCCATAGATTAGGGAAAATACTTTAGCTGCCATATTTAACTACATATTATATTACAAAGTGTTAATGGTTAGCTGCTTATGTACGTGAATAACATACCTTAATATGTAATTAAGATGACAATGTTGCCAATCTGAAGTATTTTCCTATTATTTATTTGTAACAACTTTTTATTCATGCAAAGTCCTTCAATATCTGATTTATTATCTATGAAATAGCATTAATATTTATTACAGTGTGCACCTTGCTGTACGAGGCACACATTGCATAATAACACAACTAATACCAAATTTTTTAATTGGGCTTTCCAAGAAGCTGCACTGCTAGTTAATGGTGCATTAACTTCTCATTTAGTCAAGTACACATTTTAAGAATAAAATTAACATTTGTTCATTTTAGGATTGTTTTGTATCAAACACACAAATGAAAAAACAAAACAGGAACACATGCTGACAATGTGCATCAAGGTTACAAACTATATCCCTTTAGCATATGTTGTTGTTTAGAGATTTGTCCATTTAGTGGAAAACTGCCTTTAGGTTTTTTATGAATTTTCTTTTTGCACATTTTATAAACATCATGATTGCATTGTATCCTTCCTAAATGCCTTATGTTTAATATTATTTTGCAGACTATCAAGTTAGGCAGACAATCTGTTACTGCTTCATAAACACAATTTGAATTTAAACCTAAACATCTGAATTAATCTCTATTCAATGCAGAGTAAATTTAGAAAACTAATTTGGAATCGTTGATATACTGTCTGAGAGATGTATAGCTTACGTATTCTGTTTTACGTAACAAATGTTGCAAATAAATGTTTGTTTACATAACTTTAACTGCCCCACGTATGGGAGCCAATTTGCGAGTGAACAAATTGTATATATGTTTATAGCACCACGTTGTGGATAATGTTTCTCACGTAATGTTGTTTACATCACGTGTGTAGCCATCTTGTGTGACGTTGTGACGTCACTCCTTGTTGGTTCGTTTATTAACTCCATCTGGCGTAGCAATTTGTATGAATTAGTTTTAAGGTTATGTATATTGTCTTCCGGCTAGCTATTTAGGTAGACATTTAACTCTTGCAGGTTGTGAAGCGGAAAGGAATCTTTTGTCTATAAATGATACTGATGAAGAAACTAGTTTTATAATCTTTATTGCAGAACACGTTCACGAACACTTTCACAAATTAATTTGGATACTCGCCATACTGAAACTGTTTGTAATAACTTCTCACTTTTAACTCACGTACTTCAACTTTATATATTTAACTGTATAATCCTTTATAAGATTTCTCGTACTTCTGCTGCGCGTAACTTTATGAATTTAGAGACCGACATGAGAATCTTGTTGAACTGGGAGCTGACGTGTTACGTGTTGAGAATCTTGTTGAACACTGGGAGACGATGTGTAATGTTTTGAGAATCTTGCCGAACTGGGGACGATGTGTAATGTGTCGAGAATCTTGCCGAACTGGGGGGGACGATTACCTCAGACATTGCTTATTTATAGACTTGCCTTAAGATACGCCTAAAGATTATAAATGAAATGCTATTGGCTAATAAAACGCGCCAACATTAGCGTCTAATTTACTATCCAATGAAAACCACTAATACATATTACTTTTAGGGAAAATTCTAGAAGCTTTTTTTACTGAAAAGGCGCGAAACATTACGTAACTTCCTGGTTCCCGGTAACGATAAACAACTCAAACCCTTCATTGCATTATTGCGTTATTGTTGACAGTTTCAGTAGAGCCGTATATTATTATTTACCAATACTATTTACAATTAATAAACCTCTGAAATCAATGTTACATAAAAATACATATTCATATTATTATCGTTAACCACATCTGAGTAATTTGTGATACAAATTACCGTCTCATATGCCCCACTAGAAACATAATTATAAACATTTATAACCTGTTTGGAAATTTTATAATTTTGTTTTTAGTCTCCTAAATCTTGTAACACACGCTATTCACTTTCACTTAACACTTCACACGCGTTTAACACACGACATATGTTTTATCTCGCCACTACTTACTGGCTCTGGTTTAATTAATTTAGATATTCATCTGACATCATAAAATTTACTTTACCCTAAATTACTTATTTACTACTACCAAATTGTTTACTTTGAGTTGTTGACAAAATTTTATACTTCAAGAATTTCTTGTAATTACTATACATATTTACCAAAATATTTACCCTTTATACAAATATTTACATCTCTTAAATCTAGCCAATGTTTCACATTCTCTGTTTACTACACAAGTATTTGTTTTGAATTATTTTTACCATTTTTGTTATTTTGAATTTTATTTTAACAATACTCTTGTAATAGTATTCATGTACTTTACTTTAATATAACATCTTAAGTTTCAATCTTTGCATTCTTAATTTTTACATGTTGTTACAGTTACTAAAAATTTAATTTTTTTTTTTTTTTTTTTTATATAATTTATTTCACTTTTCAAATGACATATATATAAATAGTTAACCCTCTTACGTTCCAATACATTCCTATGCAAGTCATCTTTACCTATCCAGCATTTAGTTTACATCTCGTTGCTATTTACCCTCCTGGATCAAATTGTGTGTGGCTAAACATTACTCGTAGCTGTAACCTAACCTTCAAATTTTTGTTCATGAATAACCTCTTGTATTCATATGACATTTCATCCCATGATAACATTTGAAAACAATCTACAGTTTCTTGAACAATACATCTTTTAACAACTTTCATTTTCAATTCATCTGCTTTCTTTCTAACTTGAGAATACTCTGACAAATTTGTACTAAACTGTACTGGACTGGAGTTTTCATTTTGAACATCTTGATACAATTTATTTCTTTGCATTACTGTCTCATTCTGTATTTCTGATATTTCCCCTCTGAAATTAACTTGCACCTCATTTACATCTACATTCCTAACCTCTTTTATCTCTCTTAGCTCACTTGAAATACTACTCATTTGACTTCCTAACTCTGTACTTTCTACATTAACCTCACTTTTAGTATTAACCTCACTTTCTTTGTTACATATTTCCCTGCTCATGTCTAGCTTTTTCTTTGAAACTTCTCCTATCTCACTTACTATTACTTCCTCATTTTCATCTCTCATTTCTGGCATACTACTATCTAGCTTCGTAACTTTCTTTTCAACTTCTTCACTGCTTTTATCTACTTTTTGCTCTAATATCTCATTACTCCTACCAGTATCTTTTCTGTTTTGTTCAAAGCTCCTACGAATATCTTCCCTCAATTTCTCATTATTCTGAGTTAGTTTTTGTTCTAAACTCCTATCAATATCTTCCCTATTTTGTTCTATTTTCTTACTAAGATCTTCCCTTAATTCCCTATGACTCTTTTGCATATCTTCCCTTAATTGATCTGTAATACTCTTACTAATATCTTCCCTATTTTGATCTATTTTCTTTTCTAATTTCTCATTATTCTTTTGCATATCTTCCCTGTTTTGATCTATTTTCTTACTAAGATCTTCCCTATTTTGATCTATTTTCTTTTCTAATTTCTCATTATTCTTTTGCATATCTTCCCTTAATTTCTCATTATCTTCCCTTATATTTCTCAGCATTTCCATAATCATCATATTAGTATCAAGATTAACATTTCCTGCTATTCTATTCTCACTTTCTACACTAACATTTTCATCTTCAAACCCCAAAAAATCTGGGCTATTTCCTGTACTTTGTATTGGATCACAGCTAACTGTTACACTATCTCCCTCCATAATTATTTCTTCTGTATTATTGGTAGCCATTGTTTTTATTATCATACCGCTCCTCAATAACATTGAAAGTTATTTACACTAAAAAAATTAGGATACTCTAACCTTACTAATGCTGTCCGCTGATGTATCTTTGATGTCCAGCGTTCTGCCCCTTTCTCCTAGATTTGTATGTCGCTTCTGCGTTGTTTTATGATGAATCTACGTTGTCTCGATGTTTTTGCGTCCACTTATCCGCGTCGTTTGTCGCTCCTCTTGTTTCTGGAATCTGCGTCTTGTAGATCATTTTACTGCTGCTTTCGTTCCACGTCCTGATTATGCTGATCCTTTCCTGGTCACTTCGCCTTCCTTTCCTGGTCACTTCGCGTTCCTTTCCTAGTCACTTCGCCCCACGTCCGGGCGCCAATTTGAGAGATGTATAGCTTACGTATTCTGTTTTACGTAACAAATGTTGCAAATAAATGTTTGTTTACATAACTTTAACTGCCCCACGTATGGGAGCCAATTTGCGAGTGAACAAATTGTATATATGTTTATAGCACCACGTTGTGGATAATGTTTCTCACGTAATGTTGTTTACATCACGCGTGTAGCCATCTTGTGTGACGTTGTGACGTCACTCCTTGTTGGTTCGTTTATTAACTCCATCTGGCGTAGCAATTTGTATGAATTAGTTTTAAGGTTATGTATATTGTCTTCCGGCTAGCTATTTAGGTAGACATTTAACTCTTGCAGGTTGTGAAGCGGAAAGGAATCTTTTGTCTATAAATGATACTGATGAAGAAACTAGTTTTATAATCTTTATTGCAGAACACGTTCACGAACACTTTCACAAATTAATTTGGATACTCGCCATACTGAAACTGTTTGTAATAACTTCTCACTTTTAACTCACGTACTTCAACTTTATATATTTAACTGTATAATCCTTTATAAGATTTCTCGTACTTCTGCTGCGCGTAACTTTATGAATTTAGAGACCGACATGAGAATCTTGTTGAACTGGGAGCTGACGTGTTACGTGTTGAGAATCTTGTTGAACACTGGGAGACGATGTGTAATGTTTTGAGAATCTTGCCGAACTGGGGACGATGTGTAATGTGTCGAGAATCTTGCCGAACTGGGGGGGACGATTACCTCAGACATTGCTTATTTATAGACTTGCCTTAAGATACGCCTAAAGATTATAAATGAAATGCTATTGGCTAATAAAACGCGCCAACATTAGCGTCTAATTTACTATCCAATGAAAACCACTAATACATATTACTTTTAGGGAAAATTCTAGAAGCTTTTTTTACTGAAAAGGCGCGAAACATTACGTAACTTCCTGGTTCCCGGTAACGATAAACAACTCAAACCCTTCATTGCATTATTGCGTTATTGTTGACAGTTTCAGTAGAGCCGTATATTATTATTTACCAATACTATTTACAATTAATAAACCTCTGAAATCAATGTTACATAAAAATACATATTCATATTATTATCGTTAACCACATCTGAGTAATTTGTGATACAAATTACCGTCTCATGTCCAAGATAATTAGGACTCAATGAATTTGCAAAAGATGCTTAATGTTTTCAGTGTATTTAGGTTTATGGAGATACCATTCCATGTATTACTCAATATAGTATACACCTGTAGTATTGGAGTGTGTGCAAATTTTTTTCTGCTGAAAGATGGTAGGTTCTAAACCTTTTATATGGAAACAGTCATTCTTATGCAACTTACAAGCTCTCTATTACATTGCTGAACTAAAAGCATCTCAAACATGGGTGCCAATGAGCTCAGCAGTTATGTGCCCTAAAGCCCCACTGCTACTACTTCAAACATGGAAGTCAAAGTGGAATTTTTCAGTAAAAATAACAGTGACATTTCATTTTTGGAATATGATGGCAATTATTTGGAGAAGTACAAAGATTGGTTTCCAGGCTTGTGGGCCGTGGTCTTTTCGAACAACTATTCTTTCCACACATATTGTTTGTAACTGTGACAAACATCTTCAATGGCATTTCCCAAGTGATCTCCTGGGAACCTCAGCTACAACTGTTTTGGAGCCTTCGGTAGCATGTGATTTATATACCCTGGTTTGGGCAGAGCTTGTTCCTCACTGGTGCAAGCAAATGTTGGCTTGCTCCTGAATGGACCAAGCACGGAGTGGGTTGAACTAGTGCTGGGAGTGTGTTTAATGACCACATTGTGATGACTGTCTTGTCTTTGTGCTTGCTGCATCATCATGTCATTTGAGTGTTTTATCTGGAGCTTCCGGATGATGTTATGTAGAGCCGGGTGCCAAATTTGATTGAGCCTTAATGACTCCTCCTTCCTGTTGAAAGGTTTGCAGATCACTTTAGAAATGTCACTGAAGAATGTTCATCACAGCTAGGAACAAAACATCTGGAAAGAATAGCTATTCCAGTAGACCACAGCCCACAAGCCCAGAAACCAATATTTCTACTATTGACACCGGCCATGAAAGCCTTCACTGTTTAATAATTCTTTGGAGTATTCATCCCTAGAAAGGTAAAGTGACAGGTATTTTGACTTGCCTGTGTTGTGGTGCCATGATAGAAATTCTGCCTAATTCTATTTATTGGCAGTCTCAGAATATAAGTTGAATATGTTTTGATGACTCCATAAAGTATAATTTAAAAAAAATTTCAAATCAATGTTTTTCTGCAACATCAAAATTATCTTGAGATAATAATTACCCTTTTTGACTTGCAATAGTAAGTGCATCTTCTTTAGATCTGAAATTTCTAATTGAAATATATAGCAAATGAACAATTCTAGTTTGTCAGGATATACTATCTATATAAGAACTATTGTAAAAACGCAGGTCAACTTTATTTGGATTAGATACCTATAAAAATATGTAAGATATGGAGGTGGTTAAGAGAAGAAGTTTCAGTTAACTTATTCAACTGTTTCAAGATGATTCTAACATCTTACTCAAGGCAAATAAAAGATTTTCCAAGTTAATTTAATTTGCTCTTGGAATCACATGATAAAGTATATAATTTATAAATTACACATACCTCTACTGCAATCTTTGTCACCCCAACCATCCAAACATTCACAAAGATATGTCCCCCAGCCTTCTTTGCACTTTGCTCCATGATTGCAAGGATTTGAAAGACAAAAAGCTTTTTTTTCTGGACAACCAGCAATTGTACCATTATCAGCCACAAAACTGAGAGAAAAGATAAAGCAAAAACACAGAATAAATACTGCCAAAACAAAACCACACAGTACATTTAAGATTTGCTATGAGCTGCTTGCAAAAATTATGTATTTTTGGGACTTAAGTATTTTTTCAGTTAAACATTGTGTAATAGTTGTGTAACTTTTTAATGCCAAATTTATGTCTAGATAGCATTTAAAACCCCTTCTAACCTGAAAGAGTATAAGGCAATAGGGACCACATTTTATAGTTTTCACAGTTTAACACTAAGCACTGCAGTTGTTTTTAAGAGATCACTGAGTCAATTATTTCAATACTCTTTGCTGTCTGTATTTAAAAAATGAGTTACAAACTGAAGAAACATTTCATTATAATGGACAAAAGAAATGCTATATGAAATAACAAATTATTTTCCTATAACAGAACGTAAGTAATATCTGGGACACATCTTAAAAGACTATGGGAAAGTCTAGAAAGAAATTTCAGAGTACTTCAACAGTAGCTTTCCACAGAAAAAGCTAGTTATGTTGAAACCTATAAGTAGGGGAGGTGATTTTTAGCATTTGGAAATAAAAAATTTGGAATTGTGATTTGCACATTTTGCATGTTGTAGCATTTATATATTTGCAAATTTAGCATCTTATAGTACTTTGAAGAAAAAATATAGTTTGAATTAATTCCAATAAACAGGTAATGTCTTTTGACCAAAAGAAAGGAGAAAAAAAGCATTAATGCCAAATTAAAATCACAGTTATAAAGGGCTTATAGTGAGATACAAATGCATATAGTAAATTTATAATGTAAACCATATTACAATAATACAAGTTAAAACAATGAACAGAACAAATTGATAAAGGCTAAAGCATATCAAAACAGAGATATATATATATATATATATACACTGATACAAAATCAGAATGATAAAAAGAAAAATATAACAAAATTAACTTAAGTCATGCAAGTTCATGAATCAGTAGTATTCTTGAATGAAATCTTAGAACTTTCTCAACATTTTGAACTGTAATTTGTGTTCTTATGTTACAATTAAATTGTGTTTATCAAAATATCTTTCAACTTCTACGCTATTGGTTGGACCTCAAATAATTTCAGAACTGCTTGGGAAAACTCCAGGTAGTTTAGCATAACAGCCAACAGTGTTTGCTGGCAGTCTGTATAATTTGTACAAGTTGGGAATGAAAAAATTCATATTCCTAAATAAAACATTTAGCAAACCAAAAGATCAAATATTTCCTTTAATTTAACTTAAATCTTTTAAATATATTGACAATACTGGACCACCAGTGATAGGATTAAAAATTTGCCAACTTACTGGAAAAAGATATTTGCTAAATTTTCTTCCATGTGACTGCTAAACTTTTCATTGCACTTAAGCTCACATGCCATAAACATAATTTTGTTTTGCTTTTCTCATTTTTATTTGTAACAATCTGATGTGTCAAATACACATGACTCACTCTATTCACCACTCCACGAATTATTCTTACGAAAGGTTATTCTTCTATCGCTTATTACCGTAATTACTCGTGTACCACATGCACTGTTTGAAGCATTTATTTTTTTTTAAATTGGGGTGTGCATCTTCTTTGAATTTATGTTGGAAGCATTGCTTTTGACTTGCTAATTCTACATGTGTATTTCTGGTATGCAAGTGCACAAAGTATAACAGCATTAGCAATAGCATGAGCATCAGTCTTTGTTCATCTCCAGATGGTCTCCAGCATATGCAATAGTTGTGATTTAGGTATCATTCGTTCTTTGTGACCAGTGTTCGTGTTCACACCTCAGCAGAGTTGCAAAAATGAGTACTATAAGATTGTGTTTATTCACTGCTGTGGAAAAATTAAACACTATCAAAGAAGCTGAAGAAATAGGAAATTGAGCTGCAGAAAGAAAACTCAATGTTCCAGAATATTGTATAAGGGATTGGAGGAAAAAGAAGGGCAAGCTGCAAGCAACCAACTGCAATAGCCAATCTATCCGAGGATTGCTGGCCAAGTATACAGAAATGGAGAATAGACTTGGAGACTTAAGTGTAAGACACCAGTTTGGTTATGCTGTGACCACAGAAATGTACCAGCTTCAAGCAATGAATATTGCATGACAGATCGACATTGCACTGAATTTCAAAGCAAAATAGGCTGGATTTTACGCTTTTTATTACGGTGCAGGTTTTCAATTCCCAGCCATACCACAAACTTCTGGTCTTTCAAAGGCATGTTGTTAATCTTTGTAAGCAGCATGAATATTTGCTTTTGCAAACAGGAAATGCCAATTAAATGCCTGTTTATTTTGAGATGCCATATAATACCAAAAAAAAAAAAAAAAAAAAAGTTCAAAGACTGTGGCAATACCTACAGCTAGTTGCAAAAATCAGCACTGTACCATTATGTTGGCTATGTTTGCTGTTGGCAGGAAACTTTCACTGTTCATAATATTTAAGTGGAAAACCATTCTCAAGAAAGAGAATTTTCCTCCTGGAGTCTTGGTAAGAGCCCAGAAAAAAATGTGGATGGATAATAAGCTAGTGGTTGACTGGATTAAAACTCAATGGGAGAGATGTCTTGAAGCACTCCCCTCACACCAGAGAAACATGCTAGTATTGAACAACTTTTGCAGGCATCAAATGGAAGAGTGAAAATAAGATTAGCTGCAGGAAATTTGGACCTAGTTATGATTCCTTGTGGAATGATTTCACTGCTAGAGCCAATGGATGTTTGCATAAACCGCCCATTTAAGGTTCATCTGAAAAGACTGTATACAGAATGAATGGCAAATAACAACCGCAGGTTAACGCCCACAGGGAAAATTCAAAGACCTACATTGTCTTGCAACTTGATAAAAGTTGCATGGGACTGATTTCTAACCAGTCTCATCAGGTGGGCATTCAAGAAGTGCTGCATATCCAATAAAATGGATGGGACAGAGAATGATGCAATCTGAAGTGTTGTTGATGATGATGATGATGATCCAAGTTCTGCAGGGGGGTCCAGCAGTAATAGCAAGGATTAGTTACCTTCACAGGTACGATACAACATAAAATGTTATTAAATTACTTAGGTATTAGTTACATTAACCACAATCACCATCTTAATAGGTTATACTTTATTTGTTTTAGGCCGCTGGGTTACATGGAACATTCTTCTTGCCAAGTAGAATACTATGGACACAATCAAGAGTAATTCTTCAACTTTACATTTGTAAATAGTTTATAAATAATAAATATTAATCTTGTATGTATTGCTTCACCAATTTTTAGGGGGGGGGCCTTGAAAAATTGGATGTGCACCTTACTCACGTGCATGTGGTACATGAGTAAATATGGTATTAAGATAAACTTTCATTGCACATTTATGTTGTTGTACTATATCGTATTTGCAAAAAGTCACTGTCACTATCTAAAAGATATAAAGTACTAAAGATGTATAAGCAGAGCATTATGATGATTCATTATTTTATATGATTTTATGCTATTATACTGATTGTTCATTTCAAAGTGTGTCATGATGTCATTGTTTTGAATCAGTTCTAAGGAGAAGGATGTAACATAATACACTGCAGCAGAGAAGTTGCCTAGCTAGCACACCATTCTTTTCAAAGAGTACTAATATGGTAATATCATTAATCATAAAATGTAGACTAAATAACATGCATCACAATGTCGCACATAAAAGTGTAAAATAAAGTAAACAATAAAACATGTTAATCTTTCTTGCATAACTCTACAAAAGTCCATTCATTCCTCACAAATAATGTTTGTGTTACATTTGCAAATGGAACTGTAACACACACTGTTGACAAATTCAAGTTGCCTTATACTAGTGAAGGCAATAAGTACTCAACTTACAGGTTTCACGGGTCTTTGATATCGACCATACAAAATACAGTGCAAGAGAGATTTTGGTAGGACACATACAGTGCAGACCACTGTATGTTGCTACAATGTGAAAGGTTCTAAGGTTCAGGCTGAATACCATGCTTGCTAGGCAACTTCTCCGACACGCGAGTCACATGCCTCTGCCAAAGTACAAGGCAGATTGAATTGAGGTTCAACAGCTAGACAACTGACATTATACAGCATATCATGGAACATTTTGAAATGAACACCCAGTGTAATCTTCAGCTTCATTCTCATGAATAATATTGCTTACATATGCACAATATATAAACACTCTACTTATCTTTCAACATTACTGCAACTCTTCTTTGCTATAGAGCTTTTCTTGAATATAATCCTAATATCACATTTTTTAAGAATCTCATTAAATCCCTTATATCTTTTCAAGCATTCTCATATATATAAAAGAAACTAGAAACAGTGATGTTTTTGTTTTAAATCAATCAGTGCTAGTAAAGCTGAGAGCAGAGTCATTTACTCAGCTGAATCATATACAATAAATTTAAAACTATTCTTACTTTTATTAGGTTTAAGATTACCACCTATGGAGCAGCTTAAAAAATGGCCATTGTTTAGATATTATTGGACACTAAATGTTTCTCCAAAATTATTTATAGATTTAGCTAGTCTCCTGTGTTTCATGCTTAAAAAGAGTAGAGGTTAACAACTTTTGTAAGTTATACCATGCTTGCGAATACACAGGAAGGTTACCTTAGTTGTGCTTTGTCAGCATTCTTGGAGCACCTTTCATTCATTACTTTATTATTTTATGTATAACACTTTCAGAACATCCAGCAGCTTTTATTTTTTCTATAACCGCTTGCAAAGTTCATGGTCTTAAAATAATTAAATCTTGTTTTTTATGCAGCTCAATTATGCTGCATCTCTTAATAGTACTGTGTATCAATTATTAAATATGTGTCACAATAAGCCTATGAAAACACAGGTATCACTATTCTTCTATGTGCAGCATCAAATCTATCTTTTAACTAAGCACAGATGTTTGCTCCTTACTGCTGTATGTTCCATGCAACTGCTGAGCCAATAGCATATTATTCTGGCAATAGCTACACTTACGTGTTGGGTTACAAAGCTCCAATTTCTTTAAAAGAAAATGATCTCAACTTTCCCTTAGCATTTTTCTTACCTGGACCCCTGCTGTACATTCAATGGCAAAAAAGTTTATTGCTGGCTAACTTTTGTGTGTCACAGTCACAAAATTTTCATAAAATACTGAAAAAAGTATAACTTGCTGCTTTAGGAAGATATCAGTCCCCAGCATTGTATATATGTATGTTAGCTATAAACCTTAAACAATGCAGGAATAAATTGTTCATTGGTTTATTATGTATGGCATAATTTTCATAGCAACAACTAATTATGAGGTGTATTGTTTAAGTAAGCACTATTTTGAAATTCGGCCACTGCAGCTGCCATTATGTGCATGCACGTTGAGTACCTGCATCTGCTGGCTAGCCACAAATGCCATTACAGAAGAACTTGACCATGTTTAGTCTGTCTGCGAGTACTTTAAAATGCCTCAGTAAATTGAAATTCCCAACAACTATGAAATACCTTCTATCATTCATTTTCTTAATGCAACAGATGTGAAGGTGGCTGAAATTCATTGGCAGATCAGAAGGGCATGGAGTAAACATTATGAGCCAAGGAATGGTAAGAAGATGAGTTACAGCATTTAAAGCTGACCGCACGAATCTGCATGATGAGGAACAAAGTGGGCAACCTGGTGCAAAAGCTGATGGAAAAGTTTGACAGAAAAGGTGCTTTATGATTTCATCTTTATCTCATGAGTTTCAAGAAGTATTCTTTATGGAATTGTGACAGAACACTCAAAACACAAAATGGCTGTGTTATCAAATCAGGCGACAGATTTCTATGAGGATGGAATTCAAAAGCTGGTTGTATGATACAAGTGCCTTTATATTGGTGGAAATTATGTTGAAAAATAGATTAAAGTACAGGCTTTCATACATTTTAATCCCAAGTCCAACAGGAGGTAACCAAAGAAAAGTTTCAAAAACTTAATGAAGATTAAATTTCATCCATCTCAGCAGGAAGTTATTAATGTATAAGTACAATGACTAACTAAAAACAGAGTAAGTTATTGCTCTCATGACATTTTCAGGAGTTTCACTTCTGTGGAGCAATTAGATTTGGTTTGTCTAGCTTGAGCATTTGCCTAACTTCACATAAATATTTTTTGTAGAGATTTCACTTATTAGTTTATGAACATCTAATAGATAATTCTGATGGGATGACATAACTATAACTATAGTGCTTTCATTTTTGCTAGTCCACTCAAGGCCATTTTCCCCACTTTGCAACCTTCACCCCACTCCACTCAGTTCACCACTGGTGTTGGTGTCAGTGGTGGTGGTGTAACTCTGGTGTCAAGCTTTGAGGAAGGGAGAACTGGGGGGAGGGAATATGTAGAAAGAGACAGATATATAGAGCGAGAGTGGGGATTACCTTGGGTGATATTAACTTGAGACTGGACAGAGTACTATAGCACTTAAGATGACTTCAACATGTGGGGAATGCAAGAGAGGGAGAGAGCTTACCATATACCAATAGGATGTACATGATGTGAGCATGGCACTTTAAGCAATTTTTTGCTTTGCAGTTGCTAACTGCTGTTCCTTGCTATTTAATTTGATGTTTCAAGTCTCATAGTATGGGAAAAATATCTTTATAATATTGCTGCTTTACCTGCACAGTAGTAATTAATAATTTCCCTCTTATTTCGTTGATATTGTAATGAAAAGAAGCTAGAAACAGTGATGTGTATTGAATTTATTTAAAGGTGAGTCGGAATAGTAACACTAACATCACTTAAGTTTACTCACTTAACATGTTTCGGGAAACCGTTGTTCCCATCCTCAGAAGGTTATCACGACTGGCCCGTGTTGTTGGTGTTTCCGTTTTTTGGACTGGATACTGTGGTGGCATCTTGTGGTGGAGAAATGTACTTCCAGAGAGGATTTGGTGGCGGCAAATCAAAATTCATTAGATGTGTGTTGTGTTTTAGAATGGTGATCTTCTCCCATGCATCTAATTCGGCTGCAAATTTGGCTGGTTTGACTAATGTAATATTGGGTTTGATGTTGTGATTAGTGATCCAAAAATGGTGTGAAACTGCAGATTTGTCCATTTGTTTGTATTTAATACATCTCATGTGCTCCTTTAGCCTAGTTTCTAGGTTTCTTTTTGTCTTACCTATGTATGCTTTATTGCAATCTGAACAATTGATTTTATAGATTCCAGCTTTTTTGTCTTGTGGAATGGGGTCTTTTAACTTGTTACAAAGTAATTTCTCTATGTTAAATTTGTTCTGTGGAGCTAGGCTGATGTTATGTTTCATGAAAATCTTCTTAAATTTGTGAAAAGTTCCTGGGTGGTATGTGAATTTCTTGAACTTTAGCTCTTTATCTTGCTGGCTGAGATTTGTTGTGTTTCTGATGTGCATCTGTCGTTTGAATTTTGCAATTTTTTTGTCAATAGTTGTTTTGTTGTACCCATTATGTATTGCTGTGTCTACTATATGCATGGTATTCTAACTGGTATTCTTTTTTATTTAAGGGGGTATATACCAGTCTATGTGTTAGGCTGTTTAGTACTGCATGTTTGTGTGTGGTTGGATTGAAACTCTTATTTTTTATGTAATTAGTAGAGTGTGTTGGCTTCCTGTATATGCCAAAAGTTAGGTTCTTTTGTTCTCTGATGATTTTTAGGTCTAAAAATGGTAGCATGCCTTCTTTTTCTATTTCTATAGTGAATTTTATTGATTGGTTCTGTAGGTTTAGTAAGGCTAAGGAGTCTTGTATGAATCTGTTAGGGACAACAGCGAAGATGTCGTCAACATATCTGTGCCAAACTTTAAACATGTATGGAAAGGAAGTTGTTATGTGTGTTTCTAAGTAGCTCATAAATAAATCTGCCAAGAAGGGTGAAAGTGGGTTGCCCATGGTTAGACCAGTTGGCTGTTGATAGAACTTCTTATTGAAACTAAAACAATTTTGTGCAATGCATAAATTGGTAAGTTGTATGAGGTCTTCTATTTCTTCTTCAAGTAGGTTAGTCTGCTGTAGCCATTTCTTTAATTGACGCAGGAGTTGATCTGTAGGAACACTTGGAAATAGTGCAGTGACATCAAAGGAAACTAATCTGTCTTCTGGTTCGAGTTCCAGGGATTTTATCTTCTGTATTAAGTCTTCTGAATTCATTATGTTTTTGCTATTGAATTTTGGTAGTGAAGAGAATCTCTGTACTAACCATTTTGCCAGTTTGTAGGTAGGAGAATCAATATTGCTGACGATTGGTCTCATCTTATTACCCGGTTTGTGTATTTTAGGTAGAGCATACATTCTTGGTAAAGTGGGGTGATCTGGTTTTAATCTAGATTTATCAGTGTCTGTTATAGTTTTGCTTTCCTGGATGGTTTGATTGAATGCTTTTAAATGTAATTTTAATGGGTCTTCTTGAATTTGTATGTAATTTTCTTGTTGCAGCATATTTTCTACTCTGGCAATATAATCATCTTTTTGCAGTACAACTAGTTTATTTCCCTTGTCAGCTTTTGTGTATACTACTGGTTTTGATTTTAATGTTTTGATCACATGTTTGGTTGGGAAATTGTTATGTTTATCTGCTTGTATTTCTTGGAGAACCATTTCACATTCTTTTTTTATAGTGGTTTTACTATTTTCATTTAGGTTGTAAGTAGCAATCTCAATGTCTGCGACTATTTCATCGGTTGTTTTTGTGTAGCCAACACATGTTTTTAGGCCAAGGTTTAATACCGATAATTCTGCTTTGGCCTAAAAACATGTGTTGGCTACACAAAAACAACCGATGAAATAGTCGCAGACATTGAGATTGCTACTTACAACCTAAATGAAAATAGTAAAACCACTATAAAAAAAGAATGTGAAATGGTTCTCCAAGAAATACAAGCAGATAAACATAACAATTTCCCAACCAAACATGTGATCAAAACATTAAAATCAAAACCAGTAGTATACACAAAAGCTGACAAGGGAAATAAACTAGTTGTACTGCAAAAAGATGATTATATTGCCAGAGTAGAAAATATGCTGCAACAAGAAAATTACATACAAATTCAAGAAGACCCATTAAAATTACATTTAAAAGCATTCAATCAAACCATCCAGGAAAGCAAAACTATAACAGACACTGATAAATCTAGATTAAAACCAGATCACCCCACTTTACCAAGAATGTATGCTCTACCTAAAATACACAAACCGGGTAATAAGATGAGACCAATCGTCAGCAATATTGATTCTCCTACCTACAAACTGGCAAAATGGTTAGTACAGAGATTCTCTTCACTACCAAAATTCAATAGCAAAAACATAATGAATTCAGAAGACTTAATACAGAAGATAAAATCCCTGGAACTCGAACCAGAAGACAGATTAGTTTCCTTTGATGTCACTGCACTATTTCCAAGTGTTCCTACAGATCAACTCCTGCGTCAATTAAAGAAATGGCTACAGCAGACTAACCTACTTGAAGAAGAAATAGAAGACCTCATACAACTTACCAATTTATGCATTGCACAAAATTGTTTTAGTTTCAATAAGAAGTTCTATCAACAGCCAACTGGTCTAACCATGGGCAACCCACTTTCACCCTTCTTGGCAGATTTATTTATGAGCTACTTAGAAACACACATAACAACTTCCTTTCCATACATGTTTAAAGTTTGGCACAGATATGTTGACGACATCTTCGCTGTTGTCCCTAACAGATTCATACAAGACTCCTTAGCCTTACTAAACCTACAGAACCAATCAATAAAATTCACTATAGAAATAGAAAAAGAAGGCATGCTACCATTTTTAGACCTAAAAATCATCAGAGAACAAAAGAACCTAACTTTTGGCATATACAGGAAGCCAACACACTCTACTAATTACATAAAAAATAAGAGTTTCAATCCAACCACACACAAACATGCAGTACTAAACAGCCTAACACATAGACTGGTATATACCCCCTTAAATAAAAAAGAATACCAGTTAGAATACCATGCATATAGTAGACACAGCAATACATAATGGGTACAACAAAACAACTATTGACAAAAAAATTGCAAAATTCAAACGACAGATGCACATCAGAAACACAACAAATCTCAGCCAGCAAGATAAAGAGCTAAAGTTCAAGAAATTCACATACCACCCAGGAACTTTTCACAAATTTAAGAAGATTTTCATGAAACATAACATCAGCCTAGCTCCACAGAACAAATTTAACATAGAGAAATTACTTTGTAACAAGTTAAAAGACCCCATTCCACAAGACAAAAAAGCTGGAATCTATAAAATCAATTGTTCAGATTGCAATAAAGCATACATAGGTAAGACAAAAAGAAACCTAGAAACTAGGCTAAAGGAGCACATGAGATGTATTAAATACAAACAAATGGACAAATCTGCAGTTTCACACCATTTTTGGATCACTAATCACAACATCAAACCCAATATTACATTAGTCAAACCAGCCAAATTTGCAGCCGAATTAGATGCATGGGAGAAGATCACCATTCTAAAACACAACACACATCTAATGAATTTTGATTTGCCGCCACCAAATCCTCTCTGGAAGTACATTTCTCCACCACAAGATGCCACCACAGTATCCAGTCCAAAAAACGGAAACACCAACAACACGGGCCAGTCGTGATAACCTTCTGAGGATGGGAACAACGGTTTCCCGAAACATGTTAAGTGAGTAAACTTAAGTGATGTTAGTGTTACTATTCCGACTCACCTTTAAATAAATTCCCTCTTATTGTTCAAGCTTTTGAGCTCTATCCAGTTTAATAGGTGCCGTTTGCTTACTCACTCATATTTAATTAAAAAATTAGGTACTTTACATTATGCAACACAAGCCATGGATAATAAAAATGTTTACATCTTACAAGTCTTACCTGTTTAGATCAATAAACCTATGATCTATGTAAAGATCACTTATGCAACCCACAAAGTCCTTGGTATGAACTTGAAAACTTGTGGGAAGTGATGGAAGGCCTCCTATCTGCAATGGTCCTGTTAGATCAAGAAATCTATGACATGTTTCTGTGAAAACTGCACATCTGCAAGAAAAAAAAAGAAAACAATAAAGGAAAAAACCCTTAAATCTCTGCACATTATAAAATGTGTGTACTGTAAATGAACTTTAAAAGATAATATAACATAATCAGGATATGATGAACCGGACCAAATGCTAAGAGAGAAAATGTATATAAAATGGAGTAGGAATAAACCATAGAATTATCTAATTCTATCTAATGTTAATTTGTTTTTGGGTTTTCATGGGCAAAAATTTGAATATAACATCACAGTTATTGACATTACAGAAATGTTGGTAACAGTACCACTAGGGCTAAAATTATGAAGAATGCAAAGGACCTAGTGTCCTCAAATGCAGAGATGCTTAACTTCCAATGTAAACCATATATCAATTTTCAAATACAATTAAACAAATGGAACAACAGCCCCACGTATGAGGGGCATTCTAAAAGTTCTCAGCCTGACCAAGAAAACAAAAGATTTTTCAGCATAGTCACCTTGTAAATCCATACATTTAGTCCAATGACTTTCCAACTTTTGGATATCCCATTAAAATAAAATTGTCCAACTGTGAAAAAAAGTGTCTGCCTCAGCTTCAACTACATCATTTAATGTGAATCTTTGTCCATCCAGCCATTTCATCAGGTTTGGAAACAAAAAGTTATTGCTGGGAATCAAATTTAGGGAATATGACAGATGTGGAAGCATTTGGAAGCAAAGGTCATGCAGTTTTGCAGAAACAATCCCAGACACATGTGAAGGTGCATTATCATGATGAAAGATGGTTCACTTTCACCTGTTGCCACCCACTGCTTAGAATGTTCCTTCATCTCTGGCATGTAGTGATGAATCCATATTTCATCTACTGTTATGAAATGTAAAAAAAATTCACTGGAATTGCATTTAAACAAGTCTGAAACCTCTTGAGAAATGTTCATTTGAATGTGTTTTTTTCATTGTTAACAAATGCAGCATCCATCAAGCAGATGGAAGACTTCTCATATCCAGAACTTCTGTAAAGTGTAGTGGACATGGCCTATTGAGGTCTTTGAAATGTCAACCAAATCTTGTACCTTCAAACAGTGATCACCGATTATCGCATTGTGAATTTTTGTCACAATCTTGTTGGTCGTAGCAGCTTTGGAACACCCTGAGCACTCATCATTGGAATGAATGTATGGCCACACAAATTTAGCAGCCCATTTTTAACCACCAAAAATAGAGAGGAAGGATCCCTTAATGTTAAATCCAGTTATCCTTTTGCATTTCTGTTGAGGTTAAATCCTTTAAAAAAAACTACTTTTATCGCAACTCATATTTCAGTTTTATTCATTTTGTAGAAAACGTTAACACTAGTTTGTTTACACAATCACCACAAAATGTTGCTACACTTGCATGTGTGAAACTTCTACAATGATAGTTAACTACCATAGTAATTAGGCAATCTTCATGATATCTCTGAGTCAGGCCAAGAAATTTTAGAATGCCCCTTGCAGTTACAGCGTGTCTCAAATTAATGTGTACCAACATATTCTAATAGTTAAAAGCATAAATGTACAATTTATTACTGTAAATAATTCCGAAGGCAGTGCAAACTTAGCTGCCCTTCTCTTAGTTATATGTTAATATTTATTATGCTAAGAGTTTTACAATTTGATTGCCTACTGCACTTTGACCCTGGCCACTCATTCAGTAGACAATCACTACAGTTTATTTACATTTTACAATTTCCCGTCAACGCATTCTGTAGACAATCACTACAGATTATTTACATTTTACAATTTCTTGTCAATAAATTATCTTGTTTTTCTTTCAGTTTTTTTTTTTTTCATGTCCCATTTCCACTTGTTTTTTCACTCTTCACTTATTGATTACTTAACCATCACACATTCACTATAGTTTTCCATTCAAAGTAAGATACACTACCTCTTACTTTTCTCTATCCATTGTCCTAAGCCATTTATTTTTTACTTTACACAAAAACTGTCCAATGCTTCTAGCATCCTTGCACATCATTTCGATCATAAGAGTATTTCTATCCCCCTTCAACCACTTCTTATTAAAAAATTCTTTTTTCTCCAATTTTCTATTACTGGGCACTTAAATACTATGTGTCCAATGTCTTCATTACCACCACATATCGGACATTGGTTCTGAGGAATACCCTGGCTTAACCCTCTTAGCCTCCATGCTCCGGTGCTTACCCATGCAATAGATTCTCTCTCTTCTTTATTTACTATGTCTATATATTTTTCTCTACCCCATGTATTTTTCATTGGTCTATAACAAACTAATGAGCTCTTTTCGGCAATCTCACTGAACATGGTTTGTATTTCTATATCTTCCAGTCTATTCCTTCGCCTTTTCCCAAAAATTTTTCACGTTATTTTCTCTCCTTCTCCACATGTCTTGCAAACACTGTGTATCTGTCTGCTTTAATTATTATTGAAACACATGAGATGCTATTTCAAAGAATATATGCATTCATTGAAACACACTGTATATTAAGAAGTCTATTATTTGTGTATATACATTTTTCTCATGAAGAAAATTTTTTGTTGCCATGCCTCACTTTCAGTGGACACACTTTAAGAAGCATAAAATATATGCAGTTGCTTCCCAAATTTAAAACTTCCATCATGAAATACAATTTATTTTTTAAACAGAAATGCAAGAATGATACCAAATTCATACATGCATGTTCCTAAAAGTAAATGTTTTTAGAAAACATGTTTAGAAAATCATATTAGATTTTTCATTGTTTACATGCTTTGTTAGATATGCAAAGAAATTATATTTACTAATTTGTTAACAATTGCTTGTGTTTTATAAAGCCATTTCAGCAGTTATTGTTGGCATGTTGTCCAAGGATGTAACCCTTAACCATGGCTACTCAAAATGAACTGTTTACAATTTTTCTTGATTTCAAACTTGTACCATTTATACACAGAGAGTAGAAAATCAGACACAGCATTATGCTCAATTTGTTAGGAAATCAGTCGAAATGAAATAATTATGTCATAACATCAGTATTCTTAGCTCAAAATTCCTTCTGCAAATCATGGCAATTCTGGAGCAACACTTTGTATGTCCCAAGTAATGTTTATGAGCTGCTTGTTTCATAAGGTATGAACAAAATCCAACACAAAATGCATAGCCTTTCACACCTAATATGAAATGAACTGCTTTATTACAGGATCAGTAGTTGTTAGCAAACACTACAAGATTCTTTTTTATCCCATCATGATTTAGTTTGTAAATGCATATTGTATGCTTAGTAATGAGAACATCTGTATTTCTTTTTCTTTTTTTTTCTTTCTTTTTTACGAGGTGCTTAAAAATGGCCCTGCAAAAACATATTGTGCTTCACTTTTAGTAAAGTTGCCTACAGGTTGTATTTAGATGCATAAGTAGCAGCATTGGAACTTTAGGATGCAAAACCACTGAGGTCATTAGCACCCTGACAAAACTATAGAGATGTGTACAAGGTTTATTGCCTTGTCCAGTGCACAGCAAAATAAATACAGTGCTTTTAAACAATGTCAGTTTAGAATAAAGGCTTTTATTGGGCAATGAAGGGAGTTAACGAGAAGTTGTTACACTCCACTTCAAAGTCTTTTAGAAATCCAGCCTTTAGTGAGATCTTATAGTTTGTTAAAGAGTTAGTTATCTTCTGATAATGAAGCTCCAGTAAGTTTCAAATGATAAAACCACCACCTAGTTTACTATTTCCATTTATGTACATGCTTCATCAGTATTTGCTCTAGACAATATTCGTTCATGAAAGTAATTAGCCCATTATGAGGTAAAATTAACATACCTGCTTTCTAAAACTTGTGTGCTTGTGTTAGCACAAGACCATTTTGGACCCAGTTGAATTCCATATTTAGTGGCTAGAGCTGTATCACAGTCATCAATGCTCAATGTTGCACTCTGAAGGACAGAAAAGTATTACATAATATCATGAATGTTGTTCTTAAAAACAATCTCTCTCACCCACACCCCCATCCCCACCCCCACCCACACACATATATATTCATATATAAATATAAAAAGCTAAGGATTTGGGTGTATTAACAGTTGTGATACCCACACGATTAACCAAACGTTGAGGGCTACAAATTTTAACCATTTCCTGCATTAAAACAATATAAATATTGGCATCAATGCCATGTTTACATGGCAACTGAGGGAAACCACAAAAAGTCCACACTCAGTTGGTCAGAACATGGGACTTGAACCTGGAGCTCCTGGATATGAACCACAGCAGAATCATCTTAACCTAAGATATCCCTATTTTCCTTCAGAAATAGTCAATATTACACATGAGGAGCAGGTTTCCAATTGCATTGTATTCAAAAACTAAAATTTTACTAACAAAGACACAAAAAGGTCATAGTCCTGAATTATTAATACTATATAAAAATGGACTAATTGAAAATATCTTAAGTGAGAAGTATAAAGTAAGAAACTGCTTATTTCCATTCCAAAAAGTTTAGGATACTGTTGTAGGATATAGTAGGGTCTGTTACAACCATAAAAGTTATACCTATGGCAACACATGAAACATTAATTTAATGGATATTTTTATTGAAAGTAATTAAAAGTTCAATATTTGTGTATTAGGGCATCTACCGTAAAATGAATAACATGCAAAGTCACTTAGAAAATCATCTTGAAGTATATTATAGTATAGTATCACTTAGAATAACAATGAAGAAAAGTACATAAGCTCATCAGTACAGTAGTCACAATCACCTTTATTTAGTGTGACCTACGAAAAAATTTAAAACTTCACACTTTGCAATATTGCAATGGACAAACTATGATTTGCACCAATGACAAACAAGGACATATTATTTGAAATAACAATAATACCTGAAGCATAAGTTTTACACCTGGAAAAATGTCATTTGACATAATTTCAGTTTACAGCATCAAATATTACTGTAAAGATGAAATTAAAATAGTATAGTGAAAATGAGCTCAAAGACCATAAGTGCTAAAACAGACAGACACACATCCTTAGGATTTCAGGAAAAACTCCAAATTAAAATTTCAGTAAGGCAGCTTGATTCAACCGGGATTCAATCCCAACCTGCAGTATCAAGAGCAAGAATTTTACAATTACATCACTACAGTGGCTAATGTTGTTACCTTGGAAATTTGTTGCTTTTGTTTTCCAACATAAACCTTTTAATTTAATTTGTATTAGGTGTTGGAATCATTAGTGTGCTAACCAAGTGCTCTGAGTTACGGTTCCTTTTAAAAATGAAACAGCATACAGTGGATACATAGTGCATGCCTGGTAAGGCACAGGACTAGTTTGACCCAGCCAGCTGAACTCTTTGTTGACTGTTATATTAGACTGGCCTGTAGTGATGAAGCAAGAATTTAAGTACATCTATCACTAGTATACATTTAGCACAATTTAATATTTTCAGTATTCTTAAGTGATGAAACAAAACTTTTTATGGATAATGTACATTTCATACATATTACAAAAATGCATATCTTATCTAGAAATTATTTTTTGAAACACATGTTTTTTAGAAGTAAGATAGGATTTGCAAAATAAATTATTAATTAATGTTTGTGTGAAACTTTCACTGAATTGCATCTAAGGATCCCACCTATAACATAAACTAGTATTCTTATGATATTCCCTAGAGAAAATTGTTTTCCTTCGTTGTTATTACTTCAGACACTTTTTTTCCCTCCTTGGGAAAAAAAATATTTTTAAAAATTAAATTATAGCTAACATAGGGAAGTTTCTAGTGCACATGGTTCATATTTACAAGATATGTTAGCATACATAATTTCATTATTGTATGCTTAACAGTCCCTGAGTTACAATGAAAATCATATGTAAAACTACAGTTATGAACTTCAAAGTAAAAAAAAATATGTTGGACTTGCACAATAAATTTAAGGAAATGAAGCTAGTAACATACATAAACTTTTATAAATATATCTCTGAAAATTTAGAAGTTGAATAAATATTTTTTTGTCTAGATTAAAGAGCAAAGTCCATTGGGGGGGGGGGGGGGCTGAATTGAAAACTATCATTTTTTGATCCCTAAAGATGTACCTGCACCTTTGAGTTCAAACCAATTTACCATATTTTTCACACTTTTTAGGATCAAAAAGTGATCTGGAAACAGGGATGCATAAAGTATTCAAGGGATTTATAAATAAAAGAATACCTTTTAGCTTGCACTGAAGTGTTACTGTTAGTTGTAGCACTTTTATATATGTCCAAGTTCTTTTTCAAGAACCAGGAACTTCCCATTTTTCAGCCTTTGAAATGCATAGCAAGAACTTTAAAAAGAATTATACAAGTTCAAAAAATATGTACAAAAATAGATCAGTCACTACTCATAATGAACCATCAAAATTGCAAGATATTGCATGAAACTTATATTTTGTAAAACATCTAATGGCTTACATACCTTGTTAAAATACTCCACTGTTACAGAATGCCAGTTACCATCACTAACACGGTTTGGGATGGAAGCTACTGTTGTTGTTACACTAGAGCCAAGAGAAAACGAAAAATGAACTCCTCCATCAACAATTTCTAGTGCTATAAAGTCATGCTTCTCATTATATCGACCATTGTAAAGAAGTAAACCAGAATCGGATTGGGTTGCAAACCTGAAAAATATAAAATAAATTTGGCATCAATAGTTTTCATAATAGAAAGGGGCAAAGAATAAGATTCTTTAATGTAAACAAAATAAGCATTTCATTTAGCGCAGCATTAAGAGCATAAGGTATTTTTCTACTACAATATGTGTTACAATATATCAATCTCCATTTTTGGTCTCATAATTATTTTTAAGCAAATAGAAAGTTCATGTTTTTCTTTTATCTAGTCCAGATCTATAATTAGGGGACATTAAAATGGTAAATAAATTAAAAGAAAAGCTATTAAAAATTGTAACTAAACCACAAATGACTTTCTCACAGCAGTAAACGCAAATGATATGTGCGTAACAACATGCATACATGGACAACAATAAAATTACAGAGCCTTTGTTTCAATGTATGGCTGTATTATGGGGAATTCCTTGCCCTACACTCTGCAGTTTGTAACTGGTTCTGTTCCCTCTCCGCTTTCTGTCCACATCATGTGCCAACCAGCTGATGCAAAGTCTGTGCTGTACAGAGGTTGATATGTTGCAAGACCATGTGTTTTGGTATTACAATATGTTAGTGTTGTTATAATGCCAAAAAAACTGTATACTTTAGCATGCAGAATATTCATGTATGATTCCTCTGTAACAACAAACTCTTGTAGAGAAGTGAGACAGCAATTTACAGACAGATTCCCTATTGTTTGTGTGCCTCGCAGAGAAACAGTTCATAATCTTGTGAATAGGTTTAGGGAAATGGGATCTATTCTTGATAAGAAACCGAAAGTAAATCACCATGTTCTTACAAAGGAAGAACTTCATGATATTAGGGAAAGCCCAAAGAAATCTCTGAGAAAGCTTGCACATGAATCAGAGTTTTGCAAACCTGAGCTTGGAATTTCACTAAATTATTAAAATTAAAACTCTATAGGTAATTGTATTTCAGGAATTGCAGAAATGTGATAATGTGAGTAGAGTTAATTTCTGCAATTGGGTGTTGGATAATGCTAATAATTGTTCTACTGACCTGTATTTAATTTTTTGTTTATGAACAAAGCATGGTTTTATTTACATGGGCTTGATGAATTAATGAGTGTTAATGCAAATTTTCTTAAAAGTTGTGAGAGAAACGTGGCAGCACAAGGACATAATTTCCAGCATCTTCCATGACAAAGGTATACGGCTACTGTGGTTATAATTTGCATGAGAAATCTTTGCACTTGAATTTAAGGGCCTATGAATATTCGATTCTACCAGCAAAAAGTGTGTTTCCTGGTGCCAAAAAATTTCTGTTAGGCCAGCCACACATCCAAACAATGGTTCTGTATCTATCCTGCTCGGAAATTGAGAAAAGACAAAGTAGAGATAGGATAGTAAACAAAGAAGTCAGAAAATTACTCCAATTTTGTGAAGAAAATAATTTGAATTTTTGTAATGGAATTAAAGGAAAAGATAGGATGGGTAATATTACGTTTGTAAATAATAATGGAGAGAGTGTAGTTGATTACTTTATTCATTGGGTATTGAGGATGCAATAATAGATTTTGAAGTAGTTCAGGGAGTATTTACTAGCTGTCATTTTCCACTGAAGACTACATTCAGGGTAAAGGGTGAGGTGGTGGATGATGAATTTGTTAGGGTGGGAAAGAAGATAGAAGTATTTAAATGGAGAAGAGAGGAGGAAGAATTATATTTGGTTAGACTGAATTTAATTATGGGGGAAGACCCAAAGAGTAATATAAATGTATTATTACAAAGGAAAAAGTCAGAGGAAGTTACTGGGAGATTGGAGTGGATAGTTAAAAGAGCAGGATGTAAAATGAAACAAAGGAAGGAGGGGCAAATGGAAAGAAAGTGATGGTTTGATGAGGAATGTAGTGAATGTAGCTAAGAGGAGAGTGGAATGGGAATTAAAGAGATGGAAGCTACAGGAGGATGAGGATTCAAGGAAAAATTACTTAACAATGAAATGGAGTTATAGATGTTTAATTGAAGTAAAAGAGAAAGAATGGGGTGGGAGATTAAGTAAGAATTTTCTTGAAGCAGTAAATAAAAATGATAACTGTAGAGTATCACAAATAATCCAAGGAATGTATAATAGTAATAAAAGGGGGAATGTTATTGCGCCAGAAATATGGTGTAATTACTTTAAAAACCTATTAGGTATGCAAACCAAATTAACAAACTTAATCCCATTATCTTTAGATATAGAATACATAGATAGCCTAGATAAAAAAATATCAGCAATGGAAGTTTGGGAGGAAACTAAAAGGTTTAAAAACAATAAGGCATCAGGGATTGATGGTCTACCAGGGGAGTTTTGGAAAAAATAGATAGGGAATAGAGATAGGACTGAGATATTGGTTAAACTGATGAATATTATATTTGAAGGAGGAAAAGTATCACATAACTGGAGGGCAAGTATAATTGTACCCATTTATAAAGAGAAAGGAAGTGTCAAAGATCCAATTAATTATAGGGGTATTAGTTTGCTGTCAGTCTTAGGAAAGATCTATTCAGGAATTTTAGCAACTAGATTGCGGAAATGGGCAGAGGAAGAAAATAAATTATCAATATTTCAGAGGGGATTCAGAAAAGATAGGAGAACAGTGGACAATATTTTCATTATAAAATCTATTATAGATAAATACTTAAGTATTAAAAGAAGTAGGGCATATATGGCATTTATTGACTTAGAGAAGGCATTTGATACTACAGATAGAGCAGCACTGTGGATTAAATTGAGAAGTAAGGGACTAAGCTCAAAATTCATTAGAGCAATACAGAATATATATATGAATAATAAGTTTTATATTAGGCTGAATGATGATGAAATTATGGGAAAAATTGATAGTAATATGGGTTAAGACAAGGTTGCAAACTTAGCTCTATACTGTTTAACTTATTTATTGACAATATCTTAGAAGAATTGAATAAGGTTAACTTATATTTACCCACAGTAAATAATAGAGAAATTCCAGGATTATTTTTGCAGATGATTTAGTTGTAGGTTCTATTTCAGTAGGAGACCTAATAAAAGCATTACATATCATATATTCATTTTGTAAGAAATGGGGTTTAAGAATAAATTAAAAAAAATAAAAAATAATGGTATTTAAAAACAGCTATAAATTGAAGAAGGAGGAAAAGTGGTATGTGGAAGGGGAAAGTTGCAAATAGTAAACAAGTTTGATTATTTGGGAGTGAGAATAAGTAGTAATGGGAGATGGAATGATCACAAGATAAGTGCCTTACCTAAGGGAAGATTAGCAATGACTGCTATTAAGAATATGCTTAAAGAAAATACCAGATATGCAAATTAAATGGTTGGAAAGGGTTTACAAAGCTGTAGTTGAAGCAAAAATGGTCTATGGATCAGAGATTTGGGGAAGTGACAAAGGATGGGAGATGATTGATAAAGTACTAGATCATTCTGTAAATGTATGTTAGGTTTATCTATTTCATCACCTAATGGAGCAGCAATGTTGGAGTTGGGAAGAGTAGGTAGCAAGGGCATGATAGTAGAAAGGATACTTAAATATTGGCATAGATTGAAATCATTGGACGAGCATAATATTTTGAGGCAATGTTTAATAATACAAGAAAAATTCAGTGTTGGGATGAACTGGGCTCAAGGAATAATGAGAATTTTACAGGAAATAGGAATTGGTAACTTATGGGAGGAGACAGAGGGGTTAGTTAAAGGTTTCTGGAAAGAAGTGAGGAACAGAGTAGAAGATATAGAGAAACAGGAATTATTTCAAAGTATGGAAGGAAAGAAAAGTTTGGAACTATAATCACGCCGCTGTATCTCCGGCCCTGATGTTTTGTGAGGGTAAAGAAAGAGATGGGTATATATCAGAATGGCCACCTCTAACAATACTAGCGCTGTGAATTTTTGCAGTAAAGGAAGTTATTCTGTCTCATTTCAACAGATAAATCAGGATTCTAATTTGATTTCTTCTAACGTTTTTAATAAATATAGTTTACTGTTGTTGTTTAGAGCTTTGCTACACGCAAAACACATCACGAAAGAAAAGAATCGAAAATCTGGCAAGGTTTGCATTACTGGATTGACTCGCACAGCAAAGGGTGGAAGTTGTCTGCTAGGACCAATTACAGCCTTCTTACCCGTGTGCATCCACTGCATTTTGGACTGTGTTGCCAATTCTCTTGTAAGTGAAGCACGTGTGGTCAGTAGCTGTTTGCTTTAGTTCAGGTGAAGTTGGTTTTTTGTGCGTGTGCGATTTACTGCATTATTCTTGTTATAGTTATTGTTATAAGTATCGATTGTTATAGTTGTTATATCGCTATGGCTAGTGGTTCTTCAGAATCGAAGAAAAAAATCGGGTCTTCCGGAGCCAAAACCATGAATTTATATTCAGGCTACATGAATATTTTGAAAAGGAGTGAGACAACGGGGCACACTGTCATCAGGCTTCCACCATATCACTGCCATTTCAATCCCATTGAACTTATCTGGGCACAAGTCAAGGGGTATGTTTCCGCAGCACCGAGGTTGAGCGCTTGGTGCAACAAGGAATCAAACAGGTGTCAGCGGAAAAGTGGCAGAGTGTTGTGAAACATACGTGGGAACTTCTACTTCAAGCAAAAAAAAGCTGAAGGTGTTCTGGAAGAACGCATAGGAGAATTAGTTATTTCATTAAATGCTGACAGTAGTGACACTAATGCTGAAGAAATGGATATCTACGAGGAGTGCGGCATCTTTCTGCTGGACTATTGACATATTAAATGTGAGTAATTTAAATCTCTTTGTTTAAGTTTCCTGTAAATGCTATTCCCATCCTTTAAATGCTCTAATATAGGCAACTATTTCATTGCTTGCACTTTGCAAAGACGTGGCACATGTATACACACGTGTTATTAACAGTAGGGAGCAAGAATTGGCAACACTGCCTTTCTCGGTCGCGCAAACTGTCAGAGCCAGAGATAAAACAGCGGTACTGTATGTAGACAATTAAAGGTGGACTGGGGAAGGGAGAAGTATGTGGATGTAGGTGATAGGTTAGCGAGAGAAGGGTGGGCCTGGTCCAGATTAAGTGCATATAGGCTAAGGGGAGATAAGAAGGGAGCGAATTTGAATAGGTGTCCTCTTTGTGGAGAGGTAGATAATGATTTGCATTATATAATTGAATGTGAAGAAACTAAGTTGTGGAGAGATCAGTTTTTACCTAAAGAAAGAGAAAATGTTAACATAGAAGTATTATTAAAGTTAGGATAATAAAAATGCAAAAGAAGAGGGATATAAAAAGAATAGGAGAATATATGGGGAGAGTAAGAGAAAAATGGTTTAGAAAAACAAAGCAATATGAATTTGTTATGACCCACCATGCATAAATAACCACAGTGTTAAAATGCATGATGGACCAAAGAAAGAAAAAATAGCAACTCAAAGTAATGTATTAAAAATTGTAAGAATTTTGTACAGCATTATGGAAATAAATATACATACATACATCTATCTTGCTCATTCATGAATATTTGAACATAAGCTGCGTACAAATACATGTATAGGAATCAAGGACATGTGCTGCAATGCTTATTTCAATTAGGTGTTACAAACTTAAGTGTATATTGATGCGGTATTAATGTTGTATTTATTTAACATTATTGTAGCCCCACGTTGTGGTGCCAATTTGCGACGGTAACATTCTTTGTATATGTTTTGAGCCCCACGTTTGGGAGCCAATTTGTAGCGGTATTACTTACAAATGTTTGTTTACATCAGTGTTGAAGCCATCTTGTGACGTCATTCATTTGTTCGGTTTGTAGCTCCATCTTGTGTTAGCAATTTGCATCAGTGTTAGTGTTCGAAAGAATGCGACTGTTATTTGATTTAAATTTTGTTTACTGTCCTCCGGCTAGCTATTATCTCTCGGTCGAACATGTCTCTTGATCAGGGTTGTGTAAACGGAAAGGAATCTTTTATCCAAAAAGAACACTGATGAAGAAATTGGTTTTATAATTTTTATTGTCGAACACGTTCACTATCACTTTTACACATTGATCTAGATACTCGCCAAACTGAAACTGTTATAATAACTTCATTACTAATCACTCTTAATTCACGTACTTCAACTTTGTGTATAATTAACTTTATAATACTTTAGATTTTCGTAACTTGTGAATCTATAGCCGACGTATCTCATACAAATATTTTGACGAACTGACGAACTGAAGACGACGTGTAGTGCACAAAGAATTTTGATGAACTGAGCATCAAGCTACCTCTAACCTACCCTATTTATAATCCTGCATCCAGATACGCCTAAAGATTATAACTGAACTGCAATTGGCTAATAAAACGCGCCAACATTAGCGTCTATTTTAATATCCAATGAAAATTATGAATACATATGCTTTAGGGAGAAAATATTCCAGAAGGTTCTAAACGGAAAAAACGCGCTAACATTACGTAACTTCCTCGTTTCCAATAATGATAAACAGCTCACCCCCCTCGCTGCATTATTGCGCTATTATTGACAGTTTCAGTAAGGCCATATAAACTTATTTCCCAATAATAATTACAATTAATAAACATCTGAAATCAATGTCACATAAAAATGCATATTCATATTACAATCATTATTTACATTTAAGTAATTTGTGATACAAATTACTGCATCAATATTTACCTCAGACGTATGTGTACACGGTGACGTTGCCTCAGTGAAGGAAAGGTCAGAAAAGAAGATTTGGCAAAGCTTCTGCTGCGCAGCTCGCATAGTTTGGTGTAATGTTCTGAGCCACCACTTGGAGAACAATTTTCACAACGAAAACCACCCTTTACAAGTGGAGAGCAAATAGAATGTGAGCGGCAAATTCCAGGCTGGCAAGTATCAAGGTTCATATCTATCTCACAATTATGCCCTGCAAACAGAAATCGGTGATGCATACATTGCTAAACAATATATGTCCTTCTAGAAATCACATAATAAACACCACTTTTTAGCATTATTTCATTAGTCCAATATCTCTCTTTCTTTTACATGCATACCTTAATTGGTTCATTGGAGAATTGGAGACTGCTTTATAAGCCACATAGAATTCAAAATGTTGAACATTAGATGCTAGATCTTAGAAGTGCTGGTTGGTGTAAATGCTTAGTTTTGTTATATTTACTGTCTTATGCAAACAACTGCAACTTATGAATGTTGAATTAGATTTGAAAATTTAATGCCACAGCTAGGATTCAAACCATGGATTTTCAACTTTCCATGCTCTATCTCTGAGCTAACATGTGAGTAGTTACCCAAAGGTGCATTAAATTTCATAATTTTATTTTTGTATCCCAGGAACCCTCAAATACTTTAATGTATAATACCTTAACCCTTTTGCTTCCAATCTAAAATGCTATGATACTGCTTAAACTGCCAGTTCTAAGTAAGGTGAAACATAAGATTTTACATATGGTTCCCACTCTCAATTTTGAAGCTGCTGAGTTCAGATTATTTGCATTCACTCTTGATATACTTTTTTCATATTTCCACACACCTTTAAGAATGTTATTCGAGTCCTCATGTACTAATAAGTTTTAATTTTAGATTTTTACTGTTATTGTCATCATTGCTAATTGAAATGTCACTATAACTATTACTTTCCAGCAATGTTGCTTCAATTTCCTCCTCTGTCAATGGCTTCTTGTTCCAGTATGCCAATTTGTGATGTACAGTAAGCAAAAACTGCAAGAAATCACTGTAAACTCCTGAAAAAACAATCCCGGGCACAAAACAAACACCACCACAAGCCATTCTGTTTACAGTGCGCTACAATGACTGAAATGTGATAACCCCACAAAGAAAAATTAAATAAACAGGAAAAATGCTACCAACACACAGTTTAAATATCATAGATTAGCTAGAGGTATGCACTTAACCAACTACTGCATGACTTGTAAATTATTTCAACATAAAAACTAACCTCTGCAGATTGGATCGTCTCTTGGCAGTTTACATGTGCAAATTGCATTGACTCGCATCAGATCTTGACACCCAAAGGTTAAAGGCAAGGCTGCACACACCTTTAATTTCTTATACACTCTACTTCAATAAAGAATGTTTTCTTGAATTATTAAAAGAGAAAGGAGTACAAACAGTATAATGAGAGGAACATAAAACACAAATAAGTGACACTATCTCAACTAATGCAATTTTGGAAACAATAAAAAATTAACTACTTGTAGACAAAATTTATATTTATTAATAAAGGGCACAACAAACTTCTTACGAGTTCAGAAGCCTGCTAATATATCTAGGAGCCAACTGCAGTACAATACAACTTTGGAAAACTGTTAAAATTCACGTCACCAGGGTGACTGTAGAAAGGATCAAAAACTTGTACATTTAAGTTAAACAGTTAAACATTAGGTATAACTTTTCTGTGCAAACTACATATTTGAGGGGTAAAAATACTGGGGTTTGGGTGGGAATGGGGGAGTCTAACATAGCATAACTACTAATAAATGCTTGCAAGGAGAATAGTGATTAACCAAGTAATGTTATGCTTGATTATTAAAGCATATGCTTATAGAATGCTATTAATATGCTAAATATATGCTGCTATTATTATTAAAACTTTCTAGATAGAAGTTTTCTATAGGGTGTGTTTAAATGCTCTGAGGCAGTTTCAGTTTATAGATGTAGTATCTTCAACTTTCTTTCTACGCTTTTTCACTGAGCATTGTATGGTATGAAACAGATAGAAACTAAGCAACTCAACTTCAATAGTCTATATATTAATCTACTGTTCTCCACTTGGGAGAACATTCCTGAAAGGAGTATCTACAGTCTAGAGGAGAATGGAGGGAAGAGCATCACGTGACAGTTTGAGTGATGTCACGGATTGCTATAATTACTACATTAAAAACCTTTTATAGGTACTTGATGTACTTGCTATTGTCAAACACAAACACATAGCAGTCGCTGTATATTCAAGCCCTTGAATATACAGCATACATCTATTCAACTCACAGCCATATCAGATACAACTATATAGTGTTCCTGGACCTTAAAATAATGAAAAAGGTCTGTTGTTTCATGCTCCCCATATGCTTGACAAACTTTGGGAAAACCTTGTTCTACCATTCAATGGCTGTACCCATCTATTAACTGGAGGCACACATGGGTGAGTCCATTACTTTTGATGGTAGAATAGAAGTAAACATCCCCTAAGCAAAGTAGAATATAATAAGTGTTATTCTAGCACTCGTACTTATTATTTTTAAACACATGCATGTCACCCAGTCGCTGACGATGAGGACGAATGTCCTCGAAAACGTTTCCTGTTTTATGTAACTTTAATTAGTGAAGGTGAGTGTAAAACAGTGTGACTCAATCTACATCAACATGCATGTTCATTTATACAGTTAAAACTGAATCACCAGGTTCTTTCATTGCACAGTTTATTTCTTCTGGCAAGAGACAACTACATTGTTGTTTAAACAAAAGAGTAATAATAAATATAATGCACCATAGGCATTTCTTTTTCTTTTCTTTGCTTTATGATAATGTTAAATTTACAATAATAAGGAATACAAACACACAGTACAGCTGCAAGACAGAATTGGTTTAGTCAAGAAAATAAGGTAGATAGGAAAATATACAAGACAAAAATGTGTTATACACATCACAACATTATGCAACATTGTAATAAAGATGACCTTTATAACATTCACATAACACCTGGAATCATTTCGCAAATTCCAAAAAATATTTAAAACTCATATCATCATCCTGGAACCAAACTACAAATACAAAGTCAAGAACTTAAGAAAATCAGCAAAATATATTGCATACCTCTGGAGAAAATCTCAGGAATTTATCAAATTCAATGTGAAAACTGCGATAAATCAGAAAAACTAAAATAAATACACGCATCCATTCCAAAGAAAATCAGCTGTGCATTGTATATAAGCAAATACAAAAATTAGCAGTTCCATCACACTTTTGGACTTGAAATTATGATACAAAAACTGAAATCAGGTTATTGAAACTGGCCAACAAACCCCCCCCCCTCAAAAAAAGAAAGAAGTTTGTGAGAAAATTACATTAAAAAATTTGAAAACTGGATAATGAGCTTTATATGCCAGAAGTGAACAACCCCATCTTTAGGTTCACCCACAGGCTATCATATAATACGCCAGGTTACAAACAAATTGACACAGAAATTGCTCTGGCAGTCCATAAGTAGCCCAAGTAATAAGTTCATAATACATGTCCTGCATAAAATATAGGTGAGAAGCAATTAAGTGTGTTCAAGTTGACTCTACATAAGTGCATTAAGTTTTCCTTCACTGTGCGTGAGTCCATCATAATTATAGCATTATAACTTCTGTACATATTACTTTGTACATATTCCTTAAAAAGCATGTTTGAAGATACAAAATGCACTTGACTGACCTGTAAATCCTGGTTTGCATACGCATGTGTAGCCACCCTCCTTCCTCTCACAACTCCCTTGGTTTCCACATGGACTCGAATAACACAAGTTTACTTCTGTATCGCACAAATAATGTTCCCGACTTCCTGAAAAGTTATTTAACACACATAAACTATCGCCTATGAGAACGTTTCTTTTTATTAGTGTGTGCTTCATACAGTTCTACATAATTTGATTGAACTAGGCAAAACTCTACACACCAACATTATACAACCATGCAAAGGTCATAGGTTACTTCAAAATGATACAATTCCTTATCCCTATTTTTCAATGCTGCTTTGTGCTATGCTATTTGTAGAAAGTGAATTCCTGTTATTTTGGCCTCCTTCACACATACACAAAAACATATTGTGTGAAATTAATGATGAATTGATGAGATATTATGATAAAACTAATAATTCATTCTATATTGTTCATATATGAAGGAGCAGATGCAATTTAACCTGTCCTTTGCTTTCCAGCTGTCCTAAAAAGTCAAATGTTTAGGAAAGGAAACTCTCCATGAATATTGAAATGTTATTCAGAAGTTAGAAACACTGATGCGAAATAATAATTTAATTGAATCTTGAGTCGGTGGACACACTAAAACTTAACTTACTTGAAATTAATCGAACATGTTTCTAAAGCATAGCTTGCTTTCATCTTTCATCTTTTTTTCTTTGACATGTATGTGTGTGAAAAGTCGAATAAATACCAAACTTGGAATTTAAGTTCAGTATCTTTCAAAGATGTGATATAAAGTTTTTCAAGAAAATCCCGCCCACACCCAACTACCCTTTACGTGGAAGAGATTTCAAAATTTTTGATTTTCTAAAAAATGGCTCTAATTTATTTGATTAAAATACCATATATTAAAGATATTTACACGATAAAATGTATATTTTGAATTTTCTGGAAATAGCCTATGAAGCCCACTTCATTCGGAAGGAATTTTGTAAATCTTATATAAGTAGTAAAATTAAGCGATAAATGAAAATGTACTATACAAAAATGTTGATCACTATAAAACACACATTTTATTTCAAATAACTTTTTCTGTGGCATAAACTATTTCTGAGATATTCATTATTAATGGTTCAAATTGCTCATTACTTGTCATTCTTTTAAACTCCTGCCAGCATTCAGTTGTTTCTACAATTGCATGGAAACAGTATGGAATAGTGTCCAGTTCTTTAACATTTGACTATTGCTGTTACTTTTGCATCTATAGCAAAATGTGTAATGTAGCTATTTCTCAAAGGTTTATTTGGCTTAAAATGAAGTAGATAGAAAAATGAGCATTAGTATGAATAGTTTGTATACTCACTAATAACCATAAACGTTTGAGAAAGTCATGTGAATGTTTCACATCAGAATTTTTTTTAATTAGAATCTTTCCCTACTCTCCACAGAATTAGGGAATATGCATTTGGCAGTGAACGTAAAGTGTGCTTTAAATTAGAAATGATTAAAAACTCTATGTTAAAGAACCTACAATTAACGAGTTGTTTCTCAACTCCAAGTACCCAATATGGCCCTAGAATTTAAAGGGGGTTATATAAATGAAACAAGGAAATTAAAACAAAAAAAGAAGAAGAAAAGCTGCTGACAACCTCCTGTAGTGTGATTGGTTTTGGAATCTAGCAATGGAATTCTAATAAGTGGAATGAGAAGTAGCATGTGTGTGTGCATGTGTATGGCCTGAAAACCCAGTAAAAAGTTTACATTCATTTTATAGTAAATGCTGGCCATGAAAACCTTAGTTTATAAACCCTTAGTAGGTTTTACTGTGGACTTCCTGAGAACCACTCAACAGCAATGTCAGCCTGGCTGCTAAGGTCAGACAAGTCAAGTGTATAGCTCCAATGCACACTGTCCACACAATATTTCTGACAACTTTATACAAGTAATGTTTCATATGTTTCAAGTCACCTATGAAAATTGTTGGCACTACATTTGCTCAAGAAACAATATTTCATGTGCACAGGGAGTATAAGTAACTTTTCACCCTTGCATTTCACATTAAAGTAAATCATGAATTGATTTACAATAGTTCTATAATGTTAAAGCAATGCATCAATGAAATTTGATAAAAAAATTTCAATTTTTTTTTTGGGGGGGGCATTTTTATCTTCCTCAGTTCCTTCTTTTCATTGTTTTTCACTGTACAAAATGCTCCTTGTAACCGGTATTAAATAGTTCGGTTGAAATCAATAATTTTCCATAATTCATCCTGAAAAACTTGAAAAATTTAACAACATGTATACAAAAAAAATTTTGCTTAAACTAATTAAAATTAACAAGTGCCTGCACCACAATTTCATAAGTTCATATACTAAGCTCAAATTAAAAATTTGGGAGTGATCAAGAAACTGCAGGTCCAAAGAATATTTCATTTTATCAAATTTAAAAAGTGAATTAATTACGAATAAGAAATAATATCTTAACAATGGTTTGATATAACTTATTAAAATTTTGTTTGCACTATATGTTTTACATTCTAAGTGTATGGTAAAAAAAGTCAAAGCAATCAGAAGAAACTGTCGATTCTGGGATTTTCACAGATGCATTGCCTTAAAGAACTTATCATTAGTAAAGATTACATCATTGATAACTCAATCAAGCATTATGATAAGATCTTTGAATACAAACCTGTAAAACCTTTCGGACATCTGCATGCAAATGTTGTTACTGGATAAATTGGACGAAAAAGCACAGTATCACTGGAGATGAAGCCTGAGGCATTACCAAACTTCAGCACGGTAAGGCATTCTTCATAGTTGAGACAAGGCTCTCTTACACATAGATTATCATCGAAAGGTAACACCTAAATTTGAAAGAATTAAAAAATATTAAATTACTTTCAAATTAACCCACAGACAACAGATACAACTCAGATACTTCAAAATGTTGAAACTTGATGTAGCTGTAAGCAAGAAGAATGTTTACTTTCTTCTTGCAGCTATTAATTTTGAGGATTACTTAAGATTTTAATTCAAGAAGAAGCTACATTTATTATTAAGAAATTTCCATTACCTTTTGTAATACTCAATTAAAATGGGGGTATTGCATATGACCCAAAAATCTAGTACCTATTGGGATTTTGGTCCTGAAACCCCTTCCTAGAAAGAAAACATTTTCACAGAAAGGTCTCCATGATTTCTGTCACAACACTTATATTTAAGCTAAAATAATTCTTATACTAATCTGATTGGGCTATTATATCAAGAAAGGCTTACAAGCAAATTTTCTGCTAATGCTGCCTTCAGAGAAGCATTAGTAAGCATTTGGCCAAGGAAAAAATAAACTTCAGAAATGCTTGCAAAATCTGATTCACAATATGTCAAACATAAAGTAAATGCTTATTAGCTTAAAAGTATGTTTAGTAACTATTGCTTTACTCATGTTTGATCATGTTTTAACTGTATCAATCATAAGCATTAGAAAAAAAGCTGTTCAACTACTGGGCGAATGACAATGCTTAATCTGATAATTTAACCATGTCTGTACTTTTCCAAATAAGGAAACACAATACCTAAGAACAAAGGAAAGAAAAAATATGAAATAAAAGCCACAAAAATTACTGTTCTTCAGTTTTGCTCCATTGTCTCTGGACCTGACATTTTGTGAAGGTAAAGAGGAGGGTAGATTTAGCACTGCCAATCTATAACATGAACAAAACCTTTAAATTCTAAAGTAAATGAAAGTATTCTGCTACTTATAATCAATAAAAACTAAAAGTTGGCACTCTCAGTTTTTAATAATGCTGCTTTGAGATTCAATTTCTACTACATGCAGAAGAATTAGTGCCAGGGAATACATGTACATGTCATCAAAGGTAAAAGTTATTTGCTAGCACCAACCATAAATCCTTTCCGCAAGTATGCCTTCTGCATTCTATGCTAAATTATCAACTTTGTGAAGACAGACTCAGTTGTCCATTATGCATGGTATCTAGCAATATTTGAAAACCAAATTTAAGGCATTTCCAAGCTTTTTAAGGGAAAAAAAGCAGTTTTTCAAGGAGAAACATAAATTTGTTTAGCAACAAAGTACTAATAACTAAGGGGAAAATTGTAATTAAATACCACATTCAAGAGTAAAAACATGTACTTTTTCATTTAAAACTTTTCACAGGAGAATTAGTTTAATTTTGTGTCATCTGCTCTAGCGCATCACAGCAACAGTATGCCCCAGTACACGAACTTAATGATTGTGACAGTATGTACATTAACAAAGGATGCTCCCAATAGTTAGTGCTTAATATGCATGTTTGTAGTAGCAGTAAGCCAGCAGCAATGGCAATCTTAGTTGTTAAGAAATATCAGGGCTGGAGAGAGCAAGCTTCTGGACTATAAAACTTAGCATGTCTGTAGGGGGGGACACGGACACGGACACGGACACGGACGCACACACACACACGCGCGCGCGCGCACACGCACACGCACACACACATGCACATGCACACACACACACACACACACACACACACACACACACACACACACACACACAAAATTGTTAGTTATCATGTTAAACAACAATACCTGCACAGTGGATAATCTTGATAAAATTGCTCTATTCAAATACACTCTTTCTTGAAGAAACTGAGGAGAGTAGAATTCATCGCCAGTTAAATCTGGTCTTCTAGCTGAGAAACTAACATTCAGAATCTTGGCATTTACATCTGTGTCATCCTGTAACAAAGAGAAATTGTTGAGCAGCTCAACCTAGTGCTGTAGTGATAACATTCCCACCACCCATGCTGTGACCAAGATTCAAATATTGGTTGTAGTCTGGCTGGGCTTTTCCTGTTCTTTGGATGAATACCCGGTATATTTTACGTCTTTAGATCCCCAAGTTCATTTGTGCAATCACTTCATTAATTCATCTGTCTGATATGGTTTATCTGGTCAATAGACTTTAAATTTTAAAAAATGTTCAACCTTGAAAAATATAAATTACTGCACAACTGCAAAACATACTGCCAGAAGATATAAACAGTAATGCACTATTTACATACTTTATCAGGTCACAATATTAAGCAGATGTGGGAAGTATTATTTCAAACTGGACTGATGACTCACTTTCATTGTTTATAAAGCAAATGAAGAAAAACATTCATGTGATAAAACTAGAAATTTGACAATTACAATGCGATCCTAATTATAAATATATTCACATAAAAACAAATACATGATAATGTAAAACCGTTCTCCCGAAATGCGTTCAAGTAAGAACATTTTAGTGATGTAGTGTAACAACCTTCAACTCTCTCTATTTTAAATTATAACACATCACTGTTACTAGCTTCTTAATCTTCAAAATTAATTGCATGATAATATGTTAACATATGCAAAATACTCTTTACAAGTTCCTTTGATGCAAGAGTATAGTGCACATTACTTAGAACTTCATCAACATGCTTACAAGAGAATTATTGTTTCCATACTCAGGGAGCCTTATTTAATAATAATAATAATAATAATAATAATAATAATAATAATAATAATAATAATAATAATAATAATAATAAAAGACCGTAAGAAGATGGCATAATTTTTATACAAAGTGAGAAATAAATGGATGTGGACAGTAAATAGACAAAATGGAGTAATAAACTAGAATTAATAAATTATTGTAAAATATGAGTATGACTGGTACAGAGCCAGGGCGGAACACCAGACATATTCACTTGTACATAGTTTAGCATAAATAAAAAATAAATAAATAATAATAATAATAATAATAATAATAATAATAATAATAATAATAATAAATTTTAAAAAGTATGAAATCTGGAGCAAAGAAAATTAAACAACAATAGTGTGTTTATATTTTTCAAATATTTATATTTTCATTTAAATCCTACAGCCATCTGTTTTCATAACACAAATTATTATTCACTTCCCTTCTTAAGGAAAGACAACACATGTATGAGTATTTATTCAAGATAGTTTAATTGTGTAATAATGCACACACTATGATTTATCTTATGATAATGCTAAACTAAATGTTTCATAAAAGGGAAAAAGGAAAAATCATTGTAAAACTTAATCACATATGTAATAAACAAACAAACAAATAAAGAATTTAAAACTTTGGCTCTTTTAGGCACCTTAGTCAGAAGATGTAATTTTTAAAGTACAGGTCAGATTAAATGTAAAGCAGTGAAGATTTTGCCAATTCTTTATTCAAACGATTATAACATATTTATTTTCATAAGATTCCCATTTAGATACTCGTGCATCTACTCTATCATATACATTTTTGAGATTAATATAGCCAATGTGCAATGAATTGCTACAGTGGTTGCTAACTACCGCAATAACATCACATGATGAAATGAAATGCTTTTCCCACTTTATTCCCCATATTTATTGTTCACATTATACACTTATTCACTATAAGAGTATTTACAATATGATTTTAAATTTGAAAAAAAAATCCTTATACTTTACATTCACATTACTTTCTCCACCCTGTATCATTTATTTATGGGTATAAAAACTTGTCTTACCAAAGTTTATTTTTTCTATCTACTTCATTTTAATCAAGATAAACTGTTGCAGAAATAGCTGCATTATACGTTTTGTTATAAATCCAAAGGGAATAGCAAAAGCCAAATGTTTCAGAATCAGACTCTATGTCCTGGCCTTATACAGAATGGACCATTTAATCGAGACTGAGCAATATATCCAAAACTAAGCATTGTAGAAAGAAATGTCTTGAATAAAAGTTGCTTGATATTGTGGGGGAAAGTAAATGGCATTAGTCGTGTTTTGTTTGGAGGATGTTGTGATGGTCATTTTAGGATGAATTTAATTTTTTTTTATATGGGAACCTACCTTTATTATGTTGTTTTCTCACTCCTCATAAAAACCTAAACAACATTTGTATAAAGCACTTTACAATTGTTCTTACATCAACTTAAATAACAATGAAAATTCTGAATGTCTGTGTAAAAAGAGTGCAATGAATGGTTGGACCATCCATGAATGGCCATTTGAGGATCAAGTTACCTTTCGTAATTGGGGACCAACATTTTTTATTCTGTTTCCTTATTCCTCATCACAAAATAAACAGTTTTTATAAACCATTTTCTAATGAGAAAACAACATACAAAATGTAGGTTCCCTTTTAAAAAAATTACATTTACCCTAAAATGACCTTCATAATGTCCTCCAAACAAAGTACGATTAATGGCATTTACTTTTCCCCATAATATCAAGCAACTTTTATTAAAAACATTTGTTTCTACAACACTTAGTTTTGGAAATATTGTACAATCTCATTTTAAATGGTTCACACTGTATACTCTTTCCATGCAGTTGCAAGAAACAACTGAATGTCGACAGCACTTCAAAAGAATTATAAAGTATTGAACAATTTTACTTTATCCATTAATGACGGATATCTTGGGAATGGCTTATGCCACAAAAAGAAAGTTATTTTAAATAAATTGTGTGTTTAAAGACATCTACATTTTTTTGTGTAGTGCGTTTTTAGCTATTGCTTAACCTTATCAATTATATAAGATTATACAAAATTTCTTCTGAATGGAGAGGACTTCACAGGTTATTACCAGTAAATTCAAGATATACATTTAATTTTTCATGTGAATATCTTTAATATATGATATTTTAATTAAAATCATTATGAGACATTTTGGCAAAATCGAAAATTTTGAAAAATGTTCCATGAAATTGAGTTTTATTTATGGACGCTCTTTAACTGCTATGGTGCATAGTGTCCCATTCTATATTAGGCATGAAAGACTGAACATTTTGCTCAGAGGCCTCTTTTATCAGGCTTGAGGTTCTTTTACGTGCCATAAATCTACAACATGGACCACTGGCTTTACTTACTTTCCAAAGGAAGCCATGCTAAGGATTTTTATGCCCAAAAAAAATCAATTAACCCACAACCTCGGGAACTAGAAAATGTTCCACGTAAAGGGTAGTTGGAGTTGGATGACTTTTCTTAAAAATCTTTGTGTCACATCTTTGGAAGGTGCTGAACTTAAACACCAAGTTTGGTATTTATCCAACACTTCAATTTTGGGTTATGCTGTTCACAAAAACACACACATGGACCTTTTTCTAAAACAGATTTTTATTTAATTCAGCGGACCTAAACATGTGTTTGCAGTGAAATCTTAGTACTGAATTTTTGGGTGGAATACAATACTTTCCCTACTTACTACATGTAGTAATGAAAGTGATTAGTTTTTGTTGCACTGCCCCTTAGAGCAGTATGATTCAAATCATACGTCAGAACACACATCTGATCAAAAACAGCTTCAAAGTTTGACATAGGTCTTTTTCAAAAACTAGAAAACATCTACACATGCAGTATTTAACAGGGTTCAAAGTGAATGATTGTTAATTTCAGGCTGTATTAAGAAAAGTGGTAAAATATTTTAAGAAGAGTAGAACTTTTCAAAACAAGTACAACAAATGATGCATCTTGATATGGCACAAATTAAACTTCGATACCAGTTTTAGTAAACAAATAATACATGACCAAAATATTAAAGAACATTCTCTGTCCCCTCTCCTCTTCCTTCTCTACAGCCTTAGCCAGAGAAAAGCTGTGCACAAGAAAATCAATATATTGTGACAAAGTTGTGGGCATAGTTATTGGTAGAAAGCACTGACTGACCAGGCGATTGAAGAAATAAGTGCTCTTGCACAGCATAAACATCAGAAGCGATATCAAGAAATAACAGGATTGTTCTGGAAACCTCTTTGTCTCCGCTTCCAGAACATTCCAGAACTCTTTCGAAAACTCCAGCAGATATACAAGAAAGCGTGCTTGTGAGCAAGACAGTTAATGAGATAGTGAGTTGCTGTTCTTGATGCGACTTAAAAAGTGCATCCTCCAAGTGATGACAGTTGTGATGTACAGCAAGTACTGTTACCGTAAGAGATTAGAGTGGTCTTGTGTTCAATTCCCCAGTGAGTGGAGCAGAAAGAAGAAGAGGTTGCTTTGCACATATTTCATTATGCTGCTATGAACATGGACAGAAAAAAATTGAGTTAAATACATTAGTGAAGTAACAGTGGCAACTAAGCAAAGTGCCCATGAAAACTGGAACAAGTCATATGTTCTGAAACCTTTTCCCTCCAGGCATTTCTCATGGACCTGCCCCTGAAGATACTGACCACAGGAGTCAAAAACATATATGTTTATGAATTTAACGTCTCATCATGGCACAGCAGCCCAGAAGAGGATAATTTTAATAACAAGTACAATAAACATGTGTCCTGAAATTAATATTTACCTGTTTACCTATAGCATACCAGCTAGCCAATCAGAATCAAGCAAGTTAATATTTAGATCATACAATACTGTGTCCTGTTGTTACTAAATTAATTTTAAAGTACAAAAAAAAAAAAAAGGCTGTTAAGACATATTTATTGGAGAGTTTTTCGCTTATTTTATTCTGGTGACTATTATCATCCTCAGAGCATTAAACCTTTTTTTATTATCAGCTTGTATATACTCAGCAAGCTTCCAATCAATTGCCTTTTTGCAATATCTGTAAAAAGTAATATATTAATTAATATAATTATTCTAACAAATACACAATTACTGTGCTAGGAATTACTGATAGCAATAGTTTTACATGCTTCTTACCAGAAATAATTATTAACTTTAACATCAATTTTATTCACCTATATTACAGGCAGTGAAGCTTGATGATACCATGAATGAAATCATCAATGTAAGATAAAGAACTGTAAAAGAACTTTAACAACTGGTACCTCCCCAGTATTTGATAGAGAGAATGTAAAAAATCTTGCAATTACTGCATCTTAGAATTTCAGGAAACCCCTGGGGCCTAACAAGATGGCGGCATGTAGTGTCATCACCCGTAGTAAAGTGCAGAAATTGGGTGAAAAAGAACAGAACGAGGCAATTAAATGTATTGTAAATGGAAATAGCCAGAAGCAAATTAATGAAGAAAAGTGCGGAAATGAAGATAACACTGGCCAACGATTGGAAGTAGGAAAAACGAAGAACCAAACGAAGGGAACCGGATCGCGGGAAGCCGAGGTAATAGCATCACTGCAACTCATAATAGACATTCTAAATAAGGACTTAAAAAAAGCGCAAGAAGAGATCAAGACGCTGAAAGAGGAAAAAGAAAGTCTGGAAAGAAAACTCCACACGCAAATAGAGGAAAAGGAGTCCTACATAACAGTTGCAAAAAGACGGACAACACGTGGTGAAATCAAGGAAGCCGAAATCGCTACAACAAACAGATTTCAGGTGTTAAATGGGCACCTAAAAGAAGGAGAGACTGAAAAAACAGATCAAAACAGACAATATAGGGCGGTTCAAGAAAGAATAACCACAAAGAAGTCAGCTTACAAATGGATAAACCTCCAATTAAACATCGCGGAGGACAAGGAAGTAGCTATACAAGGAAGCAAACAGACGAAGAAGGGAGACACAAAAAGTGTACTCATTTTTGGTGATTCAATTATAAAAAATGTAGTGCTAAACAGGGCAGATGTGAAAATGAACGTGCTTAGAGGAATAAAGGCAGAATATCTCCCAAATCATCTTGGTAGGGAAAGTAACAAAAGTGAGGTTAAAACAGTTGTGCTACACGTAGGTACGAATGATATAAAACAGGCACAGGGACCAAATGAGGTTATGGCCGAAGTATATAGTGCAATCCGTAGTGCAAAGGAACATTACAAACATGCAGTAATCGTAGTGAACAGTGTAATGAGAAGAAGAGACGTAAGTGAAAACTATATAAAAGACCTAAATGAAGAAATAGAATGGGCTTGTAACGCCTTGCATGCAGTTTATGTAAACACAAATAAATTTCTAGATGTAAGTTGCTTGGGCAGGGATGGCCTTCATTTAAATCGGAAAGGCTCGTCACTCTTAGGGCAGATGATTAATAGAGTAATAAACGTATGCATGGAACAGAAAAACGAAAAATAAATTCAGAAGGTGGAAAAATAGAAAATGAAACAAAAATAGGGCTCAAAATGGGTAAAGTTGTGAGGGAATTAAATCTATTTCACCAAAATGTCCAATCCATAGGTAATAAAAGAATGTTAATAGAGCTAAATATAAAGGACCTAGAACCAGACATAATGATATTTACAGAACATAGTTTAAAAAATGAGGAAATAGTGGCCAATAATTACCAGGGTTTTACTCTAGGAGCATACTACTGCAGGCAAGAACATGTTAGTGGGGGAGTTGCCATATACGTAGGAAATGAATTGAATTTCAGAGAAATAGACTGCAGCAATTTCATAGTAGAGATGGCATGTGAGCTTGCAGCACTAGAAATTAACCTAAAAAGCAAAAGTATAATACTTATTGGAGTGTACAGAGCGCCATCTGGGGATAAAAAAATATTTTTCGAGAACATAGAAAAACTGTTAGATTCGATACAGGGAAACAAAATCAAAATTTTAATGGGAGATTTAAATATTAACCTGTTGACTGATAGTGCAGCCAAACATGCATTAATGGAATTACTAGATAGGCATAACCTAAAAGTAGGTATAGAAGAACCCACTAGAATTACAAAGCGATCTAGAACTTGCATAGATAATGTTTTTATTAACTTAGAAAAAAACAAATGGAAATCAACTGTAATTAAAGCAGGGATAGGAGACCACCTTGGACAGGTTATAAAAGTAAATGTAAACAAAATTGCAATTCCAAATATATTTGAATACAAAAGGTCAATAAATTACAATAATTTAGAAAAACTAAGATGCTTCCTGAAACAGCAAAGCTGGAAAGAGGTTTATGAAAGGGAAACTATAAATGAAAAGTATGATAGTTTTACAAAAATTTTACAAAAGGGAATGAATAGTACTATACCTGTAAAAAAATTTAAAGTAAAAAATGGCAAAGGGGCCATGTGCACAGACTGGATGACAAAGGGGATAAAGATTTCTTGGAAACAGATGAAGTTTCTGAACTCAATAAAACATCCAAACATGAATGAACGATCTCTAGAATATATAAAAAATTATAATAATATTTTTAGAGAGGTAATAGAAAATGCAAAAATGAAATATAATAGGGAACTTATACAGAAAACAGATAATAAAACAAAAACAATTTGGAATATTGTGAATACAATTCATAAACAAGGCAGAAGTAAAAATACTGAAAACATAGTGATACAAAACAGTAATAAAGAAATTAAAGAGCCAAATAATATTTGCAGAATGTTTAATGATCACTATTTAAATATAGCAACACTACTAAACCTAAACAAACCATCATTAAACAAAAAGGCTAACTTAATAAAACAAGTAGGTCAACCAAATAGTATGGCAGTTCTGGAAGTCACGGAAGAAAGTGTAATAAATGAAATAAGTAAGCTAAAAACAAAGAAATCGTGTGGTTTAGATGAAGTTTCAAATGAATTATTAAAATTGATTAAACACGAAACTGCTGAAATTCTAACACACATTATAAACGCATCACTAATGCAAGGGACTTTTCCAGATACATTAAAAAAAGTTGTTGTCAGACCAATATTTAAACAAAAGGGAAGTAAGAAAGAAGTCGAGAACTATAGGCCAATTACTCTGTGCTCCACTTTTTCAAAATTAATGGAAGGGCTATATTTAAAGCAATTGGAAAATTATATAAAAAAACTAAATATTTTATCAAAATGGCAATATGGCTTCCAAAAGCAGAAATCTACAATAAAAGCAATACAAAATGCCAATAGTATTATATTAAAAGCACTAAATGACCATGAATTTGTAATTGCTATCTTTATAGATTTATCAAAAGCATTTGACTGTATGAATATACAAACACTCGTTAACAAATTAGAAAAATGTGGAATTAGGGACCTCGCACTAAAATGGTTGTTGAGTTACTTAAAAAACCGAACACAATGTGTAGAAATAAATTATATAAATACAAATGGTATGATAGAAAAAATAAAGTCAGACTTCAAAACTGTACACCAAGGAGTTCCGCAAGGCTCAAAAATAGGACCCTTTCTATTTTTAATATATATAAATGAAATATTTGAATTGATAGAAACAAAGGGTGGCATAGCAATTGGGTACGCTGATGACATGACAGTTATAATTAGGGGGCAGGCAATTAAAGATGTAGAAAATAGGGCAAACTCAATTTTAGAATCCATAAAGCAATTCTACTCCAACTTAGATATGGTAATAAACGTAAAAAAGACATCATGCATGCACTTTGAGATAAGGAATCACAATTTAGGTAACATCAATTTAAACATAGAGGGTGAGAGTATATGTGAACTAAATTGTACAAACTTCCTCGGAATGATAATCGATAAAAATCTAAACTGGAAATCCCATGTAATGCACATTACAAAAAAGATAAACAAAGGCATCTATATTATGCGGCAGGTTAGAAAGACAATGGATAACAAAACAATGATACAGGTTTATTATGCCTTCATATTTTCACACATAAGCTATGGTATTACACTATGGGGGGATATTACACAAAAAGAAATGGAAACAGTCTTTAAACTGCAGAAAAGAGCCATCAGAATAATAGGTAAGATAAATAATAGACAAACATGTAGAAACTTGTTCATAAACCTAAAAATTCTAACTGTTCCATGCATATATATATATATGAAAGTATAAAACTTACTGTAAATAAAGGACACAAAAAAAATAGTAATGTACACACCTATAACTTGAGAAATAATGACGACTACTATAGGACAACATTGAGGGGAACATTGAATAACCGTGAGGTAGAAATTATAGGAAAAGAATTATTTAACAAACTACCAAATGAAATAAAAAACATAAACCAAATACAAGTAATGTTGAAAACTATAAAAAAATACTTGTCTGAAAATGCATTCTATAGTATAGAGGAATTTAAACATGGATGTATGTAATGCTTTACTGTAAATAGTTTATAAGGTTAGATTATATAAGGTTATATTATGTAAATAGGCTATATTTAAATATTGACGTGTCCCTTTAATTGTACTTAAAAGGATGAAAATAAAAGAAAGAAAGAAAGAAAGAAAGGAACCTTTCACTCACAAAACCAGCTATCTGCTGTAATTTGATTACATTCATTTAATAGTTCATATAATACTATTTTCTGCAACCTATATTTGCTTGCTATATTAATCCTTATATACATCTCCATAATTATATTATCTATAAATTATTCTGCATCTTAAAATTCTTTCCAGTACTAATTTTAATAAAAAAAAAAACTTTCCTGAGCTAGTGAATGCCTATTTTATACTAAAATGATAGTAATTTCTAGTTTTTATACCTGTATGCTAAAAACAAAGATATTTTCCTTTGGACATGGGATGATAGCTGCCAAGCCTTCAATAAAAAAGGTTAAAAGAGGTGAAAGAAAAGCTTCTTCTGTCATATCATCTAAACGAACAGTTATAGAGTTGAATAGCATTTCTTCAGTGACCAGGCGAACACTCAGCTGCATCAAGGCCTTCACCTCATTTACACCATCTATAACAAGCAAGAAAGAAAGAAAAAAAAAGCACATGATATTCATACAGAATGCCATGTTTTTTGTCCCAGTTCCTAAATGCGTATCTAAAGCTTTTACAGGTTAGTCCATAGTAACTAATATTATAAAAGACACATGAATTAATAAAACTGTAGGAAACCAAAAATGTTATTACAAAGTTGACTTTGACAATGGCAATTACGTTTTATTCACTATTAAGGCTGGATTACAATAACCGAGAAAGGTAACCAGAATGAGAATGACAAAGTTAACATACATGTATTAAAATGTGAGCATTCACAATTAATGGGAAGCTGTTCTTGCGTTCCAGGAACAGGAAAGAAGACTTGGTTCAGTTTTAACTTTCTGCATATTAACAGCATATTAGTTCCATATTGTGCATATTAGACTCTTTACTGCAGAAATTATTCAAAGTGGCTGTGACATGAAACAGCTGCTAGAGATCTCTCTAGTTGCAAGCTGGGAAAATGAAATTGGAAGAAGTTTTAGCAAATGTGATCCAGGCCACAGATCCTGATTCCTTCAGATCCACTGATATTGGTTCTTCTAGCAAAAGAATCGCAAGTAGTTTGTTTACATGCAACTCAAACCTGGCTATTGCCTCAAAAACAATAGCAAAAACTAGAATGAATAGCAAAAACACCGGTAGAAATCAACAAAGAAACACAAATAACTTTAATATATGCTATAATAGAGGAATGAAGTTTGTTAGGACTAGAGGAATCAGAAATGGTAATAGATCTGCAATTAGAAAATGTTAACTCTCTCCAATTTTGATGTTAGCTAACATGCATTATGTTGGTTGAATTGGAAGCAGGTGAACAATGTCATTGGTCAGTTACCAACAATGCCATCTCAATGTGCAAAATTGGCTTTCCATTTTGCCATCAATATGGCCATTAATATGCATTCCCATTCCTATTACTGGGTTATCATGAACCAAAATGTTTTATACTGTTTTGCTTCTCATTCTGTTTCTGTTTTTGTTTCTGTTCTCGGGTTATAATGAATGAGCCTTTAGAATAGATGTATAAATAAGCAAGTTTATACCTCCTATACATAATGCATAAACAATATAGTTTTCAGTATCATACATTACACTTTGGACAAGCATTTAACTTTACTGGATAATTTACTTAACATCAAATATATACATTATCTTCACAAAAACTGTAACATACACAGCTTAAATCCGAAAGCACATCAACATGCACCTTCATTTTTAAACAGTCTACCACAAAGACTTACTAACATTCAGAACAACTCAAGCATATCACACAAATAGAGACAAATGGATATAGCACAGAACTTGAGTACAAAAGCTACGCTACAGAAAGTCAAAAGGAAAAACAAAATAGCAGTCCACCTTAAAATAAAAAAAAGATAAGAAATTTAAAAAATTCACCTTACACCCTCAGGAAACTCAGATATTCCAAAGAGTAATATAATTATGAGGCAAACTAATACTCCATATTCCATTTATTACTAGTATTTACCAAGAACACATTTTGTTAAGATCTTCCTAACATCATCAACTCATGTCAGCTGTTGGATTTTATTTGGTGAACTCCCTGGTGATGAATGAGGCATCTCTCTCAGTGACCTGATGAACTTTAAGTTTGATGTGATATTAATTAATATGGTACCTCAATCGTCACCAAATCAAAATCCAACCATTGGCATGCACTGATGGTGTTAGGAAGGTCATAAAAATGCTTTCTAGGTAAATACTAGTAATAAATGGAGCATGGAGTATTAGTTTGACTCAAAATTATATTAATTTTGTGCTTCATTGCATCATAGTCAATACACAACAAGAATTCCAAGGAGTGTTTAACATCTTATAACATAGATTTGGCATCTCAAAACAAGTTCAATTTTAAAACATCATTCTGACCAATAATATGGAAAAAGTTCCAACATATCAAAAACCAAGAATATACAAAATAAACTGCAATGATTACAAAAAAAAAAAAAAAAAAAAGAAATTACATCAGCAGAACAAAGAGGAATATAGGTACCTATTTTAAAAACATTTTAACCATTTAGTTCACAAGTATACTGAAAAATCTGCAGTATCAACCCACTTCTGGAATGAACAACATGAGATTGAAAATGTTAAAGATGTACATGTACTTGAACTCAATACTTGGGGAAAAAGTGTAGATGGAAAAGTTTGAAAGACAACCCTAAATTTTGATCTTCTGTTTGAAGAGAAACTGCTTATGAAGTTCATAATTTCCACAACAGAGGGAAGACAAGTCATCTGTCAGCTCTTCCATTTGCATCCTATAGTCATGAACAGCTAATGATGTAAGAAAGGTCCTATGAAACTAGTTCTGTGTAGGTTATATAGTTTTTGTAAATGATTATGTGTATATTCAACTCTTAATGTTTATTGCATTAATATTAGGCTTCACCGTCGACCACTTCCAGTTTATTAAATAGCAAATTTCCTGAATAAATCTAATACCCTGTTCTGCAAATCATTATTCAATGACAATTATGTTTGCAAAAGCAATAGATTACTTAATATTTGTTGACTTAATTAAATTCCTCCTTCAAATTGAAAACAATTTCAAAATGTAAATTTTGGGAAAAACTCAAATACATTTTTGTTAAAAGTAAACATTAGATACATTTCCCTTTCTTGACATGGCAAAATTTGACACAAACACCAGTCAAGTTAAATACAATGGGGGCTATGAAGTAACTGAACTTTGATATTTACTCACACATTAATGCAAACATAAACCACTGTAGACAAGCTTTAGTTTTGAATTATCATGTCTCATTTTACATGAAATGACCCTTGTGCAAATATGATGGATATAAGCCAAAAAGGACTACATGATTCTGGTATATAGTCCAATTTTTGCTTCTGACCATTTAAATAATTTAGCAGCTACAAGATGGAAATTCTGCTTTTAACTTGAATGCTTATTTGTATAACAATCTGCTTTATCAGAGATGCAAATTTTAGATGTTACATGGCTACAATTGTTAGTTTTCATGCTACACATTTCTTTGTGTTCCAAAGGGTAAACATTTAAGCATAAAAATGAAAGAATTTTATTTTTTCCAGGAAATTTAATTTCTCAGTTCATGTTGTGACAAATGAAAATAGTTTCACGAATTACAATAATGCTTTCATGGGAATTTCATTTTTCATCTTTATCAACAGATTGCAAAAGGTCACTTTTCCATTTTAAAAAATCAAATGTGCTATTTTATATAAATGGAAAAATACATCTCTATACATTTACTTTTCTCTCCTTGAATATTAATGTTTGAATACTGAGGTAAAGACTAATATATGACTAATTTGTTCTAATTCACCTGTAACAGAAACCTCCATAGTAGCAAGCTTTGGAACATTGGTATTCAGTTGTGGAGACAATGTAATCTCTCCTGAAGTGGCATTCAGATGTATAAGATTAGCATTATTGCCTGACAATATGCGATAATAGAGTTTATCAGAAACATCTGCATCAAAGGCTGGAATCCGTCCAATTGGTCCTGAGGGAAAACAGTCTCTGAAGTTGTTGAATATTACCTAATAAAGACAACATAAAAAGAATGAATCAGTAAAAAGGTTAAACGTCACATACTTAAGTGTGGAGGATACAGAAAATTGAATAAATCAGTCTACTGACTATCTTATTTTGCAACTGTGGCAACATTTAAAATAGATGAAAGACAGTAAATAGCTAAAGAAAGCCAAACTATTACCTGAAAATCGTGTAATGTAGGAGCATTATCATTTACATCAGTCACTAGGATCTCAACATGAGCATCAGTTCTTAATGGGGGAGATGCAGCTCTAACTATAAACTCAAATTTCTTGTGGGAAGATTCATAATCCAAATCTACCATGGTGACTAGCTCTGCTTTATCACTACCAGGACGAGTGACAAGGGAAAAACTATCACTATGGTCACCTCCTGTAATATTTAAAAAATAAATTAATACCACAACAATAATAACAATAATGATGATGATTGTGTAAAATCTACTTGATTCTGCATCATGCTTTAATAGTATATTGTGCAACGAGACTATAATGGTAGTAATTCAAATGCGAGTATTATTATTAACCGAGCGTTTTAATCACCATTATAGTCAAGTTTCATACGACTGTTTATGCTCGACCATGTATCTAAATTAAAGGTTTCATAACTATTTGTTTCTGGTTTGAGTGATGTGTTACAATCGTTATTCCTTTATCTATGGTTACAATACAATGACCTTGTAGCACCTGTGTCAAACAAAGTTGCAAGTGTTGAGACGTACTACACAGAATAATCAATACTTGCGCTTTCACAGTGTTACTGACCACTTGTGATTGGTCAAATACCAATACTTTAATGAACAGGTGTACTTTAATGAGGCCCATTAAAGTACTGCTATCAGTCGTATAAATACTACATTTTGGCATGGTCGAGCATAAAGTATATATCCTAATAGTATTCATTTTAATGCAATTCTAACATAGGATGAGTATGCTTTTTTCAGAATTTGAAACTGCATACAGTTTCATGGCTTCATCAATTAAAAAAAATTGAAATACATAAAACACTCAAAAATTAAATAATCAAACTGAAGATACAATTTATAGTATGAATATGCAAATACTATTTACAACAGCAATAACAGTGGATTTTGGAAAGAAGTAAGAATGAGGGTGGAAGATGTAGAGAAACGAGGTATGAGCTAGTTTTGGGGATAAAAGTTTGTTGATTTTGTATAAGTCAGTTAAAAGAAATTCGGGGAGGGAGAAGTATGTAGATATATGCAATCAATTTGAAAGAATAGGTCTTGCTTGGATGTGCACAGGAGTAATATTTCTAAAAATTATAGAAAATAATTACTTGGGGAGATGTATTATGTGTAACAAACTGGGTAGTATTTTTCATTGGCTAATAGAATGTGATAAGATTAAAAGATGGAGAGAATACATTTGGAATAAAAAATGGGATAAGTAATAAAGAAGTAATAACAATCAAAATGTTGGTAAGCCCAAAAGCAGAAACAATCAAAATACTGGGGACATTTTTAGGAAATGTAAGAGGTAAGTGGACAAGGAGCCTAAGAAAGGAGCAACAGAATGGTTTCAGTCTGGAAAGTGAAGAGATGGTATATTAAATTATCTTTATCCCATACATACAACCTAGGGGTTAAAGTATGGGAAAGCTAGTTTATAGATGCACTAGATTTTTAAAAGTTTTTAGCTTTAAGTTTCGTTTGTATATTGTAACAAAGAAAGATGGAAATAAATATTTATTCATTCATTCATACATACGTACAACAGCTTTATGCACAGATTAAAGAGATGGTATTAACAAAAAACAATTTTTATATTCTAAGCTTAATATGTTAAAATCAAGGAATGTGTCACATAATTTAATGAATTTGCAACCAGAACAGCCAAGTTATCAGTTAAGAGAGAGTATGGAATCAATATTTCTATATCACTGAACATACTGATGCCTCAGTAACTATTGTACTTCCTGTGCATTAGCAATTTTAATTTCATCCATCAAATTTTCTGTACTTATAGAACAAGACAGGTTACCAGGGCTCTTGTTTCCACACAATCTTTATGCTTTTTCCATTGTATTTTATAGGATATAGTTTCCTTTTTACTCTCTTTGTAAGAACACTTTTTTCCCAATTTTCTCATTTGTAACACAGTATAATTTTATTTTAAAGTCTACAGCAAGTTGTCCTTACATTTAACTTAAATAGATTGCACATCTCATTTTAACATCAGTAAACTCAATCTTGTTATTCCAACAAGAATATTATATTTATTCTTACATACTCTAAAATTTCTCATTTGTTTTTAGCAGCTCCTATAAAACTTAATATCCTGTTTAGTGAAGTGATAAATTTCATTCAAGGTCAGAAAAACTTCCTGCCCTCCCCATGTTATTACCTGACAACCCTAAGCATAGTATATAAAAGGCATGAAAATATTCTGAAAATTTGGTGTTGTAGCTTGATATCAATCACGAATAATTAAAGCCATAAAAAATAATTGTCTTTAGGAAGCAAAGTAAAAAGTACTTTTTACAAACAAACAAAAATTACAGAAACTATCAACACATAACAATGACAAAAATGTCTCTACCTGTTATCATTTATTTCATATCTACTGTTGACTATTCCTACAAAAACTCACTTTTCTTTCTACTTTCTCTCTACAAGTGCTAATATATAAATTTGCTTACCTATTATAGAATACTGTACTAAAGCATTAGGACCTTCATCTGGATCTTTTGCATGGATTTCACCCACAGTTGACCCAATAGGCGAGTTTTCAGCAATATACAAAACTATTTTGTCACTCTCAAAAGAAGGTGGAGAATCATTTACATCTTCCACACGAACCGTCACTTCAACTGATCCACTCAGGCTTGGAGATCCTCGATCAATAGCATAAGCTACCAAATTATACATTGCCACACTTTCACGATCCAACGTTTTAGCTGTTCTTATTACTCCAGAGGTAGGATCCACAACAAAACTTCCATCCCCAGAATGCTCAGGTGCTAAAGCATATCGAATACGCCCATTAAGACCAATATCTGCATCTGTTGCAGATATTTGGACAACACTAGTTCCCACTAATGCATCTTCTGGAATTGAACCCATGTAAGATGGTTTGCGAAAGACTGGTGGATTATCGTTTACATCTGACACAGAAATTTCCACATCTGTAGTATCCGATAAAGGGGGCACACCACCATCTCTGGCTGTTACTGTTAGTAAATAACCAGACATTGTCTCCCGATCCAATGTTTTGGTGGTAACAATTGCTCCTGTTTGGGGATTGATAGTAAACTCTGGCATAGTAGTTGAGTCTAGTGCTCCCAGTGAGTATGTTATCTGTGCATTCTGTCCCACATCACCATCAGTTGCCGCTACAACCAGCACAGTTGTTCCAACCTAAACAAAATAAGCAACATTTAGCCACCTGCAATCCCAACATTCAAGCATTTTTCATACTATTTTCTTGATGTTTCCTCATCAATTTTGCCTTCAGTCATTCCACATAAGAATGAGTCTGAATTTGTTTTTTTGAAAATCGGCTAAAAAATTTGTTTGTACATCCAGAATGGAAGAAAATACTTAGAATCATTCAGCTGCAGTAGTTTTTATTTGAATAAAATGCATGCATATATTTGGTGCTGAAATTAAGAACAAAATAAAAGACAACTAATTTTTCAAAATATACCCCTTTTTTCTAAAATATTTGGTGTTTTCTTATACATTTATTTATTAGTGAACTTCACAGTGAAGAGAAAACCAAAATAACTAAATCTTGTGTTTACTGCTGTCCTAAGTATAACATTAATATGCTTCTTTGCAAATTGATTAACTGAACTGAGACAATATATATATATGGCCATATTGGATGGTGAATTAAAGTAAATGATTGAAATTGTGCTTAAATGAATTACCTAACATTTATCTTCTCCAGATAAGAGAAAATCCCCAAAAAAACCTTATCCAGGTAACTTTCCCTAACCGATATTGGAACTAGGGACCTCTTGGATGTAAGGCAGACACACTACCCTCCACACTACAGAGGTGGGAAGTCAATTTATCTTAAGTAATTTTACACAACTTAGAGAAAAGGCGATGATAAGGTGCAAAGGCACTAAAAACAGGCTTTTCTACAAATATCTAAGTGGACTAATGTCTGATAACATTCTGGCTTGCAATGGTTAATTAACTTTTAATTATTTGTTAAACGTTTCTATGAATAGAGACTGATTAAGACATATGACAAATATAACAATATGCAAACTTTAAATTATATGTAACTGCATTATGAAGCCTAATTGAACTCACATTTTCAGTAAACTGTATTTGAAAGGGCAAGCCAACATGCTGTCCCATCTAATATAATGGAATTTCAACTCTTAGTATTCAGATATTCTTAAGTAAAATGAAAAAAAAACTCATTTATCAAATGTTGGAAACATGCTACCAGAGAAATCACTGAAATGTAACAATAATTTCTAATAAATATTAGTGTATGTCTGAATTATGTCCCATCATTGCAAAAACTCAATTCTGAACCTCTGGATATCATATTGACTGTACTTTGTGCTCAACACAGCACGTGATGCAGTAATTTGTATCACAAATTACCTAAATGTAAATAATGATTGTAATATGAATATGCATTTTTATGTGACATTGATTTCAGATGTTTATTAATTGTAATTATTATTGGGAAATAAGTTTATACGGCTTTACTGAAACTGTCAATAATAGAGCAATAATGCAGCGAGGGGGGTGAGCTGTTTATCATTATTGGAAACGAGGAAGTTACGTAATGTTGGCGCGTTTTCGGTAGAAACTTCTGGAATGTTTTCTCCCTAAAAGCAATATGTATTCATGGTTTTCATTGGATATTAAGATAGACGCTAATGTTGGCGCGTTTTATTAGCCAATTGCAGTTCATTTATAATCTTTAGGCGTATCTGATTGCAGGAGTATAAATAGGGTAAGTTTGAGGTAAAGTCAGTCAGTCCTTCAGTTCGCCGAAAGCATTCATACATTAAACGTCGTCTTCAGTCAGTCAGTTCGTCATACATCGGATATAAATTCACAAGTTACGCGCAGCAGAATTATGAAAGATCTAAAATATGGTAAAGTTAATTATACAAAAGGTTGAAGTACGTTGATTAAAAGTGATCAGTAAGAAGTTATTATAACAGTTTCAGTTTGGCGAGTGTTAAGATCAATGTATCAATGTGATAGTTAATGTGTTCGACAATAAATGTGTAAAACAAATTTCTTCATCAGTGTAATTTTTGGATAAAAGATTCCTTTCCGTTTCACGACCTGTATTGAGACACATGTTCGACCCAAGCCAACAGGATAATAGCTAGCCGGAGGACATTTGAAATGAATTATTTCAAAAACTGATACTAGGATACGCAAATTGCTAACGCCAGATGGAGCTACAAACCAAACAAATGAATGACGTCACAAGATGCTTCAACACTGATGTAAACAAACATTTGCAAGTACATCGCAAATTGGCTCCCAAACGTGGGGCTACAATAATGTTAAATAAGAATAACATTAATACCACATCAAATTGGCTCCCATACATGGGGCAGTTAAAATTATGTAACCAAACAAAACAAAAGCAGCAAAATGTAAGATCTTCAAGTTATAATAAATTACGTAAAACATATTACGTAAGCAATGATACCACATCACACGGAGGCATAAGTAATATATTACTTTGATATTGTAATGAAAAGAAGCTAGAAACAGTGATGTGTACTGAATTTATTTAAAGGTGAGTCGGAATTGTTACACTAACATCACTTAAGTTTACTCACTTAACATGTTTCGGGAAACGGTTGTTCCCATCCTCAGAAGTTAATTCGACTGGCCCGTGTTGTTGGTGTTTCCAGTCCAAAAAACGGAAACACCAACAACACGGGCCAGTCGAATTAACTTCTGAGGATGGGAACAACCGTTTCCCGAAACATGTTAAGTGAGTAAACTTAAGTGATGTTAGTGTAACAATTCCGACTCACCTTTAAATAAATATATTACTGTTTTTAATATAGAGTCAACTGAAAAATTCAACGCCACAGCCAGGATTTGAACACCCATTTACCCAGCACTGAAGTACTTGTAATAGCAGGTCACCACTAAGTTTGTCATCTCTAATGAGATGCCTTAGTGGTCTGTCTGGGAAACAACTTGAGTCAATTGGGGAATTCAATGTTCCACCGGCATGTTGTCACAGTAGCTCAGTGGTTAGAGCAGCCACATGGAGAGCGGAAGAACTGTGTTCAAATCCCGACTATGGCATTGAATTTTTCAGTTGGCTCTGTATTAAAAACTTGCCAAGACCAGGCTAAGGTCTATTAAAAGTATAATTAATTTCTATAATAATAATAAAAAAATATTACTGTTTGTTCAGATTTTGAACTCAAACTGAAAATTTATAAATTTATTACTAATGTGTTGAAAAATGTTTTCTAACTGTCCTATCCATTACAGTGGAATGACTGAGGAGTATTACTTTACTCTTTAAAAAGACATGATAAAAAAATTGTGCAGATTTTGGTTGAGATTAGTACAGCTTTAAGAGTAGTGCATTAAAAATTTGAAACTTTTATGGAAACTGCTACATGTTTAAACTAAAAATTTTATGTATTAGTTTGAAGAGCATTTATCCATAGATTTCAAAAGGGCAGCTTATATGAAGAGCTTCCTAAATTTATAATTTTTACGCAGGTTGCTGTAATTATAGGATTGAAATTTTACATATAAGAGTTTGTATGTTGAACCTCATATATATCAATTATTGATGCTGTAAATTATTTATATCACAAAATTTAACACTAAACATACATTTACAATGTTGTACTTTTAGGAGACAAATCAAGAGAAATATTTTGTGCCACCTAGTTCCTGCTCTTCATGTTAAAACCCTATAAATAACAGCTGATCTTTGACTGGTTATTACAAAAATGACATTGTAAAAACAAAGTAATGAAATTAAAATTCATAAAGAAGCTCAACTTACTGGTGCATCTTCAAAAACAGAAGCCGAGTATGGTGCAGACTCAAACACTGGTGCATAATTATTTGCATCTGACACATTGACATACAGAGTTGCTGTATCATGACGTCCACCTGAATCAGAAGCTGTGATGGTGAGAACAAAACGCTTCTCCTGCTTATAATCTAATGGCTGTGCAATTGTCACCAGTCCTCGTCCATTCTGGGAAGTTATGGCAAACCTTCCACGAACATTCCCACCAGTCAACTCATAATGCAGCCTGTAAACAAAACACAGTATTAACCTTGTACTTCTTGTGGTAAAACATATGTGGAATAACAAACGGGCAGAACAAACATCTATGATTCAGTTAAACAGAAAACTTGCCATAATTTACTTACATTTTTGTTCTTTTCTGTAAATCCTTTTAAGTACTCATATCAGACAACACTTGAACAATCACAGACGTAAATGAAAAATAGTAGAAAGTTTACTGTTCACATAAAATTCCTAGCCCTGCAGTAAATGAATATAAACAGAATATAAACAGTTTCCATCATAACACATATTAATAAAACTTGCACTTATTGCTCCTTGAAGTACCTATCATTTTCCTATATTACAGAAATTTCAGTTCCAACAAAATCTATCCTCAAATGACCACTTTCAAACCTATGTAAGTAATTGGAACAACAATCATATTTTGTATGCATTTTCTGATACTTTTTAAACAGGCTATACTGGCCATGCTTAACTGGCTGAATCATGAAAAACATCATGCTTATCTGTTGTAAGTGGAGGGAGGGGGGGACATTGTTGACTATCAAAATGAGCAGGAAAAAACAGGAATAAAAAATTGCATATACAGTAGACTCTTGATTGTCCACAGTAATGGAGAGAAATACTACTGTGTATAAAGTAAAACCGTGGTTAATCCAAAATTTATCATAGCTTATATAGTATGTACTAATGTGAAGTATGTCTATGCATATTAAGATAGTTACAATGCAGAAATTACTATTTAACTTGCCATTTTGTGAAAGACATCTCTGTCAGCACGATCTATTTAGCAAATATCCATTGTTGATCCATTTTGCATATCATGTTTTTTAATAATATTGTAGTACTTTCTTGCCAAAAATAAGCTACTTACTCTTCAACAAAGGTATACTATTATTTTGCTATACTTACATGCATGGACACCATAAGGTCTTTCAAATCTTACTGAAAAAACCTTTAATCGACTTTTGTTTTAAAGAAGTATATTCTTTTCTTCATATCACACATCTTAATTTATGAAGGATTAATCTGTCAGACAGCAAGGAATCTTCTTATTCTCAAGGTAATCTAGCAAACTGTCTGTGCATTCAAGAGCGACTGAATGATAGATATGCTTTTATGGGACAATTGGATCATCATTGAATTCATTTAAATTATTCTTCTCGCCCTGTGCACACATCAACATTTCTCCATCAATATAAACCATGTGACCTAGTAGGGTCCAATCAGCTATTCTTCAATGCTCTCATTATCCACATTTTTTGCAGACGGGAAGCAATAAAGAACAATAAAGTATTGTAAAAGTCAATGTTTATGCAGTGAGACCTACTGTACAGTCCTCAGTAAATCACATACCATCGAAACGCTTCCAAATTTTGGAATCCAAACTATACAAGCCAGTAGCGGAATTTAAAAAAAGAAATCTAAAACAGCTGCAGATAATCAAAGGTCTACTTACTGCCTGCTATACCTTAATAAATGAAATTGCACAGTGAGAAGATAACTGAGTATTTGAGTCTGTTGTTGTGTACACTGTCCTTACTTACAATCATTATTATTATTCTCATTTTTTTCCCCGGTGTATAACTCAAAATACTATTTACTGCTTGCAATGCTCCTGCAGCAGACTTCCATGCATACTTTGGTTATGCTCATGAAGTCTGTGATCTGGTATGGCAACTACACTGATATCTGTTGTTAAGATGACATCAATAATGACCTATATGCTAATTGGGCCAAAATTGGAGATGCTGTCAGGTAGTTTCACTTTTACATGTATGGAACAGGCAAGAACACAAGTTAAGTATGCATTCAGACGAGCTAGGAAGTTGATCTCAAGGCTAAAGCAGTGCCAATGCTTGCCAAACATTTACCAAAGTGCTGAGCAAACCTGAAGATTTGTTTGATTCAAGATGATGGTGACAAGCAGCAGAACAATTTAAATGTGGGAATTTTATTGTTCTGTTATGTAGCAAAGAACTTGGATGGGAATTTTCATCAAAATATTCAGCGCTCTCCTGCTGGTTCCCCCCTCCCTCCACCTGCTCTCTATGAACATTATATATTTGAGGTTAACTTTGTCAAAGCAATAGGTACTCAAAAGAACACATGCGGTTTCTTTCTCATTTTTTCTTTGAACTCTATGACACACACGCTTATACTAACAATTAATATAGTAAACTATGCTTCATGGCAGCAGGACCGGCATAGAGATGAAATGAGCTTGCAGGGATCATGTCCATTATTGCTTTCTACATTTTTCTTTAAGTTCAGGATTTGCATCAGCGTTTGTTTTTATACCCTCTTGAAATTCCAGGAACAAACCTCATATCATATATAGAAATATGAACATCTAACTTGAATGAAATTGAAAGTTTACATCTCCACTTTTTTTTCTTTCTATTTAAGAATAATTACACACAGAATGTTTGTGTTTACTGCCTCTAGCCACACAGAACCTCATCAGCGGAGGGAAATGTTGATATACTGAGTCCCCTCTAGTCACTTAAATTGTTTTCAAGATTCAAAGCTCCATAATTAGTCTCCAGGAACTTCACAAGGTTGAGTGCCTCCCATTCCAGACCTCCCAGTATGAGAAAAAGTATGCTGCACCAGGGAACCAATCTGGGTTACTCCCTCAGGCAACTGTACCACAGCATCACCACAGGGTTTGTTTGCTTTTTAGCAAGCCTCAAAATGCCACAAATCAGTGTAATTTTTAAGCGTATGCACTAAGCCTATGCCAAGAAATGCTAACACTGTCTTTCTCTCTCTCTCTTTTATTTTATTTAATTTCAACATCAAAATTTCCAACTTTATCCCCAACAGCCATCCACAAGATCTCTTTGCCAGAATTGTGCAGTGAAACCTTTTTATGGTTTAAACTGGTCGCAGGCAACGTTTCCCCAGTCGGCTATAAAGCGAACGGAAAGCTTTGAAGACTGACCAAAAACCCATCAGTAAACGATTAGTAAGGTCTTCCCATCCCTAAATACAACACTTGGTCCTTTCTGTAGCTCCACCAAAGCAAAGCATTGTTGCAATATCATTTCTGTTGATTCTTCGGTTTCAGTACGTTTTAGCAGCCGTGACTCCTCGCACATGCTTTTCTTCCGTCTTTTAGTTATATCTTACTTCTTCAGAGGAGTTATATAGTGTTTTACTTACTTTAGCAGTGTTTAATAGTTATTAGCGTTTAATAGTTTAATTAAGGTGTGGAGGCCTTGGGAAACGAACCAAGCTGCTGCCCCTCCGGCCGCACCAGCATATGACCCTCTGCCGAGTACCAGTAGTGCCAATACCACAAAGAAAAGGTCTGCAAAAACTTTAAATAAGCAAAGCCACATTTTTGTGTGTAATGTTCACGAACATATAGAAAAGAACCCTTTACGTGGTAAAATGTTTGTTATTGTTTTGAATTTCTCAAAAACAGCTATAACGATGTTTAGTAAAATACTGTATGTGTAAGTTATTTGCATTTTGAATTTTATGTTCTGGGAATAACTTGTAAATTCTTCCTCGTTCTCAACTTTTTGTATAACTGGTAAACCGTAAGAGATAGACAAAATCTTACTTGCATAAAATACAATCTCAGTAAAGGACAGATTTTAGGTAAAATTATACTAATAGTTTCCAAAAATTCTTTGTTATTGGTTTGAATTTTTAAATATAAGTTGGAAGTCCCTATCTGTATTTTCCTCGTGGTCATGCTAAGAGCATGGAATTTCAAAGTCATCATATAGTCATCTGGTTTTTAAAAATCTGACTCGCTTTAGTTTATGTATCCTTATATTCACAATGAAATGTGCAATGGAATTTTATCTCATTTAAGAAGTGGATAGAAGCATAAGCTTTTGTAAAAGTAGTTTTTAGAAGAGTGAGTAGAGATAATCATGTGAATATAACACATAAGAATTCTCTTTTATTTTCTTTCTTTTGCCTTCCGTATTTTTACTTATCCTGCATTTTATAATAAAGCTATTCATTTAAGTAAACAGAAGCTGCCATGCTTATAAATCTTACATCTTAAACAATACACAATTTCTTCTTATATTAGCTTTATATTAATAAAAATATTGTTGTGAAGCAAGTTTATTATTTTATCAAAACTACGAATAAAGCACCTATCTCCCAAAAGTGATACAAAGACTTGCGTGCGCCTTACTTTTTTCACCTGCTTCTTCTTTTTTTTTAATTTTACATATTTACTGTTTTTGTTTACATCTTCTGGAACTTGGTTTTTCCACGTTTTGTGGTTGCAGGACAAACAAAATAAAGAATACTTTCACCATAGGAGCTACGTAATAGCACAGTAATAATTGCAGTAAGCAAAACTGCAAACATGCAACCCTTATTTATTAACATTAACTGTTAGGTTAAATAGCATAATCAAAAATGATGCTTTGATTTGGGAGTAAGAGTTCTTTTCAAAATAAATTTATATTTTTGTATTTTAATTATTTAATGATACTCCAACAATGTATAGTTTATTTCGGACATGTTTCCAAGTTTCTCTCGGATATGTTAACATGCATTTCCATTCTTGTAGCGTAGTATATGAGTTCAGATCATCCTCAGTTATATCCTAAAGCGTTTGTAACATAAATGTAATTATTATGCGATGCATAGTTATTTACTGCATTTGTGTGTAAAGAAAGCAAACAAACTACATGATTGTATTCCGTACATGTGGCAATCAGCTGCAATGTTTTGCTTTTAAATACTATTTTTAACTGTGGCAAAAACGCGCACTTGCACATGGATGTCACTAAGATGTTTATGGGGTTGCGGTTAGGGAGGGTAGGGAACAAGTGTTTGGCTACTGTAGAAAGGCCGCCTCTTGGGGATCCTTAGACTGCGATGACCATAATTACCTGTGTCAATGCACTATAATACGAGGGCTGCCCCAGAAGTACCCGAACTAACAAAGAAAACAAAAATTTTGGGAAAAAAAATCTTTATTTCTCTACAAGGTCTCCTTTCAGCTCGATACACTTTTCCCAGTGATGTTCAATAGCTTCAATACCCTGTTTATAGTGAGAACTGTCAAGTTCTGCAAAATAGCCATCAACTGCAAACTCCACCTCTTCATTGTTGGTAAATCTTTTACCACCAAGCCATTTCTTTGGAAACAGAAAAATAATCAGATGGGGCTAAGTCTGGTGAAGAGGGTGCATGAGGAAGCAATTCAAACTTTCACTTATTGATTTTGGCCATGGCAATAATGGATGTGTGAACTGGTGCATTGTCTTGATGAAGCAGAACTTTCTTTTTGGTAAATGCAGCTGTATTTGCTTGATTTCATCATTCAAATGCTCCAATAAGTTTGCATAATACTCACTATTGATTACTTTTCCTTTTTGAAGATAATCAATGAAAATTATCCCATACACATTCCAAAAAACTGACGCCATGACCTTGCCTGCAGATGGAACTGTCTTCGTCTTCTTTGGAGCCAGTTCTCCCCTTTCAATCCACTGTTTTAACTGTTCCTTCATCTCAGGTGTGAAGTGATGGACCCATGTTTCATCCATGGTTATGAATCAACGCAAAAATTCGGCTTTATTGCAGCAAAACATTGCCAAACACTCGGCTGAAACATCCTCACGACATTGCTTTTGTTCCATTGTGTGCGCGTGCGCATGCACGTGTGTGTGCGCGTGCGTGCGTGTGCATTTATTTTCCATAGGGCTATACCAAAATCTTACAGTTTTTCATGCATTACTTTGAGTTGCTATTTTATTCTTTAGTCCACCATGCATTTTAACATGATGGTTATTTATGCATGGTGGTGGGTCATAACAGATTCATATTGCTTTATTCTTCTAAGTCATTTTAATCTTACTCTCCCCATACATTCTCCTATCCTTTTTATATCCCCCTTCTTTTATATTTTCATTATCCTAACTTTTAATACTTCTTTATTAACATTCTCCCATTCTTTAGGTAAAAACTGATCTCTCCACAACTTAGTTTCTTCACATTCAATGTAAGCCATTATCTACCTCTCCACAAAGAGGACATCTGTTCAAATTTGCTCCCTTCCTATCTCCCCTTAACCTATATGCACTTAATCTATACCAGGCCCACCCTTCTCTCGCTAACCTATTACCTACATTCACATACTTCTCCCTTCCCCAGTCCACCTTTAATTATCTATATAGTTCCAAACTTTTCTTTCCTTCCAGACTTTGAAATAATTCTTGTTTCTCTATCTCCTCCACTCTGTTCCTCACTTCTTTCCAGAAACCTTTAACTAACCCCCTCTCTCTCATCCCATAGGTTACCCATTCCTATTTCCTGTAGGATTCTCCTTATTCCTTGAGCTCAGTTCATCCCAGTACTGGATTTTTCTTGTATTATTAAACATTGCCTCAAGAAATTATGCTCATCTAATGATTTTAATGTATGCCAATATTTAAGTATCCTTTCTACTATTATGCCCTTGCTACCTTTCTTCCCAACTCCAACACTGCTGCTTCATTTGGTGATGAAATAGAAGCCCAATATACGTTTACAGAACAATCTATGTACTTTATCAATCATCTCCTATCCTTTGTCACTTCCCCAAATCTCTGATCCATAGACCATTTTTGCTTCAACTACAGTTTTCTAAACCCTTTTCAACCATTTAATTTGCATATCTGGTATTTTCTTTAAGCACATTTTTATGGCAATCATTGCTAATCTTCCCTTAGCTAAGACACTTATCTTGTGATCATTCCATTTCCTATTACTGCTTATTCTCACTCCTAAGTAATCAAACTTGTTTACTATTTGCAACTCTTCCCCTTCCACATACCACTTTTCCTCCTTCTTAAATTTATAGCCCTTTTTAAATATCATTATCTTTGACTTTTTAAAATTTATTCTTAAGCCCCATTTCTTACAAAATGAATATATGATATGGAGCACTTTTGTTAGACCTCCTACTGAAATAGAACATACCACTAAATCATTCGCAAAAAGTAATCCTGGAATTTCTCTATTATTTACTGTGGGTAAGTTATCCTTATTCAGCTCTTCCAAGATATCATCAATAAATAAGTTAAACAGTATAGGGCTAAGTTTACACCCTTGTCTTAGCTCCATATTACTATCAATTTTTCCCATAATTCATCACAATTCAGCCTAATATAAAACTTATTACTTATATATATGTTCTGTATTGCTCTAATGAATTTTAAGCTTAGTCCCTTACTTCTCAGTTTAATCCAATAGTGCCTCTCTATAGTATCTATATCTCCTTGAACTACTTCAAAATCTATTATTACATCATCATTATTCAATGAATAAAGTAAGTAATCAACTACACTCTCTCCAATATTATTTACAAATGTAATTTCAGCCATCCTATATTTTATTTTAATTCCATTACAAAAATTCAAATTATTTTCTTCACAATACTGCAGTAACTTTCTGCCTTCTTTATTTACTATTTTATCTCTACTTTATCTTTTCTCAATTTCCTGCCTTACCTTTATATTTTCTTCTGTCCTTATTTGAGGTTGTTCACATCCTGACCGAGCATTAAAATCACCTACTAAAACAATTTTTATATAGGATCTATGTTGCATAATACCTCCATATCTTGGCTTAATTTGCTTAATAATTTAGGGTTATAAAATTCAGATACATTGGGTGGGTTACATACAATGCCTAAAGCCACCTTGTTAACTTTTCCTAATAAGCCTGTTGTTAATAACCACTGCACCTTAGCATCAAATAACTCCTCTACTATCTTAACATGAAAATTTCTCTTTCTTTATAAAGACTCCTAATCCAACTGATGCTCTCTCCTTCTGACTGATTCTCATTGCTAGCTGACTGAAATAATCATAGTCGTACATATCTATTTTCACACTTTCCATACCCAAGTTTCAACTCTGCAATATATCAACCTCTTTTAACAATTGCTTGATTTCTCCACTTCTCATTTTGTCCCATAGACCCTCGACATTTCAATATAACACCACCAAATGTTTATCATATACTGAACCTTTTCTTTCAAATTGAAATTGGTTCAGCTTAGATCTACTACATGTCATTCTTTGTTCTTCTTCACACCCTATAGCACCCTCCACTTGTATTATACTACCACTCGGTGTTGACACTACACTCATATCATCCTGGTTCCATATGTCTAATCCTGCCACTGCCCCTAAAGCTAGTCGCCTAGTGTTGTTTCTCATTTGCTGCATTGGTTCAACACACATTTCCGGTGATGTCATCAGCTGACCTCTTTCTCCAATCCTCCACACCTCCCCTCCTCTGATATCATATGCTGCGTCACTTGTCCGTATGTCATCACACTTCTCTCCTGCATCATCAGCCATGTGGTGGTGTACAAGATGGCTTACTTCTCTTGTTTCCTGCTCGTGTGTCTCCCGTATCAAATTCTGATGACTAATTTCCTGCCTGATGCCATCTATCCATGATATAAGTCCTCTTACATATGCATTCTTTCCTTGATTTTTTGCCAACTTCATCTCTCTTATTAAAAAGTTTCTGTACTCTTTTTTCCCATAGTCATGTTCAATGAAAATTCTTGTTCCTCGTAGCTTTGATGCATTATTTAAAATTTTTCATTTGAAGTTTACTGTTGCCAGTTTTACAATTATAGGTCTAGGGTTTGCTCCACTTCCTCCTACTCTAAATGAATCAATTATTTCCCATCCTGCCAATTCGATCTTTAGCTTATTTCTCATAAGATCCTCTACCTGTTATCTTTTTTCTCTCTCTTCCTCGTATCTAAAAATTACTATATTTCTCTTTCTATTATTATCTTCCATTCTCTCCAAGTATGTCAATCTTAGGTTTAATTCTGATACCTTCTCCTCCACTTTTCTTTGAGAATTTCCCATTTCTTTTTAAATTTCTTCCACATTTTTGGCTAATCTCATGTCAATTATTTTTTCCATCTGCTTTATGTCTAACACATCTTCCGCGATCTTCTTTAACATAATCATAACATCCTCCTCTCCAGCCCAGGGTTCAGTTCCACTCCACCAATAATCAGTAGAAACGCCAAAATTATAGCCAACCATATCACTGCCAATATTGTTCCTTTAACAGTCTTCCCACTTTTTCTCCATTTCACACTGTTGAAAACTCCAGATTATCGCACGATAATTTTCTATCGAAACACTCATCACAGAGCTCGTGCAACACACATCCATACTCAACCAATAGTCGGCAGAACTCTCCCATTGTGAGTAAACGTGGCACTCATCTTGCGCACAGCTTTCTCATGTCTAAATTGGAGACATAGTTGTATGCGATGTACAGCACTTTTTGAAATGCCTATGATGTCTGCTAGCTCATGCACCTTCAGTCAGCAAGATATCTAGCTTGCTCATTCAATACCATTTTCTTCATAATTTCTGGTGAGGTCACCTCATTTGGTCGACCACTGCAATGTTCGTCTTGGCAGCTCGAACGGCCTTACTTAAACTCTGCCACCCAATATTTTACTGTTGTAAACAAAGGAGCAGACTCCTCCAGAGTAGAATCTAGCTCAGCTTTAACATTAGTTGGACTAAGACCTTTCAAATGAAAGTATAGTATCACATAATGGCCAGTTTTATCCATGTTTTCAAATTCGTTGAGAGTTCACTATTAATGGCTGCCAAACAATTACTAAACAATGTAGCAACGTCAAACTTCAAACTTAAGCTTTATAAGGGTGGTACTTTCTACCATAGTCATTTGTTTGAAACAAACAACCACTATATATACATCAGGTCGGGTACTTCTGGGACTGCCCTCTTATTAAGCTGTGAAATCGTAGTGCAAATCTATTTTTGCATTAATTACAAGGAATTTGCAGCAAAGCCAAATTTCTTACCTTGGATTCTCATCCTTATCTGTAGCAGTAACACTTGCAACAGGTGTTCCTGGAGGATCATCTTCGGAAACTACTGCTTCATAAAGATTAGGTTCAAAAACAGGATCATTATCATTTATGTCCTGAACCGAGACAACTACACTAGCTGTAGCACTCTTTGGAGGTTTGCCACCATCTGTGGCCAATACCTGCAATTAAAGGAATAACAATTACGAGAACTTTTGAGAAATGTAATATAAACTTGTATGAACATTTTATTTTTAATTGTTTCATCTATACATGGTGGACAAAAATGTATGGAGTATTGCTTGCAACTTTATAATTAGAATGTCTCTTAAAAGTGCAAATTATTTGCAATTAGTTAACATTTTTTGTATCTTAAAATTGACTTTAAGTCGTTATTATAATGATAATTTATGCAGCTATTGCGTGTATTTGAAAAATAGTTTTCACAAAGCAGAATTATATGTTAAATAAATTTTTAAAATGTATGTTTTAAATAAAACAAAAATCTAGACATCAGAATTCTGACATAAAATGCAGGAACCACTGATGTGTGAAATTAGAGTGTTACTGTATATATACAAAGAAAATATTATTAAAGGACAAGGATTTAAGAATTATTTTCTTAACATTAAAAGTTATTTTACGTCTGATTACCTGAAACTGATATCTAGCTTGCTCTTCTCTATCCAGCTCTCTTGTTGTGTATATCCAACCACTTCTCTCATCAATGGCTAGAGGAAGTTCTAATGTTGAGGCTCCCCCTTCATCGCGGGGTCCAAGAGAATATCGTATTGCAGCATTTTCTCCCTCATCTGCATCATAGGCTTGTACCTGGAAAATGTCAATTTCATAGAAGTAGTAGCAGTAGTATCCACCACAGTGTACACCAACTGTTCATTTCACTGAGAAGACAGGGAATATAGTAGGTTCACTGCCTCACTGGAGTTCAGTTCAAACCTAGTCAGGCCAGTTGACTGGAAATGGACTGGTCCCCTAGCCTTCTATTTAGTGGTAATAGTGAAGCCAAAGCATTGTATTGTTAAGATTGTAACTTCTCTGGAGCAAGCCATGGAGAAAAGTCAGGTTTCAGTACAACCCCCTTAACTATCAGGACATCTCTTTCCCCACGACATGGATCTCCATGCATGGCCTTTCAAAAACCCCTGTTCATAGAGCTGATAAACTTTTAAAATCGAAACCCTACCGAGTGACTATAGTTCATGAATTACAATTTTGTGATAACAATAAATGAGTCAATTTCTGTAACTGGATTTTACAAAATATCATTGACAGTACTGTTGACCTATATTTAATAATTTTCTGAGATGAAGTACAGTTTCATTTAAATGCTAATGTTGCCTCACAGAACAATAGGTATTGGAGCACAGAGAACTCTCATTTAATTAATGAAGTTCTGCTGCATGATGTAAAACTGTGTGTGTGTGTGCTGTGCTGTAACAGCAAAATAATTAATAGGGCCCATATTTTTCAGTGATTCCATAAATTCTGATAGGTACCACAGAGATATTGTTGCACCATTTGTTCAAACGTTGTCAGATGAGAGAGAAAATGGATATTTCCGAACAAGATTCTACCACAGATCATACTGCTCAAAACACCTTGGAAGACATAAAGGCAGGCTTTCATGACAGAATAATGGGTGGTATAAATAAAAGCAAGCATTAGCTCATTTCTCACTAATTCCAAGCATTTGCTCGGTTTCGTATAAATAAAACTTTTCTGCTCAACCTCCTTGCGAGCAAAAGCTTGCTGACCTTGATCGCTGAGCTATTGCTCGCAATATGGTATAAATAAAAACAAATCCTGCTCGCCTTTAGTAAACTTTTGCTTGCTATTTCTTGAGGTACCTCTGTAGGTACCTCAGCTTGCTCAACTGCAATTTAATACATTGGTGGAGTTCATGATCATGTTCCAGAGAGGAAAATAAAAATCATACGACTTTCTCCATCACTCTTTTTACAAACCTTATTCTTGGTAGCTACTTCTTGTTAATCGAGATAAACTGTCATTACAGGAATACAAGAATGCAGCAAACTAAAGGGATAGTCAAATATTTTAAATGTGGGTCGCTATTTGATGGATTTGAAATTCCGTTCTTTTCAGATGATTGCAGAAAAAAGAAAAAAATCCTGATGTTCTAATTCACATGGCTTTCTCTAATCATTCTTCTACAAACTATACTTACAAGAGCTTATTATTCCAGCTTCTTCTTGTTAATCCAGATAAACGTTCAATTTACATTTACAATTTTGTTATACGATACAGTAGGTAAAGTGAGTGAGCTTTTTAAAGAGCGCCTGGCTATATGAGGGCTTTGAAATTCGATGCTCTTTGCATGATGACCACGAGAAAATATCGAATACCGACTTCCCATTTGAGAGAATTATAAGTAGTTATTTGAAAGTTTAAACCAACAACAAGGAATATCTCAGGAATGATTAAGTTAAAAAAAAGAAAGTAAAAAAGAAATGCTTAGACATAAATTGTGTGCTTTAACGAGAACAATTTTCTTTTTGTAGTAAGATTTTTTGTAGATAGATTTTGAGACGGTAATTTGTATCACAAATTACGTTAATATAAATAATTATTTTATTATGAATATGTATTTTTATGTAACATTGATTTCAGAGGTTTAATAATTGTAACTATTATTGGTAAATAATAATATATGGCTCTACTGAAACTGTCAACAATAACGCAATAATGCAATGAAGGGTTTGAGTTGTTTATCGTTACCGGGAACCAGGAAGTTACGTAATGTTTCACGCCTTTTCGGTAAAAGCTTCCAGAATGTTCTATAAAAGTAATATGTATTAGTGGTTTTCATTGGATAGTAAAATAGACGCTAATGTTGGCGCGTTTTATTAGCCAATAGCAGTTCATTTATAATCTTTAGGTGTATCTTAAGGCAAGCCTATAAATAGCCATGCTCGAAGTCGATCGCCCCACAGTGTAACAAGATTCTCCATACATTACACATCGTCCCCAGTTCGGCAAGATTCTCAAAACATTATACATCGTCCCCAGTGTTCAACAAGATTCTCAACACGTAACACGTCAGCTCCCAGTTCAACAAGATTCTCATGTCGGTCTCTAAATTCATAAAGTTACGCGCAGCAGAAGTACGAGAAATCTTATAAAGGATTATACAGTTAAATATATAAAGTTGAAGTACGTGAGTTAAAAGTGAGAAGTTATTACAAACAGTTTCAGTATGGCGAGTATCCAAATTAATTTGTGAAAGTGTTCGTGAACGTGTTCTGCAATAAAGATTATAAAACCAGTTTCTTCATCAGTATCATTTATAGACAAAAGATTCCTTTCCGCTTCACACCCTGCAAGAGTTAAATGTCTACCTAAATAGCTAGCCGGAAAATAATATACATAACCTTAAAATCTTTCATAAACTAATTGATATAAATTGCTACGCCAGATGGAGTTAACAAACGACCAACGAATGACGTCACACAAGATGGCTACACTAGTGATGGGTCGAGTGCGTTACTTTACCGGAACTACTTCCAACACTTCCACTCCGCAGTCTGAGTCGTTTCAAGGAAGTAGTTCCAGTTCCTCTCCGAGGAAGTAGTTCCGGCCTCTGGTGGAACTAGTTCCATTGGAAGTACTTCCACTTCCTCATTCCGGAGTATTGGTGAAAATACTTCCACTGTTTTACTCCGGAATGACTTCCCCTAGTCTATGAAGAGGAAGCTTTTCAAATATATTCAACGGGATACCACACATGTCTTTAACAATTAATGTCTCCTGTCACATGAGCAATTGTTTGTGATTTAATGGCTTGTAGTTCTACGCTAGTATGTTGTGTTTTTATCCCCGTTGTATAATGAACTACAAAGTAATATTGGTAATATCATATGTAGTGATGTAGACCCAACGTACTTGAATAATTTGTAATTCCATTTGCTGTAAAGCAAATATAATTAACGGAACGCTACACTGGCTTTAAGACTGAAACTTATGCCTAGATACTTAGTAAAATATTGTTGTATTGCGTGTTAAACATTTAGGTTATGAACAGTGTGGAGGTAAATTCTTTTGCAATAAATGTAGTTTCAGCAAATATAAAACATTACTTTTGGGAAATTAATTTAAATATACTCATAATCTTTAGGGGCTGCTTTTTATGTTATTGTGAAGCGGAACATTTTGAGAATTTAATAAAAAGTGGTATGCTCCGATTTACATTTATTTTATTTATCCTTCTGAACCGTAAGTCTGCGGGACAAAGTTTACTGCCTTAAGGCAGTTTAATAGTTTAAATTCTTAAGGTATTACTCTAACTTTGTGATGAAAAAAACTAGGTTATCAAATACAGAATAATGCAAATTACAAATTGGAATTAATTGTTCTTTCACACAAGCCGTGTGTTGGACAGGGTTGGAAAGGTAGAATCAGATGACTGAAACATTCAATGCCAAGCTGGGATTTGAACCACGGATCTCCCGGTCTCCGTCCGGTTAAATTAAAAAAAAATTGTTCGTCTTAGCTACAGCTGTATATGCAGAATTATCAGCTATTTTGCTGTTAGCGACTACTAACTACGTCATGGCACACAGCCAACAACGAAGCGGATAAGGAAAATGCGCAATGTAGAGTACCAACATTTTCAACAGAAATGAGGTTGGCGAAACTGGAAGTAATTTATCAGCTGATTTAAAATGAGGTTATGTGACGTATGGCAATTCATAATTAAATACTATTGTAGCTTTGTCCTAATTATGGTGCTTTCAAGTTTTTTCTTGTTTCAAAAAGTTATTTTGCTCACAGCGACAATGTAACAAATGAAAAATATGTTTTAAATGGCTAATTAAGCATAATTCGTGCTGTTCACGTAAAGGGCTCACTATTAATTTTAAGGCTAAAACTAGCAATCAACATAAAATGTTGCTTTAGGGAGTTAAAATGTAATATTTGACTACAGACATACTGCAAAATTATATTATTATAACTGCTACATACGTGCGAAGTAGTAAGCGCACATGTAACTAGAAATTGGAATTCTCTCATAGAAGCATAATCGGAATTAAATGATTACACCAGAAAAAAAAAACAGGCTTCTGCGTGCTTTTGAAATTCTGTACATAACGTTCAACTTACTGCAATATTCCCTTATTAAAATCACGACTACATGACGTGGAAAGTACGAGCAGATGAAATATAACTAAAAAAAATGTTTTTTCTCGTGGAAGCATTATTGGTATTGAACCATACATCGGGGGAGGGGAGAAAGTTTATGCGTATTTTATAGAAGTCTGTATTTACGTTCAACTAAAGAGGTTCATTGCATTTGTCATATTCAATAGGGCATTTAACATCAATTTTGCATAAATGACACAAACCCGAATTCATCAATACTTGAGTCAGAATTGACTTAATTTACTTAAACATTTTTTCTCAAATTGCAACGTGACGCAGGCTGCATTAATACCATCTCATTTACCATAAAGGAAATGATATCCAATGTCATGGCGACTTCTAAATAATACCTACGCATAACGCAATACTGGTTAGGTATTGTACTGCCAATGGAATTGATGGAATGATGCAATTGGAAGTGGAAGTAACTCCGACGGAGTTGGAAGTAAATGTCTTGGAAGTACTCCGGCGGAATGGAAGTAAAACTGTTGTGGAAGTAACTCCGACGGAGATGGAAGTAAATGCCTTGGAAGTACTCTGGCGGAGTGGAAGTAAAACTGTTCTGGAAGTAACTCCGACGGAGTTGGAAGTGATTGGAAGTAAGGAAGTGCCAGTTCCGAATAGTGGAATGGTTACTTCACACTTCCAAAGGAGGAACCGTTCCTTTGAAACGACTCCGACTCCTTCGACCCATCACTAGGCTACACACGTGATGTAAACAACATTACGTGAGAAACATTATCCACAACGTGGTGCTATAAACATATATACAATTTGTTCACTCGCAAATTGGCGCATCAACGTGGGGCTAGATGACTAGGAAAGGAACAAGAATAACCAGGAAGTAGCAGAATTAACTAGGAAAGGATCAACATAACCAGGAATGCAGAGGTGAAATCATCTACAAGACCCAGATTCAAGAAACGACAGGGATGACTGACTTCGATCGTAATTCCGAGATTACGATGCAACAGGGTAAATCAACTACAAAAACATCGAGACAACGTAGATTCATCACAACACAACGCAGAAGCGACATACAAACCTAGGAGAAAGGGGCAGAACGCTGGACATCAAAGCTGCAGCATCAGACAGCATCAAAAAGGTAATTAAATGAGACTTAGGAGCGGTAGGAAAATAAAAACAATGGCTGCTAGCAATACAGAAGAAATAATTATGGAGGGAGATAATGTAACAGTTAGTTGTAATTCAATACAGGTTACAGGAAATAGTCCAGATTTTTTAGGGTTTGAAGATGAAAATGTTAGTGTAGAAAGTGAGAGTAGAATAGCAGGAAATATTCACTCTGATAATAGTATGATTATGGAAATGTTGAGAAAATTTGGTGAAAAATTAGATCAAAACAGGGAAGATCTTAGTAAGAAAATAGATCAAAACAGGGAAGATCTTAGTAAGAAAATAGATCAAAACAGGGAAGATATGCAAAAGAATAATAGGGAATTAAGAGAAGATATTGATAGGAGTTTAGAACAAAAACTAGATCAGAATAAGAGAGAATTGAGGGAAGATATTGGTAAAAGCTTAGAACAAAACAGGGAAGAGATTGAAAAGAAATTCATGGAGCTAGATAGTAGTATGATTAGAATGAAAAATGAAAATCAAGAAATGATAGCACATGAAATAGGTGAAGTTTCAAAGAAAATGTTAGACATGAGCAGGGAAATATCCAACCAAAAAAATGAGGTTAACAATAAAATAGAGCATGTTAATGTAAAATGTACAGAGCTAGGTAGCCGAATGAGTAGCATTTCAAGTGAGTTAAAAGGGATGATGGAGGCTACAAATGCAGATTTAATACAGGTGCAAGTTAATTTCAGAGGGGAAATATCTGAAGTTCAGAAGGAGTCAGAAAAACAGAGAAATAAATTGTCTGATGAAGTTAAAGATTTGAATCAAAAGCTAACTTCTGAAATTAACAAACACCAAACTGTTCAAAATGAGAATAATAAGAAATTGGAACAGACAATAGAAAATCTGCAGGGTACTGTAAATAGGTTAGAATTGAATTCAAGGGCAAATATATGTGATGTGCATGTGTCAGATGTACAAAATAATGATAGAGGTAGTTCCTCAGGTATGATAAATAATGTGAGTGATGCGGCAGCTTCATCTATAGCTAATGCTGAAACTCAGAGTGCACAAGTTACACTAGAGAATTTAAATATGGGAGTAGGGAATTTGCAAAATTACAATCATATCTTAAGTGATTTTCCACTTCCAAAATTTAATGAAAACTCCAGTCCAGTACAGTTCATTGCAGAATTATCAGAGTATTTTCAAATTAAAAAAATACCTGAAGCATTGAAAATGATAGTTGTCAAAAGATGTTTGGACCAGAAAACCTTAGATTGGTTACAAATGGTATCAGGGGGTGAAATTTCATATGAATCCTTTAAAAGATTATTCATGAACAGATTTTGGAATGTTACGGTACAGCAGAGAATACGAGCAATGCTTAGTCATGGTCAATTTAATCCACGAGAGGGAATATCGATGACTGATTACTTACTAAAACATGCAAGTCAGGTTAGAAACTTGTCACCTCCAATCAGTGAGGAAGATTTTGTGAGTTTGCTCGCAAGGCATTATCCTATAAGGATACAAAATTACTTATTAATTGCAAAACCACGGAACATCTATGAGATGACAGAATTAATAACAGCTTTGGAACAACAGGAAGAAGATATGTCTCGGGAGTGGGAACATAGATTTTTAGATGTACGAGATAGAAGAAATTACCAAGGTAGTTATCAACGAATAAGAGGACAAGACAGACATCATGAAATTAATACCAGACAACGGTATCAATCATATGTTCCACAATTTGAAAGATCAAGGATAGATAGGAGACCAGGCCGGCAGGAACAAATAAATTATGTCCGGACAGAAAGATTGCCTGAAAGAGGGCAAAATTATGGAAGGAGGTACACTAGACAGAGGGGAAATTTCACTCACTGGAGGGAAAATAATAACCGAGAAAGATCTGAGGAACGGCAAGAAAATTACGTGCCAAGGGGACAAAATGTCAGAAATCGAGGATTTCGAACTCGAGGAAGGGGAACTCAAAACAATGGTAGCGACACTGAGATAGATTTAGCGCCTGTTAGGAATGGCAGTCCCGTACGTGAACATGGAAATAACCAGGAAAACTGTTAACAGACTCCTGTGTAGTAGGTTCTCAGGACGTCTTTAATAATTCAGTATCCATTACTAATACAAATCATACGCCTACACATACACCCTGTAATAAGATTACAGCAACAAAAGATAAGAGAGAAAATTTTGAGTCACCTCATGTTAGAGTGGAAATTGCGAATAAAGAAATCATTGCAACTATAGATTCTGGTTCATCAGCTTCAATTTGCTCACAGAAATTTTACATAAATTTGATTAATGAAGGTAACAAAATTATGGCTCTTCCCACTAGTAATTTATTTTGTCGTGTTGCAATCGGAAGAACTACACAGGTCATAAAAACACAAGCTCTACTTAGCATACTTATTGGCGGAGAGAATTTTGAGGTTATGTTTCTAATTGTAAACCACCTGATTTGTGACATAATTATAGGATGTGACTTCCTACATGAATATGAAGCATGTATAGATTTTAAACATGAAGAGTTAAAGATAACAAAAGAAGATAGAGAAATAAGGGTACCATTTATAAAAGAAAAAATTTCTGTAATCGAGATGACAAAGGATGAGAAAAATATTTGTGACCAAGAGTTTTTTGTGCAAACAACAGAAACTGATAGAAATAGTCAGATAAAGCAGGTAGTCACAGAATATGAAGGGAATACCACGCCATATTTTCAACAGCTAGCAGAAATGCCAGAAGAAGTAGAGAAATGTGTAATCCACACAAAAGACGACCATGTGAGCGAGACAAACAACAGCAGGAAAGAGAAGAGAAATGAGGAAATAATACACAAGTGTGAAGAAGCTTATAATCTTACGATAATGCAAAAACAAATCCTTCATGATGTTTTGATGAACAATAGTTCAGTTTTTAGTAATATCCCAGGCAGATGTAATGTATATCAGCATACATTTCAAGTAGAAGACGTACCACCATATAGGCACAAGTATGACAATTTACCTATAAGTCTTCGAGACAAAGCTAGACAATTAATAAATAGCATGTTAGAAAATGGGATTATTGAGCAAAGTAATTCTCAATACATAAATTCAATCTGCTGGAGTATTAAACGTGATGGTAGTTTGAGATTAACTTTAGACGGTAGATATGTCAACAAGTATATGAAACCAGATCATTTTCAAAGTGAGGGAATTGAACAACTAATTACAAAACTTTCAAGAGGAAGATTTTTGACATCCATTGACCTCACTGCATCATATTGGCAAGTGGAATTAGATCCGCAAGTGCGTGATTACACTTCATTTCAGTACTCAGGGATCCAGTATCGCTTTTGTGTAAATCCTTTTGGTTTAAAAAACTCAGGAAGTGGATTTTTGAGAGCCATTCACAGTATCTTTGGAAATTCTGCAGATGACTTTTTAATAAAGTATATTGACGACTTCTTAATCATTAGTCAAACATTTGAAGAACACATGAATAATGTCCATTATGTGTTAAATAAACTACAACAACATGGTATGACTGTGAACATACTAAAATCAAAATTTTGTGTCAAGGAAATAAATTTTCTGGGTTATGTAGTAGATGAACGAGGTATAAGACCTGATCAGAAAAGAATAGAAGCAATAATGAAAATTCCGCCACCCAGGAACGTAAAACAAATTAGACGTCTCTTAGGGGTATTGAACTTTCAGAGTAAGTTCGTACCAAGATATTCGGCTGAAATAGAACCACTGCGGCAGCTACTCCGAAAGAACAATAAGTGGAAATGGACAGAGGATCATCAAAAATGTTTTGAGAGAGTAAAGGAACTCTTTGCTAAGTCCATATTACTTGAGAGGCCCAGAGAAGATTTGGAATATGAAATTTATGTCGACGCATCAATGCAAGGATACGCCGGAATTTTAGGACAACGAGACTTCAACAATGACTTTCACGTCATCAGTACAGCTTCTAGAGGACTTACAAATATTGAGCGAAATTCTTCAGTGACTCAGTTAGAAATTGGAGCACTATATTTCTCATTAATTCGTTTTAAAACCTATATTTATCAGCAAAAGGTGAAAGTATATTCAGACCACATCAGCTTAACTTTCATACAACGGTGTAGATTATGTAGTGGAAAACTTGCTAGATACATTCATGCAATATCTGCATTTGATATTGAGATTATCCACATTCCTGGCAAAAATAATACCTTCAGTGATTTGCTGTCAAGATTGAACTACAACCCACAAATTCCCGAAAATATTGAAAGGCCTAGAAATGAAGTCAAAATATTGACAATTGAAATTCCTTTAAGCAAAGAAATGATTAGAAAATTGAAAAATATCGGGGAAATTCAAAATGAGGATGCAAAATTATTTGAACTTAAAGAAAAAGCACCATTGATTGAGGAGGCAAAGAAAGAAATTATAGCAATTCGAGATGGGACATTATACAAGAAGCATGGAAAAGAAATGCCCAGTTGGAAGATAATGGTTCCGAAAAGCATGGAAAAGGAACTAATTAAAAATTTTCATGAAGGGTTAGCACACTCCGGGACAGACCGAACTCCAACCCAGTGGAGAGGGAAATTAAGGAAATTTCAAATTATTTAAGGGTGTTATGTCATCGAAAACACACCCAATGGTATGGATACGTGAACTTCGTTCAGAATCTACTAAATGAAACCATAAACAATGTGACAGGATATAAACCATGTGAACTTAAATTGGGAAAAAAGATCAATACAATGTGTAAAAAAATTCCAGAAGCCATTCCAGATGCGCATTCGATACCACCAACAGAAGAAGAGATGTTCCGAAAAGCATTCGAGAGGATGAAGAAAAAAGCCATAAAAAGAAAAATTAAACATGAAGAAAAGAAGAGAAAGGAATGGAGGATCAAAATAGGAGATTTAGTTTTGGTTAAAACCAAGAAATTGTCGGACAAAGAAAATAAACTTTATTGGCGAATGTTTCTCAAATACCATGGACCATATGAAGTTGTTGAAGTGTATGGAACTAACACATATGAGTTATGTAATCCAACAACTCGAAAAAGCATAGGAAAGTTCCATATTGAGATGCTTAAACCATACAACCATGAAGATCATGGTGAAATAAAAGACAAAGATGATAAATAAATGCTGGATAGTTAAAGGCGAAATGCAGAACAATGTATTGGAACGTAAGAGGGTTAAATAAAAATGTAAATCATATGAATGGAGAAATAAATTGTGGTCATGACTAACTGTTTGAGAAGAAAATAAATAAATTAAATTTTTAGTAACTGTAACAAAATATTTGAAGATTAAGAATGCAAAGATTGAAACTTAAGATGATATTAAAGTAAAGTTACGTAAATGCAATTCCGAGAGTATTGTTTAAAATAAAATTCAAAATAACAAAAATGGTAAAAATAATTCAAAACAAATACTTATGTAGTAAACAGAAAATGTAAAGCATTATCTAGATTTAAGAGATGTAAATATATGTAAAGGGTGAATATTTTGGTAAATATGTATGGTAATTACAAAAAAATTCTTGAATTGATAAATTTTTGGTAACAATATAAGAAAGTAAACCATTTTTTGTAACACTAGTTAAATAATTTAGGGTAAAATATTTGCTATAAAAAAAAAAAATTTGTGTCAGATTAATATCTAAATTAATTAAACCAAAGCCAGTAAGTAGTGGCGAGATAAAACATATGTCGTGTGTTAAACGCGTGTGAAGTGTTTAGTGAAAGTGATAGCGTGTGTTACAAGATTTAGGAGACTAAAAACAAAATTATAAAATTTCCAAACAAGTTATAAATATTTATAATTATGTTTCTAGTGGGGCATATGAGACGGTAATTTGTATCACAAATTACGTTAATATAAATAATTATTTTATTATGAATATGTATTTTTATGTAACATTGATTTCAGAGGTTTAATAATTGTAACTATTATTGGTAAATAATAATATATGGCTCTACTGAAACTGTCAACAATAACGCAATAATGCAATGAAGGGTTTGAGTTGTTTATCGTTACCGGGAACCAGGAAGTTACGTAATGTTTCGCGCCTTTTCGGTAAAAGCTTCCAGAATGTTCTATAAAAGTAATATGTATTAGTGGTTTTCATTGGATAGTAAAATAGACGCTAATGTTGGCGCGTTTTATTAGCCAATAGCAGTTCATTTATAATCTTTAGGTGTATCTTAAGGCAAGCCTATAAATAGCCATGCTCGAAGTCGATCGCCCCACAGTGTAACAAGATTCTCCATACATTACACATCGTCCCCAGTTCGGCAAGATTCTCAAAACATTATACATCGTCCCCAGTGTTCAACAAGATTCTCAACACGTAACACGTCAGCTCCCAGTTCAACAAGATTCTCATGTCGGTCTCTAAATTCATAAAGTTACGCGCAGCAGAAGTACGAGAAATCTTATAAAGGATTATACAGTTAAATATATAAAGTTGAAGTACGTGAGTTAAAAGTGAGAAGTTATTACAAACAGTTTCAGTATGGCGAGTATCCAAATTAATTTGTGAAAGTGTTCGTGAACGTGTTCTGCAATAAAGATTATAAAACCAGTTTCTTCATCAGTATCATTTATAGACAAAAGATTCCTTTCCGCTTCACACCCTGCAAGAGTTAAATGTCTACCTAAATAGCTAGCCGGAAAATAATATACATAACCTTAAAATCTTTCATAAACTAATTGATATAAATTGCTACGCCAGATGGAGTTAACAAACGACCAACGAATGACGTCACACAAGATGGCTACACACGTGATGTAAACAACATTACGTGAGAAACATTATCCACAACGTGGTGCTATAAACATATATACAATTTGTTCACTCGCAATTTGCCTATCTTATGGTTTACCAATTGTGCAAAAGTTACTGAGAAATAAGAGGACTTCGGAGGATATTCCCAGGAAATGCAATATATGCATTTGACATGAAAACATTTTAAACATGTCGTGTTTAATCAAAATCGTTAAGAGTCATTTTTGAGAAAATAAAGCTTTTGGAAAAGGTTCCCATGTTAAGGGCATTTTGGCGGGGGAACTTTCTTGAAAATCTTCCTGATGCATGTTTGGAATGCGCTGAACTTAAATACCAAACTTGTTATTTAACGACTTTTCCTTTCTGAGTTTGCTGTTCAGACACAGATGTGTAGTAGGACTTTTGTAGTAGAATCTCTTACAGTTTAGCGCTACATAAAAGTCATTCAGAATGAAGAGCACTTCACTGGCTACTCCCAGAAAATTCGAGATATACCTAATTATATTTGCCATACAAATATCTTAAACAATAGCGGATTTTAATCAAAATTGTTGGAGCCATTTTTGAGAAAAGGGTTAGTTTTGGGGTAGAGGAATTTTCTTGAAAATCTTATCACATTTTGGAGGATACTAAGTTTGAACTATTTTTTTTTATTTATGCTGTTCACACACACATTTGCTAAAGATGTTTCTTTTTAATTCAGGCACTCTCAAAACGTGTATCTCTGATGAAATCTCGGTATGGAATTTTTGCGTAGAGTGCAATACTTCCTTTACTTGCTATACGTAAGTGATAGTGAAATTAAAAATTGTTTCAAGATGCAAGAACTCGGATGTGTGCTGATATAAACAGTTATTTAGAAAGAAAAAGTAAAAAGTTGCGCAACATTTTCTTCCAGAGGCAAATGAAACACAAGGTGGACCTTCTAACAATGCTGAAAAGATCCTGACGTGTTTTCATCTGGGTACTATAATGCTAAACAGAATGTGAGCGAGGTCATAGCGTGCCGCCCTTTTATTACCGGAAGACTGGTAATATAATCAAAGCAATATACAAATAAACACTTACATAGAGCAGAATGTTCGCACAAATCAAAACCGGATTATAACTAAAGAACTTCAATTAAAACCAAACTTATATTTAACTTTCAAATGAAACTCTTTAATCCAGTTTAACTTTAATTCATGATAACATCTTATAAATTCTTGGAATTACGTAGTGATATTTTATATAGATGCAGAGGATATCAATATAAAGGTGCAAAAACAGAAGTACAAATAATCTACTTTCAATATATCAGTTGGTGAAACGTTTGTAATACTATCAAATAAGGAAATGAGGGATTGGATTTAGAAAGGGGATGAGGTTATCTGTTAAAAGTTGGGTGAATCTCAATGTCTGTTTCATTTGCGAAATCTTTAATTATAATTGTGTTATTTAAAATTTGCATGTCTATTAGATTTCATAAATGAGAGTATGATTAACTGAATGAGTATATGTATATTTAGGTGCAGTAAAGATTTAAATCGCCTCCTGACAAAGAATAGGCGTGTTTGTTTACTCAGATGATGTGTCGTGGTGAAGGTCACTGAGCAAAAGCTTGGAAGGTGATAGCAATAGCTCATCGAAGAGGGGAAATTTTTATTTATACCAAACCACGACCTGTTGCTCGTTTCTCAACTTGCTTGGAGCTACAGCTCACAAGCTTTTGCTTGTTTTTATTTATATCACCCAATTTTTAAATGATTATGCCCCCCCTCCATTCCCCGGATCTTACTGTGTGCAACTTCTATTTGTAGGGAAACCTAAAAAATAAAGTTTATAGGATCAATGCTCACACCATAGACAAACTTAAGGGCAATATAAGAACAGAAATTATGAAAATTATGCAAGAACAACTTATGCATATGAATGAAAATGTCATCTGAAGATGCCAGGAATGTCTCAATGTAGATGGACACCACTTTCAACACAGCCTATAACAAGGTTAGTGCTCATTATAGTGCATGTTATCATTCATGAGTAACACAGCAGGTTTAGAACTGAAAACTTCTCAGTGTAATAAGACGGAGCACATATATGTACAATCCATGGTCCAGCATATAATGAACATACTGTATTAAGTTAAGCTTCAAGATCTCCACTCAGGATTATTATTATTATTATTATTATTATTATTATTATTATTATTATTATTATTATTATTATTATTATTATTATTATTATTATTATTATTATTATTATTATATTTATTTATTTTATTTTAAGTCTGATAAATCGCTGTTTGTAAGTTTTGAATCTTTGAGCCATACTGAATGTTACCTGAAGAGTTAAAGGGAACCAAAAATGTATTTTGAACTTTCAAGTTTATGTTATTTAAAAGCCATTGCTTCATTTCCTATACTTTTACCATTATAAGTCCCTCATTTATAGAGCTGCTGGAATTCATGTAATTTGTTGGTAAGCCTTTATAGTGAGAGATCTAATGTTAGTTTACTTTTCTATCTCTTGCATTATGCAATCAGTATTTCAAGCATTGTTTCTGCACCACTGTTGTGAAGTAAGAGGCAAGTGATCTTACTGATTTTTACAACCATATTTTCTACTATATAAAACATTGTTATTTTGATTCCAAGGGATGTTCTGTTTCTCAATGTGCCCAACAATGATGTTGCATTTTGTTATACTTTTACCTTGCTTTATTCTTTACAAAGACATAAAATTTGCTCACTGTTACCTGGTATCTTTATTTCACGATCTGAATTAAGATAAATTGCCCTTATTTGCCCTATAGATAAAATATGGATAGGTGCATTTATTTACACATTAATTTGGTTAAATTAAGAATATCTCTTGAGAGATGATATATAATGTTTACTTTAACTTTATTACAATTATATTATTGTATAATTATATTTATTATTTTTTCTTCATTAGCCATGAGAACAGAATAGTTCAGTGATGGATTAAACTGTGTAGGAGGAGGAGGAGGAGAAGGAGGAGGAGGAGGAGGTGGTATTTACTTAAGTAGTTGAATACCAATTATTGATAAACCAAATTGGATACGTTGCCTTTTACATAGTTAAAGTCAACAAAATATGCATATATGTATACATACCCTGACAATGCTATATCCAGATGGCACATTTTCTGAGACAGACTCTTGAAAAAGGGATGTATAGAACCTTGGTGCATTGTCGTTGACATCCTGAACATTCACAAGTAGTTGTGTGGTGTTGGATCTACTTGGACTCCCACCATCTGTAATAAAATTATAATAAGCTTTAAATAAGTACTGAATTAGTAGGAAAAAATAATTAATAAGGTATTATTAGAAAATTATATCATGTTTTATGTCTTCCAGCATTCCTTCCAATCGGCAATGATTCAGTAGAAAAAGTAAATGTTGAAATAATGAGGTCAAAACTTGAGAAAAAGAAAATTCAGCTTTTTCTTTTGTTCCAATATTTAGTGTATAATTAGGGACCCCGACTTTTTGCGAGTAGTTAATTCGCGAAATTGGCCAAAAATTAACAATAAGGAAATCCTTTAATCAATTATTTTTAAATTCCACATATATATCCATTCTGAGTTGCGAAATAACGCGACATTAGTTCTATATCGCGAAAACGCGAAATAACACCGTTATGAAAAAAAAAATGTGCAAAATAACCCGAAATTTTTCTCTCTCCCCCCTTTATTTTTTTTTGGCATTTGTCTCTCCTTTTCACATAAACAATCAGATATTTGGCTTATCAATCATTTACGGATACGTGTATTGTCATTCGTTACGGCCATGCTGCACGGTGTTGTGTGCTGCATGGCACAGAACACCAAACTGCACTGTGATTTAACCAGAGCTTCGGCAAACATCGGTACTGCTTCGACTACCCGTCCTCTTCACTCTTCACCTATCGCATGCACAACAAAAGGAATGCCATGTTTATCAGAACTTGGCAACACCGCATCAGTGACGGATTTCTCATTTCACTCAAATTATTCTTTGGATTTAAATGACAATTGATACGGTAATTTGTATCACAAATTACTTAAAGGTAAATAATGATTGTAATATGAATATGTATTTTTATGTGACATTAATTTCAGAGGTTTATTAATTGTAATTATTATTGGTAAATAATAATATAAGGCTTTACTGAAACTGTTAGTAATGGCGCAAGAATGCAGCGATTGGGTGAGTTGTTTATCATTACCGGGAACAAGGAAGTTACGTAATGTTTCGCGCGGTTTCGATAGAAGCTTCTAGAACATTTCCTAAAGCATATGTATTAGTGGTTTTCATTGGATAGTAAAATAGACGCTAATGTTGGCGCGTTTTATTAGCCAATAGCAGTTCATATATAATCTTTAGGCGTATCTTGAGGCAAGCCTATAAATAGTGTAGTTTCAAGGGAGCGTCCCCCCAGTTCAACGGAATTCTCAATACACTACACGTCGGCCGCTCAGTTCATCAAAATTTCGTGTACACTACACATCGTCAGCCAGTCCTTCATTTCGTCAAGTTACATGAGAATTATTATAAAATATTATACAGTTAAATATACACAAAGTCGAAGTACGTGAGTTAAAAAGTGAGAAGTTATTACAAACAGTTTCAGTTTGGCGTGTATCCAGATCAATTTGTAAAAGTGTTGGTGCACGTGTTCGACAATAAAGGATTATAAAACAAATTTCGTCATTAAGTGTAATTTCTGGATAAAAGATTCCTTTCCGATTCACAACCTGCAAGAGAGACAAGTTCTACCAAGATAAGATGATAGCTAGCCGGTGGACAATATACGAAACTTAAAAATTTATTTCAAAACGGATGCAAATTGCTAACGCCAGAGGAAGCTACGAACCAAACCAACGAATGACGTTACAAGATGGCTCCCACCAACATTGAGGTAAACGAACATTGTAAGTAATACCGTCGCATAATTGGTTCCACAACGTGGGGCTCGACAACAAAAAGACATTACGTAAAGCAAGTTCTCTCGCAAATACGCGTAAAGTAAACACATACATAAACATCACAAGCATCAACACAATTTGTAATACAGCATCAAATTGGCTTCCAAACGTGGTGCTAAAATAATGTTACAATAAATACAACATTAATACCACCGCATAATACTGCCTGCAATTCTTCTCTAATGCCATATTTTAACGATTCGTGCTTGCATCGCCCCATTTCATGCCGGCTGGAAAAGACTGTCGCAAAGGTATCGTTAAATAATGCATGAATTTCTAAGTTTGGTTCAAGTCAATTCTGACAGTAGACAGCCTCTTCTACCAATCACTGTCTCCGTTTCCTGTACCCCTCGCACGAAAATTGTTGCTGTCTCACGACGTTGCCATAATGTGAATGCATGTCTAGGTATATTTTGTGTCCGCTATACTGAAAGATTCGTTTGGAGTCAAAGTTATATTCTTTAAATTACGTTACAATTTAGCGCAAGGAGTCTGTTTACCTTCTGCTCTGAAAAAGAAAAAGAATTATGCCGATGGAGCCACATTTCAAATTAAGCTGACGGTGGAGTTGGCAACGTGCCGTTCGCGCGCCGTACAGACAGCATGTGCAAGACGTTGCCAGGTCAGTTTAGTTTTGCGGCACGCGGGAACTCAAACCGATTCCACAGTAGTATTTCAATGCGGTCTCAAAATATAATAAACTGCCAGGCATCTTTCCTTCTTGAACACTGCAAAGACACCATTTGCCTTATTGAAGTGCTTGAGGGATCTAAATATCCATTTGTTCATAAACTATATAGCAAACTTAAAGATATATCAAATGGCTTCACAATAGTAGCTGAGGGCTCGTTTGGAGAGAAAACTTCAAGTCTTCTTCAGAGACTGCCAACCCTCAAGAAGTCTTATGTTATCAGTCAGTTCAAGCAATTGGGCATAAAGTCAGTTACCAAGCTGAATTCCTTAATGTCAGCTGATCCAGCTGATGATGATATTCATTCTGCAGGTAAATTGTTTGATATACGAAAAATAGTATCAAATGAGGCATCTACTGATATAACTATAGAAAAAGCAAGAAGAATGTTACCTTTTCTGCGAGACTTGCCAGAGAAGACATTCGAGGAGGGATATGCTGCTCTGAAGAACATAGTGTGTGAGAAATTAGATGATGCTGCTGAAGTGAACATATGGATTTACTTTCTGGACTTCAATGTGATCACTTGTGTTTCATTGAGAAGTGTATGAAACTATTGTGGGTACCCATGTCCAATGTGGACAGTGAAAGACTTTTCTCTGCATATGGAAACATCATGACAAACTTAAGAACAAATCTTAAGCCATAGAACACCGAACTTATGGTGGCTTTGTCTCTAACAAAGTAAATCAGTCGAAATGTATACTATGTAAATATTTTCATGCTCCTCTTTTTTAAGTTACATGTAAGGTGCCCTATGTTCCACAGTAAAGTAGTTTAAACTGTGTTTTTGTTTTTTCCCTTTTTTTTGCACGAGATAACACCGTTAAGCAGCTTTATTTACCGCCCAAAACACCACTCACTATAATATTTTACACCGATATTACATTATTTTATTTACCGACAATCTGGGGTCCCTATGTATAATTTAGTGCAAAATTCAATTTAGTATGATTTTTATTGTCAGTATATTTCATATATATAAAACTAGTATTGTTTTACAATTCCGTGTTAGTTACTAAATGTATAAATACTTTGAAAACTATTTGGTTTAGAAAACCTGTATTTTGTAGTTGAAAAATTTGTTTATATGCTAAGGCACCAGTAAGGGTAATCTTCATATACATTTTAATTATTACTAGAGCTGAAAACATTTATTGTTTATTTTAAGGCTAATTTTTTCAGAAGTTAAAAATTCGGATCTGTGTCTTTTCCTCAAAAACTATGAAGGATATAAGCAGAGGCACAGCCGGGGAGGGAGAAGGGGTTGGAATCTCCCTTACTAAAACAAATGTAAAAATTAATAGCAAAAATAGCTTTGTTAAAATAACATCACCTTTTTAGGTTGACAGGAATGAGATACTTCCTAACCCTATCACTGGTAACGCTATGTTTACAATGCATGTCTTAGACAATGTGAACAAAGGTGACAGAAATTGTACTTTAGATGGCATTGGTACAACCATGTTAAGATGTCAGGGGCATATTTTTGTTCCAGTGCTAAATTTGAGTGGTTTTCCAAATGAGTGCAATATCTCTCAGCTTAGAACATTACTAGAAACACTATTTTGTAGTAAAATAAAATGGCCTACAGTGGTAATACAAAATACTTCACAGTGGTCATTAATTCTCATGTCACAACAGATTTACCACTCAGAATATGCAAAACACCCTATCCTAATTTTAATTCCAATTGCTACACCTTATTTTTGTGAATATAACACAGATTTATTTGAATGTTTCAACTCAGAATTAATTCATATTCATCATTTGAATTCCTACAAATTGTTTAAAAAATGGACCCCTATGCATAACCCCACCCCCTTAATAATTTTCTGGCTACACTACTGGATATAAGCATGGCATTTTTACAGCTGATGTACTTTATTGTACTAATTACTGTTCTAGCTCCATATTATTTGCTCAAAAACTTTTGTTTAATATTAATATAATTTTATTTATTTCTAAAACTTATTTGTTACATAATGAATATCTCAACTTATTTTCAACAAATGTATGTAGAAAACTGTGGCTCCACAATTTTAAGGTATTGGAGAATGAAAAGTTTTACAGTCAGGGTCTCCGAGATGAAGGTACACAATGAATAGTTGAATCTGTGGTGATAGAACAAATTGTATTTATTGTAACATTATTGTAGCTCCGCGTTTGGAAGCCAATTTACGAGAGCAAATATATGTTTTTCTTTACGCGATGCCATCTTGTGTGACGTCACTCCTTATTTGGTTTGGTTCGTTTAACTCCATCTGGCGTAGCAATTTGCATCAATTAGGGTTCGAAAGAATTTAAAGTTTTGTATATTGTCCTCCGGCTAGCTATCATCTTTTCTTGGTAGAACTTGTATCTCTTGCAGGGTGTGAAGCGGAAAGGAATCTTTTGTCTAGAAATGATATTGACGAAGAAATTGGTTTTATAATCTTTATTGCAGAACACGTTCACGAACACTTTCACATATTTATTTGGATACTCGCCATGCTGAAACTGTTTGTAATAACTTCTCACTTTTAACTCACGTACTTCAACTTTATATATTTAACTGTATAATACTTTATAATAGTCCTTGTAATTCTGTTGCGCGTAACTTGACGAAATAAATGAACGGAGAATTTTGTAGAACTGGTGGGCTGACGTGTAATGTGTTGAGAATCTTGTTGAACTGGGGGAACGCTCCCTTGAATCTACACTATTTATAGGCTTGCCTCAAGATACGCCTAAAGATTATAAATGAACTGCCATTGGCTAATAAAACGCGCCAACATTAGCGTCTATTTTACTATCCAATGAAAACCACTAATACATATTACTTTTAGGGAAAATTCTAGAAGCTTTTACCGAAAAGGCGCGAAATATTACGTAACTTCCTGGTTCCCGGTAACGATAAACAACTCATCCCCTTGCTGCATTATTGCGTTATTGTTAACAGTTTCAGTAGAGCCGTATATTATTATTTACCAATAATATTTACAATTAATAAACCTCTAAAATCAATGTCACATAAAAATACATATTCATATTATTATCATTAATTACATCTGAGTAATTTGTGATACAAATTACCGTCTCATATGCCCCACTAGAAACATAATTATAAATATTTATAACCTGTTTGGAAATTTTATAATTTTGTTTTTAGTCTCCTAAATCTTGTAACACACGCTATTCACTTTCACTTAACACTTCACACGCATTTAGCACACGACATATGTTTTATCTCGCCACTAATTACTGGCTCTGGCTTAATTAATTTAGATATTAATCTGACATCACAAATTTTTTTATAGCAAATACTGTACCCTAAACTATTTAATCACTGCTACCAAATTGTTTACTTTGAGTTGTTGACAAAAATTTATACATTTAAGATTTTTGTAATTGTTACACATATTTACCAAAATATTCACCCTTTACACAAATATATTGATATCTCCTAAATCTAGACACTGTTTCACATTTTCTGTTTGCTACATTAGTATTTGTTTTTAATTATTTTTAATTATATTTACCAATTTTTTTTTTTTATTTTAATATCATATTAAATTTCAATCTTTGCATTCTTAATTTTCAAATGTTGTTACAGTTACTAAAAATTTATTTATTTATTTATTTATTTTTTTTTTTAAACATTTCTCTTTTTTTTTTTTTTATTTTATCATTTATTTCTCTTTTCAAATGATATATATATAAATAGTTAACCCTCTTACGTTCCAATACATTTCTCTGCAAGTCATCTTTAACTATCCAGCATTTACTTTACATCACATTACTATTTACCCTCCTGGATCAAATTGTGTGTGGCTAAACATTACTCGTAGCCGTAACCTAACCTTCCAAAGTTTGTTCATGAATAACCTCTTGTATTCATTTGAAATTTCATCACATGATAACATTTGAACACAATCTACAGTTTCTTGAACAACACATCTTTTAACAACTGTCATTTTCAATTCTTCTACTATCTCTTTAATTTGAGAATACTCTGACAAATTTGTACTAAACTGTACTGGGCTGGAGTTTTCATTTTGAATATCTTGGTATAATTTACTTCTTTGCATTACTGTCTCATTCTTTATTTCTGATATCTCCCCTCTGAAATTAACTTGCGCCTCATTTACATCCACATTCCTAACCTCTTTTATCTCTCTTATCTCCCTTGAAATACTACTCATTTGATTTCCTAACTCTGTGCATTCTACCTTAACCTCACTTTTAGTATTAACCTCACTTTCTTTGTTACCTATTTCCCTGTTCATGTCTAACATTTTCTTTGAAACTTCTCCTATCTCACTTACTATTACTTCCTCATTTTCATCTCTCATTTCTGGCATACTACTATCTAGCTTCATAACTTTCTTTTCAATTTCTTCACTGCTTTGATTTACTGTTTGCTCTAATACCTCATTACTCCTACCAATATTTTCCATTAATTTCCTATGATTCCTGTCCATATTCTGAGTTAGTTTTTCTAATTTCTCACTATTCTTTTCCATATCTTCCCTCATTTTCTCATTATTCTTTTGCATATCTTCCCTTAATTCCCTACTATTCTCATTATTCTTATCTAGTTTTTCACCAAATTTTCTAAACATTTCCATAATTTCCATCATCGTACCAGCATCAATAGTAATATATCCTGCTATTCTATTCTTACTTTCTGCACTAACATTTCCTCCCTCAAAAACTACATTGTTCGAACTTTTTTTTGTAACCTGTATTGACTTACAGCTAACTGTTACACTATCTCCTTCCATCATTGTTTCTTCAATATTGCTAGTAGCCATTGTTTTTGTTTTCTAAAAAAAAATTACGATACCTTTGTGATGCTTTATGTTGCTGTTACTTTGATGTCCAGCATTCTGCCCCATTCTCCTATGTTTGTATGTCGCTTCTGCGTTGTTTTGTGATGAATCTACGTCGTCTCGATGTTTTTGCGTTGAATTCCTTGTTGCCTCGTAATCTCGGAATTACGGTCGAAGTCTGTCGTCCCTTTTGTTTCTGGAATCTGCGTCTTGTAGATGATTTCACCGCTGCATTCCTGGTTACTCTGCTTCATTCCTAGTTAATTCTGCTACTTCTTGGTTATTCTTGTTCCTTTCCTATATATCTAGCCCCACGTTATGGGTGCCAATTTGTAAGTATAACAAATTGTGTTTGTTTAAAGCACCACGTTGTGGAAGCCAATATGATGGGAGAATGTTATGTTGACTTCTGCGTGTGTTGCCATCTTGTGTGACGTCATTCGTTGGTCTGGTCCGTAGTTCCCTCTGTCATAGCAATTTGTATAAATTAGTTTCTAAAAGAATTTAAGGTTATGTATATTGTCCTCCGGCTAGCTATCATCTTTTCTTGGTAGAACTTGTATCTCTTGCAGGGTGTGAAGCGGAAAGGAATCTTTTGTCTAGAAATGATATTGACGAAGAAATTGGTTTTATAATCTTTATTGCAGAACACGTTCACGAACACTTTCACATATTTATTTGGATACTCGCCATGCTGAAACTGTTTGTAATAACTTCTCACTTTTAACTCACGTACTTCAACTTTATATATTTAACTGTATAATACTTTATAATAGTCCTTGTAATTCTGTTGCGCGTAACTTGACGAAATAAATGAACGGAGAATTTTGTAGAACTGGTGGGCTGACGTGTAATGTGTTGAGAATCTTGTTGAACTGGGGGAACGCTCCCTTGAATCTACACTATTTATAGGCTTGCCTCAAGATACGCCTAAAGATTATAAATGAACTGCCATTGGCTAATAAAACGCGCCAACATTAGCGTCTATTTTACTATCCAATGAAAACCACTAATACATATTACTTTTAGGGAAAATTCTAGAAGCTTTTACCGAAAAGGCGCGAAATATTACGTAACTTCCTGGTTCCCGGTAACGATAAACAACTCATCCCCTTGCTGCATTATTGCGTTATTGTTAACAGTTTCAGTAGAGCCGTATATTATTATTTACCAATAATATTTACAATTAATAAACCTCTAAAATCAATGTCACATAAAAATACATATTCATATTATTATCATTAATTACATCTGAGTAATTTGTGATACAAATTACCGTCTCAAATCAGACTTTAAAGATTTAGTGTCACAGCTAAGACTTGAACCACAGAACTTGGCTCCTCCATGCCAATGCTTTTACAATTGAGTTACCATGGCAAGATGCCTGTACACATATTAACTTTCTCATCTGATTCAAGTATCCCCGTAAACCTTCAATGAGGATCTCAAATACTCCAGATATCATAACACCAAGATGACTGCAATGTTGCAAGTCCTTTTAATTTGCAGGCTTTATAGATAAACACTGCTAGTATCCAGTTATACGAGGGGTATTTTTTAATTAAGGTCCGGTTCGTCGTAAAAAAACTACGAGACATACTTTCATCAAATATTTTTTAATCAATTCTTCATACATTCAGCTATTTCTCCACATAGTCGCTGTTGTTGTTGAGACATTTGTCATAATGAGGGACAAGTTTTTGTAATCCCTCGTCATAGAAGTCCGGCGCCTGTGAGGAAAGCCAATTCGTAACAGCTGCTTTCACTTCATCGTCCGTCTGGAAACGCTTGCCGCCGAGGAACCTCTTCAGATGCAGGAAGAGGTGGTAGTCGCTAGGAGCAAGATCGGGGCTATAGGGAGGATGATCGATCTGCTGCCAACCAAAGGATCCAATGAAAGCTTGTGTCTGAGCAGCGGTGTGGGACCTTGCATTATCGTGCAAGAGAACCCATCGATTGCACAATTTTCTGTAGCCCAGAATTCATTACACAACAGACCTTGAAACCTGCGGAAAATGCAATGACAGTGTGGAAACAGTGAACCGTCGGTTGGCACGAATTTCGGTGTTTACGGCACGCACAAGATCCTCGCTAATGACAGACGGCCGGCCCGAGCGCGGTTCGTCATGCACGTTCTCTCTGCCTGCCTTGAATTTTCACCCACCTATGAACTTTGGTATCACTCATGGCTTTAGGGCCATAAACTTCACTAATCTGGCGATGAATTTCTGCCGCTGTCGTATTCCTTGCTGTCAAAAATCGAATGATCTATCTGATTTCACACCCGGCGGGCCGCGCGATCGTCGTATACTTTTCCATCATACAGTACGGTCCACTCTTACTGCTTACCTGACTCCAACTGCTGTGTCACTGTGTGCAAGGGATGCCGGGATTGAATGCGCATGCGCGAAAGTACAGTCGCCTGATGCTTCCGACGATACGGGGCAGCGGACCTTACTTAAAAAATACCCCTCGTATTTGCTAGTTGATCTTTCATAATAGCCGTTAGTAGCCATTAAGTTGAAAATTGAATCAAACATGAAAAATTCAATGCTACAGCCAGGACTCCATCCACAGATCTATGTGCTGATGCTCTTAACACAGCTACCATCGCAACATGCTCATATGATTCAACTGCACCAATAAACCTTCAAAGCATTCCCATATATTCATATCATACCTTAAAGGCAACATGCAATATTGCAAGTACTTTTAATTTTTGGGCTTTATAGTTAACCACTACTGGGGTTAATTTGTACTTGTACTATGTAAAAGAACAATCAAAACATAAAGAGAACAATTTAGCATTGGTAATATACAGGGTGGACCATTTAAGTTGAGACTGTACAATATCTCCAAAACTAAGCATTGTAGAAAGAAATGTCTTTTAATAAAAGTTGCTTAATATTTTGGGGGAAAGTAAGTGCCATTAGTCGTGTTTTGTTTGGAGAATGTTATGATAGTCATTTTAGAGTCAATTTAATTTTTTTAAATGGGAACCTACAATTAGGGCCAAATTAAATTGACCCTAAAATGACCATCATAATGTCCTTCATATAAAACACATTTATGATTAAATGAGGTAACTAAAGACTGAGCTTGTAATTAATTAAGGCCTACTGTATTGATGTCCCATTAGACACATGCCTCAATGTTTTCAATGCACTTTCATCCAAAAATGTGATCTTGAACACATTTCAGAATATCTCCTTATAATTGAATCTTGGGAAGTCGTAATTACTTGCCTTGAGCTCTAATAACAAGCCTATAGCTCCTTAGTGTTTCATAATCAAGTGGTTTTGCTAAAGATACTTCTCCACTTAGGCTGTCAATTGAAAACTGGCCCTGTGTGTTGCCTCCAATTATAGCATAACGAATGGCTGCATTGTTCCCTTGGTCAGCATCTACAGCTCTAGAACACAAAAGTTAATAACATTTAGCCTTAGAATGGTTCATCATAGATATATGGCAGAAATGTTAATTATGGAACATTAATCAATATTATTATTTTGCTTAAGGTGACTGATTGGTGAATTCTAAAAACTATATGGTTTGTAACATACTGATTGAATTTTTATTACTTTGAAGTACCAGCATTGTTATACAACCTGGTACTTGTAAGCAAAGTGGTTTCCAAATTTTGATCTTTTTTAAACATTATTTCTAGGATTTTTCAAAAATGCTCATTACAATGCAATTTTCAGTACTTTGCCATGCAATTAGTATTTAGTATGCCTAAGTGATATGAAAATGAACTAAAAATAAATGTCACACAGGGAACATACATACTGTTACATATGAGGGCTATCCAGAAAGTAACCTCCGTTCATGCATAGCACAAACATCCGTGAGCGCAATTGCTCACTATGCTTCTAGCTGTGCAGGTGGAGCATCATACTGTTGGGTGTTTGCTAGTTATAACCTAACAACATGAGCGCCGAAATAACAAATCCCACAAGTGTGAAGTGCGTGTGAATTGTGAAAAGGCCAAGAAGAGCAATCTAAAACAAACATTGTGGTCTTTTGACATCTGGTGTTGTGTTTTTGCATGACAACGCTCGCCCTCACACAACAAACAACACAAATGAACTTTTGGCCAAGTTCAAATGGGACATTTTTGACTATCCCCTATACAGACCGGATTTGGCCTCTAGCAACTTCCATCTGTTCCTGTACATGAAAACATGGCTTGCAGCTCAGCGCTTTGGCAATGACAAAGAGCTTCAAAACGCCATGACAGGTTGACTTAGTTCGCAGGCGGCAGAATTTTATGCAGAGGATATTTCAAAGACTGTGAAAAGGTATGACAAGTGCTTGAATCTGATTGGAGACTATATAGAAAAATAGAGAAAAGCTGTAGTTTTCAGATTATATAAAACTTTTGTATGTATGCCAGTTTCATGTTTATTTCAAAATGGAGGTGACCTTCTGGACAGCCCTCATATTTCGCTTTATTTACATAAATTCTTAATTTTTTTTAAAAATCAGGTGTACCTGTAACAGCTCAGTGAACTGTCATACATCTTAGAACAAATATTACATAGTAGGTTTCAGTTGCTATGTATTGGGAAGTCTGCCAGAAAAGCTTCACAGCAATAGTTTAAAAATTGCATTATAAGGAGCATCTTAAGTGATAAAACCTGTCCAAAAAATTTAAATGGAGAAAAATTAAAGTTGGAAAAACATAATGCTGATCTATGGTAAGAGGTATTTAAATTGTCACATAAGAGGCTCAATTTCACATATACCTCTGATAAAAGTAGCTCTATCAAAATATTGCCAAGAAATTACATTAAGTAACAGATAGGAAAGCTTTTTCACAGATGAATTCATTAAGGTTCAATAAAAATCTGGTGTCAGTGCTAAGTATATGAGGAATGAATGGTATTTATTTTACAGCTGCTGCAAATAATTGTAATTATGTTTATCTGTTGTACTATACAAGGATTCAAAAACACACCAGCAAGTGCCAGGCATGGTACTCGACTGCATGAAGAGTAAGAACCATAAAAATAAGAATTTAATCCCCCATTCCCGAGCATTTTATGTATTGCGTCCTCCCAGAAGGGAAAAAAAGCCTTTCCTTTTTCCATATAAACAGTAACTGAACCATGGAAACAATAACTATTTTGCATATTATTGTCAACTAGTACTGGCACTGCTTTTTATTCTTTGAAGATGAAGAAGATTGATTAATGAGAAAGGATTGAAAAGAGAAGAAATGTATAAGATTATAAAGCATTTTGAGTTGCAAATAAAAGAGTCACTTGAATAATACTATAAAATGCAATGAGGTGCATAAAGCCTTCCACTTATACAACAGCTGCATACACCTCCTTTCTTGACAATATTTAAGTAAAACTTACTTCACTACAGCTACAACAGGACTGTCACTCCAATTTACATCTTCAGGTACTTGTACTGTGTATGTCCTCTCTGTGAACTGTGGATAGTTGTCATTATCATCCAAAACTCTCACAACAACAGACGCTGTTGATGATTTCCGATCACCTGCTGCTGGTAATCCATGATCAGTTGCCATAACAACTAGTGTGTACACTTCCACTTTTTCACGATCCAATGTTGAACGAGTTGTTATGACACCAGACTTTGAATCAATGCGGAAAGCATCTGCAAGCTCTGGATCATTTTTACCACTACCACTGGCATCTTGTCTAATTATTGAATATTCCACCTGAAAATACATCAAATGTAGTGTGATAAAAGCAAATGCTGTTGCAGTTGTTGATGCTTCAAAACATTAGGCAAGCATGACATGCTAAATGTAGAGCACAAGAGAAAAGAAAACCTGTATCGAATAATAGCTAAACATTAAGATGATTACATGACTTGGTAAAAATAAAAATTTGCAACACAAGTAAATTTGTGGCTACAAATATTAAGTTTGTCCTATATTTTACATTTTAACTTTAATCCAAATAACTATTATTAAGTCAGAAATTAGACAAACAAAGGAAGGAACCATTTGGTAACAGAAACATATTAGATGTGAGCATCCACTCAGCTGTACTCACAACTTTGATGGCATACTTGAAGCACGTATCTGAATATTCCCAAACTGGCATGTTTTGGTAACTTAATAATAGGATAAAAGAAATCCATTGGTGCATGTTAAAAGCTGGCAATTGAATAGTTTCTCTGTGGTAAATGAATTAGCGCAGGCTATGCTATTTGCAATTATTATTCAAAATGTTAGGAGGAAGGAGAATAAAACACACAAGATTGATGACAATATGGCATAGCCAACAGAGAATCAAAAGGTCCTAAGGATCATCCTGATGGAGATAAATTACAATGAGTATGGAATGCAGATAAATTGAAAAAGTCAGATTATGGATACAGGAAGTTAAGGAAAGTATTCAAACTTGCGAATTCGATATGAATATTGGAGCAAGCGAAGCTTTAGATACTTGGCAGGGGCATGTGGTCAGTGGGGTAGTAGGACTAGGCTAGTCCCCTAAGTATCATCAGCCTATATATACACTTTATTAAATTTCACATTTTAACTTTATAAATTTCACATTTTAACTTTAGAAGACATGACAAATTTTTTTCGTTTGCTCAGCGCCTGCACTCTAGCTCTCCCTTGCCACTAGCAACAACTAATCAGCTCTAGTTGCACTGCATGTATTCCTCGTGCCACATGAAAGGTAGCACATACTCGGGCGGTCGTTGGTGAACAACTTCTGTGTATCCATTCTTGTTACAAAGAATACATTAGTACACTTATTGTTTTTGTGTATTATGAGTTAAGTGTTGAAAGTGTGCCTGTGAAGTGTCACACGGATTAAAACAATATTGTGTGTTTTAAGCTGTTTAATATTCAAAGAGAGGGACTCGGTTCAGGATACACAAGTCCTCTGCATCTCACAACAGCTCAAGGTAAGTGGAGCAAGGAAGATAGTCCATTCCGGCACATTTTGCTCCCATTGACTGCCGTCAAATACTTAATGTGGAAGGTTGGCCCATGCGCTCTTCAACTAGCAATTGAAAGCAAATACGTAAAGCCGTGCATTTCAAAGCAGGAATTTGTAGATACATAGTGTAAATGGGTGCTAAAAAAGTACTTAAATATAACATGAACAATAGCATGTATTGAAAAAGCCTTTTGCCATGAAAATGCTTGGGTTATCTTTGTCAACTTCTATACTGATTACAAGCAACTTAGCTATCACTACTAATATTTTGGGTACTGCTAAGATGATAAAGTGAAGTAGCCTGTTTTGTAACCAAATTTGATTTACATTTGGAAGTGTTCTGTGTTCGTTTTCTCATAAATGGGAAAAGTTTGTATTTTAATTTTATTACCTGCATACTGGTTTTACTTCCTTTTTCTTGCTATTCATTTTTTGTCTTTTCCTTTCCTTCTTGTTTTTCTTCTTCTTTGTGTGTACGTGTACGCATGCGTGGTGTGCGTGTTTGGGTAGTGTACCACGAGGTTGTGTTCCTCACGTAGTTTTAGGTTTGTATAGTACGTAGTTGGGCCCAGGACTTGTATGTTTGCTACTTGTTCAAGGCCTGGCCAGGGAAATTTATGTACAACTTGTTAAGTTTTAGGTATAATGATTATAGTATTTCATTCACAATTTATTGTATTATTATACTGTAACTTTTCCTTTAGGTTTATGCACATTCTTCTTGGTGTTTTTTCTCTGTTATAGTAGTTGTTTTATATATATGGGAGATTTTCCAGGAGAAAATTTTATAAGCTCTTGTTTTAATGTTATAATGTTTTAATAACATATTTTTGATGTTACCTTTCAATGTTCTTTTGTTTGCTATGCTCTGCTTTATGCTCTGTGCATTTTTCTATTCCCTACATGCTTTCTCTCTTGTATGTATAATAGGTTTTGACATATATTTTGTACTGCACATTTCCCTTCTTCTGATCTGTTTCTCTGGGTTATTATTATTTTGGGGGGGGGGGGGAGGGGGTGTTTTATACTTGCACACTCTCTCTCTCCTCATATGCCCTGGATACTTATTCTCTGTGTATTTTCATGTCCAACCTTTGGGAGCTTGCATGATCCTGTGGTTCCATTTGCTGCCGACCATGTTCTGCTGAGGGGGGAGTATTGTACCAGTTTGTATGAGATTTTTCATCTCTGGCTACCATCCTTTCAGTGACCTAACAAGCAGGTCAAGTCTCCAGAACCTTCAGACATAAGTAACACCTAATTGGACAGAGCAGCTTCTAATACCCTGGCTGCAGCCTGGTGGTGTGTTTTGGAACCTTCTATGAGAGCAGGTCCCGAGAGGATTGGTGTGAGGAAGAAAACCAGACTCTTAGAGGGAGGATGTACAGCTTTACACCAGGCCATATCGGGCAGGAGAATGAACTCATAAATGTGGTGATTAATTTTGGCCTATTCTAAATTAGTGAATGACAACATGTTTGGTGAGTAAATTATTCTAAATTATACATTTCTTTTACGCTCAATATTTTAAGGCTGTTTTGCAGATCAAAGGAGAGATTCATACAGCAAAAAAGGGAAAGATAGTGTTGTAAAATTTTATATGGAAGTTATGTGGAGAATGGTCATTTTTGCGAGAGATTTAAATGTTGTTTGTTTGTTAGCCTCACGTTGTGGTACCAATTTGAAGTAAAACAAATTGTATATATTTTGAGCCCCACGTATGGGAGCCAATTTGCGAGAGAATTAATGTTGTTTTTTACTTCATGCGTTGCCATCTTGTGACGTCATTCTTTGTTTGGTTTGTAGCTCCATCTTGCGTTAGCAATTTGTGGCAGTATTAGCTTGTATATGATTTTATTTCAAATGTCCTCCGGCTAGCTGTTTGGGTCGAACATGTATCTCTATGCAGGTTGTGAAATGGAAAGGAATCTTTTATCCAGAAATTACACTTAGTGAAGAAATTTGTTTTATAACTTTTTATTGTCGAACACGTTCACTAACACTTTTACATATTGATTTAGATACTCGCCAAACTGAAACTGTTTGTAATAACTTCTTACTTATCACTTTTAACTCTGTATTTTAACTTTGTGTATAATTAACTTTATAATACTTTAGATTCTCATAATTCTGCTGCGCGTAACTTGACGAACTGAAGGACTGACTGACGACGTGTAATGTGCTAGGAATTTTTATTAACTGGGCGACCGACGTGTAATGTATTGAGAATTTTGTTGAACTGGGGGCGATCTACCTCGAACCTGGCTTTATATACTCCCACTCCTCGATATGCCTAAAGATTATAAATGAACTGCTATTGGCTAATAAAACGCGCCAACATTAGCGTCTATTTTAATATCCAATGAAAACCACGAACACATATTGCTTTCAGGGAAACATTCTAGAAGGTTCTACCGAAAACGCGCGAACATTACGTAACTTCCTTGTTCCCAGTAATGATAAACAGCTCACCCCCTCGCTGCATTATTGCGCTATTATTGACAGTTTCAGTAAAGCCATATAAACTTATTTCCCAATAATAATTACAATTAATAAACATCTGAAATCAATGTCACATAAAAATGCATATTCATATTACAATCATTATTTACATTTAGGTAATTTGTGATACAAATTACCGTATCATTTTTAAATCAGAGTTTGTTTAATTGTTAAATATAAATATATTCTCTTAAAATTTCACAAATATTTAAAATAGAAAAAAATGCCATGCACAATCTTTAGTAAAGATATAGACTGTACTTCAAAAAATAGTTCCTCAAAGATCAGTGTAATTATGTTGTATAATAGTGAAGTACATAAATTTCTATAAAGCATATATATATATATATTGTGTTCAAATGTAACTTTGTGATATCCTTGACATATTTCCAAGGTAGGGTCCGATCCACGTCTCCTAGCTATTCATATGCTAGGTGATACCTTCCACTTTGTTATCCTAATAATCAACTTTTATAAATAAGCTAGGTATGAGAACATCTTACAAAGAGTATCATGGTTTTAATGCCAGATAACCATCTTTAATTGTATTAAGTTTTGCATTTTTCAGATAACATGTTGGTTAATTTAGGTGTAAAGCGGGAGCAGTGTAATGTTACTAAGAGCCATACAATTATAATAAATTACAACTTATAAAGCACTAAGGTTTTCAAAGGAATGTCAAATCAAATTCAAAATGATATTATTGAAAGTATTAGTGAGGTAATGCTAGACATAAAAAGTAAAGAAGTAAAATGTGCACCTTTTGTTGCTCTAATGCTGGACGAAATAATGGATGTTACAAAATTATCTCAGCTTTCCAATGTCATTCGTTATGTAAACAAGGATGAAATTCAAGAGAGATTTTTAGGCTTCATGGACATCAGCAATAATTGCTCTAAATTGCATTAAATGAGCATGTATATAAAATCCTTACAGACTTTCAGCGCGAGCCTGAGAACAAGCTTGTAGTTCAAGGATATGAGGGGGTTGCAACATTTTCTGGTCATTTAAATGAGTTGCAAGCACTAGTGAAAAAAAGATTTCCCAAATGCACTATTCATCCACTGTTATGCTCATTGAATTAACCTAGTTTTATTGCAGTCAGTGTAATTCATAAAGGAATGTAAAATATTTTTCAAAGCATTAAATGGTTTTTGTTCATTTTTTCTTATTCAACAAAGCATGTAAATGCACTGAATGCATCAGAAGTCAAGAAGAGGTTTCCATCGGTGTCAGTTACAATTGGAATTACAACTTTAGGATTGTGATCACGGTGCATGAAAATAAGGCAGAACTGATCTCATGTTTTGAGCATATTGTTGATGATCCAGACTCCTGGGATAGTGACAGAGGATATTAATCATGATTGAAGGATTTCACCTTTTCTTTTCTGTGGAAATTTTCAGTCATATATTTGCTCTCACTGAATATTATTCAATATTCTCCAGACAAAGACTTTTGATGTAAATTATTGAATTGCAAAAGGAAAGAGACCATTTCTTTCATTCAAGAATCTCAAAATAATTTTGATAATATGTATGCAAAATAAAGAAAGTAACAAGAATGAAAATGAAACTGAAAGCCACATTGGGAAGGTGAATTGGATGATCCCAAAATGAAATATTTCTGTCTTTATGATGAGATAATTGACATGATAGTTAGCCAAATGGAAAACAGATTTCATGATTTAGAAGAACTAAAATTTATTGAACTATTTGATTTGAAAAGGTGTACATCTTTCAAAACTAGTTTTCCTGAAATTTTGTTTACATCTCTTAAATCAGCCTATAAAAATTTGTTTCATTTCAAACTTTTACAAAGTGAATTAGGGCTGTTTATAGGTTGTTAGACTTTTCAGGCAGGACAGTGACCGCAATTGCAAAGTTTTTGAAAGACACCGAGTTAGAAGAAGATGCATTTTCAGAAGTTTATAAATTATGCTGCCTCATAATTACAATTCCAGTAAGCACATCTACAGTAGAACATAAGTTTAAAACATACAGAGTTACTTACAGAACACTCAGTGTGAAGACAGGTTTTCTTAACTTTCATTGTTATCAATCGAAAAGATTCCATTTCACAAAATTCAAAGTCAAAGACATTTTTATGATTACATTATAGAAATATTTGCCCATAAAAGAGAGGAGGATTCCACTGATGTACAGATGAAAATAAAGGAGGTAAGCTTTATTTTTGTTCTAGTATGTATTACCTATAATAACTATTTTGGCTTAATACAAGTAAGTGCAAATGTCCATAGCAGATATTTTGAACTTTGAATAGTAAACAGAATGAAAAAATGCAATTGTGCTAGGAGGAGTAAAAAATGCAACAATTCAAGTATAAAGCGTAAATAAGATTCTTACATGCTTGTTTTTATATTTTTCTCCTGTGTACATTTGTTAAATAGTGTCGTGATAGTTCCATTACTGCTGGTCCCCCCTGAAAAAATCACTGCATGCCACTGATACTGGGTTATACTATGAACTATTGTGAAGAATTCAAGAGGGTAACAACAACAAAGGAAGCTTTAAATAGAAAAATATATATATATTTTTTTTTTTTTTCTATAGACCCCTCAAGAAAGAACCGAGAGAAGAGGAAAGTCTTTGTATGGAGTTTAGCTTTGTATAATGTGGAAATGTGGACATTGCAATGAAGTGAGGAGAAATTACTGAAAACATTTGAAATGGAAATGACATAAAAAAAACAAAGCTGTTTTAGAAACAGTGGGAAAGGAAGAACAATGTTGAAATTAATCATGAAGAGGAAAAGAAATGGGCTGAAGAAGAAACTGCTAACTAAGAGATGCATTAAAAGGATTGATGAACAGCAGAAATACATATTTGTGGAAGAACAAAGTACCAGATGATACACATCTGCAAAGAGGAAGAGGAAAGTAGAAAAGAGGGAAGAACAAAGGAAGCTGTGTTTACAGTCAAGGACCTACCCTTGGCAGAAAACCATAATTGAATGATTAATTAAATTAATTCGTTTAGTGCAGAGGTGGCGAAAAGTGACTCGCGAGTTATTTTGACTCGTAGGCGCCGTTCCCTCTCTGCCAACTGTCTGTCCCTTTGTTTCTCACATGCTGCTGAGTGATGCAGTGCATGTTGCATATTTGGTGACTCGCGGAAGGAAGTCGTTTTCGCCACCCTTGATTTAGTGTGTCAGCCATACATGCACTTCAAGAAAAAATGTCAGCATGGACATAGTATTTCAGCAATTGGTTCTATGGTATGGTAGTGTTGTCAACTTCTATTGCAGGGCCAATTTTATGATCTGGTACACAGATACCAGCTTGTCAACCCTGGATTCCTGAATATAACTTGCTAACTCTTTCTTGGTTAGAATAAGCTGGCAGATTCTTTAGGTTAAAAGCCTTCACTGTATTTTATGGTCAATTCAGCTTCATCTCCAACAGTATTCACCATAAAGGTGGCTCAGCCAAGAACTCTCAACAACTTCCACATATGATATTAGAGTCATCGGAGGTCAGTGGGGTGATATTGCTTAGAGTAAATAAAAGAAAGGAAAAAAGTTGAATGGCATGTTTAGTATTATTGTGATGCAGAGCTGCTAAAACATTGGATATTCTACAGAAACAAAAGAGGAGTGTTATTACACCCATCAATTCACTTGGGCTGGTTCCTCGAGACTTCCTTTTCTATTCCCAAATGTTAACAAAAAAAAATTTATGATTTTCTTGGATGAAGAAGTGGTTGCAGTCTACAACAATAATTATACAAGATCTCCAAAGAAATTTGAATAAATATTATTTAGTTGGTTTAAGAGATGCAAAAATGTATAAATATTAAGGGAGAGTTATCTTGTACATAAATTTCTTTGAGGTCAAGCTAAAAGCTTTTAACACAATCCTCCTACGTAAGGGTGAGCAAATGCCAAGCATTTGGTCATTTGCAATGAGCTATCTGACAAATAATATGTACTTTAACAAACCAAATGAATCTCTTAAAGTTCAACCACTAAGAGGATGCAAAAGCACAAATATAGTATGGTATACTTAACTCTTTTATTTTGAAAACGCAACCTTTTAAATTAAATGTTTTAATTCAATAACACTTTTAAAATTCCTTTTGCATCAAGATTTTCTTCTCCTAGAGCCTGTGTCCAAAATAAAGTAATTCACATTTAACAGGATCCAGATAAACAAAGATTTGCTGTAGTTTCTGAACACAGAAAAAAAAAATCAAAACAATTAGTCCTAGCCAGGAGCAAAGTAAAAATCTAATTAAATGCCCATAGCCACACAGAATCTAATGACATCCATAAACCACTATTTATGGAACTGTTTTCCTGTGATAAGTTTCTCTCTAGAAGTGAGATTGCTGGTTATCAGTTTATATGAAAGGAAGTACTTGTAGTTTCATTACACAACTGATACATGATTTCTTACCTCTGCATTCCTACCAATGTCTTGATCTGTGGCTCTTATAGTTATTACTGTGGAACCAACAGATACAGATTCCCTAATGGATGCATCATATTCACTAGATTCAAACACTGGAGCATGGTCATTTGCATCAAGAACATTTATCTGAAGAGTGGTGGTACCACTTCTTGGTGGAAATGAATCATCAACTGCTGTTATACGGAAGTAATGCAGTTCAACAAGTTCTCGATCTAAGCTTGTTAATGTTGTAACTACACCTGTTCCGCTATCAATGGCAAACATTCCTGCAATCATAATAATTAAGAGTACATAATTGTGGTGGTGCGATGACATTGGGCAGTATAAAAGTGACAAATGATTGTACGAAATAAACACAATAATATACAATAATCCTTGGACTTCGCTATAGATTCAAGAGATTATTTAAAGTAATTACGTAGTAACATCTTATGTGGGTTTGAATCTATTAGTGTCTGGTTGGTTGGTTGCTAATGCTCCAGCATTTGCCATCCTATTGGTATCAAAAGCAGCTCTGTGCTTCCATAAGATAATTAAAAATCAAATATATCCAAGATTAACTTTGGGACAATGCCAAATAAACTATGCAAAACAAACAAATTCTTGGGTTTAATAGAAGATGAAAATTTGAATTGGGAATCCCACATACACATTGGAAAAAAAACTGAGTAAAATGTGCTTCCTAATAGGGGCAGCCATATGCATGTCTAGTGTAAATATACTTACAGCAATATACTTTGCATACGAGGGTGGTCTGAAAAGTTTCCAACCTCAACATGAAGATGGCAGCACTCGTAAATAAAAGCTAGTGAATTTCGTTGTTCAACTGTTGACAGTTACTCACCAAAGTTTCAGCCATTTTGGACGATCAGTTGTTATGTAACAGTCGTTTGAGTGAGATGATGTGTTTTTATGAAAATGAACAAAATCGAGTATCGAGTTGTCATTAAATATTTGTTTTTGAAAGGTAATACATCTACGCAAATCAAAGATGATTGTATTCTGTGTATGGGGACTCTGCACCATCATTTACCACAGTGAAATTTTGGGCAGCTGAATTTAAACGTGGCCGCAAGAGCTTGGGAGACGAACGTTCGGGACATCCAAAAATTGCAACTACCGATGAAAACATCGCCAAAGTTCACCAAATGGTGCTAGACAACCGACAAATTAAAGTGAGAGAGATAGCAGAGGCTATGAACATGTCAAAAGAACGTGTTTGTCACATATTAAATCAACATTTAGACATGAGAAAGCTGTCTGCACATTGGGTGCCGCATTTGCTCACCTTTGACCAACAATGTGTTCGAAATGAACATTTCCATCGCTCTGTTGGCACAGTTTAGGCCCAATAAATCTGAGTTTTGGCACCGATTAAGTACTGTAGATGAAACCTGCATACACGATTATACGCCTGAAACAAAAATACAGTCCAAATAGTGGACTGCAAAGGGGGAACCGGCTCCAAAAAAAGCAAAAACTGTCTTTTCGGCTGGGAAAGTGATGGTGACTGTTTTTGGGATAGTCATGGAGTTATTTTAATCAATTATCTTCAAAAAGGAAAAACCATTACAGGAGCATACTACGCATCATTACTTGACAAGCTGAAGGCAGAACTTGCGGAAAAACGGCCACATTTGCAGAAAAAGAAAATCCTGTTTCACCAAGACAACGCAGTCTCACACCTCAGCAGTTGCAATGGCGAAAATCCACAATTACGGTTTGAACTGCTTGACCATCTGCCTTACTTACCAGATCTAGCCCCAAGCAACTTCTTTTTGTTCCCTCATTTGAAAACTGCGCTCGGAGGACAGAGATTTTCGTCAAATGAAGAGGCAATCACCTTCGTGAACAATTATTTTGCAGAGAAAAACGCCAAGTACTATTTGGACGGGTTACAGAGATGGAAGCATCGCTGGGAGAAGTGTGTAGAGTTACAAGGAGACTATGTTGAAAAATAAAAAAAAAAATTCTGAAAAAATGTCTTGTATCTTTATTAGGTTGGAAACTTTTCAGACCACCCTCGTATGTACATAGCCTAATAGTGTATGTTATTATTTTCTGGGGAAATTCCAAAAATAGTGTCAAAGTATTCAAGATAAAGATTATAATAAAAAAAAGATTAGAATTATGGCAGATCTCTCAACTACAACTGGTTGTAAACTATACTTTAATCAATTAAAAATTTTACCTTCGGTAAGTATCTACCTATATGAAGCACTTGTTTATATGAAATCTCGCTTAAGTTTATTCAAAACAAATTCAAACATATACACAACACTAGAGCAAAGCATAATCTAACTGAAAATTCACATAGGACTAAACAGTTTCAGATATGCTGGCTTACATCTATATAACAAACTACCTGAATACATAAAAAATATTGATTCACAAAAAATTTAAAAGAATGTTATTAAATTTCTTAAAAGATCACAGCTTTTATACTGAGATGAATTTCTAAATCTGTAATTATTGTAATTTTTTATCTAATGTAAATAATGTATATTATATTTGACAAACCCTACAATATGTACATACGGTTGAATAATAAATGAAATGAATGAAACAAAAGCTCCTAAATATTGTGCTCTAAAAGCATGGAGAGAAAAGTTGGAGAATTTTTGGTTCCTTCAAGGAATCAAATATTGTAGGTATCACATATTACTAAATAAAGGCTTCCATACGTAACAGTATGACAACAATGAAATCACATGCTGTTTTTAATTTATTAATGTTTACAGGTGACCAAGATATGACATAATGATACAGACTATAACAAGGTTTTATTTTAAAAAATCTTGTAAATCTTCATTTTATATACTTAAGCAGTCTGATTTCTGCTATGTCACACAAGAAAACTCAAATCCAACTGCAAAGGAAAAGTTGTGATGTATATTTCCATCATTTGGATGCCTATAATGCGGTCTAAATATTTTGACATTTGAGGTATGTCCACTAATACAGCACTAGCGGATAGCAGCAGTGCAGCGTTGCCTCATACGGACAGTACACCTTGCCACTGGTAAAACTCTAATTGCAATATCATGTGTGCACATGTGTATTTCATATTTCAGAAAAGCAACAGGTAACTAGAACAAAAGGCAACATTTTTCTGAACAAGTACAAAAAAGAATCATATTTTTACACCCAATGGTTTGCCATTAATTTATAATTACCTTTCATGATGTTTAAACGGAAACTTTAGTTATAGTTATGCTTGTAATGGTAATAAATCCATTGCTGTCATAGTTATTTTATATATTATGCCACAGACATTATTATCACTTAATAATGTGCAACTCTCTATGTTCTAAATAAATTTAGAAATAGCTATCCCACAGTTTTCTAATATAGCTACAAACTTGTCATGAAAATCCTTTCAAAGCCTTCTGACGCAGCTCTACAAAACCATGCGGGACTTTTTTTTTAATAAATCTCATGCACGGTTTTGTTTCACAGAATAATTCCATTCGAAAACCAATGATTAAGCACATTTTAATGGTTATTATGCATAATGTCAAATCCTAGAACCAAGCACGTATCCGTTACATGAGAAGAGCGAGTTGTGCATTTTACAACATCCAACACCTCATTACTTGGAATGCACTACAGAAACAAACAAACAAAAAAGGCCATATAAAGAATAAATCAACTAAGAACTTTGTGCGAAGAATCAGCAACTGTCATCACATTCTCGAGGAAGATTAACAATGGAATTCATTGTACAATTGACAAGATAGCTCAAGGATAAAACATTGTTAAAACATTGACAAAGCAAAAATACAGCTGGTGTGCTTTTTACAGCACGCTTTCTGGAAGGTTAAGTGACTCATTTATGAATTCAACTGCAGTGTACTCAGTTCTCACAGTGACAGGCTTTATTCCAGTATTTATAAAGTTAATTCTTTCATGAAAATATCGCTTAGTAAGCCCAGTAGTACCAGTGGATATAGCAGTAAGGTTAGGGCTGTTGTCTTCAGTGTGTATAATTTCCTTAAAAAGTATGCCAACGAAGAAAACTGCAAAAATCTTAACTTCATGAAATGTCAAGAACTTACAGCCGAGGTATGCTCATTAAGTACATCAACTGTTTCACGTTGTGTAAGGAAGCGAAAAACGTGCATGCAGAGGGAGCTGCAAAATTGTTTACATCACTGAGAAAGCATATAGGCTTATCTAAGAGAGTGACAAACCTGGACAATTTCTAAAAAGATGTTGTGTAGAGCACTGTTTTTTAATTTTATGATAAACAGGATATACCATTAGCTGTGACACTTGATAATAAAAGGACGCATAGAAAGGTATGGTTTTTATTTCTCTATTTGTGTATTACATTTTCATTATTGTGTCTCTTACTGTTTTCTTGTAGTTTTTAAGTGAACATAGAAATGACATTTATAACAAACATGTAATGTTCTGATGAAGCAAAGTGAAGTTTGGTAACCACACGGTCACTCCATATTGGTTGTCACGAAATGCCAAGAGATTTGAACCGTACAGTAGTTTGTCTACACCTATTGAAAGATAACTGCAGTTTCAGTCTCATTAATTTCCATGAACTATTAAAATAATTACTGATGATGAAACGTAAGTGCTGCACAAAGACTAAACAAACCCCAAAAAGAAATAATTTTTATAGCTCAAAACATGCTTCTCAAAGAGAAACTAAAAATGACAATTGGCATATTCAGATAAAATGCAGCTGGTAAAAGTAACAAGTACGAACTATAAGATGACTTATAAATCTTTGCAGAATTTGAATTTTCATTTCAGCTTATTTGAGCTGATGTAACATGAAACACCCGGCAATAAATAATGGTACACAACATTCAAAATATTTCAGGAAATGAAGAAAAATTTCTGGAAAATCTGTTCATTATTTAACATATACACGTGATAAATATATTTTTTCTCAAAATGTATGCTTTTAAGAACTCACCAATTCAAATTACTCTTTCTAACTCAAGAAGTGGACTTTCCATATTTCACACTGTTTTCGTAATAAGATAATGTAGGTACTTATTTTTTTTTACATTTATTTCAATAGCTAAGCATTTCCATTAACACAAAATGTTACTTCACTACTTGAGTTTCATTACATATAGAATTTAATTTCATTTGAGGCTTTGTACTAGCATAAAACATTTAAGACATCCATTTCAATACAGACACTATGATTAAGCAATCTGTTTTGATGGGAGTGCTTCAAAACATTTAATTTTTTAAGTAAACCAGAAAATTAAAGCAGGTTCATTCAAATTCAGGAATTCCTTCTAGAGTACCACTGTTTACATCCAATAACTTCATTTTTGTGGTAATGTTGCCTAAAATGTTTAGTGCAATGCCCTTCATGTGCTTTATTTTAACTGTTTCATAAGCAAGGAAAATAAAAAGTTATCTGCACAAATACCTTGAGAACGAGAATCCAATAGAGATAACATGGAATATGTGACTGGAGAATTTTCTGGATCTCTAGCTTTCACTGTTGTTACTACAGTTCCTGCAGGTTTTTCTTCCATTACAGATGCCACATAAAGAGTCTGTTCAAAATAAGGTGACTGGTTCCGCAGTTCCCTCCTCACTCTGTATCAAAGTTAATTGCTTTAAATTAACACACTTAACATAGGTAAATATCAACCAACATACCATTTCCAAATATTTACTCACTCGATCTGAATGCTCACTTAATATCACTATTCCATATTCTATTACAACTGTAAGCTAAATTAGTGTAAAACACTAGATATGTAATGTTAATGTTATCTGCTTTGTACAACACTTTGCCTTTCAACGGAAAAAGAAAATACGTTAAATTGGATATCAAATAGCAACCAGTGATCCCATATTGATAAAGTAAATGATCCATATTTAATATGTTTTTCTGATAAATTGATCTTCCAAGGCCTTATAGCATTCAGATTTTGAAGTACAGAAAAACTAAATGAAACACTCTGAATGATGAAAACATCTAAGCATATTTATTTTCACTGCTCAGGCTATGCCAACAATGTTGAATTTCTTAAAGGGGAATGAAATACAAAAATGAATATTTCATTCACCACATTAGTTTATTTGTCATCAGGAATAAATAACAATGCACACAGTTTCACCATCCTATGGTGAATGGTTATCGGGTTACGGTCTGTTGTTAACTTGACATGTGACATCATGAGAGGCACACTGCACCCAGACAAGACGTACACAGCATAGGTGTTTTAAATGATTAACAAGTTTACATGTTAATTTCATTAGAAGTTCATAACTTCTCTGAATAACAAGGAGTAGCGCTCACTTCACTTTTGATAATCCCGTTAATGCCTACTAGGTGATAATCAGCAGTCCAACATCTGTGTTGAAAATGAGTGAACATGGTATCCGACCTTATCAGCTTGAACCAAAAAAGAGCAATTTACTCCATTTTGTCTGTATCACAAAGCATCTTAATTTTTACATATTAGTTATTGATGATGATGCTTTAAATTTTGTGAGGCATAACTTAATGCTAAAAACAAAAAGTAAAGCTGAAAAGAAATTAGTCACTGGCAACAATCCTGCTAAAAAGACCTGTCGATATTCCTACTACAAACAGTTTACAGCATGATTAATTCATAGACTGCAATTGGACACAGAAGAAGAGTTGTCATACTATCGTGTGTGGTGCTTAAGCATTAGAAATGCTTTTCCAGAACCCAGCGGAGTATATGTAGGCTTCAAACTTCACTAATAAACACACAAATTAAAAATAGTTAACTTTTAAAATTGGCTATTATTTATTATTATTATGCTTTAAAATTGTATAACATGTCTGTGACCAACCATCTAAGATGGCTGAAAATGTGAGAAGTGCTTCAATTGTAGTAACTCTAATGGAGGTCTTAACGTGGGAGCTATATTCTTTGGTAGTGACAAATCAATTGCTGCTTCTGGTAATGAATCCACACAATGTGCATGGTCGAAATGCAGTAGACAATCAAATTTGTAAAACTCTTAGCACAATAAATACTAAACTCTTAGCATACAAAAAACCTCTTAGCATGCAGCCTTTTCTTATTTCATGTTATCATGTTTTTATCATATTTCCACATGCCCAGTGGAAAAACACCATGCAGCCGGTAATATTGTTCATAAAATACCCTTCCGGGATAACCTAAAACATAAAGTGTACAAGACAAACCCACACACCCTGGAAGAATTAAAACAAAATATCCGCCAGAAAATTTCTTACAGCGAGTGATGCATAGTTTCCTAAAGAGGTGCCAAAAATGTATGGACAACAATGGTATGGTGGCCAGTTTCAGCATTTCCTTTCATAAAGTTGGTATGTAAAGCCTAAAAGTTGTATGGTTTCATTTGCGCCTTTCTATGGTAACGGCAGATGGCAATGAGCACAGAGGACGCGGACAGGAAAAACATTGCGCAGGCGGTTTGCAGTCTTTTGGCTCATCCTGTATTACCGCAATAACATACTATTTTAACACAAAGCATTGTCTCTTTAATGTAATGAGAAATTGTTTTCTACATAAAACACATTCCTTGAAAAATAAAAGTAGAGATGTCTAAGCAACAATGAAATATTCCGCTGTAGCTTCATTTCCATGTATGGTGAAAGTTCTTCCTCCTCCTCCTCCTCCTCCTCCTCCTCCGTTATCACTTGTATCGGAATCTCAAGAATCAGGTTCATAGAAACTTTCATTCAGCTTATCCTGATCTTCATCACTGCTTGTTTCATATATATTCTCAGGTTCCAACAATATATATTTCCTTCTGATTTCAAAACTTGGAAGTTTGGCTATGTCCCAGAAGAATGGAAAATAGCAAAAATATACCCAATATATAAAAAAGGCGGCAGAAATAACTGCAATAATTATAGAGGAATAAGTATACTGAACACTTGCTATTAACTATATACAGCAATAATAAAAAACAGATTAAATATCATAATGGAAAGCATAGTACTGGAAGCCCAAAACAAATTTAGAAAAGGAAAGATCGATATGGACTGTGTATTTGTTCTATATCAAATAATTGAGAAACATAGAGAGTATAATATTCCTACATATATGGTGTTCATAGATTTTGAAAAAGCATTCGACAATGTACATAGGAACATACTATGGCAAACAATGGAAAACAAAGGCATAACAAAACATTTGATAATGATAATTAGGAATTTATATATGGATAACTCAATAATGATTTATTCCGACCAAAAAAGTCAAAAGAATACAGCAACAAGAAATAAAGGTGTCAGACAAGGATGTCCATTGTAATCCATGTTATTTAATTTATACATAGATGACATTGTCAGAGAATGGCAGAATAGCTTAAATGCACATTTTAAGATAAATAATATTATTTGAGATGTAATGTTATTGGCAGACGATCTGGTCTTAATAAGTGGCTCAGAATTAAATATGCAAAAAGCTGTATATCAATTGAACAAAATAAACCAAAATTACAAAATAAAAATATCACCACACAAAAGTAAAACACTGGCTTTCAGAGGACCTGAAACATCAATAGCAAAACTGGTAATACAAGATATAATATTAGAATAAATAACTTGTTTTAATTATTTAGGGTGTAATGTCTCATGCTTAAAAAATGACATAATAAATAAAATTAATAAATCCAACCAAATATGCGGCACCATGAAACGAAATTTAAAAAATACCAAGAAAGAGACAAAAATAAAATTTTACAGTGATGGCTGTTCCAGTGTTAACGTATGGATCCGAATGTTGGACAATGACCAAACAAATGGAAAGAAAGATAGAAGCAGCAGAGATGCGCTTTTTAAGACATGTAGCAGGAAATACATTAAAAGACAAAAGGAGAAGTGAAGACATATGTAAAGAATTAAGAAGTTTCAAATTACTAGAAAGAATTAAAGAAAATCAAAACAACTGGAAACATGTGGAGCAGATGGATGATAACCATTATACGAAGTTGGTTTTAAGATATGCACCAAAAGGGCAAAGAAACATCAGCAGACATAAAAGAAGATGGATGGAACATTTTAAATGATGAGACGGGAACAAGCCAAAGAGCTTAAACTATGAAATATGATGATGATGATGATAGTTCATGTTGTACTTCCTGAATTCTTGCCTTTTTCATTGCCTTCTATTCTGAATTCTCTTTTCTACTTTTATCATCACCTTCGTTGTCAGTCCTATTGCAAGAAGCACTATCACATAGCTCAGAAACTATGCTTTTACAGTTTATAGCCTCATATCATTCTGTTCTTTATCGTTTGCTCTTGGATCAAGGTGGTGAAGGAACAATTGTCTTACTACAACTTTGTATCTGAAAATTGTCTTCATTTTTCCTTATAGTAGGAAAATATCCAAGTTTTAAAAAAGGCCACCTAAAATTTTCATCAGGCATAAGCTGCTTTTTAATAACTGCATCTGTTCATAATATGTGTCCTTAAAATGGAAGGAACATAAACGACCACTGGGACGAGGCAAAAATATCTTTTCTTTTGCAAAATTCTACCCATATCCTATATCTTTTGGGAGGTTGGTCTCTGTTTGGTAACGTCTGAAAATAAGTTCCCTTGAGTGTTTCCTTTCTCACATTACAGCCATATGCACAATATTGAGGCATTTTATTTTTCACAATATTGCGTTGTTTGTATAATACTAAACTGACTTGTAACACCACCACAAAGTACATTACCCTTGAACTTAAATACCAACATGAACAATTTATGAAAACGCATTTCTGCATATGCAGCAATGACTGACTAGTGATCTCCCAACTGCGTGCAGTGCACAGCTGGTTCTGATGACATATATAAGGTGGTTATTATTTCACCTGTGCAGCAATAACGGTGTGGTGGAATAAGAAAACAATCTTAACACTGCATTTTACAGATCATATCCTCCATTTAGGAAGAAACATGATTTTTGTGTTTCATTCCCCTTTTTTCTCAAAAATCATCCATTCTATTACCTTGAAAGCTTTTACTCACGTGATATAGGCACTTAATAGCATAGTAAACCTATTTCTTTGACTTTAATCTTATCTAAAGTATTTATAAAACATATTACTCTGAGCGGTGAAAAGTTCGTTCACATTTTGAAAACTTATTGCATGTTTTTCACAGAACCTAAAACATTAACTTTTGGTTTGCTGAACAGCAACGTGTTTAACATACCACGTATTCAACATATCTTTAAAGTGTTTAGCTTCCTGAATTTCTCCATTTTTTAAAAAATGGGACCAAAGTATAAAAAAATTAAAATGGAGAAAATAAAAAGTACAAATTTAAAACATTAAAAATAAATTTTTATTAGTAAATATAGATTCACTGCATAGTCCCCTTAAGCATATCATATAAACCAAGTATGGGCATTTTTGACGTAGATATATCAAACAACTCCTTCCTAACTCTGCTGCTGTTCACAACTCTCAAGCATACTGTTAGCCTGTTGTGGAACACAAAAATAAGTAGGTGTGAGATGTCTACCCCAAAAAGAGCATTTGAACACTTAAAGGGCAGAATCATCCAAATTTTATTAGCTTACAAAGGCCCTGCAGTTTAATATGAGCTTTGCAGAAAACAATTATCACAAATTTGTTTTAAAAAGGCATCCTCACCTATTATGCCATTACTTTGACAGAAGGAAAGGTACCTACACCAAAATTCAACATGCCCCACCACTTCTCTCTATCTCTCTCTCTTGTTTGACATCCAGCAAACCAGTAGAGTCTAGCAACAAAAGCTGCTTTTAATTTCCTCACAAATGTGCTTCTCACAGCAGCATTTATTTCATATACTAGTGTCATTGCCATCATCATTTTTTCAGAGCTTGAGTATTTCCACAGAGAGGACATTATTACTGGTTTTGGAATTTTATCTAATCCCTTAAGTTTTCTCATTATTGACTTTCATGGTATCTAAGTTGTACCTCACTGAGATAGGAAGAAATAATAATTGGTTGCCTGTGATAAATAAGGTATCAATTCCTGGGTTATTATTTGCTGATGATTTAGTGCTAGGATCTGTTTCAATGATTGGTTTGAAGCAATCCCTACAGCAAATGAATAAATACTGTGATGAATGGAATCTGAAAGTAAACCAAGAGAAGACTCAAATCATAGTGTTTAAGAAAGGTGCCAAACTGAGCAAGTATGAAAAGTGGAAGAATGGAGAGAAGGACTATAAAGTGGTCAGAGATTGTATAGACTTAGGGGTCAAAATGGATGGGGGTGGAAAATGGGAGAAACAGAAGAAACTGGTATTGGCGAAGGGGAAGGGGGCAATGTCAGCGATTAGAGAGTGTAAATATAGAATACCACATATAAATGTTAAATGGCTAGAGAAAATATACAACACAGTAGTTGAAGCAAAAATGTTATATGGAAGTGAAATATGGGGAGTAGAAGGAGGCTGGGAAGTGATAGATATGGTACATAGGAGTTTTTGTAGAGAAGTTTTAGGTCTGCCAAATGCCACAGTAAAGGAATTTGCTCAAATTGAAATGTAGAGAGTGGGGAGAAAAGGGGTAATAATGGAGAGAGCTCTTAAATATTGGTATAGACTATTAAATTTAGAAGAGAAAAACTTGTTGAGGCAGTGTTTGGAATTTCAAGAAAGGAGCTTAAAGAAAAATGGGTGCAGTTATAGTATACAAACTACTTGGAAAATGGTGGATTGGGAGAAATTTGGAGGAGGCGGGAAAATAATGTTAAGGATTTTTGGAAAGAAGCTAGGCGGAGGTTTGAAGATATAGAGATACAAAATTCATTTAGTATCATTGGGAAGAAAAGTTCCTTGGAATCATATATATTAATAAAAAATGTATGGGCTAGAGAACAGTATGTGGATAATTCAAATAAGGAACAAAGAGAGAGTATAGCTTTGGTACGAGCAGGTGTATGGAGACTAATAGGAATGAGAAATGGGTTCCCACAGAACCAGTGTCCAATATGTGGGGAAAGAGAAAATTTAGAACATATCGTGTTTCATTGTAATGGTACACAGCAATGGAGAAAGCAAGCTATAAATGGGAAATAGTTAAAATTGGAAGGAAAGTAGCCTTAAGCAAGATTTTTAACAAGGACAATAAAAAGATATGTGAATTAATTTTATCATGAGATGTTAAGGTATGTAATTATATTATTATTATTATTTTTTTTAAATGTTATAAATAAAGAAAGTAATGTGGGTAGAATATGGCAAGATAACAGCTTGGGCTGATGTATAGCCATATTCTAAGGAAGATTGCTAGCACAAATAAATAAATAAATAAATTTGAATGTAGCATATAAGATATTGTTTTTAATATATTTTATCTATTTAAACAATATAACAAATGTGAGGCTTGGCACACTTTATTGGGGGGAGGGAGGAGGGGAAGGGTCTCTTGCCCTTATAGTACTCTCACAACCATAAATTACAACTACTTAAAAATAACGGCAAACTTCAGATTATGACAAATTTCCACATGAGAGAAAATGCACCAGGATGGTATTAGAAATGTGTGGACGCATTTCCGTTTTCTGTGATACAGTAACAACTGTCTTATTTTTGTAGCTTAATTGTGGGAACCTGAAACATTGCAAAGCTAGGAATTTCAGTTATCAAGATATCATTCCAATTCCCTGAGTAATAAGCACTCTATACACCAGTTGATTGATAAGATAAACATCAAAGGGGACTATCCAAAAATGAACTGGATAGGCAATAACCACTTATCTTATGCCTAGTGTGCAATTTCATGCTGATCACTACATTAATATAATTCTGTCAATGCATTAATATGGTCAAACATCCCTTAATTAAACAGAATAAGCTTTAAACCTGATAAATCATTAACACTATACCTATGAGCAATATCTGTATCATTTAGATCCTGGTGGTGATACACAATCTTAAGACGATGCTCCGAAGTTGAAATTAGGCCAGAAATTTTATGTTGATGGTGATGCATGTTGTTATTACAGACAAATTCCAGATGAATTGAAATCTGAAACAATAAAAGCAATGATGATTTTAATTTTTATGAAAAATAGATTTATTTTCTGGGAATCAGCTAGGAAGTCTGAGAACTTAAGCCAACTGATACTAATTTTGAGGGTTTGGAAAAAATCCTCAACAAGACACTTTGATCCAAATAGGATTTGAACTTGTATATTGCAATCGGTTTTGGTTGAGACACACAGGTGGCTGATTCCCAAATGGAACTCTTTTTAATGGTTCTCCACTCCCTTATGGTATTTCTTTCTTCTGTGTTTTAAACAAGAGTACTATCTGTTTGGCTTGAATGTCAGTAGTTACATAAATACAGTTTCCCTTTATCCAGCCTAAATGTGAATCCAATCAATGTGAAATATATATTCTTTCAAAATAAATATGAACAAAATGAGCAAAAATTAATTCAGTTTATTCTGGCTTGTTTTTGCTAGGTACCAACAAGACTGCATGTTCCATTTCTAATGAAAAACTGAAAATTTTTTTAAGCATGGACGCTTCTTTAATTAAAACAAACTAAATTTTACATTATAAACTAACCTGAAATTGTTCAAAAAGGTATCATATGTTAAACATCTTTTCAAGCCAGGGATCTCTGAGTACAATGTGAATGGTATTAAAATTTTGTAGTAGCCATTGTAATAATGCTTATGTCTTCATAGTTTTATTGCAATTTTATACAGAAGTAAAAACAGCATTAAAAGAGAATTTGAAAAAGTCCTGTATAGAACCAGGTGTATCCCATATGGGACTGAAGTGTTTTGCATATATTCTAAATGTATCTGCAGGATACATTTTGTTTCCTCCTTTAAACGGACAGCAGTTTGTTGAATTCTGTCAGTCATTACCTATGATTGACTTTCATGGTATTATTGCATGATAACCTGCAGTTTTTTTTTATATAATTTATGTCATTATTCTTTGTTTATTATTTAAGTAATTACAGGCTAGAATGTACTAACTGTATACATCTTTTAACTGAATTGTACATACCATACAAAATTTGACAATTTTACAGAATTAAACAATATTAAAGCTTTAGTGTTGCCTGATGTGATATGCAGTGGAATACACAATGCAACAAATTGCAAGGTCACAAAAACTTTCTTCAAAAATGTAGGCGTTCTTTATGTATTTCGACTTCCCAAATTCGAAAATGATAATCAAAACACCTTATCAGCCACAGTTTATGCACAAATCACATCTTTTGCAATTAATGATGATATACACGAAAACACCATATGAAGCTCAAAAGCGGTGCATCACTTTCAGCTGTTCAACACTTGCACCCCTAGTGGCACACAGTGAACTGTCACAAATGGCACTGCCTGTCCGTCCTGTGTTGTGTTTGTGCAAGGAAGTAAGTGTTAGTGTAAGTGTACAATGTCTACCCGAGACTGTATAAACTCGCTTATCTGTTTTTGTTATATTTGTGGTGAAAAAGACCAAAGAAACATTACTGCCTTTGTGAGAAAGATCTACCATACCTATTTTGGAGTGAAACTAGGTGACATCAATAAAGCATGGCCTCCACAGATCATGTGTGTTGTGTGTGTGTAGAAGATTTACAACGGTGGGTGGCAGGAAAGAAGAAGTCATTATGATTTGGCATCCCTATGGTCTAACGGGAGCAACAGAATCATACCAATGACTGCTACTTCTGCTCTTGTATAGGTTATAGGTTTCAACAAGAAAAACAAGAAGAGTATTGAGTGTCTGAACAACATTCGCTCAGCGCCGGATATATCTATTCCCAGCCTCTGCAGACATTATATACAGACGGCAGTGATGACACAGTACAGGAGATGGATGATACTGAATTTGAAGTAGGCGCAGATGAGGACCCTCTACTGTTTACTCAGGCAGATCTAAATGATCTGCCAGTCAGTCAGTCAGTCAATCAGTCCATGGTCTGGGACTGACAAAGGATAAAGCACAGCTCCTAGGGTCAAGACTGCACGAAAGACATGTGTTAGCATTAGCAGCTGGTATGCACGTTACATTTTACAGAAAAAGGGACATGATATTCACACAATATTTTTCTCAAAATGATGTGTTAGTGCAGTGGTGGCAAAAACAGGATTCACGAGGAGGTGTGACTTGCAGGCGCCACTCATTTTCTAGCCGTTTATTCACTTGTTTTCCATATGCTGCTGAGTGGTGTAGTGCACGTTGCATATTTGATGACTCGAGGGAGAAAGGGATTTTCGCCACCCTCGTGTTAGTGTGCTGCAGTGATGCACAAGGTTTGATGGGTCAGTTCAACATTCCGTATGCGCCAGATGACTGGAGACTATTTATTCACTCATCTAAAAGAAGCCTGAAGGTAGTTCTGCTACACAATGGTAACGTATGCCTCAATACCTGTCGGCCATTCTGTGCACTTGAAGGAAACATATGACAACATTAAGGTGCTTCTTACTACCATCATCCACAACTGATGAAAGTTTTGGGTATGGTTCTAAGACAACAATCAGGATATACCAAGTTCTCCTGTTTCATCTGTGAATGATTCGTGACAAACATTGGGAGCAAAAACAGTGACCCCAAAGGTTGGAATTGGTTCCAGGGACAAAAATATCAAGTGTGACCCTCTAGTGGAAGCGACAGAATACTCTTGCCACCTCTGCACATCAAACTGGGCATAATGAAGCAGTTTGTCAAGGCAAGTGTGGCAACTGTTTCAAATATCTATGTTACAAGTTCTCCAACCTGTCAGATGCCAAGTTGAAAGAGGGCATGTTCACTGGTCCCGATATTGGAAACTAATGCTACATTAAGATTTCCTTCATTCAATGAATGTCATGAAGCGAGAAGCCTGGGCTGCCTTTAAGTGTGTGGTTCAAAACTTGTTAGGAAACAATCGTAGCCCAGAGTATATTGACATAGTTGAGAACAGACTGATGAATTCAAAATGCTGGGATGCTCAATGAGTTTGAAGTTAAATTTTTTCAATTTGCACTTGACTTTTTTCCTCCAAACCTGGGTGCTGTAAGTGAGAAACAGGATGAAATATTCCACCAGGATATCAAAGACATGGAACGACGATACCAGGGAACTTGGGATGTTCGGATGATGGACAACTACTGCTGGATACTTCACCTTGAGTACACTGATATTCCCCATTAGAGGAAAAGCAGGGGGCACACCATGACAACTAAGAAAGCACAGAATAAATGATGTTAGTGCATGTTTTGTATCACATTCACTGTATGCATCATTCCCTGTGTGTATATTTCAATATGTTGTTGTTTTAAACTTTTATTCTACTTTTGCATTATTCGTGTGCCGTGCATGTGTGTGTGTGCGTCATGTGCGCATGTACTATTTCTATATGTGATATTATTGCAAAATGTGCGATTTAGGCAAAAACTGTGGGTGATATGATGTTTTGAGTGTCATTTTCGAATTCTGGAGGTCGAAATACATAAAGAAAACTACATTTCCAAAAAAGTTTTTTTTCTGTTGCATTGTGATATAGCAGTATGTGGAGAATCAATACATGAAAGAAATTCTAATAGATTTATTCTGCAAGTCTGCTAGGCAAGTCATGAATGAATGTAAGATTTACAGCCATTATTTTTCCAAATGAATGAACTGAAACTGCAGAGTAAATGTTTAAATTCATCAATGACCATCTCCAAGAAGAGGAAGCACTCTGTACACATCACGCATTTTCCAGGAGAGGAGGATAAAGTATGTACAGTTTGATGGGGTCTGGATGCTACCTAATATATTTAACATATAAAAAATTCATTCTTTTTCTTTTCTGTTCAATCTTTGTACAGTTGCATACTCTTAGGAAAGAGAAACCTTTCTATCTTTCTAGGCAAATACAAAGTTGTCATACCTTCCAAAGTGGTTCCTTGATACACTGATCCTCTGCAGAAACTAAGTCCCCTGCACTTCTCTCTATTCTGAACCTAGGATCATTCACATCCACATATCTAATATGGCACTGCTTGGTAACTGTTTGGGGTAAGAAAGCTGTAATACTGTTCATAAACTGACTCTTTCTGAGACATATTCTATTCCACCCATCACTGGCAGGAATAGCATATGATGCAAAGGTCTCACTTATCCACCTGAAAAATAAAGAAAGCATTTTATAACTGACTTTTCTTATTTTACACAATAAATTTTGGCAAAAGTGAATAATGAAAGAAATTAGCATATTTTGGTTTTAGGTGAAATAAGATCTACCAAAATTTCTATTATAGAATTCAATGAAATCAAAGATATTCAAGTTTTCTTGCATTAATAAATATAGTAAATGATTGTGTTCTTTCAATCTATTGTTAATGACAGGTCACACTGAACAAGTTGTAAATCTACTGTTATATAAACTTGCTTTACACTGCTATATAAAAATGATGATTTAAACAGTGTTGCTAAACGAATCATCAGTAACAGAAAATGTGTACTGATTCGTGCCAATGGAAATAGTGCAATTTAAGTACCTACACTGTGCATTATGCATGCAAGATTTGTTAGAACTGGCTTTGGAGAATTGTGGTCAGAGAAAGGGGAACACTGTCATTTAAGCATTTAGTTCCGCAGTACTGCCAACCAAATTAGGTAAAGTAGTAAAACAAACTTACTCTGGACCATATTTACTTCTTGCATGCATTTTTATTTCATATACATATAAGTAAAGCATGTGCTTTACAATCCCAACAAAAATGAACAAATGGAATCACAAGTGTATGTTATAAATTATGTACAAAATACTAATGAAACAAGTGTATTTTACATGTTCAAAGCAAACTAATTATGAGTATTTATTATATGAAATCAAATCATATTCTATCCTAAGTTTATGAACATGAAGGCCTTTACCAACATTACTGTTTCATTCATCTCTCTGATATAATTAAATATTTTGGATTTTAACAAACCTGCTGTTGTATCTCATATTGAAGGGTAAAATGTTAAAATGAATAGTTATCAATCAATAACAGAAAATATGCCAACTAGTTAATACATAATAGGATTGTTCAATCACTATAATATTTTTCAGGGAATGCTGGTGCTTCCCTCAATTAGGGAAAAAAACTGCTTCATTTCTCCAAACCAACCGTTATGTTCAAGGAGTGCTTCACATTTCACTGTTACTAGCCCCATATATAAAGTTGACTGAAAACCACAACCAAGGACCCAAGAAAATTTGTACATATACTTTCACTCCACTCTTAGAACCCAAACTGATGCATACACATGATGCCATTAACCAGCCTGCAATGCACACACCACAACATATAGACCTTAAATATGCACAATTATTTGTGGGTTTTCAATAAGTACGTTAATCAAGAATAGTTCAAAATGTTTGATTAATATGAAATAGTAAATAACAAGAATAGTAAAACTAATGAAGGTTGTAGCTTCTGTTTAATTGTGTGATGTTGTTTACCTCTCATCTGCATTCATATGATGATGAGTGGGTTAACTCCTCACAGCTGATATGAACACAAGACTAATATGGAGGGATACAAAAAGTTTTGTTTACATTAAATCCAGTTCTAAGGCTGTATTGCCTACAGTAAAAGCTAAGCCTTCACTTCAACTCCCACTCATCTCATCTATTTTCATTGCTGTTCTCCAACAAATTGCATATTAGTTTGCTTAACATAATGGAGGAATAATTATGCTAATTAAATGTATATCAGCACAAATATATTAGGTGCCATCTCTAAGGAGGTGACTGGATATCGAATGATTGATGAAAATTAAATTAATACAAATATGAACATGGAGTAGAAGTTATATTTTCAAAGAGGATAGAAATGATACCTTCCGAAAGTACCTTTTTTGCTCAAAAATTGTAGTCACTTACTTAGCAAGATGTTCCTAATCCCTATTGAGGGATTATTACTGGAATACATGCCTTAAAGGCTGAGCAAACAGAATAAAATAAATAACAGAAGCAATAATAAATGCAAAGTGTGCATAAGAGACTTGGTAGTTAATGGAAAATTATAGTGGCTTACCTTTTTGCTTCAGAAACTTTAACATGCACTGTAACAATTTCCTGGCCTGGTTTGTTTCTTTCTGCATCACAGTTAATTCCAGTGATAAATATCCTCAGAGGAAGAGAGTAAAAGTCCACTCCTCCAGTTTCATTGCTTGTAGAATCAACATAAGCCGTGAAGAGATTTGGATAATAAATGCCATCACAATTCAAATGACGCTTTAGCATGACATAGCCTTTACTTGGATGCACATGAAGAAGACGATGAACGAAACTAGCACTACGATGGTTATTTATCTTATAATGACGATTCCTGCACAAAACGTCAAACAAAATATATATTTATTATATTTGAAGAGCATACAGTTTGGAAAATTAGAAGCAGAATTGCAATTTTATTGGTCCAAGATGTAAAGAATGTATAATTCTATTTCTGGGAAGATTAAAAAAAAAGTCTTACAATTCAGAGAAGGAAATATAATTTTCTCAGGTTTTTCACCGATATTTCCACTCAAATTGTTTACAGTTAGTAAACTAAGCTCCTGAAATGAAAGTAACTAAAAATGGCATAATTCCAAGAAATTTTATGCAGAAATTGTTTACCGACGACAAATTCATTTCAGCTCCTGTGCTTTCACAGATGGCTAGTATTTCAAAGCAGTGATCTTTCTTAAGGCAAATTTTGGGAAATTGGCAAATAATGTCAAAAACTTTTATTTTCAACTTGTTTATTTTCTAGAATGCTCTTAGTATTATTATCTTAAGGTCATCCAATTTTAAAGCTCCAAAACCACCATTTGCTCTGTGCCATTTAGGTAAAAGGCAATGTTTAACTTAATGTCTACATTTCTCAGTTTTTCGCCCCACCCCTCCCATTCAAAATGCAAAGTTTTTAATTTAAATGGTTGAAATTTTCAGCAGAACTTCAGATATTATGGGGTTAAAAATTGTTAAGCAATTACTAGGAAACATTATATAGCTCCTTTGTAATTAAATATTTTCCACAATTCATTTCTGCAAAACTAAAAAATTCAACAACACATATACAATGTTGTTCTGGTACACTAATTAACAAATGGCAATACAAACATTTCTTTATAGAGGTTGTTTAAGGTTAAAAGTAAAAATTTAGGACAGATATAATAAACTGTTTGGTATGAGGTGCATTTCATATTAACATAGGTACCATAATTAATTACAAATAAAAAAAATGAATGTATCAAAAACAGTTTGACATACCTCATTTCAATTTTGTATGCTCCAGTCTTATCTTTTGCATACATGGTAAAAATGTCAAGTTAATCAAAGGGAAATTGTGGATTTCTAGTTTTTCACAGATGCATTGCCTTAATCATACATTAATTTATCTGTAACAGTGTTCAAATGTTTTATGTGCATAGATGCGCTGTGTTCACCTTACCTTCCAAGATGTGGTAATGTTGCATTGAAGACAATATGTCCAGGAGGTTCATCTTCTGTTGCAATTATAAGATATGCAAAACCCTGGCCTATGAGGCTAAGAGCAACTATAACTGCTACAATTGTACTAAGAGGGCTGCTGGAAGGAAACCAGCAAAATGGCAGAAACTGCTTCGATGATGAATGCATTTTCAATTGCCTATAAGTATTTGGAATGTAAAGACAATTTTCTAGTCACTGTGATTCAGTCCATTTTCTTCTAGCTTTCTCCTAAATGGAATATTCCATATGCCACCAAACTTCCCAAGCCAAGACATTTCCAGCATTCCTGTAACACAGAGAATTTCAATGAAAATATTAAGATTTATCTTTTTAAAAATAGCTTTTTAATTAAATCTAATAAACACTATTTGAATAAGTTTTAATCTGAAAAATAGGTCAAGTTTTGTGTCAAAAGGTTCTAGCTAATTACATGCTAAGCATTGTATGGGCACTTTTTTTATTTATTTTTTTTCTTTAATTTTAAGAACTTATTATGGTTGTATATTATGTATTTACTGCTTATTTTTGCAGCTTATATAGTATATTCAAAACTCTGCTATACAACTGCAAGAAGACATCAATACTTCATAGTTGCTAAGCAATTTGCAAAAAAGAGTTTTAAATAACAAATATTCACTATATTTTTTTGGACGTGCTTAGTTTAATTAGAAGATGGTAAATATCATTTGCAACAGTATGAACTAAACTAGGTTTACTAAAAGGTTAGACATTTTAATATTAAAAAGTGTTTTGTAGTGTGTGAAATTGTAATCCCATTCTTAACTTTACTTTAAATTTTACAACTGGATACTTTTGTAGCAAAATTTGGTTGTTTCACATTAAATGATATGCACAGACTTTAAATCTATATTATAAATTATGAATTTTCAACAAAAGACCCACTAATCCACAAAGAAAACAAAATATTACTGATCTAACCCATCTGTAACTCCAAAATTGCTAACCACTATTAGGGTAAATTTAGGCTTAAAAATAGTGCATGTAGCATAGCAAGTCACCCTTTAAGATATGATGTCTTGAATATTCGAGATTGCCTTGAACACTTAATGATATACTTTAATCAGATAGGATTTCATCATAGAATAGAAACATTTCCTTTTTGTATATCATTTTTCACAATAGCAATACCATATATGCACATATTACTAAACTTCTATGTCTATACTGGAATGTGCACATAAATTTCTTACTAGAAAACTTACTCAAATTTGGAATGCAAAATTTTATAGATATCAGTAGATGTGAAGATCTAGCTAATTTTATGTATTTCCATTAAATTTTGCAGATTTGAATTATTTTTGGCAACAAATATGAATCTTAAAATATTTAAATTACAAAAGAAGACTTTGAGCAAAATAGTTAACATCCCAGGAAATATAAGATGTAGAAAATGCTTTTAAAAGATAAAATTATTTGTGACAGTACCACATATGTAACTGCAAATCAAGTGCTCATTAAGTAAATTTAAGATTAACAAAATTTTGCTCCAACAAAAGCTGTATATCTAAGATATATATTCCTCATGTGGTGACATTTTGTCCAACTCTCAGTTTACAGGCACTCAATATTCAATAAGAATAAAGAGGATTTCAAAGACCATTTAAACAAAATTCAAGATATATATTTTAACTGTTACTCCATTATCTCATTAACATCTTAATCAAAATCCTTTTATTTTGAGCAAATAGAAAAATAACGTAAAAGTTTGTTTGCGGTGGAGAGTATTTCTTGAAAACCTTTGCCTTGCACCCTTATAAAAATCCCTGACACGCACGCACGCGCACACACATACACACACACACGTGCCAACTTTTTCCAAAATTGTTTTAGACCTTACAAATTTGCTTTTCCGATGAAGTCTCGACTTAGAATTTTTGGATTGAATGTAATAAATCCTCTACCCAAAATAGTAAAGATCAGCGGTCGAACGAATGATTGTCCTCCTAAGTGCTTTGTTAAAAGTAATAGAATTTTAGAATTATAATCCTAATTACAATGAAAGTAAATTAACCTTCTTCTTCTTCTCTCCTCCTCAAAGTAGCAGACAGCAATTTTCTGGGGGAGGGAATCATCAGGTTGATGTTCAAGTTGAAGCTTGCTCGTTAACCAATGGAAATATCAATCGAAATGAAGACGTCCTCGAGTGGTTAACCAAGATAACAAATGGAGCTGCTAACAATGCTATTATTAGATAAAATATTAAAATCTTCCGGGTTGGAAGATAACAAAACTAATGCTAATCTTACCTCATAAGAAATTGTTTGAGAAACAGCTCCGTGATCTAAGGGTAAAATTATTTACAACCGACATTTCGGTCAACCCTTTGGCTGCCAACCTCAAGAAGGTAACACCCTGGGCAGCTTAACAACGACCGTTTTAATATTGTACCTATTAACTCCGGTCATGAAAGCTTCGCAGTAATTTTTTCATTTAATAATGTAAGCTGTTTATTTTCTATTTAAACTGTCTAAAGTAACAATTCAGTAAACATTTTAAAGAATTATGTTGTAATAAAAATTACTGTAGAGTTTTAAGCATATTTTCGCTATTTACGACCTATTAGCACTCTATCTTCGTATTATCCAAGTTTTTCCGTATCCGAGGTAGTCTCGCCCCAATTCGCTCGAATAATTATGAGTCTAGTCATCCTCTGTGGTCTAGGGTACCATACTAGCCGGCGGAGGGCGATGGATTTTTTTCGGACGTAAAAATCCTTTAACGTTGCTTCCTTCAGAAGGGAAGTAAAGCCGATGGTCCCGTGTCGTAGATATACGGCACGTAAAAGAATCCCAAACCTGATAAAGAGGTCTCTGAGCAAAATATCCGGTCCTTCACGCCCAATATAGAATGGGACGATAAGAACCATAATAGTTAAAGAGCGTCCATAAATAAAATTCAATTTAATTTAATCTTGAGTCTATTGTGCTTCAACTCAATGTGTCGCCTCACGCGTCCGTTGATGTGCGGCGATTCCTCAATCCTAGACAGTTACGCAAGTATATCAGTGCCATAGTTAAATTCATAATGCATTTTATTATTGCCTTGATTGTTATATTAAGTGCAAGGTTAAAGTAACAATTCCTTAACTTGATTTTGGAGGGATGATTTATTTCATCCCCTCGCATTATTCCCCTGCTTCTCCCAATGTATAGGCATTGCCTTTAATGTAACCTGTTATACTGACACATTTTCCGTTTGATTTTAAGTAATTTAACGTTTGTTGCTTTTGTCTTGAAACTTGAGAGTCGCACTTACACCCTCAAGGCTGGTTCACAACCAAGAACGGTAACCACAACGAGTACGACAAAATTGAAATATGTATTTTAATGAAGGCGTTCATAATTAACAGGAAACTTTCCGGGGCATCGGGAATGGGAAAGAAGACTTGGCCAAATTCTAACTTTCTCGTTCTCTTTTCCGGGAACGGCATATTAGATCCATATGGTGCATATTAGACTCTTCACTGAGTCTATTCTAGACGGCCGTGACTTGAAACAGTCGCTAGTGCACTCTCTAATGGGAACCTGGAAGAAATTCTAACATATGTGTATCCTAACCTTAGATTCTGTCACCCGCATATCCACTGAGCGTTGGTTCTTCTAAAGGGTCATCTGCATTTTGTTTATGTGCAACTCAAAACTTGCCATTGTCTCAAAAACTAAAAAGAAGAGCAAAAACTGTTAGAAATTATAAAAAAAAACTTTAATGTGCGCCATTAAATAAAGCAATGAAAGCTTGGTACGACTAGAGGACTCGGAAATGTAATGGATCTGTATTTAAATGATTACTCTATTGAATTTTGACGTTGGCTAACCCGCATTAAGTTGACTAGATTGGAAGTAGGTGAAAAAATATCATTGATCAGTTAAAAACAAATGAAATCCCAATGTGCAAAATTGACTTCTCACTTTGTGATCGATATTATCATCTATATGCACTCCCGTTCTCGTTAACGGATTATTGTGAACCAAAATATTGTATGCTGGATTGCTTCCGTTCTCGTTTTTCCATTTTGGTTACCCTTCTCAAGTTGTGAACTAGCCTTAATTTATACTTCTAGATTCAAAAGAAGATTTGGGAATAATTAAAAAGAAGAATTCCTCTCTCCAGATTTTCAAGCACAATACTCACTTCTATAACAAGGAATGCAGATAAGACTTCCATCCTTCTGAACTACGGAAAAATTAAATTGAGTTTTTATTTATGGACGCTCTTTAACTGCTGTGGTCCTTTGCGTTCCATTCATATAATGGGCGGGAAAGTCCGGTAATTTTGCTCAGAGGCCTCTATCAGGCTTGAGGTTCTTTTACGTGCCGTAAATTTACGACACGGCTTTACTTCCTTCCGAAGGAAACCATGCTAAGGACTTTTACGCCCGAAAAAAATCCATCGCCCTCCGCCGGGTTTCAACCCGCGACCTTGGGAATTAAAGGCTAGCATGGCAACCACTACACCACGGAGGACGACCTGAACTACACAGTTATTACAATGAAGCACTACTCTCTTTTCCGGCTGCCGTAAGGTTTATTGTAACATACATTAAAAACGTATTTCAATTATCTGAAGCCATCCAGTGACGAGGAAAGAAAACAAACTAATAAACAGTCGCACACATGAGCAATAGCACTCAGCAACATGCATAAAACAGCCCGACAATTCATAATTCAATCACCCCACTGGAGACGTTGACATCAATGCCCTTCAATTACAATAATATGCCCTGTATTTTCCCATATTACATTTAACAGGTACAACCTTAAGAAATACGTCTTCAGAGAAGTTATTTTCAAAACAACCATATCCCTTATCAGCCTCAAACTCGGCACAAATAGGGTATGCTTAGAAGAAATCTCTAATCTTAGTGTTTTAAAATCAACGTTTTCAAAATGTTGTTCCACGCTGCTCTATTGTAATTAGGGTCTACGCAGGAGCATCATTTCGGTTTCTGCTTGGGGGATGGCACGATTCCTGAAACAGTAGTCCGATTTTCATGTGAATTTTAACGACACATTTAACCTAAGAGAATGTCATCTTATATTAAATATTTATATTAAAAGTACAGTTCTCGTTACTGTTTCTTTTGGTAGAGCAATAATAACCAGTACGGTAGCTTATTTATTTCTAACTTGCGGGGCAATTGACCCTGTAGCTCGAAATGACGCCCCTGAGTCGACGTAAAAAGAGCACCTTTCTAATTCGGAAATACGGTTTTATGAATCCGTCATTTTGTCTGGTTTATTTTGGTGAAAGCTTCAGAGAGACACGTTGGTAACTGGCGATGGTGCACCTGTTTAAAGATGGCTATGCAAACTGTTTTTCTTTCTTTAAGCTCACTATAATTTTTGTTAATGTTTGAAATATACCAGTATTATTTTATCTGAATAATTAAGATCAGAATAAAATAATGTAGCTAATAACAAATACCACAACATGCTAAACAAATACTTACCAGAGAAATAATAGAAAATATTCATTTCCGCTTTTCTCAAGGCTTTTGTCTTATTTGCCCTTTCTATGTCGACCGCCTCAATTACATATGTGTTTTAAAATTTCAAGTAAATATCTCATAGCTTTTGAGAAAAATCTCTTTGACTGCTTTTATAATGCTAATTAATCAGTAGTTATTCACCATTCAAAACTAATAATTAAAATAAAGAAACATTATTACCTAAAACCTGAGCTGTAGATTCTGTTTCACTCTTTACTTCAGGCGGGGGTGTTAAGTCCTTTTTTTCACATTTATTCTTAGCTGTCTCGCAATATCCTGAGCGATTACATAGGAATAAAACTCATACACAAGGTTTGTTTGTTTGTTTTTATCATCTTCTCTGGGTTTCTACTGAACATTTGAACAAGACTGCTGCAAACTGCCTTCTTTGGAACACTTTTAACGTGCAAAAGAGCAAGACAAATCGTAGTCGAGAAGGGTTTTAAACAATTGCAAGGCATGAGACCGTGTGTCCATGGACACTTGAATGATCAGGAGTGTGTTTAAAAGGCTCCAAGTGCAACGCATGTAACAAACAAGTAATTGAAACTAAAAGTTCAAAGTATTTCTTACACATACGACAAAATTACAAAATATGTGACATACATAAAAAACCTAATATTTGTTAAATATTCACCACATTTCAGCTGCGAATACCCTTAAAGAACGTAATGGTTTATCTGACATGCATTCCTTCCAAAGTATCTGGGAATAACAAAACCGAAAGCTATGATTAGACAGCCAGCATCTTTAGTCTCAGTTGGCAGTCAAAAGTTGAAGTCTGGATTTGTGTTTTCTCCTCGGCATAGATCTTTCCGGAGAATCTAATTATTTAAATTTTAGAAAACCAAGCCATGGTTGTTTACAAAAATTACATATGCTTTATTTTTCGTGTCCTTTAGCAAAGACATTTAAGACAACATTCAAAGCCCCAAGAGATTGCAATTGTTCTTTAGGGGTTGATTAATGAAGCAGTGCTAATGCAATAATTTAAAATAAAACTTTCGCATAGTGAAGATAGGGAACGCTTTGTGCTATGTGATTTTTGTTTAAGCCATAAACTTAAAACAGAAAGAGAGAAAACATATTTATATTCCTATTCACTAATTTAGAAAACCCTCCCTAGAAGAGGTTATATATTTAACTGGCAAGCGACTCTAATTAGGCATGGGATCAACAAAGGAAGAACAAGCCGATCCTTCAAAACTGAGCATTGTCAGGTTTTGGTTTTTGCCAACAATTGTTAAAAATGCTCCTCAAACGAAGGAAGGGAATGGTGGAGGAACAAATTTATAGTAAAAGTGGTAACATCCAAAAATGTTTACCCTAAGATTCCTGCCAGTCTATAGTTGGTGGTGTGAGGTAAAGGCAGAACAAGGTTTTCTACTGGTGATATAAACAGTAAAGCGAGTATGCAACAAAGTGTTCCTTAATATATTTTACGAAGATTCGACTAGTCATGAACGCATATTTACCATAAATTACATTAGAACATGGCAGTATGCTGCATTAAAGAGTCGTTTCATTGCTGCAGCAGGAATATTTATCTACAGATTTGAATTAACAGACGCTCTTGAAAAACTTAGAGGTTGACAACAAACACAAAATAATGTGTGTTGACTGAGAGAAGTATAAGGAATTTAAATTTTGTTTTGTCGAGCAATTTTGTTTGAGGTTGTACTGGAAGTGCTACATCAAAGCATTTTGTAACGCACAGAATCGAACAACAAATATTTTAGTATTTTGGGAGGGGGGGCAATCGACCACAAAGCACTGGTGGTAGGCTAATATACTGCTGTAGTTCGCTTCACAAATATTGGATACTCGGAAAATTGTCGTCTTCAAGATGCGGCAGTAAACTTGCCATAGCCTTTATTCAACTTTATGGAAGCGTACATAGAAAGTATAAACGTCGGGGCGTTTGATTTCATCCAAACTGTAAAATACCTATAGAAGGAAAATAAGAATAATGCTTACCTACAATACAGTGCTTTGAGTAGAAAAATGTGCACTTAATTAAAAAGTCCCCTTGAAGTTTTGTTTCACCTAACCTTCCGAAACACCAGTGCCACAAACCACTAATATGATGAACCACATTTGTCTTCACTATTCATTTCTTCAGCTATGTTCTGCGTGTGTACGGTCACACGACTACCTTTAATTTCCGTCTTCTCCAGAGAGGTTGACGCACCCGAGTACACTAGATGGAGGATACACAAACAGGACCACCACCGTCAGCCTGTCGGACAACTCCGCGCGTAAAAATCGATGGCCTTCAACTCATCCTTGCCAGCCGTTTGCCGTTCTTGGCTTCCCCTACCAGAACAACATTCCTGTGTTACTGGATCAGGCGGTCCAGAAGTTATTCAAATCTTTTCCGCCTAATTTCCGGCTCTTCTTTACTCCATTATGTAAAAGCCCGGCGTATAACAAGATAAGGCTATAGCGTCTGATGTAATATCCCTAGACCACTTGAAATGTATCATCTCAAAGCAAACCTCTACTTGCATTACCTACTTGAATAATTCGTTCATAGACAGAGTCAAAGGAAGTTCTGTTTTACAGATCAGAACAAGCTCAGAGGAAACCTACTAAGAATACACATTTCAAAACAGTCCCTGTATTATAAATAAAAGAAAAACAGAAAGATCTACTGGAAGCTGACATCCTTTGCTGCCTCGTAGTTCCCATAAGTCATATTATTACTACAAATTAAAAGGACGTCACTACAAAGTACCAATTTCAAAAAAGAAATGAGAAGTTTGAAGATATTTGAACAAAACCGATCAAAGCCGACATTTTTTTTAAAAAAAACATTGTATGAATAATTGATACTAGCCTATACATTGGGCTACACTGAAATCGGAAATCACATTTTTAAAATGAATATGTACGAATACGCATATTTTACCTTTTCACGCAAGAAGGTTAGAACCGATTGTTACGAAACTTAGTAAATAGCATACCTTATCAAAAAATAACTATTGGACCAAAGGGTGGTGAGGTTTCTACTGGGGCTTCAGATTAAGCCATTGCACACGCTGACATTGGTTATTCACTGAAAGTGTAAAATAACTATCAAAAGCTGTTGAACTTTCATTTGATAAACGGTGCACATGCTAATTAATGGAAACTATGTGTTCATTTCGTCAGCTACTTTCGGACACATTTGAGGCTGGGCTGATGTGTGAAAGCCGCTACATGAGCGGGCTATGTTATAGCTTTCCTCACGCTAATTTTATCACGACCAAAATTAGTGGAGAATTCTGAAAATAAATGCGCACATAGCACGCTGATTGTGCTAATGCACGTGACAGTTGTTACCCCTGTTTACTTCAGAATAAAACTAACAAGGGAACTATCTCACCTGAATCACCAGTCACTTTGTGAGGATTTTTTTCCCAAAAGAAACTATAAACATCGGATGTGGTGCACTCACACAACTTTCCTTACTATTTACCACTTCACAGGTATTACTGATGCGTTTTCCTTAGCAAAATGCAGTCTCCTTTGCTTTCTGATTTATGGCAGCACTTCCTTTTTAGAATTTTTGCGTACATTTCGTTTACGATTAAACCCAACTCATAAAAACAATTCTGCTGCTTTCAACAGATGTCACATAATATCACAAGTCGATTTTTTGTCACTAATGAACACATTGGGGAAAAATTAATAATCTGTATTCTGCAACGTATTTCATTGATGCCGTTTCTAGTTCACCTGGAAAAACGGCTACTATAATAGAAGGAAATTCTTTGACACAAACTACACATTTTAATAACCTCCCCCTTTTTTTCTGTAGTCTTATGGCTTCTAAGTTAACTAAAATTCAATGACAATATAGAGGCCCTCATAAGCGGTTTACGGGTATTTCATTCGTGATGCAAATATATCAACCATTTGATATTTTAATCACAATCGTTAGAGCGATATTTAAGAGAATAAAAGTATCCTTTTTTAGGGTGGTGGAGGATTTTCTTAAAAATCCTGCCCTGACATCCTTAAACGGTGTCTGACTCAAGCATAAAGTTTCGTATTACATAACTTCTGTTTTTGGATCATGCTATCCTCTCTCCCTCTCTCTCATACAGACACACTCACTCACGTTTCTAAAAAGGCTTGCTTTATGTTCAGGGTCCTGGAAACATGCATTTTGGATGAAATCATATGTGTTTTGAGTCAAATACAATACTTTCCCTACCTACACTGGTACGCCATGCACAGATAAGTACAAAAATGTATAATAGGTAAGTATCGTAGGTATATCGCTATCAATCCTCAGAGGATGAAACGTCTGCATAGCATGGCGGGGATATATATATATATATATATATATATATATATATACCTGAAGCATTTTGAATGTTCGCCGATTTTTCTGCTCAACAATGAAGATGCGCGAAACCCAGCTGGATATTTTACGGTAGTGCAGGTGTTTTGCAATGATATTTGAGATATTACCACAGAAGAAATTCCAATTGCTATTAAGACTTTATTGTCGTTGCGAGAAGCCCAAGTCATCCTCAAAAATCCTCACCGTTGACACATGTTGATGACTTCTGGTTTCAACATCTTCTCTTTCCTTCAAAAATATTTTACATCCATAGGCATGTTTGGTTTGCCCCTTCTTTCGCTAGAAACCTGATGAGTGCGCTAAGAAAAAGTATAGCTCACAACTTTATGCTGCAGAATTTCCTGGAAAACCGGCAAGGAGTCTTGCAAAGCGAAGGAGTTTTAAGATATCCCCACAATTATTTCAAGCCATAATTTCATATCTGTGCTTGGCTTCCAATCTACTAAGCCAAGTCCTTTGATTCTAGGGCGATTTCTCTTTCCGGAGCTAATCTCTAGTTTGTTATACATTTTGTTAACGTTCAGCGCCATGGAAGCTGGGATGATTACACGCACTCAGCGCCAAAGATCTGTGTCATGAGAGAGAATTTCCGTTGTTAAAACTTCTCTTCAATATCTCGTTTCTAAATTTGATGGGGTGGAGTTTAAGGTTTAGAAGTGGAGGACGATTTCAGCACTGCACTGCGGCCAAGACTAAGCCTACGGTACCCACTAAACCTCCGGAAGGAAGGGATGAAGCGAGAGAGTACGAAGGGCGACCAGATATAATGGCGACAGACACAGCAGAGCGGGGTCTCTGGCGTTTCCAGGTTGGGTGTCACCTCGAACGGTCCGTCGATTCCCCCTATACTGACGGACAGATTTGGGCAAGATCCTGTGCCAGAGAGGAAGCAGCTCTCTTTTTAAAGAACATCCACTGCATGCGCCACATACCGCCGACGATCATGTCAAACCCTGCAATTCTGAAATATGAAAGCTGAAAGCTGATGAAATAAGATGAAATGGGCAGGAAAATTCGTGGTAGTATATAATCCACACCAGCATTCACCTACAAAACAACGAAAAACAAAAACAAACTCAGGGTGGCCGGTCCAACGGGAACCGAACCCGCGACCTCCCGAATGCAAGCCTCAGATGCCACTGCTTGAGTCATCCCGCTGGGTAAGTTGGGTAGTATATTGACTAAGGTTTTCACGACCTTAGCGCGCTAACATCAACCTGCTTGTCTCAAAGACCAAGCTGAATCCATGATGTGTGTTGCCTGAAGTTTCGCCCGCAAGTCTGCAGGTCATCTTCAGAGGTAACGTGATTCCAGATTACCTCCTACAAGTACGTTTCATCTGCTTATACATCTGATGAGCTGCGGTGAGCACAAGTTTTGCTATAGAAATATCTGTCCTTCAGAGCTTTTTCGCTGTTTGGAAAGAGGTGAGGCAAGATTACGGGTTGCTTTCTACATATGTTCCTCGAAGATTATCTTTAAGCTCTAAGTGTCAGTAATTGCACTGCCCCTGCATTTTATTTATTTATTAAAAAATAATAGTTCTAATATAACCCAAAAACAATTTCAGAAATTCATATTCAACTAAAAACTAAGCACGGAAGGAACCGTTGTTACCGGAAACGCCCGCGCGCCATGCCGGATGGCTTCGATATGGTCTTTTTGTGGCATCTTCGAGGGATGATACACTATCAGAACCGTAGCTTGGCTATTTTTCGTTATGAAATGATGATACGCCGAAAAATGAAAGTTCGCAGAATAAATGCACCGATATCTCCTATTCTTTCAAAGTCCGTTGCAACCACAATAATAAATCTTTTACCACTACGCCTCAGATCTCACAGGATAAACATCAGAAGGATTAGCAGTGTCTTGACGAGCGATAGCTTTAAGTCGCCTAGGAATCCTGATCCAAACACCAGTTTCAGGGAAGTAATAGCCTCCTGAATCAGTCTCTGGAGGTGTCCCGAAATGTTTGGCCCTTATTGGCATTAGCCTCCAAAGAATAATATTGGAGTATGTCCATTTAATCCTCCGACACTGATGGGTGAATGTGGATTATCAGCAAGAGATGAGGATTGGTGAATAAATATTGAAGTTACGTGAACCTTGAGCTCTACTCTTACGAGGTTCTTACAAGTACGAGCGAGAAAATTGAGTTTTTCTCAAAGTTGATAGCATGATGGCCTCTTAAGAAAAAGCGGTGCCACGTTCGAGGTATTAAAAATGGAGTTTCGGAATATAACATTGTGGTACTTCGATATGCTTGTTTTCAGGGCAGGCAGCTATCTCCTTTGAAGAACACGTGTAATTTGAAAGTAGAAAGCAAAACTAATGTTGGATGAACTCATTCTGAATAATGAAAGGTGGGAGTAAAGGTAGGATTGCACATTCAAGGGCAGCTAACAAATAAACTTCGCGCCCACCACCGTACTGTGGGGTAACGTGTCTGGCTCACATTCAGGCTCCTGTGTGCGAATCTTGGTTACAGCGAGTTACCTGAATAAGATTTTTCAGGGGTTTCCCCTATACCCAGATGATGAATGTCGGGTAACTCTAAGCTCTCTGGATGCCGGGCTCACTCTTTCAATCATTCACCGTATGATATAACCTAGCTGGCATATATGCATCCAGCCGGACTATGTGGAGGCCTATATTGCTGCTGCGATTGAAACCGTAATAAAATGGGTTTGTTAATGATAGACGTGGCAAAAAAAAATTGTACATGTGATAGGAGACACATAACAAGTTTGCTCTCTAGCATTTTCATGTTTCGTTACACAAGAAAAGTCAAATGCTTATATTTTAGGTTACCAAGCAACTGCACACAAACCACGCCGACGAAAATCGGCAGACTGAAAAGTCGATCACGAATAGTGAAGCAGGAAAATAAATACAAAAATACTGACATGTTACATCATACGACTTTCTCTACCGACTATCACTTTATTTCCATATCTGTTCTACAAATTATTCTTACAAAAGTTTGTTGTTTTGTTTTCATCTATTTCGTGTTAATTCTGCTAAATATTGGCATAGCTGGAATACACATGTGTAGTGGGTACACAAGAGCATAAAATCAGACTGATGCCACAGTCAACTAATATTACACACTCTTTGCACGAACTAAAGAGAAACAAAAGTAAGGTGCTTGAAAAAGTATTGCTTATAATATTGAAAAATTCAAATGAACAGCCGAATGGTTAATTCTATGAAAAACGTCTTTTGAGTGGCTCTTTAACTGCTGTGGTCCTTAGCGTCCCATTCTATATTGGGCGTGAAAGACCGGTAATTTTGCTCACAGGCCTCTATCAGGCTTGAGGTTCTTTTACGTGCCGTAAATCTACGACATTGATGTTTACACTCAATCCTGGACAAACTGGTTGAAGATCAGCCTACTGTTTTTGGTTCCTTATTGCCAGTCCCTTAAACCGGTAATCTCAACAAAGAGGGTTAAGTTGACCTTCGGCCGTTTAGGAGGTATTACTGACGCGTTACCTTGGCTACCTTTGTTTTCAGATGCATTACAGTATAGGTCGATTATTTTTTTCGTCGTGGCATGCTTATCTATATGCGCAGTAGTTGGACAAATCCATTTATCTTCTGGGAGGGGTGTTGGGTCAGTAGTTACAGAGCAGCAGGCGCGTACACAACGTGAGATAAGGTGGCATCACCATGCGTTCACAATGAGTGTTGTTCTACGCAAGGGGAATACTGCCAGCCGTTCTCCCCCACCTAGACTACCTTCTCATCCTCTGCATTTCTATGTCGTCCTCCGTGGTGTATAGGTTATCATGCTAGCTTCTAGTTCCTGAGGTCGCGGGTTCAAAGCCGGCAGAGAGGGATGGATTTTTTTCGGGCGTAAAATCCTTAGCATGGCTTCCTTCGGAAGGAAAGTAAAGCCGCGGTCCCGTGTAGTACGGTACGTAAAAGAACCTCAAGCCTGATAAAGAGGTCTCTGAGCAAAATTACCGGTCTTTCACGCCCAATATAGAATGAAACTCTAAGGACCATTGCGGTTAAAGAGCGCCCATAAATTAAACTCAATTCAATTCAGTTGTGCATTTCTGCCGTGTCACGACGAAGAAATCTACCTTTACTTAACTTAGCTTTTCCCGCACAGTGGAGCTCATTTCATGAAACATTAGGACGGCTCAACCCAGTTCATGAAAGGCACTCTATAGCTTATCAATATATTTCTTATATTCACTTCAGGTGGTAGGTTCGTGGCCGAGTACAAGGTTGTTTAGTTATTAGGCTGAAAAGCAAAACTGAACACTTATTACTATCTACTGAGTCACCGTCACAGTCAACTATCGCCGAGAATAGTGCGAGATTATTAACCTGACGCGAAAGTGTAATGCATTCATAGCCATTAATTGGTTCACATTTAATGACTCTAACGTAAGAACTGTTATAGTTAAGAAATCTTTAACACTTTTTGTCTTAAAATTTGTCCTTAAGAGAATGATTCTGCAGTGTGTAACTTTAAGGACATTTTGTATTACATATTATTTTATTTGGTCCTTTTTTATCATGTGCCATTTGTGTTTGAGACAAAGAAAGGATATAGCATTTTGAGAACAATGTCATGAGTAATTGGTGACAGACATGTGTCTAGTTTATGGCAGAGGCTCTAGGCTGATATCTCAAAAATAAATACATAAAATGCAAAGAAATGCACCAAAATGTTTCCTAATTCAGACCGTTGTAAAGGCGCACGTTAAGGTAAAGTTTAGATGTAGCATTGAAAAAGTAAATCGGCGTACTAAATTCCTCCAGGATGTAATAAAATGGGATGTAATGGGAACCATAAATAATGTTAGTAGGCTTCTTCCAAAAGCAACACTCATAGCAACGTGAACGCTTGCCTGTTGCGGTTATCCTGCTGCAGATCTCTCTCCTGTTCTACAGTCAAGAACAAGCTTGATGGATAAGTCGCCTCGCTAACTGGAACCCGAAATTATACTTTCCAAATGTTTAAATGCCACACAGAAGCCGAATCTAATTCAAAAGTACATAGGCGCTTGTACAGCCATAGTTCCTAGGAACCTAAAACGATGTACAGGGTAGGTATGTGTAAATGCTGGGCACTGGATACCAACCTTCTGTGTACCAGAGTCGAGATTTTTAAGACTGCAACACTGTATATAGGTATATACATGTATAATTACTCAAAACAAGACATTGACGGATACTGATTTCAAGGTTACTGAAACAACGTTATCTTAACGGATATATGCAAAATCCAAATTTGCTATTCAAACTATGCCATTTTGTGCAATAGGTCCGGGACCAGAGTGACACATTTGGAATGACGCGTTTCATAATATGCGCATGTTTGAAATATATGCCCATTAAGTTACGCAGGTCTGTATTTCAGCTGAAGGTGCAGTCTCTCGCAAATCTTTGAAAACATGCATTTCTTTTTTTTTTCTTTTTTTTTTCACCGTTAAGTAACGTCATACCTGCTCCCTGCCACGTCACGAAGTGATAAGCGGTTCGGTCGGTACCACACCCAACTGGCAGAAAATGACATGATGCCATCATGCCCTGAATTAAGCCATGAACAATAACACAGTAGCAATGAATAGCATGTTATAATAATAGTATGTACATATATAACTCCTGTTATTACTGCTAAATTCTAACAGTGAATCTACAACACAGATCAATGATTCACTTGTTCACCTATCGTATACATTTTTATTCGGTATTATGTAGATACTTTCCTGATTCGTAACTGGAGATTTATTTCTACAGCTTTCCTTTATCGCTATCTTGGATCTCATTTATTTTAAATAACGGCTTCTGTCATTCGCCTGTTCCTGGAAATTTTAATAAATTCGGCAAACAGTGAGAATCAAATTAGCGGCGAGAAAATTCTCATTTTAATATGCAAAAACAACAAAGGATACGTATTACAGTTTACATGCAATGTTTTGTTGGGTTTTTTTCCTTCTTTCTTCAGATTTTTCATTTTACTCGTTTTATAATGTTACAATTTCAACTTCTTCACAAATTAAAACAATACAAGAACTACTAATTAAAGTAAATAAAACCTTGGAGAATACCATACAGTTACAAAGCACCCTGACACTCAAAATGCAAACTCCACACTGGTGTATGTAATAAAACAATATATCGGTCATTGGGAGCGAACAAGTGAAGATGTTAAATACTGACTGTTAACAAATTCTAAATAGATATTCATGCTTGTAATTTAATACAAGCTGTGGAGTGGTTTATATAGCGAGTCTGTTAAAACAAATGCGCGATTTTTAGGATTTTTCCCCCAAATGTGAGCTAAATACCGGAACGCAAAACAAAATGTTGCATACGCACCTGAATGTAACGCTAGGTGTGTGTAGGTACATTTATGGTATTTTCATTTAGGCCACGGCTTAAATGTTAAAATTGAATTGAGTTTTATTTATGGACGCTCTTTAACTACTATGGTCCTTAGCGTCCCATTCTATATTGGGCGTGAAAGATAGACAATTTTGCTCAGAGGTCTCTTATCAGGCTTGAGGTACTTTTACGTGCCGTAACTCTACGACACGGGACCACCGGCAGGCTTAAATGTGATAGGTTAATAACAAAACATATATTCTCTCTATTGTGAATGATTTTAAGGGACAAGGTAGTCTGAACACATGGAAATTACACATTAAGTGTGTTAAATTACCACTGTTCTTAAACTTCTCAATGGTTTTTCCAGAACTTTTTATGAATTACTCTATAAATCATGACAATTATCTCAAGTGTTTGTTTGCATTGATAGCTTATGTAGTTGAGTCGTAAAAATTATTTCATTCAGCAGAAAAATAATAAAATTTACTCTTAAAATATATGAATTCATGTACCATTTCCTCTAATACTACTTGCAATACAGAATCACACTTTTGCAGGCTTGTTCTTAGTATAATCAGCTATCTTCGGAACCTCAATTATTTAGTTATGTGTACCAGTTCAGTAGAAATTGAAAAAAAAATTGCAAAGTAAAAATGTGGAAAATTTGCAATGTTGTTGCTTTCTTAATATCACTAATATACATTATAAAATTATGATTGTGGTTCAGAAAGTTTAGCTATGTATTATATACATGTACTGAAAAGCTAAATTCTAACAATGAACCTTTCATACTTTCTGAGAAAAAGGTACATAAGTATCCAAAAATGTTTTGAGGAAACTGAATTTAAGGTTTGAACGTTAAAATTCTGACACACTTCAGTACATTCCAGGGTCATAAACATCTGCACCTTCATTCCTGGATTAGTGCAGCTATTTTTATTGCCTTCTCTTGGTCCTGGCCTCTTGTGTTAATTACTGAACTGCTCTCTGGGCATGATAGCTTTAAAGGGATGCAGACTACCATTTAAATGGTATCTAAATGTGTTAAAAGCCTCTTAACTCCCAAAAAGTGTATATTTTCTGAAACTGGAAATAATAAGAGATTTTATTGCTGCCTAAAACAAAAAATGTGATTTCTTACTATTTCAGAGTACCTTGTCCCCTTAAACGAAGTCGGAAAGTGTAAAACTTGAATCACGCAATGCTACAAATGGAAGCAACAGGTCTTGATTTTTACTTAAGCATTTAGTAAGCATATTTATATGCCTATCTTTCTGAATACTTGAAGCCGAAAGTAATCTGTATTACGCGCGGTAACGTATGCGGTTCACATTCGGGAAGTCCTGGGTTCGATTTCTGCGGACAGCACACTGATCGTGGGGTTTTCGCAGGTTCCATGGTTGGCAAGGCGAATGTTGGGGTGGTTTCTCTTCTACCACAACTTTCCTTTCCCTTATTTCTTATCATTTAGCTTCCCTTTCATGTTTCAGGTAGGTTAGGGGCTGTGCCATGTCCGTCACAGTCGGACAAATGGCGCAGATACTTGCTCGTTGGAAAGGTCTTCTCGGCCTCCCTTCTCTGAGCAGCCTCAGATAGGTCATATTCTCTCCGGTTCCGACGGAGGGAAGCCTTCTATCTGTACAGCCCGCCAGTGTGACCGAGTCATCAAGCTTGGAATCGTTAGGTACCTCTGTGCGTCTCTGTGTGCTGGCCTGCTTGCGGCCTATAGCCTCCTACGGTTCCTTCAACTCATCGGTTCCTCCTGGGGATGGCAGGCACAAAAGATCCGCGTTAGGTCGAGGTGCGAGGTGCTCCCCCTGGTCACTGTCATAGCCAATGTGTATTATCGCTATAATTATTCATTTGTAAACACAAAGAGAACAATTAATTTTCTTACATTAGTATTCATCAGTATCACTTCTGTTGGACACACATCTGACGGAGATGACAGAGAGGAAGCGGTTTGTGATTTACGCACTCAGACCTCAAGCCACGAAGCAAGCAAGCCGTTTTTCTTTACACTATTGTTTTAATCACTTTCCAAAAAGAAAATGATAAAGCCATGGTTAATCATACCTCCCCAGTTCCATTGCTTGTCAGTTCTCCAACTTTCTTTATCCAGTTAAGTTTTCCGAACGTGGATTCCTGAAGTTTTACACATTTCAATACGAGTCATTTGCTTAACTTGACAAACATTCATTCAAACACCCATTCTTTCATGCAAATTTACCCCACTTCTAACAATGGACCAAAATGAGTCCATTTTGATGTAGATTATTAACATTGTTACACTAGATGACTCAAACTTACACCGAATTCAAAAACTTCGCTGTATAAAAGGGCAAATGGGGAGGGTCATTTTACCGCGTTATTACAACTCTTAATATGTTGCTATAAAACATTAGTAGGTCTCCTCATGAAAGAATATTCAAACGATACTCATATGTAGGCAAGATTTCGTCAAGTGTGATAACCTCTTTCACATTGTAATCATACCAGCAGTTGAGTTGAGACATTGGAAGCATGCACGATGTTCTTGACGAAATTCCAAATATAGAGACAAGTCTAACATCAATATCTTCCTAAGTGCGGGCTATTAGGTCCCAATTCGTCAGCTGTCACTCCGATGTGAACAGCAGGAAACCCTCGTGTACGTTGGCAATTTTAATACTGACAGAAAACGGCCACAAGTATAATCCACATGTCTGACCAAAATATTTGAGTTTAGGCTCACAAATCAAAAGGAGAACGCATTTCTTTCTCATTGGTCTTGAAATCCGTGAAGTTCGAAAGAATCAACCTACGAAAGCAAAACATTTCATTACAGGAGCAGGATGGTAATTGTATCCCGACATAAATAATTCTAAAATTAAAATTAAATTGAGTTTTATTTATGGACGCTCTTCTTTAAATGCTGTGGTCTTTGGCGTCCCATTCTATATTGGGCGTGAAAGACCGGTAATTTTGCTCAGAGGCCTCTTTATCAGGCTTGAGGTTCTTTTACGTGTCGTAAATCTACGACATAGGACCACCGACTTTACTTCCCTTCCGAAGGAAGCCATATTAAGGATTTTTACGCTCGAAAAAATCCATCGCCCTCCGCCGGGTTATAATTCCGGTAAGAAACTTAGTGCCTAGTCAGTGCACATTTGTCAAAGCTTAAGTTATTCCAGGACAAATTAAAGACGTTACACAAGACGACAAACGTCAATAAACACGTTGTGAGATTAAGGAAAGCCAGCAGATATTACAACATACTTTACTACTTCTTCCTAACAATTTTATCCAATATTAACCATGTTAATGCATTTAAAAACTGAAAATACATGGAATAAAATACCTATATTACATATTTACTTCCAAAGTTCAAATAGTATATTTAGTTTGTAGCAGGTTCTTGTCTTTTACACTTTGCAACGGAATTAATTTTGGATAAATAAATTGGCCAAGAACGGTTGATAAGGAAGAAGGGGCACTATTAGCTTTTATAAGTTAAATAGGGCTCGCGCCTCTAACAGGTTTGGCCAGCTCACTTTTTTTTCTTTGTGTCGAATCCAATTTCCGCTCTTTTTAATGCTCGTTTTCCTGCTCCTTTACGAGCGCCGTTCTCCCTAGCACCGTCACCTCTCCTCTCAATTTATTTTTATTTTCGCCAAGCCCCTTCCTTCAGGCCAGGTAAGAAGGCTTCCATAAAATGCCTAGCGCTTCTCTGTTGTTCTAGCCAGCTTGAATGCTATACATGTTCTCCTAGCAAACAAGGACAGACGGTTCTGTTCCTTCTTCAACAAAAGGATCCGGTTTCACCTACCTTCGTTACTGTCCTAAAGTTTTCTTAAATCAATTAAAGATTCGTCGTATTTAATATTACATACGAACACAGCTGCTGCTAAGGAGTTCCTAAACAACCATTAACTAAAGCGCCAATTCCTGAAGTTTAAACATTAACGAATCATTCGCCTATAAAATAACACCCCGCAAGGTTTCCATCCAAAAGTCCTGAATTTAGAATTTATTAAAGGACAACGACGTTATAACAATAATATACCTCACCTAAACTTATTTTCTCTATATATCCAGAGCAGGCTTCCTCAACTGGCGCGATATTAATCGTTATGATGAAACTGCTGTTGCTGGAGAGTTATCTATCTATTCGTTATACTTGACTAAAAAAAAGGCCGAATAATAAGTATCGTTTTACAGAAGTAATTGAGAAGGGAAGGGACTGCATAGCAAGTGAATGACTATAGTTCTAAATCGTGCCAAGAAAGGCATGTGGCAATAATTTGTATCACAACAATGTAAATGCCAGAGTGATTGTAGTGCAAATAAGCATTATTGTATGACATTGATTTGAGATGTTTGTTAATTATATGCATTGTTAGGAGATAAGTTTACACGGCCTCACTGAAACTGACAATAAGAGCGGGTAACAATGAGCGAGGGGGTGAGTTGTTTATCAATTATTAGAGACAAGCAAATGACGTCAGATTGGCGCGCTTTTCTTAGAAATGGCGGGAATTTCTTCCCTACTAGAACATGTGTGTTTGTAATTTTGATTGGATATAAATATAGACGCTAATGTTGGCGCGTTTTATTAACCAATAGCAGCTCGGTTATAATCTTTAGGCATATCGGGTGAGGGAATATAAAGCTTGAAGCAGGGGGACAGATTTTGCACAGTCCAAAAGAAACATTTGTGCATTACACGTCGCTCAGTCCAGAAGAATAATTCACGAGGTAAACGTCGCTCAGTCCAATAGAATCATACAAAGGTTATACGTCGCACAGTTTAAGAGAATCGTTCACGCGTTATACGTCGCGCAATTCTACAAATTCTCTCGCGTTGTAAAGTTAGTTATAAATGTGAAATACGCGAATTAATAATGTGCAGCAAATAAGTGATTATAGTGATATTAGAAAATATAACAGTTTCAGTCTGGCGTGTATCAAGAATCAATATGTGAAATTGAATAATGTGTGACGACAATAAAAGTGTAAAAACAAATTCTTTTATCAGTGTTATCTTTCAGTAACAACTCCTTTCCGTTTACACACCCTGTTCAAGAGATGTGCTCGACCGAGAAACAATAGCTAGCCGGAGTACAAATAACCCCAAAATTCAAACTATTAATACAATAACAGGCGCCCAACAATAGATAACACGAAGTGACCGCGACAAATTGGCTCCCATACATGGGGCAGATAAACATGAAGCATCTTCCAACTACCAACAAACATTCGACTTCAATGTTTAGAAATTATTGTCCTTAACACACACACTTCAGCAGATGCATGCTGCATTAAGTCTATTGGACCCCCTCACCACAGTTGTCAGCTTGAGTAGTAGGAAAATACCATATTACTAAGTTTGAACGGTTTAACTTGGGGACATGAGGCACAGTGAACTATTACTGACTCCTTATTCTTCTGTGCTTACGTTTAATAACTTCAATAATTATGCCTGCACTTTAAAATTCCAGGCAGCAATACAAACCAACTATAATTACAGCTGTTAATATTCATTCAAATATGACTAAATTATGAAAATGAAAGAAGTTTTCATAAAGAGATTTGATTGAGCCTACAAAGAGCTCCAATAGGTAAAAGCAGGAGATAATTATAATTTAATAAAATGTATGTTAATACGATGTTATAAATCACATAACATGTTAGGTAATTTTATTGCTGGCAAGTAAAAAAAGAAGAAGACATTACAGTTTATGTTCTGGCATTTCTTAAGATTTGCTAATTTTTGACAATTGCACGTTGTATTACGTTTTCGTGTTTGGTCTTTACAAAAATACTTTTACATATGATTAGAAGAGCAAACCTTTAGGTTGCGCCGAAATTGCGGCGAAAACGGGTTTTGTCCCAACAAGAGAAAAAAATAGCCAAAATCAGCAATGTTCAAGTTCTTCATTGAAGGCCACAGTATTTCTCAATTTCTTCTCAATTTCTCAGTTTAATCATATGCCGGTGCAATTGTCAGGTATTACAAAAACATCGCTCTACTAAATGCGTGAAAGCAGAATGAAAATGTTGAAAACTCGGTTCAATAATAAAAAGAATAATAAAACTATTTTAAAAAACGCAAATACTCAATCTGCAATACTGTTGGTTCTTTCTGCATATAAAAATTATAATTTTCTCTCCGTTAATTTAGCTGCAACAATTTCTTTAAAGTAGAGACTCATATTTTCTGGGGTGTATATAATATGTACAGTGGAGCCACTGCACATATTATATCGGCCGCACTCATTTTGAAACAACCCAAAATGCATATCTTGAATACATTTCCCCTCTCTCCCCCGAATACCAAAAGCAAAACATACTGTACTTTCAATTAAGGTTTTCATGAAGGCTTATAAATTAGGATATGTCCGGAATGGTCATAGCGTAGTTTATGCGGCTCTTTTGCACTTCTTATGCTGGTCCTCAAAAACTCCAAGATGAGTTATTTCAGTAAGCTTCTTATTACTGCTGCAAGCTATACTCATACAAAATCTCTAGAAAGCCGGCAGTGGTGCAAGTATATACTTGCAGTTTGCATCGCAAAAGGACAGCTCAACATATTTCCAATTTAAGCTGCAAGGACAAATTAAGAACATTGTATTCAAGCAATGTGTGTGTTCAGCTTTCAGAGCAATGAAAGGTTTTTCTACAAAGACCTTGACGATACTTATTTGCTTACTTTATCTCTCTGAAAGTAATCCTGAAAAATACTCGGAAGTTGAAGTAGTAACAGATTGTAAATGCGAATTAACTCTCATCGCAGAAGAAAAACTGAGTGATAGATTTAGAGAACACAGAGGATATTAAGCTTGGTTTGTGTTTTGGGCAAACACATTTCTGATTGATACAGCAAAAAATACTACCCCATTTCGAGTTGTGGTTGATCCGACAGGTGTAGGTGCTAGAAATTCATGAGGGCGAAGGACAAATAGCTGAGATTGCATGGTTGAACATCCAATTAATTATGGAAGCAATTACCTGAAAAAGTAACCAAAATTTAACGTATATGCTAAGAGAGTTATCTGCATTTTCTGGATAGTCTATTCATGCGATTCATTGTATTCTGCATACAAATAAGTAAATCCAAACCGAGCTGTTTTAAGCGACGAACATTTAAACAAGCTTGTTCAAACCATTCCATCCAGGCAGCAGACAGATTTCAAGCAGCTAACAATTCAAATGGACTCCCGAAAAACACCTTAATGAATATAAAAATCGTATGTAGTACACTCATATGACTTTCCCTACCCACTACAAATTCACACGCATACTTCACATATTTATTACAGTATTCGTGTAAAAAGCAATTGTTCTCTCCATGTTAAGTTATAAACGATACATCTTTTGACTAGAAATAACTTCAAATTAAGCAATAAAAGTTTAACAACATATTCAACTATTTATATCAGAAGTATGGAGGAGTAAATTCTGAGGTCATAATAACGATTCCCTTGAGAAGGAAATATTTTTTAAAAAATCACAAAGTTTCAAGCATCTTCCATCAGATGAGGCAATTATATTTGGAAACGTACCCAAGATAGAACATTTCGAAAAGAGCAAACGTTACATGTATATGTATTTGTGTATATACACACATTTGGAATAAATTGTGCAGTTTAACGAGCTCCAAAGTGGACTTTTCTGTCTCTCTTACAGTTTCCCATATTTAGACAAAATTATGTAAAATTCAATTAGAATGAGGACAACACAGGCTGTTGAGAGAAAATTCAATGTATTAATTTTACTATTCATATCTATATCTCAAATACACCACATTTTAATCAAAATGGTTAAGAACTGTTTTCAGAAATCAAACCTAGCGAACAGATTTTTTCCCATGTAAAAGCTAGTTTTAGGTGCGCAAGTTTTCTTGAAAATCTTCCCCTGGCATGCTTAAATAGTGTCGGACTCAAACATGAATTGAAATATTTATCCGAAATTTTATTTTATCTTCATTTTTTAATTTTTTTTTTAAGTTGTGGTACTCACAGACACACATTAAATTCCTCCAGATAGGTATGACGTTAATGACTTAATTTCCTTAAAAGGAGGTTTGAAGGAATAGCAAACACTTGAGTTTTCGAAAATGTTGCCTTTTGGTGTTCAGAGATCTCAAAACGTGCAATTCCGGTGAAATCTCTATACAGAATTTACAGGATGAAATACAATACTTTCTCTAGTGCTACAGAAGTAGAAATATTAGAGAGGAATTTGCAGAATTGAACAAATTATGCTTTTTTTTAAGTCCTCCCCAGGATTTTCTAGATGTAGGACAAATATTATACACGCATTTTTATTTAATTGCGTGTTTTTTTTTCTAAGTCTCCGTGATTTATGCAGTGTTTAAGAAATTATTTTATGTTGCTTTATTTCATAATAGAACAAATCATTTATTCCGAGTTGCTGTAGGTTTGTACCTCTATACTAGAATATCCAAATTCTGATGTCAATATAGGAGTAAAGTAGCTGACATTTTACAATACTATTGCATGTGGTTCAGTTCCTGATATTAAGTTAATACACTTAGTTTCATAAAGGAGATTCGAGGGAATAAAAAAACTGGATTTTCGGAAAATGTGTAGAATTAAATTTATAGCCAACCTTGTTTGATAAGAGAAAAAGTAAACAAACAAAGATAAGGTTTTGATAGTTTGTATACAATATATTACAGAAGTATTTTAAGAAGGAAGTTAGGTCTACGCACAAAAGATTCCGTAGATGACAGTTATATAAATGCATGGTTTCCAAATGGCCAAGATAATTAATGACTGGCCCTGCAAGTTTTGGGCGAAGTCCATTTTTCAGTAGCCAGCTTCCGAATGTCTAACTTTCTTTGTGATTTCCCATAAGCTAATTAGACATTAACCTGTTTCGTTTCAAAATCATCGATTAAAATGTTAAATGCCGTAAGGCAGCCTTAGATATTTATCAAACACAGTACACGTGTTTGCTAATCAAGCCTGCAGTATTCATTCATTCATTCATTCATTCTCTCTCTCTCTCTCTCTCTCTCTCTCTGAGCATGTCTTTTTTCTCCCCCCACCCTCGTCCCGGAAACGTGTACGTTTTCTCGACTCGCTTATGCTCTTGCTACTCCTATATAAAATGCTAACAAGTCATACCATCTAGCGCTTGTTTATATAAGCCAGTCATGGCAATTTGTGTACTTGCAAGTACATGCCTCTTAAAACCCACTTCAGCAAACGAAGACGCCATAAACTTCCCTTTTCATCCACCCCCTACTCTCCCTCTACCTGGATAAACAACTCACCCTTTTAGTCGTGCAGGCCGTATTCTCATTATGTACTCCACCGTTACTGCGTCCAAGAGCACAAGCACGCCTTATGAGCAAATGAGCAATTTGTTTCCAAAAGGTACTAAGGAGAAAACAATTTACTGCTTTTGCAATGCAGACTGTTTTGGATCTCGCTGAAATTTTAACGGCTGATTTTGAGATATTTCCCATAATGCAACATAGTTTTATTTGGATTTTAACGAACACTTTGGGACATTTTTAAAATGCTATAAATAATAACAATCTAAGAAGCAAAGCCACATGTCACTTCTTAGATAAAACACTAAGCTGGAAAGGAAATGGGAAATTCAAAACAGAGTCTACAGCTAGGATTAAAATGGATGAGGAGGAATAGATTTTCCATTCCCTGGCCACATTATAGCATTTTTGTTTTACGAAAGCAAGCGAATGGAGAATTACAAACCTCGTAAATGACACGCTTCTCACTGTGGAGTTCGGAAAGGGAATAGATGATGGGTTTAGTTTCTAAGCACATAAGTGCACAATTGTTTTCCTAATCAGTAGCTCTGCCCTACGATGTTATACTTCAGTATAGTTGAAGGTTGCTAAATCCAGAAGGATAGCTAAATCAAGAATGGAAGAAAATAGAAACGGCTTTGTCGATTTTGACCTTAACTAATGCGCTTCGTATCTTCAACTTCTTAGCAGCCTGATCTGTTTGCTTGCACTGACAATGAAGTAAATGCTTGCAATGCATTTGTTAATTGTTTATTGTGATTTAAATAATAAAACAATGAAATCCTTACTTTTTATACAGCTAAAAGGTTATGGGCTTGAAACTTGTGAAGCTGGAATACAATTTACTTATGTGTTCCAAACAAAGCATTCCAAAGCACAAAGAACATAGATTGTTGCAGAGTTATCACAATAATTGTGTGCGCATGCAATTCACCACGAAATGCTACGTGAAGATAGAAACTATTTTTGTCATGCCTGTCACAAACCTCTAAATTTATTTCGGTGAAAACAGATTTTATTTTAATCTTATTTTAGATCTGCTCTCATCTTCTTCAGGTGAACATGAAGGAAAAACACTTTTTTCACATCTAAAAATAATGTGCTATAATTTCTAATCTCTTGAATTATAGAAAGCAGAAGACTATTTTCTGATATACGAAGTACATCTTCAATAATACCAAATTGACAGTGCAAACACCTGCCATTTTTGAATGCGCATCTGAATATGTTCTTTGTGAGCGCAGAATAAAGAGCGTCAACAGAATACACCTAGCTATGAATATATTTATACTGAAGGGAGAAGCAGTGGTAAAAGTAGAATATTAAAATAACGGACACACCAATAATACCAAGATGGTATTTAGCCACTTACAGGTGTTGCTATTTATGATAAGTCAGCTTGTGTTTATACCTCAACCGTTCGGCATGAATGTGCAAGGAATCCGTGATGGGGTGGGAAAAACTTTTATTTTTCAGTAACTGTTCCGACTGTTCCAGTTTCAAGAAATACAAGGTTTCAAATAATCGTTTTTAAAAAAGTCAAATGTATGCATGAGTATTTACGCATAACCGTAACTGTCACTTATCTGACTTCGCACCAAGTCGTGATTCTTCGTTTCGTTTGAAGAACATTGGACTATTGGAAGACAATGTTCCCGTCATTTTTTCTCTCCCTCGCACCACACACTCGCAAACTGATAATGCATGTTAAAGATACGAATACTTATTGTAATTACTGATCTCTTAACTCACATAAAAGAAATTCACGTACATATTCTTCCTGATAACCATTGTGTATCAGTTTCCCTGATGCCAATGTTTCCAAAATGACTTCTCGGATAGGAATGAAATTGTCTTTTGCATGTGCATCCTAAGGGATTAACAGCATAGCTAGATCTGATTAGCCGAAGATTTTCTTGTCAGGTTTCCTTCTATTGGAACTTGGACGGTTTCAACTTCAAGGTCCCACGTTATGCACATAGTTGTAAATGTTATATTGTGATATGATCTATGTGATCAGAATACTACTTTTGGAACTGGTGACAAAGATACTCAAATTTACCCTAATAATACAAAGTTGGATTACTTATTTTGGAACTATGTACAGGAATAGGAATAATGTGAGGTATCCTGACAAACATTAATTTTAGGACTGGTGTTTACAGCCGGTAACAAGGATACGAGAATATCTTATTCGTCTGCAGAACTAGGCAATATAAAGAAGAATGCAATAATTATGGTAAGACAAAGGCGTGTGAACCCGGAAGAATGGCTTAAGTTAAGCATCAAATGGAGAAGCCTAAAAATTATTGAACAGAAGTAACACGTGACTTGCAATAAGCAAACAAAGAAAGCCTTAATTAAAATGTGCCTTCTGTGTCTAATAATATTAATCATGGATTATGTAAGACTTTTAAAATATTATCATACATTTGGAGACGAAGCCTGAACATAAGCATATTCTATCCAAGGGTTTTAATATTCTTGTATTATTGTAATGCCGTACAGCGGCATTCAAGATACTATAGAATTCCTTTCTCATCAACGCCCAATTAAAGTTATCAAGTTTTATGCATAAAATTTAATCGGGTCTCCATTTTCCTTTTCGCCACTACTAGCTTTTAAGCATCGTTTTAAGAGAGAACTTGTCTCCTCACAAAAGCGACATCATTAAACGTACACGTTGCCCCTGGCTTGGAGTTCATTGGAGTGGCAGTTCTTGCTCAGGCACATTCATTTTTAACGAACAAAGAGAAAGCCGTGTAAAAGAGAAGAGCCTGCGACACTAAAACCTTGTATCTGCTTCTCCTTACAGTCTGTTTTCATCTTTTGAGGAATAAAGGCCACTCTTTGTGCTATTAAAATACGGATAATGAAACATCTTTGAACTGTATCACAAGCGAAATTCTTACCTTTCGATATACAAATATGGGGAAATTTACGTACATGACTGCTGCTTTACATGTAAAAAAACACCATTAAGAGGAATATCGCTGAGGTGACCATCAACCACCGTATATCATTTGCTGCTAGTGAATTTTGCTATCAGAGTACTTACTCGGTTTCTCAAAGAGCAATCTCGTCGTCTCGTTTGCGATCATTATCTACAGTTTATCATTCGCACTCTTCTAGGTTAAGGACTGGTAAAGTGATATCGTGATTAGTGAACAGCTTTATGTTCTATATGTCCTTATGTTTCTATAGATTAATTTTAAACGATTCAGTGTTTACAGTCGTCATCTTAAATCGGGATGATATTAGGAATGGTCATATTGGCAGCAATTTGCTCATTTCAAACCGATTTAAGCATCTCCTTGTATTATCCCCACTTCTCTTCAAGCTATTTATAATGCTGGTCCATCTTACCTAAAATCACTGGTCTCGCTGCTCTTCAGATTCATTCAGATTGACTACTCTTCGTGTTACAGTGCATGATGTACTGTAGGCTAATAACTTTTGTTTTTCCTCTTTAAAAAGGCCAACAAGTTTGCTGTTATAATTCTTGCGAGGAGGCTACGATGAACGGGATTACTATGAAGTTGTTGCACATGTGGCCTGTATTTACGTAATGCTCGAAGCACAAATTATACCACGCACACAGAATGAGAGTAGTGCAATAACGATCATTGCCAGCACAATCTCTACATGGTTGGTTCATGAAGAATTCACTGGCGATTGAAACTTTGGTAGTTACTCTTAAGAGTATTTTCATTATAGCGTTTGCAGTCAATTTGAAGTTTACTACCCAAGTGTAAGACCTACAAGCAAATCCAGGGTCTTCCAGTTTTCCATGTAGTCCCCCCCCCATCTGTTTTTCCCACTGTTTTCTTTGCTGAACAGCTTTTATAAGGTCTCTTCCCAACCAATCCCTTTTCTTCTTCTTCTACTTGATTAGTTTTTCGCATATTCTTTCATACAGTTCCATTATTAGTCTGTCCATTTCACCGCTTCATTTATCCCCATAATGGTAATCCAATCACTTTCCCCACTTTGTAGCGGGAAGGATATAGCGCTTCTGCGTATTCACGTGAAATCTCACCGTGATGATGAGTTCCAGGTTGAAGTTCTCTGCCTCGGCTGCCAGCTGAGAGATGTGAATAAATTCCTATTCCTAGCTATCTATATCTCAGGATATTATGGGTCAAGGCGATTAATAAGCTGAATTTCTTTAACGATTTGATTTATTCTAACACAACAAATTATCGAAACGGCCAGCAACTGCTCCCCTTTGAATAATAATGAAGTAATTTATAAGCTGTATTTTACATCTTCCCACTACTTTGAATGTTGCTATCTCCCACCCCACACGCACACGCATTACAGCACCTGTCACTAAATAGCTCATATGAGAGAATGTGAAAGTGTGTTGAAATCTGAGGCGAACCTTCCTTTTATACCTTGCTATTATGACGCTAACTTTTGCGTCCTTTTGCCTACTCTTCATTTTTATTGGTGATTTACTTGGCGTGCTATGAGAAAGAAATCGGTTACTTTTAGAAGTCAAACTTCTGACTCTTTTGGTAAAACCCACTATCTCTGTCTCACAACACTTGTGTCCCTTTCGAATTGCCGACTTCTTATCCAACTCCCTTGACTTTCTAGGAATTATCTCCCTTTGTCCATCATTGTTTCTCCTCGGATTTCTATCTCTCTCTCTCTCTCTCTCAGTTGGATGTAATTCTGCCTAATCCTGTGCTCGTTTGCGTGTATGTGTTAGTGGGCTTTTAACCTTCTTGCTAGCTCGCTTCCTAGCTAATTACAATGTTTCTTACATCTGTCTAAGTTTGTGGTACAAGTTATCTTACATTGTTATATTATTATATATCCCTATCTTGATTACTGATTTATGAATTCCTGTTATTTATATTGGTTGCCCTGTCGGGTGTATGTTTCCCTACAACTTCTTCGTGATATGAAAGTTTCTGCATTAGAAGCAATCCCACACTCTACACAAATCACTAATTCACTTCACTGTTCTCTTCGTAAGTTCTTTCTTCAAGGGCCCACTAAGGATGTTGCCTTTTCTTTTGAGAACTTCCTTTACGTTGCTATCCTCAAGACTTCTTCGCAACAGCTCATTTTAGTAACTCGCTTTCCAAGGATTTAAACTTATCCACTTGTTCCACCAATTCTTGTCTTTCTTTCTTTCTCCCTTCCTTCCTTAAATAACTACTGTCTTCATATATTTTGCCTTCTTCTGCTAACACAGTGAATTATTATCAGCAAATCGAATGTTTTTTTCTTTCTTTTTGTTCCCATTACCACTCCTCCCCGACTCTCCCCTCCCATCTTGGAAACGATTCACTAAGTCCAGCATAGTATATAACATTTGCAAGTTATTTTCTCACTGAAATATCGCAGCATATGCTAGATTTTTGATAGGGGCATGTGTTTCCCTTTTTAAAAACGAAATGTCGCGAGGGCAAGGGCATTGCATGCAGCTTCAAAAGTACAAACTAGTTTAGGCCGGTTCCACCCCTACCTCCGGCAGTGCAAGCCTTGCTCTTTTGTTTCTGTGTTCATAATGCAGTCAGTGATACTGTGGTACTCCAACACAATTGCCTGAGAGCCGGAAACCTATCTAGCTGAGAGAGGAAATACCAACTTCAGCGGCTCGACACTTAGAGCCCAACAACCGCAGGCATCATCATCATGGTTTTAATTAAAGCTTTGCGGAGGGCCAAGAGCATCTGACTGGAGAGATAAGGGCCGTTTTATATGCAACACACGAAAAACACGCTGCGGAATATAGAACCGTCTAATGAAGCATGAACAAAATGAAATATGCAGCACAAGAGACATGTTGCCAAAATAGTAGTTTCAATTATTGAGCTACCTCTCCCCCAGTAATACTTTCTTTCTATCGGCGCCCCCTGGTGGCCTTCACCAATCACACCAGCGGAGAAATGAACAGCCATACACGTAAATTAACCCGCAACACGCTTTAAACGTGATTGTAAATGCAGATGTAGGGTTAAATTTCAGGTGCGTTCATTTTGTGACGGGAATAATATCAGCATTGTCATACTGATGAGTATTCTGGGAATTCTAAAAATCATGCATTTTAGGAGACTATCCATATAAACTAGCGATTTCAAACAAATCTGCAATGAGTCAAATGTTAAAAAATTTCAAATTTCGACCTGCAGGATCTCGGCTAAATGTCTTAAGCTTTTGGGAGGTTTTCAATAACTTATATTTAATTTTGTTCCAATTTCAAGCAAACTCGAAATGTGTCGATAAATGCTTCTCAAATTCAAATATAGCTATAATATTTCTGATCTGTAGGTGCAGTAGTTCGTCGGAAAATAATACCTTTTTTTTTTTTTTTTGCAGACCCACAGCATGAATAAACTTTATTTTTGTACCGATGTTAACCAAATTTAAAATATCTAAACAAATCCTATACAAACTCGTACACATAAACATTTCGACTCCGTATAGAGGTTACTAAAATGCAACTTTCATATTTTCCCACCATTATGACATAAGACATAGAATCTGGTGATATTAGGATTGTTAGATTCCATTCATAACCGGAAACTCGCAAATATACACCTGTTACACGTATTGGAAAGGTTAGTTATACTTCATCTGTTATGTTGGCGCCCTGTTTTTACATTTGCGGGGTTCAAACTTTGCACGCCAACCATTTAGTTACCAACAGACACACAGATTATGATATTACTATATTATATTAATTATATATTATTATATTAATTACTAGTGGCTAATCGCAGTTTTAGCTGCGAATTAAACACTAATTATTGAAAGCAGAAATGATTTATCAAGACTGTTCATATACTTAATTGCACATAGCTTAAAACACAATATTGTGAGTAAATTTCCATTCTGCAATAGAGTTTTCATTTTGAATAGTGTCACGGCCTAAGAGACTTGCATGCCTTTCACGAATACCTTGTATCATCGTTAATATTCTGGATCTTGCTGTTGAAGAATCCCTTAGCACTATACAGCGCAAGTCAAAAGTCCCTCCGGAGTTTCGTGTGTCTATAGAACGGTAACCATAGCAGACATGGCGGAGAAAAGAGTATCTCTCAAAGGTCGGGTATCGGTACATACTTACAAGTGTTTCATATGTCCACTGGCAGACGCGGCAGACATAAATCCTGTAGTCCAATTCGCCCATACACGTTCCAACATCTCAGGGTAGAAACCGACGACTGCATGCATTTCAGCTCTGCTAAATCGCATGGCAAACGGGAACGAATACTCAATCTTTAACATAACGCAAAGTAAGGATCGCATGGGGTTAGGTCAGGCGATCTTGGAGGCCACGGAAGGAGAAGAGAATCGGCTTTAGAACCACTCCATTCCAACTATGTGGAAGTGTATCATTGAGGTACTGACGGGCGTTATGATGAAAATGAGGCGGTGCCCCTCTTGTTGATAAATAAAATCCTGGCTAACTTCCTGTAATTATGGCATTAGGCATTGTTGGAGCATGTCCAGGTACACTAGACAGATAACAGTTTGTTCCACAAAAAATAGGCCATAAACTTGTGTACACGAAATAGCACAAAGCACACTGAATTCAGGGGAATCACGGACATGTTCCACCATAACATGAAGATTTTCAATCCGCAAAATTCTAACGTTGTGACGGTTCACCTTTCCTGAGACATGAAATGTGGCCTAGTCACTCAAAATCAGTTTTTCAGCGAAACTGTCTTCCTGTAGCCTCTCTTGAAAATTCACGACGAAGTTTGTTGTCCTGGTGACCCAATGCCTACAGTAGCTGTGTCCGATATGGCTTGAGTTTAAGTTGTTTACGTAAGGTTCTCCAGAGTGTTTGCTGCGGAATCGTCATTCCCTACTCGGGTGATGTGTGGGGGGATCAAAGCGTGGGAGCTATATTCTTCGTAGTGAGAGATCAATTGCTGCGTCCGATAATGGATCCACACACCACAATGTGCGTGTAGAGATTTAATTTTTTTACTTTACGCATTATCAGCAGTTTCATTCTTCGTTAGATTTCTCATATTTATTTTTCATGATCCATGACGCAGATGGTTTGGAGTACTGAGTTTTGACACCAGTCTTTTTTTTTTTTTTTAGGTACATTGAAATTGCGATCTAGCGCTGCTATCATGGAACTAAATTGAAGGTCATAATTTGGAAAATGTATTCTTTTCGGAGCATATCTGAGACGAAGACTGTGATAACTTTCTAAGCTGCCGGTATGTATATAATGTCAAATATGGTTCAAATCCTTTAAGAAGGTGTTATCCAAAATAATTTTCTTCAGAGAACGGTAGGCGTTGGATTCGCCTTTAATCCATAACTAATTTCTTTGGTTCTTCTTCCAACAATTCATCATGTTCGCAAGATTTCTATTCACAGTTTTCTATGCATTTATGCCCATTTTTATACGATGAAGAATTGATGTGATTTTTTCAATTAATATGGTACCGCTCTCATTGCAATTTTGCGCAGCCCACCATAAATGGTTATTTATACTGGTTTTCCATGCCATCAGCTCTGGATATTTTTTTCTACCATTTTAATTTTTTTTCATTCCACTTTTACACAATTACAATACGTCAAATTCATGTTCAACTTCCGGATACTGAGCTTTTAACAGGTATCTTACACATTTATGTCTGTTGGAGAGAAAAACGTCTACTCTACACATTTCCTGTTTTGTGTGTTTTTGTTATGTTGTCACAAACAGCCTTTTACAAATTGCCTTTCACCTCTTTTAACAGGCTCAAAATCAATATTTTTGCGGGAATTTAAATCCATAACAGAATATTTGTCTAGAAATTCTGGGGAGTCATACTGCCCATCCCCTGCCAGGTTTTTTCTTTCATTCTTTCTTTCTTGAACCCAAAATGCTCTAACAGCTGGTAATATACCGGATAATAATAAAGAACTTGCTATTAAAGCATTTTCTTCCGGTTTCTTTCCTGATAAACTTTATGAGTTCCAAATTAATGTTTTACCGCAATAACACACTGTTTCAACACATAGCATTGTCCTTTTAATGTAATGAAAAATAAAAGTAGAAATGTCCAAGCAACAATGAAATATTCCACTGTAGCTTCATTTCGGTGAAAGTTTCTTCTTCTTCTTCTTCTTCTTCTTCTTCTTCTTCCTCGTTATCACTTATATCAGACTCTGAAGAATCAGGTTCGTAGAAACGTTCATTCAGCTTATTCTGATCTTCCTCATCATTGCTTGTATAGTGGATACATTTCCTTATGAATTCAGTACCTAGTTCACATTGTACTTCTGAATTCTTGGTTCCTTCAACACCTTCTATTCTGAATTCTCATTCACTACTTTTATCATCGCCTTCGTTGAGTCTTATTGCAAGTAACACTATCGCATAGCTCAGAAATTATGCTTTTACGATTTCTAGCGTCATATCGTTATGTTCTTTGTCGTTTGCTCTAGGATGAAGATGGCGAAGGATCAATTGTCGTACTAGAACTTTGTATCTGGAAATTGCCTTCATTTTTCCTTATAATAGGAATAGTTACAAGTTTTAATAAAGGCCTTCTGAAATTTTCATTCGGCATAGCTGTTTCTTTAATAGTTGTGGCTGTTCACAACCTGTGTCCTTAAAATGAAAGAAATAAACGAACACCGGGACGAGGCAAAAAAAAATCTTTTCTTTTGCAAAATTCTATGTATGTCCTATATCTTTTGGGAGATGAGTCTCTGTTTGGAAACGCGTGAAAGTGAGTTCTCTTGTGTATTTCTCTTCTCACATTACAGCCATATGCACAACATTGAGGCATTTTATTTTTCACAATATTACGTTGTTTGTGTAGCAATAAACTGACTCAGTAACATCAACAAAATACTACCACTAAGTACACTACTCTTGAACTTAAATACCAACAAAAACAATGTTTGAAAACGTATTAATGCACGTGCAGCAATGACTGGCTTGTGATATCCCAACTACTTCCAGCGCACGGCTGGCTCTAATGGTGGTTATTATTTCGCTTGCTTAGTGGTAACGGTGTGGCGGAATAAGAAAACAATCTCACCACTGCATTTTATAGGTCATATCCTTCATTTAGAAAGAAACAGGCTTTTTGTGTTTCGTTCCCCTAAACGATTTCTCCTACTGCAGTCATTTTCATTCCTTGCTTCTATGTCTCAAATCGTTTTGGTACGACTCCACAAATAGTGAATTCCTTTAAACTTGGTACAAACTGACTAAACCCTTCAGCATTAATAACAGTTACCATGTTGTACAATAAGTGAACACTGAAATACACATGTATCAGAGCTAACGCTAATATAGCAGACACTTACCGAGGTCAGGTAAACCTAATTAAAATGCAGAAGGCGCGCCTAGCTACCATGCAGACAGTAGATATTTGAACAGCGAAGGGCAACACAGCGTCACCTCTAGTGTACCCTGCATAATCATTTGTGTGTATATGAACAACGAACGTTAGAACGGAAGAATTCTAAAGCAGGCATAAACCCGCTATAGGCTACTTTTTGGCACGAACTTGTAACTGAATGTGAGATCTGTTGCAACAAAAATTAAGTCGATGCTCTTGGTATGAAACGCGCAACTACAACGAAGCTCATATACAATATTTATAAACTTATTTAAATCCTTCAACAACTTCAATATGGCCATAAAATGTACTACCCAAATAATCTGTAATCGTATGTAGCTGTATAAAAGAGGTGTTGACATGCTTTCAATAATTTAGTCTCACATTCGATAAAATTTCAGTTTTATCAGTTTTCTTTAGCTTTAACCTTTATTTTATATACGGAGTGTCGACAAAACTAGCTCTCCAGAATCGAGTCGAATTCTACGAAGAAATCGTAGAATATTATCTTCTAGCTGTAACAATTATAGCCATCGCACTTTCCCTCCTGGCACTTCCTGCCCTGCTATCTGATGTTGCCGAAATTCATATTCCCAATCTCGGACTTTCCTTTCCATAGCCTTTAATCATATTGAGCGAGATATTTAAATATATACGATTTTAAGTACTTTCGAAAACAACTACTTTCCTCTCTTGCCTCACATAGGTATAAGACGGGGCTCATATTTCCAATTGGAAACTATTTTAATTCAGCAAAAGGCAATAAATCTGACAGGACGTACAATGTTATTTGTAAACGTCGAACACCTTTTTTCTTTATCTGTAATCTTCATTCGAAACACAGGCTTATAGAATATCATCATTGTCTAATTAAGAGAACAAGCAGTAAACTCCTTTGCAGAATTTTTCTGAAGGGAGTAAATAATAAGAATAATAACAATAATAATGAGTGAAACACATTTCCAGGTGTAGATTCAATACCAAAAGCTGCAGACACATTTTAAAAGACGATTAATGAGTGTAAAATAGGTATATTATTTATGAACATATATTTATGAATTTGTAAACGAAAGAGTTTTGTTAGTAGAACTATTGCTGTTTGGAAGAGAAGTTGTCATCGTAGGAACATATACTCCAATAAGCAATCTGTAATTGAGAAAGAATAGTATTGGGATACAATTAGAGAAACTTTAGAAAAAAAATCCAAAACCAAAAGAAGTAATAATCATGGGAGATATAAATGCAAGATTAAGAAGTGAAAGAGACAGCAAAATAGTTGGAGAGGACAGTTCGGAGAGGAAACAAGAAATGACAAAGGGGACAGGTTGATAGACATTTAGGAACAGTTTGATTTGAGGATTAATAATGGATTTTTTGAAAACAAATAAATTCATAAATATACATATGTTCAGAGGTTAGGAGGAAATAGATCAATAATAGATTGTATTATAACCAGGCAGAAGACCTCCAACAAAATGTTAGATGTTGAAAGTAAATCCAGAAACGGAATGTGGATCTGACCACCACCTAGTGAAGGGAAGAGTATTGTTTCAATGGATTGATGGATGTAAAATTATAGAGGGTAAAACAAACCTTAAGGGAAATGAAAATTAGGAAAATAATACATTTAAAATACATCTTTTAAAATATACAGACAAAGAATGGATAAGGACATAGGTATTAATTTTGAAGAAACCACAAGAGTTGTATGATTATATAATTCAAACGATTAAGAAAATACCATATGAAGTATTAAGAACTTACCAAGGGAAGGCAAGATCAAACAACTGGATACATCAAGAACTTCTGGGAAAAATAGAAGAGAAACTTTAAGCACATCTTCAATGGCTAAACTGCAAAACTGAAAATAAAAACAACATAGCGAAAAAAGCATATTGTATACGAATAAATCAAAAAAGTAAAAAATGAACAATGGGAAAAGGTATGTGCAGAAGTTAATAGTCATTTAGGATTTAAACAGTCTGCAGAAGCATGAAAAGTGTTAAAGAATAATGACAAGAACCCAACATAAATTTAATATCCATACACACTGGGTAGTATATTATGAGCAAGTATTAAATGAAAACAGGCCAGAATTTAAAGAAAATGATAGTTGTAATCACAGCAATGTAGATTGGATTGGCAGAAGAAATTGCGAAGTGACGTATCACTTGGAAAGAATGGGAAAGCTACTGGCAATACTTAAATATGGAGGAAACATTACTAATGTTATTAACTAAGTTATAAAAAAGGATTTTACATGGAGAAGAAATACCACAAGATATGAAATTAGGATATATTAGCTCCATATATAAAAACGCAGACAGAAGATATTGTCAGAATTATTGAGAAATATGTGTAATAAATCCTATTATGAAAACTTTTCCAAGAATAACCAGAAAGCTTACAAAACTAATAACATATTATGGAAGCACAGCGTGGATTTTCGACTGGAAGACCGACTGTTGACCAAATCTTCCTTGAAAAATGCAAGGAATTTTTAAAGATGTAGGGCCATTATTGACTTAGAAAACGTGTACAGGTGTTCCCAGGAAGTTACTATGGCAAGCATTACGACAGAGTTCTATAAGCGAAGCTTGTGCGACACGTCTGAATGAACTCAAGGTCACGGGCTCTTCCACTTATCGGACATGTAGCAGCGGGCTTCAGTCAGCTGTTATTGCTTCTTGTGTATAGACGCGAGACGCGTGTGTATTTGTATGCGATTGAATATCGGGTTATTACAACCCAGAAATTGTACTCAAATTTTCGCTTGAACAAAGACTTTTTATGTCTGACACGTATGTCGACACGAAGATTTTCAACAAAATCCCCCCACCCTAGACTACCGTTTGCATGGAACATTTTTCGATATTTGTTTATTTTCTAGAAAATGGCTCTAGCGATTTTGGTTAAAATGCCATATATTAAAGATATTAACATGACAAACTATATATCTTAAATTTTCTGGGAATAGCTTTTGAATTCGGAAGGAATTTTGTATAACTGATAAACGTTTAAAGATAAACGAAAACCTATTACACAAAAAATGTAACTCTTTAAAATACACAATTTATTTCAAATAAGTTTTTTTGTGGCATTTGTACCAACGAGTATCTCAGCCATTTCTAAGATATCCGTTGTTAATCGTTCGAATTGTTCATTTCTTGATCTATCAACATTCAGTTGTTTTTCGCGACTTCATGGAAACTGTATGGAATTTTAAGGTCAGCGTATAGGTCCAGTTATTAAACATTCGACTATCACTGTTCTCTTTGTATTTACATGTAACGAAATATGTAATGTGGCTATTTCTGCAAAGGTTTATTTGGATTAAAATGTAGTAGATAGAAAATTAAGCTTGAATAGGAATAATTTGTATAACTACTAATAAATGATAAAGGATAGAGAATGTCGTGTGAAGTATCACATAAGGTTTTTTAGAACTGTTAATGAACTGATAAGTCTTCATCTAGACAGTAAGTCAACGCCGAACAATAGAGAAAACTTGGAGTGAAGATGAGGACAATAACAAAACGTCGGCAACGAAAATTAAACGCAATATTATCACAGCAACTGAAAATTCCCGCATCTGGCAAAAATGCATGCTTGACACCGTCGATTGGTCACCGTCAATTTTGATTGAAATGGCATATACAAGACGTTTATATGATAAGTAAAGCGTATATTTCGAATTTTGTGCAAGTAGCATGTGAAGTCCTCTTTATTTTGAATTTATTTTGTTTAGCTTGTGAAATCATAAGCGATGGACATGAACTTAGTGCACAAAAAGTGTAAACCTCGTTAAAACACACAACTTATGTCAAATTTCCGAGATATTTGTTGCTATTTGCTTGAATTTTCCAAAACTTTATAATACATATTTTTAAGGTGATAGGTCACCATTCATTTGACACTCGCGAAATTGTGCAGAATTTCAAAGTCAGTAGCTACCCGCTTTTTAAAGATTTGACTATCGGTCCTGTTTCCCAGAGAAATACAGGAAGAGGGATACCTATATCGAAATTTTAATGAAGGCCTTTCTGCAAACTTTAAATTAACATGAAGTAGACCGAAAAACAAGCTTTGTAAGAATAGTTAGTAAGAAAAATATAAACTAAGCGGTAGTGGATATAGAAATGCATGTGGATGTAACACATCAGGTGTTGTTTTTCAGCTGGAAAACATTTATCAACAAAAATTACATCGGTTACGTTGGTTACTAAAACTAAACTAAACTCCTGGCGCAACGGGTCAAGGCCTGCCACCCAGCCGCTGCGTCTCCCACCTCTGCTCACGACAGGCATCAGCGCCCCGGTTCCTACCCGGCCGGTATATGCGGCCTCCTTAATTTGAGCCGCTACTTTTTCAATCAAGTAGCTCCTAAATTGGCCCCTCAGGAACCTAACGAGACTGAATGCACCCCGGGCAAGGTCTCCCAGCGGGAGAAAATCCCTACGCCGGTACCAGGAATCGAACCTGGGTCTCCCGCTTGCTAAACAGCGGCATACCACCGCACTAGGACGACCCACACGTTAATTACACTTATCACGTAAATCGTATGTACGACAAACGCATTTCATGTAGAACAATTCCGTTACATCCTACTCCGTATTACCCTAAGTACAATGATTGAGTGATGTTACAGTGGAGTAGCGTCAGGGGAGACAGGGTACACAAAGTCTATCCTAATTTTGAGACATAGTTTTAGTTGATTTTGGCCTTTACACTTCCTTCACATTCAAATGCAATTAGTAGTATTATGACCATAACCATAGTAGGAAATGGTTTTAGGTTAAAAATAAACAAATTAGTTTAAGAAATGTGCATGAACATCCTAACAAAGTGTTGTAGTAGTAGATGGCAGTTTATAATCGAACTTATGTGTTACAAAATTAAAATGTTGAAAGGAATATTTGGAGCACAAAAGTACGCTATGGAAATAGCTCACAAACTCAAAAGACAGAAGCCAATATGGGTAAAAAAAAAAGTGGTGTCTTTTTATGAAGTCAACATTAACTCCGATGGATTGTGCCATTCTCCATAGAGAAACACCCGTCATCCCCTGCCCCCTCATTCCTCTAATATTACAATGTTAACCACATAAAATTTACGCAAAACGAATTTCCACAGAATTGGAGCATTTCAAACCGGCAATAAATTAAGATCGCTTTGGCAAGCAGTGAAATTATGGAAGTTAAAAATTAAATGTTAATTAATAGCTATTGAAGCATAATTTATATAGAAGGTGCATGTTTCTGAGTAACTCCATAAGCTTCATCAAAATATACATTCCCACACAATCACCTTGGCTGTTGAGTGCTGTTATGGCACCAGTTGTTGACCTTTAGTGGTTTAGACGCGCTGCAGAATTGTACAAAAACTGTTAAAACCGCGATTCGGTGAATGTGGTTTCAGCATCCACAACGGTAGAAAAAGAAAACATTCCATTGGTCTGCCGCCCCAAACTGTCTGTAAACTTTCATAAAGCAACGTTCACTTTTGAAATGAATGTATCGAGATAAACGTATATGCAGAATTTTTTTCATTACAAATTTCGTTGCACGTGCAAATGGGATAAAGGAAGCTAAGCTACAGTCAGGTTTTCAAAATCCAGTCGATATACACTAGCTTTAAATTCCACTCTTTGCATGACATTGCACGAAACAAAAGAATGGTGAAGTCAAACCAATGGTAATGTATGCTTCGGTAATGTTTAATACCACAAAACATTATATGATACTAATTGTGTCTTAGCATGGTTTATATTTTTCGTCTAATTAGCTTTTATCAGTCTCTAGTAAATTACCGTTAAAAGTTTTACAAAATTCATTCAGAATGAAGAGAACTTCAGAAGCTATTTGCAGAAAACTCAAAATGTGTGTTTTATTAATCGTGTAAATATTTTGAACATATTGTTTTCATTAAATTCTTGAGTCACTGACGAGGATGAAAATTTTCACGTAAAGAGTAGTTTGAAGTGGGGAGATTTCCATGAAAGTCTTGGTATAACATGTTTTCATAAAATTGCTTCGCTAAAATTACAAACAGACACATCTAGTCTAGCATAAAGCGAAATTTATTTTACTCCAAATTAAGTTTATAATGAAAACTGGAATAAACAGAGAGATCCTTGCAGTCGCATCCTTGGGAGGCACTGAACTTGTATACTTTTCGTTTTTGGGGGGGGGAGGGGGGTATGCTGATCCATCCATCCATCCGTCCGTCCGTCCGTCCGTCCATCCATCCATCCATCCATCCATTCATCTGACGCGCGCGCGCGAACCTTTTCCTAAAAATGCTTTTTTTTCGGGTTCGGTAGACTTCAAAAGTGTGTTTCAGTCAAATCTAGGTATCAAATTTTTAGTCGGAAAATAGTACTTCCTCTACTTATACAAGTAAGAGGTAGAGAAACTAAAAATCAACAAGTAACTATTAAAAGATTTTGTTTCAATGTAGTGTTATACGTGTGGCAGAATTTTCATTTTAATCCATGTGGTGAAAGTCAACTGAACCAGAAAAGAATCGAAGTAAACCGTGTTTGATTTCTAATTCCAATGGAAATAATCTCAGGGGAACTGAAACGCTCCTATTAAAGTCGCATTAAAACTGAGAAACTTCAGAGTTATGACTTTCAGTTCTTTAGATTTAGACAATGCTGACAGTAACAACAACAAAATATACAGATTGCAGAGATGAACTTTTTAAGAAAAGTAAAAGGTACAATATTGGATCAAATGTGAAACGAAGAAATAAGAGCAGAATTAAACATATTTTCCCATTAATGAACGTATACAAGAAAGTAAACAATGGATACAACATACTAAAGGAATGGGAAATTCAAAAAATAGTTAAATAATAAAATAGGTACAAACCAGAAGAAAGACGAGAAATAGGAAGGCCAAGGTAAAGATGGCTGAAGTGAAGACGGAACAAGCTGCAAGCCTAATCCTTGATAGTGAAGAAGACAGTGCTGCTAGAATGGGGATCCGATGACCTGCCAAGGGCAGGGACTTTCCCACGTTGCCATGAATCACCATAAGCACTATTTCGAATCTGCATGGTTTATTCTTGATGCTCAATTCATCCTATGTTCTTTGCTGCTTTAGGATGTACTGATTTTTGTGCGCGGTCATTATGGAAACCATAAAACACAAATTTTATTTTCAAAAAGTTAACTCTTAACTTTTTTAAAGTTTCGTTTTTACTGAAAATGTGTATTGAAACCTTTATTTTAAGCCCTGTGTCATTCCTGTATATTGTTTTTATTGCTGTACAAAAGTATTTGGGGAGGGCGGATACAAACTGAATGAGCTGTAAACGTTTGAACTTGTGCATTTTCTTAATGCTTCTGGAGCCGATGAGGAGGGTCATGTACTATATAATTTCAAAGACGTTAATACATGAAAAGAGGGCTTAAAGAGTGCGAGTGAATTAATGTTATTTATATTTGACATTATTGTAGCCCCACGTTGTGGTAGCCAATTTGCGACGGTATTACTTATAATGTTTGTTTACATCACGTGTTGAAGCCATCTTGTGACGTCATTCTTTGTTAGGTTCGTAGCTCCATCTGGTGTTAGCAATTTGCGGCAGTATTAGTTTTGTGTTTGAAAGAATTTAACTTTTAATTTCTATTCAATTCTGTTTCACTGTCCTCCGGCTAGCTATTTGGTCGAACATATCTCTTGATCAGGGTTGTGTAAACGGAAAGGAATCTTTTATCCAAAAATTACACTGATGAAGAAATTTGTTTTATACTTTTATTGTCCAACACGTTAACTATCACATTTATACATTGATCTTAACACTCGCCAAACTGAAACTGTTTTAATAACTTCTTACTTATCACTTTTAATTCGCGTACTTCAACTTAGTGTATTATTAACTTTACAACACTTTAGATTTTTCGTAACTTGTGAATCTATAGCCGACGTATCTCATACAAATATTTTGACGAACTGACGAACTGAAGACGACGTGTAGTGCACAAAGAATTTTGATGAACTGAGCAACTGAAGGCGACGTGTAATGTATTGAGATTTTCGATGAACTGAGCGACTGACTGACTTTACCTCCAACCTAGCTTATTTATACTCCTGCATCCAGATACGCCTAAAGATTATAACTGAGCTGCAATTGGCTAATAAAACGCGCCAACATTAGCGCCTATTTTAATATCCAATTAAAATTATAAACACATATGCTTTAAGGAGAAAATATTCCAGAAGTTTCTCAACGGAAAAAACGCGCCAACATTACGTAACTTCCTCGTTTCCAATAATGATAAACAGCCCACCCCCCTCTCTGCATTATTGCGCGCTATTATTGACAGTTTCAGTAAGGCCATATAAACTTATTTCCCAATAATAATTACAATTAATAAACATCTGAAATCAATGTCACATAAAAATGCATATTCATATTACAATCATTATTTACATTTAAGTAACTTGTGATACAAATTACTGCATCATATGCCCCACTAGAAACATAATTATAAATATTTACAACTTGTTTGGAAATTTTATAATTGGGTTTTTAGTCTCCTAAATCTTGGAACACACGCTATCACTTTCACTTAACACTTCACACGTATTTAACACACGACATGTTTTTCCTCTATCTTGCCACTACTTACTGGCTCTGGTTTAATGTGTTTAGACATTAATCTGACATTACAATTTTTATAGCAAATACTGTACCCTGAATTATTTAATTACTGTTACAAAATTGTTTACTTTCTTAAGTTGTTGACAAAAATTTGTGCATTTAAGAATTTTTGTAATTACTATACATATTTACCAAAATATTCACCCTCTACACATAAATATGTTTACATCTCTTAAATCTAGGCACTGTTTCACATGTTCTATTTGCTACATAAATATTTGTTTTTAATTATATTTACCAATTTTTGTTATTTTGTACTTTATCTTAACAATACTCTTGGAATAGTATTTATGTACTTTACTTTAATATAACATCATGCCTTATTTCACATGTTCAGTTACTAATAAAATGTTATTTTCCTCTTAAATATTTAGTCATGTCCAAAATTTATTTCTCCTTTCTGATGACATACATATATAATTAACCCTCTTACGTTCCAATACATTGCTCTGCATTTCGTCTTTAACTATCCAGCATTTACTATTTATCATCTTTGTCTTCTGTTTCACCTTGATCTTCATTGTTGTATGGTTTCAGCATCTCAATATGGAACTTTCCTATGCTTTTTCGAGTTGTTGGATTACATAACTCATATGTATTTGTTCCATATACTTCAACAACTTCATATGGTCCATGGTATTTGAGAAACATTCGCCAATAAAGTTTATTTGCTTTATCCGACAATTTCTTGGTTTTGACCAAAACTAAATCTCCTATTTTGATCCTCCATTCCTTTCTCTTCTTTTCTTCATGTTTAATTTTTCTTTTTATGGCCTTTTTCTTCATCCTCTCGAATGCTTTTCGGAACATCTCTTCTTCTGTTTGTGGTATTGAATGCGCATCTGGAATGGCTTCTGGAATTTTTTTACACATTGTATTGATCTTCTTTTCTAACTTAAGTTCACATGGTTTGTATCCTGTCACATTGTTTACGGTTTCATTTAGTAGATTCTGAACGAAATTCACGTATCCATACCATTGGGTGTGTTCTCGATGACACAACACCCTTAAATAATTTGAAATTTCCTTAATTTCCCTCTCCACTGGGTTGGAGTTCGGTCTGTATCTTCACGAAAAATATTGTTTAATGCCATTTTCTTTCAGTCCATCCATAAATTTTTTTCCTGTGAAGTACGAAGCATTATCGCTCAATACAGATTGAATAGGTCCTTCTTCTATCACATATGACTTGAGTAGTCTATTCAAACATGCTAAACCTGTAGGTTTTCTCAAAGGGTAAATTCTTACATATTTGCTGAATATATCATAACAGACAAATATATATTTGTTTCCAAATTGACTTGGAGGCATCGGACCATGAATATCAATACTAATTACACATCTCGGCTTATCCCTTATAACCGAATTAGTCTCAAATGCATATGCTGCATTTATTTGCTTTGCCTTCTGACACAGGTTGCAGCACGATATACATTTTCGAACTTTCTGACGCAATTTGGATATGTATAAATTCTCTAAAATCATAGAAGTTGTCCGGTCCGTCCCTGAGTGTGCTAACCCTTCGTGAAAATTCTTAATTAGTTCCTTTTCCATGCTTTTCGGAACCATTACCTTCCAACTAGGCATTTCTTTTCCATGTTTCTTGTATAATGTCCCATCCCGAATTGCTACAATTTCTTTCTTTGCCTCTTCAATTAATGGTGCCTTTTCTTTAAGTTCAAATAATTTTGAGTCCTCATTTTGAATTTCCCCCATATTTTTCAATTTTCTAATCATTTCTTTGCTTAAAGGAATTTCAATTGTCAATATTTTGACTTCATTTCTAGGCCTTTCAATATTTTCAGGAATTTGTGGGTTGTAGTTCAATCTTGATAGCAAATCACTGAAGGTATTATTCTTGCCAGGAATGTGTATAATCTCAATATCGAATGCAGATATTGCATGAATGTATCTAGCAGGTTTTCCACTACATAATCTACACCGTTGTATGAAAGTTAAGCTGATGTGGTCTGAATATACTTTCACCTTTTGCTGATAAATATAGGTTTTAAAACGAATTAATGAGAAATATAGTGCTCCAATTTCTAGCTGAGTCACTGAAGAATTCCGCTCAATATTAGTAAGTCCTCTAGAAGCTGTACTAATGACGTGAAAGTCATTGTTGATGTCTCGCTGTCCTAAAATTCCGGCGTATCCTTGCATTGATGCGTCGACATAAATCTCATATTCCAAATCTTCTCTGGGCCTCTCGAGTAATATGGACTTAGCAAAGAGTTCCTTTACTCTCTCAAAACATTTTTGATGATCCTCTGTCCATTTCCACTTATTGTTCTTTCGGAGAAGCTGCCGCAGTGGTTCTATTTCAGCCGAATATCTTGGTACGAACTTACTCTGAAAGTTCAATACCCCTAAGAGACGTCTAATTTGTTTTACGTTCCTTGGTGGTGGAATTTTCATTATTGCTTCTATTCTTTTCTGATCAGGTCTTATACCTCATTCATCCACTACATAACCCAGAAAATTTATTTCCTTGACACAAAATTTTGATTTTAGTATGTTCACAGTCATACCATGTTGTTGCAGTTTATTTAACACATAATGGACATTATTCATGTGTTCTTCAAATGTTTGACTAATGATTAGGAAGTCGTCAATATACTTTATTAAGAAGTCATCTGCAGAATTTCCAAAGATACTGTGAATGGCTCTCAAAAATCCGCTTCCTGAGTTTTTTAAACCAAAAGGATTTACACAAAAACGATACTGGATCCCTGAGTACTGAAATGAAGTGTAATCACGCACTTGTGGATCTAATTCCACTTGCCAATATGATGCAGTGAGGTCAATGGATGTCAAAAATCTCCCTCTTGAAAGTTTCGTAATTAGTTGTTCAATTCCCTCACTTTGAAAATGATCTGGTTTCATATACTTGTTGACATATCTACCGTCTAATGTTAATCTCAAACTACCATCTCGTTTAATACTCCAGCAGATTGAATTTATATACTGAGAATTACTTTGCTCAATAATCCCATTTTCTAACATGCTATTTATTAGTTGTCTAGCTTTGTCCCGAAGACTTATAGGTAAATTGTCATACTTGTGCCTATATGGTGGTACGTCTTCTACTTGAAATGTATGCTGATATACATTACATCTGCCTGGGATATTACTAAATACTGAACTATTGTTCATCAAAACATCATGAAGGATTTGTTTTTGCATTATCGTAATATTATAAGCTTCTTCACACTTGTGTATTATTTCCTCATTTCTCTTCCCTTTCCAGCTGTTGTCTGTCTCGCTCACATGGTCGTCTTTTGTTTGGATTGCAAATTTCTCTACTTTCTCTGGCATTTCTGCTAGCTGTTGAAAATATGGCGTGGTATTCCCTTCATATTCTGTGACTACCTGCTTTATCTGACTATTTCTATCAGTTTCTGTTATTTGCACAAAAAACTCTTGGTCACAAAGATTTTTCTCATCCTTTGTCATCTCGATTACAGAAACTTTCTCTTTTATAAATGGTACCCTTATTTCTCTATCGCCTTTTGTCATTCTTAACTCTTCATGTTTAAAATCTATACATGCTTCATATTCATGTAGGAAGTCACATCCTATAATTATGTCACAAATCAGATGGTTTACAATTAGAAACATAACCTCAAAATTCTCTCCGCCGATAAGTATGTTAAGTAGAGCTTGTGTTTTTATGACCTGTGTCGTTCTTCCGATTGCAACACGACAAACTAAATTACTAGTGGGAAGAGCCATAATTTTGTTACCTTCATTAATCAAATTTATGTAAAATTTCTGTGAGCAAATTGAAGCTGACGAACCAGAATCTATAGTTGCAATGATCTCTTTCTTCGCAATTTCCATCCTAACATGAGGTGACTCGAAATTTTCTCCCTTATCTTTTGTTGCTGTAACCTTATTACAGGGTGTGTGTGTAGGCATATTATTTGTATTGGTAATGGATACTGAATTATTAAAGACGTCCTGAGAACCTACTACACAGGAGTCTATTAACAGTTTTCCTGGTTATTTCCATGTTCACGTACGGGACTGCCATTCCTAACAGGCGCTAAATCTATCTCATTGTCGCTACCATTGTTTTGAGTTCCCCTTCCTCGAGTTCGAAATCCTCGATTTCTGACATTATGTCCCCTTGGCACGTAATTTTCTTGCCGTTCCTCAGATCTTTCCCGGTTATTGTTTTCCCTCCAGTGAGTGAAATTTCCCCTTTGTCTAATATACCGCCTTCCATAATTTTGCCCTCTTTCAAGCAATCTTTCTGTCCTGACATAATTTATTTGTTCCTGTCGACCTGGTCTCCCATCTGTCCTTGATCTTTCAAATTGTGGAACGTATGATTGATACCGTTGTCTGGTATTATTTTCATGACGTCTGTCTTGTCCTCTACTTTGCTGATAACTACCTTGGTAATTTCTTCTATCTCGCACATCTAAAAATCTATGCTTCCACTCCCGAGATATATCTTCTTCCTGTTGTTCCAAAGCTGTCATTAATTCTGTCATCTCATAGATGCTACGTGGTTTTGCAATTAATAAGTAATTTTGTATCCTTAAAGGATAATGCCTTGCAAGCAAACTCACAAAATCTTCCTCATTGATTGGAGGTGACAAGTTTCTAACCTGACTTGCATGTTTCAGTAAGTAATCAGTCATTAATATTCCCTCTCGTGGATTAAATTGACCATGACTAAGCATTGCTCGAATTCTGTGCTGTACCGTAACATTCCAAAATCCGTTCATGAATAACCTCTTAAAGGATTCATATGAAATTTCACCCCCTGATACCATTTGTAACCAATCTAAAGTTTTCTGGTCCAAACATCTTTTGACAACTATCATTTTCAATGCTTCAGGTATTTTTTTAATTTGAAAATACTCTGATAATTCTGCAATGAACTGTACTGGACTGGAGTTTTCATTAAATTTTGGAAGTGGAAAATCACTTAAGATATGATTGTAATTTTGCAAATTCCCTACTCCCATATTTAAATTCTCTAGTGTTACTTGTGCACTCTGAGTTTCAGCATTAGCTATAGATGAAGCTGCCGCATCACTCACATTATTTGTCATACCTGAGGAACTACCTCTATCATTATTTTGTACTTCTGATACATTCACATCACATTTATTTGCCCTTGAATTCAATTCTAACCTATTTACAGTACCTTGCAGATTTTCTATTGTCTGTTCCAATTTTTTATTATTCTCATTTTGAACAGCTTGGTGTTTGTTAATTTCAGAAGTTAGCTTTTGATTCAAATCTTCAGACAATTTATTTCTCTGTGTTTCTGACTCCTTCTGAATTTCAGATATTTCCCCTCTGAAATTAACTTGCACCTGAGTAGAGATATAATGGCGACTTGAGCCCACATAGAGATGCCGACAAGCGATAAAGTTCTTTGTTCTACGCTGACAAGCCCCGCCCCCTCCCTTTGAGGGCTCACATGCCGCCAGGTCTCGTGTCGTTAGGCCCCGCCCCCTCTCGCTTTGTGTGCTCACCTAATGCCGACAGTGTCTGTGCTAACAGGTCCTACCCCCTCTCCCATGCGTTCTACTGTGGCGTCATGACTTGAGGGAATTGTTTTCTCGAGTCCTGCCGCCCCTCGGCAAATTAATCAGGTAATGTTCGTCAAACATTTTTTTATGATTACTAAGGTCTGCAGATTGCATCCTCGAGCAATTAAGTTTTTTGATTAATGAATTGTTGACTGGAGCTTGAGTATAAGTAGTCTGCTCACGGTAACAGTCTGTCATGTAATGAAACACTGCAGCCTTCTTGTATCTGGGGAAATCGCTTGTCCATTAGCTGAACATGTTAGACGCTTTCAACACATTAATAGGCTTTTAAGTTTACATTCCGGATCTGTTTACATACATTAGCGATCAACGACATACTTCCGTCTGGAGGTAACGGTGACACACATTAGCTGACCCGTTAGAGGCTTTCACTCCATTAGCGAACAAGAGCCCGGCATGTAATGAAAAAACCCGTAACCTACTTCTGTCTGATGGTAACGGTGAACTCTATTAGCTGACATCTTTAGACGCGTTCACCTCATTAGCGAACAATGCCAGTAATTGTTTTCCTAAGTGCTCTACAATCTCTCACCACTTCAGCTTTAGTGGGGGAATTATATAAAAGCAGCATCTTCTCCAATGATTTTCACAGTTTCTCCGCTGAAATCAACGAGTTAAGGTCTCTGCAAACTTTTCTCATTCAAAGTGAAAGTTCAACGAACATCATGTCTGGTAAGTTGTAACAAAACACTTCATTTACTTTTAAAAGTTAAATTATTTCTCTCTACATTTAACTTATATTCGCGTTCTTGTTTTTAATGCATGGCATTTATATGCGAATAGCTGAGCATTCTAAAAAGTTAATAGCTAGACAAGTGAATTTTCTGAAATGTGAATAGTTAAGTATTCATTTTAGGCAAGCTTATTCTGCATTTAATAGCTAACTGCGCGAATTCTCAAAAAAAAATGTGATCAGTTTAGTTAAGTATTCACATTGTTGAGTAATTATTATTCCGGATATTTAAATACGTGTTTTCACCGGGTGAATTATATTCCTTTCTAGAGAAATACAATTACTTGAAAACCCTGCGAATCGAATAAAAAATGATCTGTATAAAAATTTCTTCCGGGGTAACCGACGGTAATCGATCCGAAGACTTCATGCTTGCATGCACTGGTCGAACATTCACTGTGAATGTTTCATTCCTCTCTCGCATTTATTTAGTAAAAACTTTCAGCCTGTTTCCATCATGTTAAAGAGATATTTTCCATGATTGTGTCGAGAAATACACGTGATTTATATCTGTAATAGAAATTTCTCAGGTGTTTAAAATACATCGACATTTTCCCTGTATAAGGTATTCGCAGTAAAGTAAATTAACTTAATAATATATCGTTTCTTTAATAAATAAAAATCTAACGCGTAAATTAATTGCGTTTTCAGCAATCAGTTCTGCTAACATGTCTGAAGCATACATCCAGCTCCAGCAGGATACCCAACGCCGGCTGCAGGATCGCTCATCAAATGCCGTAATGATTCAGGCATCCGAACAGTCGAATGGTAAGCATTCTTCAGTGTTTTAAAAAGTAATGTAACAATTCATATTAACTTCTTTTACACATCCTATATTATTATTTCAGGAAATGGACTTTATTTTGGTATCGACCATCCATCGACCGGTGCACAGGCACCGCCAGGCTTCCAAACCTTCCTGGTTCCAAATCATTATGGAGCTGGCTCTGGCCCGTACATACAGCAACAATCGTACGGTAAGAATTTACAGGCTGGTATTCGAGCATTTGTAACTAAAAAAAATTACATGATAGTAGACATACAATGTCGATTCTGGCACACAAAAGCATGCCTCCGACAGCATAGAGTTCTGGATTGTATAAGGAGAAAAGGATATATTTAAGGGGAGTTTCTCACCCATATGCAGTCACATAACTCTACCGATCTCCCAGAATGCTATGTATTTTTCACACGGGTGTTTAAAACATGTATTTTTTTTTTCACGTATAGAGTGTAGATTCTTTAGAACTCTGTACTTAAACATGCTATACTATTATTATTTATTTTTTCCAGGAAATGGACTTTATTTCGGGGGCGGTATCGCTCAACAGGCGACCGCTGCACCGGTACCTCCAGGCTTCGCGACCGTTGCACCAGTAGGCTTCGCGACCGCTGCACCGCCGCCTCCAGGCTTCCAGACCTACCTGGCTCCAAATCAGCATGGTTGGGTCCCTGCCCCATACATGCAGCAAGCATCGAATGGTAAGAATTTATCAGCATTTTACGAACTTCTTTTACACATTATATATTATTATTAATATTGTTACTATTATTTACAGGAAGCGGACTTTATTTCGGAGGCTGCATCGGTCAACATGCGAGCGCTGCACCGGTACCTCCAGGCTTCGCGACCGTTGCACCAGTAGGCTTCGCTACCGCTGCACCGCCACCCCCAGGCTTCCAGACCTTCCTGGTACCAAATCAGCAGGGGTGGGGCTCTGCCCCATACATACATCAAGCACCGAACGGTAAGAGTTTTTCAATATTTTATGAACTTCTTGCTTTACAAATTCTATATTATTATCATTATTAATATTATCATTATTATTATTTTCAGGGAATGGACTTTATTTTGGGATGAGTCAACCATCGTACGCTGCACAGGTACCACAGGGCTTCCAAGCCGTCATGGGGCCAAATCAGCAGGGTTGGGCCCCTGCTCCCTACATGCAGCAACCACCGACAGGTAAGAATATTTTTCAACATTTTATGAAGTTCTTTAAACATTGTATATTATTATTATTATTAATATTATTATTCCAGGAAATGATCTGGGTGACGCTGGAAGCCAACCTATGGACCTGGCAACACAGGGGTCAACATCGCCGGAGATTGGTGAAGACTCGACCACTGCACAGTTAGCCTCCTCATCGCTCGACACTCTAGAGGAAGTTATACAAGGTGAACCATCGACCTCCTCACTCGCAGGCAATGAAACCGCTGCACCATCGACCTCCTCAGACGCAAGCGATGAAGCCGCTGCACCGTCAACCTCCTCCTCATCATCATCATCCAATGATGTAGAACCAGTTAATGGAAAGAGAGGACCGACATCGGATGGGAGGGAACAGCTTACAATAAAAAAAGCCAAGGTTAGTGCTAGCAATTGCCTGGGCCTAGAGTGCAATACCATACAATCAGCATTCAAGGGACGTATTTTTAATAGTAGAATAGAAAATACATTAGAAATACTCGAGCCCAGAGTCTTTTTAGATGAGTGCAAGGAGCTTATTATTAAAGAAGTGGAAAACGTTTTACAGAAAAGCAGGAGTGGATTAAAGATGCATTGTTCCATGGAACTTGAATATTTAATCCAGAAACCTGATGAAGAGAAGTGTCTTTCCACTGGCTTTAATTCTAAGCCTGTACTGATTCTTCCATCAAGCAACCTCAATCAGATCTTCTCTTCAATTGCGGGGGATATTTTGGAAAACATTTCTACATTTGAGGGGGGAGCATCGTCAAAGTCCTTGTCAAAGATACTTCGCCTGGTGATGGGATTTACACACTACGATCCTTTACACGCTGGTTCATACATTGAACTACCTCAGAAAATTAGGCATAAGTATGCTGTTATAAACATAAAGAATGAAGACAACTTCTGCATCGCATGGTGCATGCTTGCCTCTAAATACCCTGTTAAACGTCATGGATATAGAACCACAGTATATCCCTTTGAACTGCTTTTCAAAGCATTCAATTATGAAGGTATCGAATTTCCGGTACCCTTACATCAAATTGAATGCTTTGAAAATCAGAATAATGGAGTATCCATTTCACTGTTCGGTATAGAGGAGAATGACAACATTATTCCCCTATACCAAACAGCTGAAAAGAAGCAGCACCATGTAAACCTGCTATATATTGAAGAGGATGATAAGTCACACTATTGCCTCATTAAAGACCTGTCCAGACTAGTAAGGAGTCAGACAACGAAACACCAGCATAGAATATGGACATGTGAGGCATGCCTCAAGAGATGCACCAATGAAAAGGCTCTGGAAGCACATAGGTTAAGATGCGGGAAATGCCAACTGCTTAAAATGCCCCAACAGGATGAATACCTTGAATTTAAAGCATTCTCCAAGAGCGTTCCTGTACCATTTGTTATATACGCAGACATTGAATCTGTTCTGGCGAAGGTTCACTCTTGCGAGCCCTCAAGCAGCTCGAGTTGGACCCGAGCCATTCAAGAGCATGAAGCAATGTCTATTGCCTTGAAGGTGGTATGTAGGCATGACGAGGCCATGTCAAAATTCTTCCTCTTTAGAGGACCGAATGCCGTCGATGACTTTATCAAGCAATTAAAATCAATTGCTGATGACGTCATCGATGTGTATTCCAATCCTAATCCCATGGATTTAACCCTTGAAGAGCAACAGAATTTTGACAATGCCTCTGAGTGTCATATATGCCTTGCTGCTTTCACTGTGAGCGATTTGCGTGTGAGGGATCACGATCATGTGACAGGGGAATATCTGGGAGCTGCTCATAATAGATGTAATTTGAATAGAAAGGTCCCTGATTTCATACCGATCTTTTTTCATTGCCTATCTAATTATGACAGCCACTTCTTGATAAGACGTCTGGCATATGATAATAAACCCATATCGTGCATCGCTCAAAGTGGTGAAAGGTATATAGCGTTTAGCAAACGGTACAGGAACATCAGCTTCAGGTTTCTGGACAGCTTTAAGTTTCTTGACGACAAGTTGTCCAGCCTGGCTGACATGCTGGAGGAGAGTGACTTTAAAATAACAAGGGCAGAATATCCTGTTGAGGAGCATTTTGAGCTGGCGAAGAGCAAGGGAATATTCCCGTATGATTATGTTTCAAGCCTTGCCATACTCAAAGAAACTTCTCTACCACCGAAGGATGCCTTCTACAGCACTCTCACTGACAGTCACATCACAGACGAGGAATACAGGCATGCTGAAAAAGTCTGGGATACCTTTAATATCCAGAATCTCGGAGAATACAGCGATCTATACCTGAAAACAGATATACTGCTCTTGGCGGATATTTTCGAAAAGTTTCGAGATCTCATCCTGGGGATGTATAAACTTGACCCAGCATGGTTTTATACATTACCAGGACTCGCCTTTGACGCTATGTTGAAGATAACTAAGGCGAAACTTTCCTTAATATCCGACAAGAGCATGCTGGAGTTTTTCGAGTCTGGAATTAGAGGCGGACTGTGCACAGTGGTGAAGGGCTATACCAAAGCTAACCACAGGTACATGTCCAACTTTGATCAGCATGCTCCTGTTATACACCTGTCCTATTGGGACATAAATAACTTATATGGAGCTTCTATGGGGTCTGCCCTCCCGTACAAGAATCTGAGATGGCTCACCAGAGAAGAAATTGATAGTATAAACTTTGCTGAAATCAAAGAAGATTCAGAGACTGGCTATGTGCTAGAGGTTGATATCGAATACCCCGACCATATCCATGACGCCCACAACGAGCTTCCTTTCTGCCCACAGAGCGCGATACCGCCGAATGGCCAATACAAGAAACTGCTTGCGACATTAGAACAGAAAAGCAAATATGTCTTGCACTACAGGGTGATGCAGCAGTGTATTGAACAAGGTCTAACTGTGAGACATATTCACAGAGTGGTATCCTACGACCAGTCTAACTGGTTGAAGACATATATCGACGTGAACACAGAGAAAAGAATTCAAGAAAAGTCAAAATTTGGCCAAAACTTATGGAAAAAGATGAATAACGCCGTATATGGGAAATTTATAGAAAATGTGAGGAAATACAGTGATTTCAAAATAGTTGGATCCTGGGATCAGGCAAAGAAGTTGATAGCACGCAGCACTTACCTACGCACCATAATTTTCGAAGAAAATCTTGTAGGAATCGAGCTGGGTAGAGAGGAAGTGCATATGAAAAAACCAATCTACATAGGACACGCAATTTTGGACATTTCAAAATTTATCATGTACGACTTCTTTTACAATATCATGAAACCAAATTTAAAAGACTTGCTGCTGAATTACATGGATACAGACTCATTCATTTTTGAAACGAGTTCTGATATCTATGATTTCATCAGGGAGAACCCCCAATATTTCGACACTTCAAACTTCGAAAAGGATAATGCATATGGCATTAAGCAAGCCAATAGGAAAAAGATTGGGTTGTTCAAGGATGAATTGGGTGGCTTGGTTATGGAGGAGTATGTCGGTATAAGAGCAAAGTTATACCCCTACAGATACGGAGGGCAGACAATTAAGAAAGCTAAGGGCATCACCAGGGCAGGCATGGATAAAATCGATTTCGGCCATTATTTTGAATGTTTAAAAGACCATAGCCTAAAAATTTATTCGGTACAAAAAACATTTCGGAGTAAACACCACAAAATTACAACAATTGAAACAAACAAATTGGCTTTGAAGGGGGGTGACGATAAGAGGAAGTTGATGGAAGGAAGCTATAAGACTGTAGCGTGGGGCCATTATTCCCTTAGACCCGGTGATTGCTAGTGCCTAAACTTTTAAATAATGTATGTATTGTGTAAAATAGATATCAAATGTGTGAGGGTTTTTTTGTGTAACACTTTTCCCTCAAAAAAGAAAGAAAAATGTGAATGCTTTTTTAAAATAAAAATACTCATGATTTTACAATCATAAAACTTTAGTCTTTATTAATTCTTCACATATTACACCATGTCCTTTATATCAATCCATTGAGTATCTGGAAAACCATACCACTTTACAAGAACTTTGTTTCCACGTTTACGTATAACCTTTTCTACTAAATATGTGTTAGGATAGTTAGTCTTTTTTAGTTCATGTCCATAAAAGCCACCTTTTATGATTTCACCATTCCTATCCTTTAGTATGTATGTTGTAGGCTTGGTACGGTTCACACGAAATACTTTGAAGATTTCAACGCTCCAGTTAGATTCATAACCCTTTTCAAAATGTCCTTTATGTTTAGATATCCTGACATAATCACCAACACTAAACTTCCTTGAAGCCTTCTTCTCTCTTCGTTCTTGATTATAATTATACACAGTCAGAAGAAGATCGTTGTTTTTCACTTCATTAGGTTTCATGCGGATAGTTGAATGAAAAGTATCATTGTACTTTACAAGGATTCTAGGTAAAAGATCTAGCCACTTGTATGAGCCTTGGACTAAAAACTCTCGGTACATCATATTCTTCAAGGTTCGAATTAAACGTTCAACAGCCGCAGCCTTCACATTGGTATAGGTGCTGTAGTGGTTAATATTATACTTAAACATTAGCCGTTTAAAGAATTTGTTATAAAATTCTTTCCCGTTGTCACTTTGAATATTCCGGGGAGGGACATCCATTTCTTGTAATATATCCTCCATTGCCTTTGCAACATTAACTCCGCTCTTATCCTTTAAGGGTTTTGCATATGCCATTTTAGAGTAAAAGTTGACCGCGATCAGAATGTATTTGAAATTTTTGTTCACTCTTGCATATGGTATCATTTCAATCAAATCAATTTGTACTAAATCGTTCATACCTTTGCTGATAATTTTGCGTCGTAAATAGTTCCTCCTCGCCGACCCGTGAAGCTCTCTGGCGATATTCTGTTTGGCTGTCATGCTATAACTTTAGATGCTTTCAACTCCCTGATAATTTCCTCAATCTCTTGAGTGTGACTATTATTACCAGCGTCCCTCGAAGCAATAAGTAACCTCAGCCTATTCACTAATGTGTTAGGGTTTCTCCAAAAAACTTAGTCAACCTCCTTATCAGACTTATGCTCCTTCCATGTCAGTCCTAGACCTGAATGTGTATTGAGCAAGGGGCGTATTATATTCTTATATTTATACGATTTACCAGATTTCAAACGACCGTGTCTGGTGTAACCAGATCTATGAAGAAAAGTACTTTTCATAATCTTAGCGTACGTCTCCAAGTCTTCACTGGTGTATGCAGAAATCTGAGGCGTTCGCTTAAAGATGAGCTCCGTCAAACCGTCTGTAGACTCATACGTTTCATCACCTATCAATATTTGATTATTTATAAAATGAATATCTTTATTTCCAAGCATATAACTTCCATCCTGATATCTCACCCCGTACAATGTATCAATGCGGTCCTTGTCTTTTGAGCGAACGTGTTGAAGGAAAGTAGAAATACTTGTAGAATCATCATCTTCATTCTTGACTGTCTCCACAGCCATCCCTCGTTGACTGTCCAAAATATCCTTGAGGGGAGCGGTTACAGGCTTCAAAGCTTCGGACATGATATGCTGAGTCTCAAACCTGAGACCTTTTAGAGCTCTCAGTTTTTCTTTTACAGCCCTGGTATGCTCGGCTACAGACTCTTTAAGTCTTATGCTTTCACTATCCATCTTACAAATGACATGAAAGTAGACGATTACATTCAATTTATAGTCTGCGTCCACCTTGAGTTCTCATCGTATCGATAGCCTTAGCTAACATCTCTATCGAAGTTCTCAGTTGCTCGGTTTCTTTCTTATGTTCCTGCGTATGTGTCTTGAACGCTTCAGCAAAGATTGCCGTATTAGCGTACAGGCTTCTGGTTGATTCTTCTAGACTCGTCATTTGCTGCACATTAGTTTTGTAAGCGTCCATCATCATATTTACATTTTCCTCCACTTTCTTAAGTTTATCATTGCATGAATCAGTTTTGAGAGTATTCAAAACCTCTGTCTTTAACTGACCGACTGTAGCCTCTAAATCTGAAACTCGCTTCATCGCTAACTTTTCTAAATTGCTAATTTTCTGATTGCAAAGATTCTGAAGATTTGTTTTTTCTCTATCAAGCTCAGCGGTAACTTGTTTAATGGAGTCCATTACAGAATCCACTCTGTCTTTTGTAGAGGTTGTTAGAGTATCCACTTTACTCGTAGTTTTATTCAGATTTGCTGTGATGTCTAGCAGCTTCTTACCTATTTGCATCTCGATTTCCTTTGGTAAGTACCTGTTTAACTGCTGTCGCGTCTCGTTCGATTTCCTAATGATCATAGCTCTAGCATATCTTTTATTTACAGCATCTGTATCTCCGAGAGGATCTGCTATATCAGTGATTCTCTTATTGTCGAATATAATGTTACCATTACCATCTCTCGTCTGCGTGCGTGAATTGACATATCCAGTGATGAACTTTTTATTCACAACATCGTTATCGTGAACAGGATCTAGCAATACCTTCAATCTAACTTTATCAATCACAATGTCATTTTCCTTATCTCTCTTGAGGATATATCTTGAAATCATTTCATCGATCAGGGTCTTAGCCATAACCTCAACATTGTTAGCAGCTTGCTGCGAGAAATCTTGCATCCTAATTTCGAGTGTATCCACATAATTCTTATTGGAGGCATCATGATTATCTTCAGGATCGTGAACGTTACACAATCTCTTATTCTTGAATTGATAATTTCCTTTGACATCTCTATTTATGATAAAACGATCAAACACTCTTCTAACTGGACCAGTTCTCTGAGAACCGAACCTATCGATGCTCATGGTTAACTACGAATGATCATTTTCTTTTTTGTCGAGCTTAATATATACATCAAAACCATTCCTATATCGTCCCTCATTCATGTGAAATTCAGGAACTATCACAACAAAGGGTCTTCCTTCCGTAGAGCTCTCCCAAACGTTCTTACATAGATCTTTAAATTCATTGTAGGTCATGTCGGTATTTACATAATCTTCGTAAATGTGCTTTAAGTTTAAATTGTCTTGCCTGAAGAGTATTATCATGTTTGTATTATCGCGAATTAAATGTTTTGGAACTTTGGCATAGGACTGTGCTAGATATACAGAGTCGACATTTCGATGTCTACCCATACTGTAAAAGGATGCTATCTTTTCCTGCTTTTCAGTGATGACGTCATCAAATATAAAGATTGAATTTTCTTCGAGTTCAGAAGGATGCAAAACATCATCCCCGTTGTCGAAGGTGTTCACTTCTATACCTTCGATGTTTCCGAGCACTTTAATTAGATATTGGTACTTTGGTTGATAGAGAGACTTTGAATAAATATACAAATTTTCAAAACGTAGTCCATTCTCATGGAGTAGCATATTGAGTAATACGTTTGTTTTCCCTGCATTGGAGCTCCCTAAAATAAGAGCTCTGACATTAGATGGAAATAACTTGCCATGACGATCACTTCTAAAGTCACTTTCAAAGTCTAATACCTGAATAGGTAGAGAGCAGTGCTGCTTAACAAGCTCCATGTTAACAACTAACTTATAACATGTATGTGCATTGTTTATATATATTACCGTTTGTAAAAGTAGTTAATGATTGACTGCAATGATATAAAAGGGCTAATGCATTCAATAACTCGTTTAGTCTATCATGAGAGCTAAGAGAGGGAGGTCGTTGCAGCATAAGCGCGGCTCTGGAATTATTAATTCCATAATTAATTCGCTCACCTTTGAAGCTCACTTACCTGGATATAGATATTGCGGGCCTGGTACTAAATTGGAAAAACGTCTAAAAAGAGGAGACCCCGGAATTAACCAATTAGACACAGCTTGCAAACAGCACGACCTCGCGTACGCTGAGAATAAGGACACCGCTTCAAGACAAATAGCGGATAAGATTCTTGCAGAGAAGGCTTGGAAACGTGTGCAGTCATCAGATTCAACTTTTGGTGAAAGGTTAGCTGCAAGGCTAGTAACTGCAATCATGAAGGGAAAGGTTGCAGTGGGAGCCGGAAAGAGGAAGAAGAAGAGAGGAGGGTTTTTACCGTTGATTCCCATCATTGCTGCTTTAGGCGCTGCAGCAGGTGGCGCTGCTCAGATAGCCTCTGCAGTCAATAAAAAAAAGGCTGCTGATAGACACTTGGCAGAAGTTGCGAGGCATAACAAGGCGATGGAGATCCAAGGAAAGGGGCTCCGGAAGGGTAGGTGTAAGAAGAGGAATAAAGGAGGATTCTTACCTGCAATGTCGCTGATGTCGTCTTTAGCCGCTGCATCTAAAATAGCAAGGTCTTTGAAAAAAAGGGGATCTAAAGGCGAGGGTTTAAAGAAGAAGGCAAAAAACGGAGGAAGAGGATTGTACATATACCGGAGGAAGCCCTAAGTAACGTAGCCCTCGAATATTATGCTAAACGTTTAAAAATTCCTTATTTTAGAGGGGTTTATATGATTGACAAACTTCCTTTAAAACCACACTGCAAAGAGAGACTTATTACCAATCTCGATACATCAGATAATGAAGGAACACACTGGGTTGCTATAAGGAAAGAAGGTGATGTCGCATACTACTTTGATAGTTTCGGTAATTTGAAGCCGCCTCCTGAGATTGAGAAATATCTACAAGACGTTAAAATCTACTATAATACACAGAGATACCAGAATTTCGATTCAGTCATCTGCGGACACTTGTGCTTGCAATTTCTTTTATCCTAGAAGCTGCTTCATCGTCAAGATGAGTTATACAGTTACAGTGAGTGGGTCAGACACTGTTATTTCAACGTATCTAAACCCTCCTCTACAGCTAGATCCACCAGGTCATTATGAGATTGCTCTCTTGAATTTTGAAACATTCTATTCAATACCAAATGTCGATGGAAGTAATAATAGATTTCATTATATTCATAATGGTAAACCTGAAACCATTGTCATCCCTCATGGAACCTACGAGATTGCCGATATCAATACATTTCTAAAGGATAAACTAGAACTGAATGATGAAGTCTTCTTCATAAGGCCTAACAATAATACAATGAAGGCTGAAATTAAATGTCCTTATACAATAGACTTTTCTAAGGAAAGATCTATTGGTTCGCTTCTAGGATTCACAGACACTAAAACAATTCCTGCTGGAGAAGCGATCGAATCTGACGATCTTGTGAATATATTTAAAGTGAGTATCATACGTGTGGAGTGCAGTATTGCAACAGGCTCTTTCATTGACGGTAAAAGCGGACATTCGCTCTACGAGTTTTTCCCTTCTGTTCCGCCAGGCTATCATATCTCTCAAGAACCTTCGAACCCCATATATTTACCTGTCATAGATACAAACTATATAGACCAGATCACTATTCGAGTGGTAGATCAACACTGTAAGGCGATCAACTTCAGGAACGAAGTTATCACTACAAGACTCCACATAAGACGTAATGGCAATACATTTTAAAAGACACCTCAAATACTATAATAGACGACGTACACAGCGATCGAAGCATACTACCTCTCCAACTTCCGAGGAGTTAACACGTGCTAACCGCAAGTTCCTCGAAGAGTTAGGTTACAGGACGCTATAATGGACATCTTAAACGTGACAGAAGTTCCAGCCTTTGACGACAAGATCACCAAGGAGGAGGAGCATATTTTTCTTCCATACAACACCTCCGCTCTGGATGTAAACGATGAAATTAGAATACCATGTCAAGCTGAAGATTTGTATACGCTACCTAACAAGAGTTATCTCTACATCGAAGGTGCTCTCACCAAGGTAGATGGATCCCCTACTACTACATCGAAGCTCACTAATAATGCTATAACCTTCATGTTTGATGAGATACGTCTAGATATGAATGCTACAACTATAGACAGAACAAGGAATCCTGGAATTACTACAACTATACGAAATTATGTGACTCTCAACCCTATGGAATCGAATCGTCTGCTGAATGCTGGATGGGCCTATCCTGGTGAAGAAGTTGATATAGTACACGCGACGAATGGAGCTTTCAATGCTGTAGTCCCTCTCTCGATGCTCCTAGGATTTGCTGATGACCACAAGGAACTTATACTCAACAGCAAGTTTGAATTGATTCTCATAAGATCCAAAGATTCTAGAAACTGTGTCCTGAGTTCGAATGGAGAGGAAGCTAATGTAAAGTTAACTAGAATCGAATGGAGGATGCCTGTAATTCGTCTTTCTGATGCTGAAAGAGTTCACATTCTAAAAATTGTCAAGTCTGATAAACCTCTACACCTTGCCTTTCGATCTATGGATCTTCATACCCAGCCTGCTGTACCCCAGACAAGATCTTTCACTTGGAATGTAGCAACAACATCTAAGCTCGAGAAACCTCGCTTCATCATAGTGTGTGCTCAGACTGCAAGATTGGGTGATTATAGCAAGAACAGTTCCGAGTTTGATCACTGTAACATTACTAATATGAGACTATTCCTCAACAGCGAATGCTACCCCTACCATGATTTGAACTTGGACTTTAAAAATTCAAAGTTTGCTTCACTATATGAAATGTACTGTAAATTTCAAAGTTCCTATTATGAAAGAGATAATTACCCCCTCTTGAAGAGAAAGGATTTTCTTCACCGTGCACCATTATTCGTAATAGACTGTTCTCACCAACCCGAGGAGGTTATAAATGGAGCTGTGAACATCAGAATCGAGATTCAAGCATCTGCAAATATACCAGCCCAGACGTCACTGTACTGTCTGGTTCTACATGACAAAGTATTTACCTACAAACCTCTTTCTCACTTGATGCAAGCACTTATATAATTATGTATATGTTTGGGTGAATGGTTTTGTAAAGGAATGTACTAGGATAAGTTTATGAATAATAAATTGAATTCATATACTAAAACACTCTTTTATTGACTTTAGCATACATTTCAAGCATTTTCCTTCTCCCCCTCCTACTCCTTGAAAAACTAGTTGCTCCTGACTTGCAGAAATCATTTAAAATATTCAAATGTCTTTCAATATAAGGCAATAGTCGTTTTAGGTTCCTTACACCCTCAATGTCTAAAGATATTACATTATTATTTAAACAAGTATTTATGAAATGAATTGAATGGTCAAAAAATACAATAATATTGTATGCATAAATTACATTGTCACAATATTCATCACACGCAAACTTTTTTTCTTGGCGTAGGTAATCTTCAATCATTGGAATGTTTTTGGATATTATATCCCAGTCTGATTTTGTAATATAAACAAATGATTTATCACTTTCGCAGTTTATGTAAAGGGAGGGGATGTCACAGTATAGTCCAATATTCACGGAATGGGAGGGGGAGATGCTGACGTCATCAAGCGCATGTGATCGATTCTCCATGCTCCTCCGGGGTATCTTCAATGAATAAGAAGACCATAGGAGCATCGTTGAGGATTCTCCTCTTACACCGTCTCTTCTGCTTTTTCTCACCGCTCTCGTTCCGCCTCTTCCTCCGCTCCCTCCTCACACCCCTGCAACATATATTCAAAACAATGTTAGAAATAGGTTTAGTTAATGATTTCATACGTCTGAAAGAGAAAATACATATATTAGAAAAATCCTCTCCCCTTGTCACACAAAAAGTATTATCAAAGAGTGTCATACTCACTTCACGGTCTTGCACGATTCTGTGTGTATCTCGGGCGAGCAATCTGGAGTCGTCTGATTTATCCACTCCTGCATCCTCGTTGCTTTATCATCAGGGGTAGTAGTAATGTCGGGTAGTGGAGCGGCATCCTCCTCCATAGGCTGTGTATGGCGCTCTGCGATTGGATATTCCACTATATCGACATCGCGTCTCTCAGGATCCAGCTCCTCTATTGGTACGGGTACCTTAGGCGCATTCATTCGTAGTCTGTAATAATTTAATTTTTAGGTTAGACACAGAGTAGCATTAGAAGCAGTAAATGAATATGTAATTTAACATTTCTTCTACTTACTCGAGTTTTCTCTTCCTCCGCTGGTAGACCTCGCAGTTGTCGTTACATAGGAAGAAGGATGTCATGCGTTCATGCTGGGCCGGGTTAGTACAAAGTACAGAATGCATGTATCCGGTGCACGACTCTGTATCACATTTAGCTAGATGTTTCGAGACGAAGACATTGTCAACTTCATCGACATCGCTAAGATCCTCCACATCAACACCCCTGTGATTTTCACTGAAAGAATGAAATAATTTCAAGTTAGATTTCATTTAACATGCGTACAATATATTACCGAGTTATAGAAATATGTATATTACTTACATGTTCGCTCCTCGATAAACAGGACAGCTCTCTGTACACACTTCCAGTGTAGTCATCTGATCATGATGCGACGGTTGAGTACACAACACTGAATGCATTAAACCATTGCATGTTTCGGTATGGAAGTATACGTAGTGAAAATAATCTTCCCCGCACTCGCTCCAGTAATCATTCACATCAGATGCACGATGATCACCAACCATTTCGATTATCACTGAACGAACACTGAAAAAACAATAAATGATCGCTCCGGCTGCCTACGTTCCTTATATACTGTAGACGGTGACGTCACGCAGCGGTGGAGGGGTGGAATGCATGTTGAGACCTGTTATTCACCCTCCAGGCAGAAGCCACCCGTCTGTTTTTGAATACCGAGGAAAGTCCTTGGCGAGCGTGTTTTAACATGATTTACCGACGCCGACAGAGTGGAGCCGGGCTAGTCTACACGTTGAAGCTTGTTAGTGACGTCACGCACGCAGTCGCGGAGTGGGAGTGAAACTGGTTATTACCAGGCCGATGTCGGCTGGCGGGCTTTCCATTACATGTCGGGCTGTTGCCAGAGAGAGGTTAAGACCGTGAGCGTAGTTATACATATACGACGGCTGTCAGATGCGAGCGAGTCAATTAATCAATCAAAAATACTTAACTGCTCGACGAACAGCGTTTAATTGCAATAGCGGTATATAAACATTGATTCTTTTTTCAATAACATACATTACCTAATTGATTGACACAATTATGTACTCAAACGATTTGCCGATGTGCGGCAGGCATCGAGAATCGCATTCCCACACCGCCAACGTCACGCACCGAGAACTCTCACATATAACCCCTCACCCCGAGCGGCACATCCCCTACCCCAAGCCAATCACACGGCAGGGATTTAGACAAGTCACAATGAGGGGCGGGAATGTAGTCACCGTTACCTCCAGACGGAAGTATGTCGTTGATCGCTAATGTATGTAAACAGATCCGGAATGTAAACTTAAAAGCCTATTAATGTGTTGAAAGCGTCTAACATGTTCAGCTAATGGACAAGCGATTTCCCCAGATACAAGAAGGCTGCAGTGTTTCATTACATGACAGACTGTTACCGTGAGCAGACTACTTATACTCAAGCTCCAGTCAACAATTCATTAATCAAAAAACTTAATTGCTCGAGGATGCAATCTGCAGACCTTAGTAATCATTAAAAAATGTTTGACGAACATTACCTAATTAATTTGCCGAGGGGCGGCAGGACTCGAGAAAACAATTCCCTCAAGTCATGACGCCACAGTAGAACGCATGGGAGAGGGGGTAGGACCTGTTAGCACAGACACTGTCGGCATTAGGTGAGCACACAAAGCGAGAGGGGGCGGGGCCTAACGACACGAGACCTGGCGGCATGTGAGCCCTCAAAGGGAGGGGGCGGGGCTTGTCAGCGTAGAACAAAGAACTTTATCGCTTGTCGGCATCTCTATGTGGGCTCAAGTCGCCATTATATCTCTACTCACCTGAATTAAATCTGCATTTGTAGCCTCCATCATCTCTCTTAACTCATTTGAAATGCTACTCATTCGGCTACCTAATTCTGTACATTTTACATCAACATGTTCTATGTTATTATTAACCTCACTTTTTTGGTTTGATATTTCCCTGCTCATTTCTGACATTTTCTTTGAAACTTCACCTATTTCATTTGCTACCATTTCCTTATTTTCATTTCTCATTCTCATCATATTACTATCTAGCTCCATGAATTTCTTTTCAATTTCTTCCCTGTTTTATTCTAAGCTTTTACCAATATCTTCCCTTAATTCCCTATGACTCTTTTGCATATCTTCCCTGTTTTGATCTATTTTCTTTTCTAATTTCTCATTATTCTTACAAATTTCTTCCCTTAATTGATCTATAATACTCTTACCAATATTTTCCCTCAATTCTTTCTTATTCTGATCTAAACTCCTATCAATATCTTCTCTTAATTCCCTCTTAATCTTTTGCATATCTTCCCTGTTTTCATCTATTTTCTTTTCTATATTCTCATTCAAATTTTTCAGCATTTCCATAATCATACTAGTATCAAGATTAACATTTCCTGCTATTCTATTCTGACTTTCTGCACTAACATTTCCACCCTCAAATCCTAAAAAGTTTGAGCTATTTTCTGTAACCTGTATTGAATTACAGCTAACTGTTACATTATCTCCCTCCATAATTATTTCTTCTGTATTAGTAGTAGCCATTGTTTTCTTTATCCTACCACTCCTTAAGTATATTTGAAGGTTACAATTTTGTTTTCTAAAAAAAAATTACGATACTCTGACCTTTGTGATGCTGTCTGTTGCTGTTACATTGATGTCCAGCTTCCTGCCCCTCTCTCCTAGATTTGTATGTCGCTTCTGCGTTGTATAATGATGAATCTGCGTTGTCTCGATGTTTTTGTGTTCACTCATCCGCGTAGTCTGTCGTTCCTATAGTTGTTTCTGGAATCTGCATCTTCTCGATGTTTTTGTAGTTGAATTCTCCTGTTGCCTTGTAATCTCGGAATTACGATGTCCAATCATCCGCGTAATCTGTCGTCCCTTTTGTTGTTTCTGGAATCTGCGTCTTGTAGTTCAGTTCACTTCTCCATTCGCCCCTTCCTGGTCATCTCACTTCTTCCTGGTTAATTCTGCCCCTTCCTGGTTATTCTGATCCTTTCCTGGTCATCGTGTTCCTTTCCTGGTTACTCTGCCCCACGTTCTGGGTGCCAATTTGCGAGTGAATTAATGTTATTTATATTTGACATTATTGTAGCCCCACGTTGTGGTAGCCAATTTGCGACGGTATTACTTATAATGTTTGTTTACATCACGTGTTGAAGCCATCTTGTGACGTCATTCTTTGTTAGGTTCGTAGCTCCATCTGGTGTTAGCAATTTGCGGCAGTATTAGTTTTGTGTTTGAAAGAATTTAACTTTTAATTTCTATTCAATTCTGTTTCACTGTCCTCCGGCTAGCTATTTGGTCGAACATATCTCTTGATCAGGGTTGTGTAAACGGAAAGGAATCTTTTATCCAAAAATTACACTGATGAAGAAATTTGTTTTATACTTTTATTGTCCAACACGTTAACTATCACATTTATACATTGATCTTAACACTCGCCAAACTGAAACTGTTTTAATAACTTCTTACTTATCACTTTTAATTCGCGTACTTCAACTTAGTGTATTATTAACTTTACAACACTTTAGATTTTTCGTAACTTGTGAATCTATAGCCGACGTATCTCATACAAATATTTTGACGAACTGACGAACTGAAGACGACGTGTAGTGCACAAAGAATTTTGATGAACTGAGCAACTGAAGGCGACGTGTAATGTATTGAGATTTTCGATGAACTGAGCGACTGACTGACTTTACCTCCAACCTAGCTTATTTATACTCCTGCATCCAGATACGCCTAAAGATTATAACTGAGCTGCAATTGGCTAATAAAACGCGCCAACATTAGCGTCTATTTTAATATCCAATTAAAATTATAAATACATATGCTTTAAGGAGAAAATATTCCAGAAGTTTCTCAACGGAAAAAACGCGCCAACATTACGTAACTTCCTCGTTTCCAATAATGATAAACAGCTCACCCCCCTCTCTGCATTATTGCGCGCTATTATTGACAGTTTCAGTAAGGCCATATAAACTTATTTCCCAATAATAATTACAATTAATAAACATCTGAAATCAATGTCACATAAAAATGCATATTCATATTACAATCATTATTTACATTTAAGTAACTTGTGATACAAATTACTGCATCAAGAGATTACATTTTGTCTATTCCTGTCGCTTTTTAAGAGCAATTTATTTATAAAAGTAGTATTTTAAGATATTTTTGAATCGTAAGCATTGTTAAACAGAACTCTCTTCAAGTATGTAAACTGAAATTTTACGGCTGAGCCTATGAAGAGCAGCAATTTAGATGCTAGCGCATTATAATAATTATTATTGAGGATGTCACTAGATGTCACACACACTCCCTCTCTTCCTTTCTTACAAATGTCTACATCCTTCACTTCATCTTCTACTGCCACTACTATTAACGTGTATCCATTATTTTACTATACCTACTTACAATTTATCTCGTACTCTCGACCTCTTTGCCCTCTTTATCGTCCAATAAACCTGCTCTTTACTCTTTTCAAAGTTTTGTGAGAAATTCATCCAAAACAAGCTGAAGAAAATTTTAACGGACAATGCTGTGACATCGCACGGCAATTTGATTTCCGACAACACCGTTCTACGATCTATCAACTGATAGGGTTAGTTGGGGGTACTGCACAAGGGTTTTGAGCTTAAACAACACCAAGCCGCAGTATTTTTGGATTTCCAGCAAGCTTTTTGTCGGGTATGGCACGCGAGTCTGCTCTATAAACTTCGAGCCATTGGATTGCCGGATTATCTTTAACGAGTGATCGCAAGCTTCCTATCATCACACCGTTTAGTGTGAGTTAGTTCCACTCTGCCCATAGTGCGGCCGAAAAGTTCTGGATTGCCTCAAGGTTCCATTTTGGCACCATGTTATTCAGTATCTTCACCAGTGATACACCGCACTTGCCACATGCTCACGTCGCAATGCACGCTGATAATATAGCCGTCTTTCTTACACTTTATGACCTCAATACTGCAATTATTACAAAGTTTCCTCAATACCCTGGGATCTTGCATTCAAAACTGGAGTTGAATTAAAAAATTCAAAACTTTAAAGCACAAAAAATGTGAAGGTATGATTTTCACTTTACGTCGTCCCACCATTCCACCTCCTATCATTTTGCAATCGCTCCCATACCCTAAAAACGTGCAAACTACTATAAATACCCGGGCATTACTTCGGTTGGTGTTTGACATGGCACTCTCATATCAATTTCAAATTAAACTTGGATTACTCCAGATTACGCAAACTGTGCCTGTTCTCAACCGCAAATCATCCCTGTGGGCACAGTGTAGTTCTCCTTTATACAGGACTTTACATCATCCATTGCTTACATCTGCCTGTCTAATTTGGGGTGGAGCTGCTGCGTTCAAGATTCGTCGACCACAGATATTCCAAAATGAAATTTCACGACTCATATTGAATGCCTCTTGGTATTACGCAACACTATGTTACGTAATGAACATGAATTCAGTCCATCTCTACATATATTTGTTCACAGACTCATTCATTCAAATCGACTCAGCTTTGTGCTGCATTTCTCGTTAGGTAGCACTGCTGCAGTTCCTCGGATAAGGAGTACTCTCCCACAAGACTCGCTGCTCTCTTCCGGTAGCGCCTCGGAACAAGATCTTAGTGGTGACAGAGAGGTCTTATGTGGCTGACCTCCTTTCTTGTTATTATTTATCTTCTTCTTATTTAATGCATTTGCTTTGGGATATCTTTAACACACCGTTGTACTGATCGATTCCATATTTAAAAAAAATTATGCCGAGACCAGGTCGCGAGCAATCAATCAACCTATATTAAAGGCGAACACTCATCATAGCGAGGACGCGATTTTTCAGATATAACTGTTGTTTGCCTCTTCAACGTCTTGTAACATTTTAAGAGAGATTAAAGCAATGCACATTTCTACAAAACAATAATAGATTTCGATTCAACTTTATAGTAAACAATTTTGTTTTCCACAAATGCTTTCTGCTACTTTTACCAACCAAAAGAACCAGAATTCCACTACATTCCGTTACAGCACGGCACAGGCAAAATACAATTATGTTCCTTTGAAAATGTGCGATTCAAAATACCATAAAACGTCGTATAGGTTTGACCGTTATAAACTATTCAACATGTTCACATGATTAACTGAGCTCACTAGCGCTTGCTTAGTTAACTTCCGTTCTCGCATGTTAAGTTCTATACTGACGTTCAAGCTGAATATCTTGAAAGCAACACATTTTCAAGAAAACAATTTATGTTGAATGTTAATTAAATTTTATTTACTGCGTATATTCGAGGTTATTTCATGATCAGCTCAATTTTGTTTTAATGGAAACCCTAATGTTTCTTTAGAGGTTTTGGTTTTACGCATAAAAACAAATAACTTTTGTTCTAAAACATGTTTTATTAAACTAACCATTACATTATAAAATATTTAAGAAATTTAAAAAGCCGCATACTGTCTTCATTTATAATGCGTTTGTGTTTTGTTAAATTCAAACAAATGAAATCAGCCTTTCGATGATTTAGCGTTAGTAATCATTATGCGTAAAACCAAAATATATTTTTAAAAAATTGGACTTTCCATTTTAAAAAATTCAGCTGCCATAAAATTAACTTAAAAACAGGCATTAAATAAAACCGAACCAATATCGTTTTTCCCCTCAAATGAAGAAGCATTCACCATAACTTTTTTTCTTGAAAACATGTTGCTTTCAAGATAATCAGCGAAAAAATTTATCAAGAAATCCTAAACAAAGGTCTTGCGTCGTGAACAACTATGATGCACGTAGAACGTTTTCATTTCATGAGCACCTTTTCGTCTGGTCGCAATCCATTATAAAAGAAATTAATTGTTCCTTATTTTTAAAAGAGCAAAACCAAATAGGATCCTACGTGTTTCTGAACTGCCCCGAGGACAAGGTACGCATACACAAGCAAAGCAAAAGATGAGCACATCTTCCTCCAAGAGAAACAAGAAGACGGCTCCCTTAACCACACCAGGCAACGATTATCTTGTTTTTACTCTGTGGTAACCGCATCGCTTTGTCACGAATGCAGCGTTTGTTCCATTGTTTTTCATCCGTAGCAAGAAGAACCACGGACTTCACAGGCTGTTCGTAAACATTCAAAGATATGCATTTTATTTGCCATGCATATATCTTAAACATATTTTGTTTTCTAATCAAAACTGCTAGATTTACTTCTGAGAAAATAAAAAATAACGGAAAGTTACAGATGATGGGCAGTTTGAGATGAGGGGATTTTCGGAAAGTCTTTGTGTCGCATCCTTGTAAGATGCAAAACTGGAATCGCCAAGTTTGGCATTCATTCTATTCAGCCGAAATTTCATGTTTGTTATGCTTCTCTCTCTCTCTCTCACACACACACACACACACATCAACACACATAATGTCGTGCGCCGCGGACCTTACCTGTTTATTCAGAGGATCTCCAAACGTGTATTTCTGGTGAACCCTCGATATCTAATACTTGGGTGGAATGTAACTCTTCCCCTGCCTATTATAGGTATGTGGTAGATGAGTCAAACTACCTGAGAGAACATGGCCACATATGGCGTTCTTTATTATTATTATTATTATTATTATTATTATTATTATTATTATTCGTATTTAACGCCCATCTTGCTAAATATGGCACCATAGGCGGAGGACACTGATGATACATGAAGAGAAACGAAATGTTCCAAGCCTAATTTGAGGGGGTACGTTCTGGAAGCCTTCTACAGGCGCGCGGGCGCACACATTATAGGAGCACTGACTTCCTTAACAACCGGCACAGGTACCGTCAACAAGATAGACTAAATGGAGCAATTGAAAGCACTGAACACTATTTGATCAAGGATAGGATTTCTCCTGAATCACCACGCACTGGCAGGCCGCTGCTCCCGCGACACTACTACACAAGTCCGTAGTGGTGGGCAGGCCTAGCGTTTCTCTCGTAGATAACATTAACGATGCAAAACAATGTGAATACGTTCAGACTTACCTTTTGTTATAAAAGGTGTTTGAAATTATGTCTCACTGCATGTAAACAAGTCTGCACATGCTGCACTCATTATTGAACAATCGACGGCTTCTGCATCCGAAATATTAGGAAACGTAAGCCGGATACTGCATCTAAATTTGTCGGGTGTATGATTTGTTGCATAAAGTTTATCTCGAAACATGCCGTACAAGTAATAACTACGTGGATTTACATATGGAGAGGAGCAGGCCAGTCAGTTATTCATCACAAACACGTTCTAATTCAAAGCAACAATTTCCTTGGACTTCTCTCAACGATAGCCAATATCTGATATAATTCTTCCTCGATTTGAACTGTTGGCTATCTGGGTTTCTTTAAGTTAAACTCGGGCTCCGTCTGTTCAGAATTTCTAACTACCTATAAATCGTGGATTTATTAGGGATGGTGACTCCGTTATTGACTGTATAAATTCAAGGTGACAGTTCACCTATGAAACCGTTCGAGCAAAACAATAAACACACACTATTCTGTTGATACAGAATGATAACTACACACAGTAATCACAATCAACAGACTTCACATAACACTATTTGCACTTCACGCTATGGAAAGCGAGTACAAATATGGCTACTCTCCTTAGGAGTGTGAGCTAGGCTACCTCAGAGCGAGGTCATTCAACCCGATAACTACTACGAGTCAGACCCGACGGCCTTCAGTCGCATTGAAGATAAACTCGGCACTCGTTTTCATAGAAGAGTAATTCAGGATCCAGGTTGAGGCAGTATTTTAATGCCTAAATGATATTAATTGTGTTTTATTAATTAAGTTCAATAACAGCCCACCTTGAAAACAATATATATATATAATTCTTATTTATATTGTATGTAAAGTCATTGTAAATACTTATTTTTATTGTAAACACATTTATTAGTGATATGTAAATGTTTATATACTCTAATAGTGCAAAAACTGTGAGAATAATATGCTTTAGGATGTTAATAATGAGGTAATAATGTAATTTTGGTGACAATGTGTCTGGAATTTAAAAAATACTGGTTATGAAAAGATCGGTAATAACGTAATTTCGCTTACAGTTTGGAATTAGCCAATCAAAAATAAAGAAAAGTTTTAGTTTGAATACTTAAATTCTATTGGACTAGAATTAGCCAATAAGAGACTGGCATTACCGAAGCTATAAGATTTTTACCGTTGGATTTAGTCAGTCGCGGGTAAGGTGTTGTAGAGTAAGGATGGTAAAAATTGTGTTCTCCGCTAGAATATATAAAGTGCTCACAGTTTTTCTTTTATAAAGTGTTGTGTTTATAAATGTGCAAGTATAAAGAGAAATAAAGAGAAATAAAAAGAAGTGAAATTAAAAAGTAAATTCTGTGACGTATTTTTAATTCTTGTCTTATCACAACTTGTGTTTCTATAGTGCGACTGAAGCAGCCGAGGCAAATAACTTTAATAATATTACGTAAAACAAGCATCATCTTCACTATAAAGTTTGGCGTCCCAAGCATCAAACAACATTAAAGTGTACCTAAATACATTCTCAAAGTGACGCACATACGTGGAGATTCTCACATCTCATATCCAGCATCCAGCTAAATAACTTTTTTAAAATTGGCAACAAACATACTTCTTCAAATTACAATTGTGGGGCAAACTCCTCCAAACAACTACGTAACCTATACTTCCGCAAATTAGCTTCCCAAGACGTGGAGCTAAATAACTACAGAACCGCACACTTTTGCAAATATACGTAATATATATTTATGTACACAAATTACTTCTTCAAGGTTTAAATAATTATAGATTGCAAGGAATGCTGATTGCATTTCGTTTTGCAAATAAAAGATTTGCAGAGACGTGCTGATGCTTTTGACGTTATAGTTACACCCTTCTACCCTCCTAAGGGTTTTTGGCAATAATCTATTGCAACAAATTAAAACATTGTGTCTTTCCTACTTCTCGTGCTCCATGATTTTTACCATAAACCTTCATGTTAAGTCAGTGTGAATGTATTCTGTGGCGTTTTCGCTACCGGAGAGTGACACTTGTGCCGAGCATTAGACCCCATTCACAATGAAAATTAACGTAAACATAACGTGAACTTAGAAGCTAGATTGATATATATTGTAATGGAACCATTCGCATAGAATCATGTAGGTAAATATAACATAAACAGAACTAAACGTAAACTTAGAAGCTTGCAAGGCCCAAGCTTTCAAGTTTATGTCGACGTCAAACATAAGAAACTAGCCAATCAGAGAGCGATTCTACGTGATTATTCTACCATCTCACATCAGATTTTCCATCACCATGTGTTGACTTGCTGACTGACTCTGTGTAAGATCACGGGCAGGAATCACTGGCAAATTTATAAAAATAGCAGCAAAACAAATTGTGATGGTAGATGTTTTTTCTTTTTAGTTTAATGTTCTCTAACCGGGTGGCTAGTTCTTGTTCATTTTGATACATGTAAAATGTCGTACATAAAAAGTAGACCGTTTCCCTAGATCGCCATAGGTTTTTTCTCCGTAAGGTTTCCATTTTCAGCTAACCAACTGTTGATTCCACCCAACCGGTACCAGCCTGAAAAACAATATATGGACATACAAACTAAGCAATGAACGATATTTTATAACCTATGTGGAACGAAGGGGTGATTCGGATACCACATCTACGAACGTTTCGCTACGATTGGTACACAAGGAAACCAATAATAAATAATTCCGCCTTCTAGAGGAAGGGGTGAAAAACTATTTGCATGTGAGGTTAAACTGAACGACAGCTAAAACATTTACATATATGAGAGCTTTCATCAACGACGAAGGTTAAAAGTTGTTGCCGCTATTAAGCGGTCATAAGAAAACCAGCATTAAGAAAACGGTAGTGTACCATGAAAATATAAGGTTTAAGTTGTAATGTTACCCTTCGGCAGTTCCTGTGACTAGAATTATGCTCTTAAAACAGGTGATCACGCTGGTAGGGAGTGGGATTAGATCTTATCAGTAACAAACAAACAGATCCGTTCCATTATGGACCACATTTTATGCACACCAGGACTTTTGACGGTGGTAGCTTCGCAAGTCGCCATATTAGCTCAGCTTTTTAACACTCTCTTGCGATTGGATGCTGCTTAAGTTTGTATTTGTCGATGTGATGACAACCTATCGCGTTAAGTTTGTCTACGTTTTACGTCGTTATGTTAATGTTTTATTTTCATTGTGAATGATCTCTATGTCACATGGTTTTAGCGCTTGTGGTAACTCTGGGCCGGCTTCTGCATCATACTCCAAAGAGTTGACAAGTATAAGTTCACTGCTGACCCAAGAGAAACGTCCCATATTGGGGCGACGAAGCTAAGGACACCCCCTTTACTTGAACTATATAACCTCTCACTGTGAACCAAAGATTTTATGGTCGTTAATGCATAATCCGCCTATACTCCATTAATTCCTTTTCCACAATGAAGCCTCAGTGCAATATTAAGTATTTCGTACTTACTTCTATCAAACAGTTTATAACAGAAATTCTTCTAAAAGTGCCTTGGTGCAGAAAAAAAAGCACTTAAAACGTATAAATTTACTGTTTAATCCATTAATCGCATCTCAACGTATCATAAACCGCTTTCATCTTGGAAATAATCTCAGTTTAGAAGCCCTGGGTTGTGTTTATAACCTATTTATGTTTTCTTCTTCCGATACCTGATTTTCATTTTCTTTGTTACTTAAAAATTATTACACTTCTACATATGCAAACACAGTAATTATTCATAAAAACACACTTGAACGGCATATACGTCATGATTATTATTCAACCATACAAATGAAGGGATGTAGGCTTCTAACACAGACCGCTAGAGACTTCCCCCCTTTTTTGTTTTATTTGTATGGCCCCCTTTAACTTCTATGGTCGAGGGCCTTGAGTTTAGAAACGTTGGTATTACTAATTCGTTGACTGTAGATATTTAACCTCTTTATTAATTTTCATTAGGAAATATGCGTACATTGACTCCCACGTTTATGCTTCAAGACTCTAAGGAGAGTAGGGAAAGATTCCAACTAAAGAAATATTTCCCCGCCCCAGCCGGGAATCGATCCCCGAAGTTGAGAAGCCAGAACGCTGACACACACCAGAGAGGTACTCTTAGGGTTCTGTTATTTCTACAGTTTTCTGTTATTTCCATAAATTATCGCTTCTGTCACTTGTTAAAGCGCTCACCATATGCAAGCTGTATAAATATTTTATGTGAAAACGTTATGGGAAGGTTTTGTCTTCCTCCCTCTGAACCTGTGCACTTTTCACAGTTTAATAATCGCGCTGTTGTGCTCAAGGCTACATATGCTATGATGATCTAACCATATGCCACTTCCCGTGTAAAAGGGGTAACAGCTCCTCTAGGATATCAGGAAACCCTTTCAATTCTTTTCATGGGCGTCATCTGTCACGAAGTGGGTGGGTTTCGTGTGAGTCAACGGCAGAGCGTCATCTGGCCGATACTTCCAAGCAGCTTATCCGCTAGTAATCCAGTGTGATCACCGATCAGCCTCCAAAAAGCAGTCCGTTTAAATTAGAATCTTACAAGCGAACATTCCAAGTAACGAAGATACCGTTAAACAGATTGCTCGGAATGGGAAAGGATGATCCCCTAAAAAATTCTTGATGTCAAGCCTACCCAAAAAATTATACGAAAGCGGGCATTGAAGGAAGGTTGAAAAATGCTTTTTGTATAGGCAGGCTTATGCTTTCCAAAGAAACAGTACATTAGGATTTTAGCCCCCTGAAATATCCTTAAGAGTGCTTTCCTAGTTGTAAATTTTAAGTAATTTTCTGAAACTGTATACCAAAAATTATAGTAATGTCCATACAGCGTGTTAACGTTCTGAATAGTGTACACTTTGTATATTACTTAATATCAGCTTGCTGGAAAAAGTGCATAAACAATGCTTCTGCCCATGTCAGTACATTTATTTATTATATTGTTAATGCTGAAACCGAGATAGATTTGAAGGGACGGATTTGTCATTAAATTAAAAAAGAAATGCAAATCAAGTACTAGTTATGCAATACAGCGTAAACTATATTTTCATAAACATAGATCTAAAATGTTGTAGTTTATTATCCATAATCTTTCTTTCTTGTGGTTCTTTTCAAAACTGAAGAGTATTATTTTACTAGCCTCTTTGTACGGACTGAAATTCCGACATCTAAATTCAATAAAATACATGACCCATGTGTTTTAACAAAATAAAACCTTACAAAGATTATTTTATTTTTAAGGTTTTTGTATAGCTTTGCTCCCACAATTTTCGAGCCTGGAAATATGCAATAGTGAATTCTGGGGCACATAGATTGATGAATATCCTATAAATAGGAAACAACCTATCCCAACTGTAGTATAAACAAAGCATACATCCTTAGTTATAATCAGAGATAACCAACGACGACTGTATGCTACTGAAGAAAACGAACGTGTTAGCTGATGATTAAATGCAGATTTAGATTGCAATTAGGCATGATGAGTGAGTCAGTAATCACACACTTTTCATACCTTCTTAGAGCATCAAAACTAGAAATTCGTGCTTTTGAACCGAGAGTCAATGTGCAGAAAGGATTCAAGTTAAAATTTACTATTACAAAACATAATCACACGACTTTCTCTTACCATTATTGTTTCATACAAGCGATTCATACTCCGGTTATTTTCCTTTTGACTTCAGCTTAGCTTCTTTTTTTCTTTCTTTCTTTTTTTAAGCGGTTTCAATTAGGTAATATTACGTCGGTACACATTTTGCAATGCACGGAAGGTGGGTTCACTTATCCTTTAGTAACAAAAGAAAGTATGATTAAGCTTCCAAGATACACTAAACTTAAAATCTTGGAAAATTTAAACGTAGAACGAATGTTCTGTAAACGGCTAATGCTACGAAAATAGTCAGTTGACATATTCTGTAGGTTTTAATGTGATATCGTCCAACACGGTCCGGTAAATATTAAAATAAATTAACCATATATAAAGTTATACTATTATGATATAAATGATGGAATGTTACGAAGTGATTGTAACCACACAATAGCACTAATTAAGACACAAAATTTTGTATTTAATATTGTAACTTGTATAGGGAAGAATCTTATATATATATATATATATATATATATATATATATAAGGCATTGACAGGCGGCATTGAAACACAAAGGCAAGGAACCGATACCAAAGGTTTATGGACAAAGGGCTCGGAATTTTGCAATTCCCTTCAAAGTCATAAAACTACGTACGTGATACAGCTTATATTCAACTAATTTTAACTAGTGCCATGGGAAACGGAAAGCTAGAAACTCAACGAAAAGCCCAAATCTTAGTCAATAAGTTCAAAGTAAGAAATACGAACTGGCGAATACAAAAACAGGAAACAGTCACATGATTAAAAAGCGAGCAAAGTAATCGCATGACATATGGGGAGTAGGGATGAAATCGGTCATGGCGAAATTTACAAAACGCAAGTAACTTTACTTCTCTGAACCTGGCGTTTGTGTAAATAAGGCCGCTGGGAACGATTGCTCTACGAATCTGTTAGAGAACTTAGAAATCTCGCCGTCTTACAAATCGTCGCTATGTTAACCGCAAGTAAATTCATAGTATTACGAATTGTAACGATCGAGTTGTTTACCTCGAATAATTAACGGAGTGGTGGCGCGCGTTCCAGAATGTGTAGCTATAACTGAATAATAAAGTTAACATTTATTACCGTCGATGTTTCATTATCGCCAAAGGTACATAATTTACACCGCCATCCCCGTAGACATTACAGAGTCAATACTGCTCAACGCTAGCCAGCCAGAGAAGAGCATGTACACCGGGAGAGCAGCTCACTCAGAGGCTGAGATATTGTGGCTTCAGAACCACGCATTTAGAAGGCGGTCAACTTCAAATGAGATACATTTCTGCTACAGTAAATTTTGCTTACATATAATGGTTTCAATTATTAAAAATTCAAAAAAGAATAAAGAGCACTTCACCGGCTATTTAGAGAAAATTTAGACACACTTATTATACTTTAATCAAAATCGTTTGAGCCATTTTGAAAAAAAAACTCTACATAAAGGATTGTCTGGACGAAGAGATATTCTGCTTATTCCCCCTCCAAAAAAAACACACACTTCACTCGTTCGAAAATGGAATGTCGATCAGGTTGCATGTTAGCTGGCTGAACTGATATGCTTCTCAAAAATAGAAATGGTTTTGGCCCGAAGTTATATTTGGGGCCGCTTTCGAGCATTAAAACCTTGAGCGTTTGGCTTGGTGTATGGCAGGAATGTAAAAGAGTTAGAGATAACCGAAAAACTAGCACTATAATGCAGAGCTTAATGTGTCGAGCATAAAGCCGACTATTCAAAACTTCAATAAAGTAAACATGTCGCGGTATCGTTCGTGTTATCTTATTTGCTGAGCGCCTGTTATTGTTTTACTATTTTTGAATTTTGGGTTCTTTGTCCTCCGGCTAGCTATTATTACTCAATCGAGCAAATCTCTTGAACAGGGTGTGTAAACGGAAAGGAGCTGTTACTAAAAGATAACACTGATAAAAGAATTTGTTGTTACACTTTTATTGCCGTCACACTTCATTAATTTCACATATTTACTCTTGATACACACCCGATTGAAACTGTTATATTTTCGAATGTAACTATAATCACTTGTTTGCTGCACATTATTAATTCGCGTATTTCACATTTTGTAACTAACTTTACGACGCGAGAGATTCTGTAGAATTGCGTAACGTGTACTTCGTGAATGATTCTTTAGAACTGCGCGACGTGTAACCCGTGAATGATTCTGTTGAACTGCGCGTTACCTGTCTCTGGCTTCAGAATTTATACTCCCTCACCCCGATATGCCTAAACATTATAACAGAGCTGCTATTCGTTAATAAAGCGCACCAATATTAGCGTCTATTTTTATATCCAATCAAAATTACGAACACATATGCTCTAGGGAAGATATTCCCTCCATTTCTAAAGAAGGCACGCTACTCTGACGTCATTTGTTTGTCTCTTCTAATTGATAAACAACTCACCCCCTCGTTTCATTGTTATCCGCTCCTATTATCAGTTTCTGTGAGGCCGTGTAAACTTATTCCTTAACAATGCTTATAATTAACAAACATCTCAAATCACTGTCATACAATAATGCTAATTTACACTACAATCACTCTGACATTTACAGTGTTGTGATATAAAATACTGCCTCAAACAGTACCTTATGCCAAAAGCACTTTAATTACTAAGCACACCACCAAAGTCAGCTAACCTAGAAACCGAATGAAATCCCAGTAACATAACATAAGATCTCAATCTATAGACCCTATTGTGAGCTAGACCAGCTTAAAGAAAGCTAGTCAACTCTAGGATGTAGATTACGTCATAAATACATAATTACATTGTACTTGTATGTAAATAAATTGTAGTTCTTATGTCTCCAACGATTGGAGTGTTCCTTGTGAGAGGCACCCTACGTGCATTACCTGTATAGTTCCCATCTTTCCGTGACCGCATGCTAACAAATTTGCTAGCTTAACAGATTTCAATTTCCGTCTCTTTACAAAAGTGGCTTAAGAGGCAGCTTTGCTTTAAACGTGCGGAAATTCGGCCACTGGGAAAATTTCATTTTGGTTTACAATTCCAGATAATCCAAGATAGGTCCATAAAGTAACTGGTGAGGAGATAATCCCTAACATGAAAAAAAGCAGTATGTATGTCTGCATATATGAGGTACCCTCGGGCGGAGGAGTTCGCACGAACAGAGGTAAAATATTAACCTTCATCGCAATGATATAGCGACCACTTTACTGAGCGTACTTCAGCAGTAATGCATGGTTTCATCCTACTAAAAGGTTCAGAAGAAATAGGGCTCGCAATTTCAGCATTTTAAAAACTTCATGGTAATTACAACCCATTTTTCCTGCTCTATAGACCTTGAAGAGTACCTTTCTCTACAATTGCTTTATTTCAGACCCTTTACTGCAAAGCAATTGAAATGCAGTTTTAAGTCTTCAGGAAATGGCGGGTTAACTGGAAAGCTGGAACTGGAATAAACATACAGGGTGAATCACCTAAAACTTACACCGCAAATATTCCGGAAATGGAAAATGCTATTGATGTGCAGCTTTTATAGCATTGATTGCTAGTCAGGGACTCTTACATTTAGCCTATAAACAGATTTTAATAATAGTGAGAAAGTGTATTTTTTAGCAAACATACAATTTTTAAATGGAACAATGCCTAGTTACATCAACAGTATAAAGGTAGGGTAAATTAGAATGGCAATGGTCTTTGTTGCAGGATTCTATTGCAAGTGGTTTACGAGAAATCGTATTTTGAAAAGTTTCCACCCCGACAATTGTTTGTCCCATTCAACCTGCTTAGTTGCTAGGTACGATGTTATGTTTGTTTGCATTGTGTTTTCTGTTCATTGATTGCATTACGACTTTCTGGTCAGTTAGTTTCTGACAGTTCAAGCAGTAAGTCGTGAGTGGAAGTTGGGGTTTACTAATGCAGAAAAAGCCGACATGCTCATGGTGTATGGAGAGTGTAGGACGAATGCAGTTTGTTCCTGTACGGTGTATGCAGAAACGTATCCCAATAGATGTCAACCATCTCGGCAATTATTTATCAACCTCTTCAATCAATTACGTGAAAGTGGTACTGTAACACCTAGAAAACAAGTGACTAGAGAAGAGACAGAAATTAATGTTTTGGCTGTCGTTGCAGTAGATCCGCAAATTAGTTCCCGCACAATCGCACGTGGAAGTGGCATAAGTCAGGCAAGTGCACTGCGCATTCTCCATCGACATAGGTTTCATCCCTATCACATCTCTCTCCATCAAGAGCTGCACGGAAGCGATTTTAAGAATCGTGTTAACTTTTGTACATGGGCATTAAGACACGATACTCCAGATTCATCATGTATCTTGTTTAGTGATGAGGCAACATTTACTAATCATGGCCAAGTAAATCGCAGAAACATGCACTATTGGTCTGTTGACAATCCCCGTTGGTTTCGTCAGGTGGAACGTCAGTGGAGGAGTTTAAACGTGTGGTGTGGGATAGTGAACCATAAGCTAATAGGCCCTTTGTTCATAAAAGGAACAATGAACTCGCACTAGTATCGCCGCCTCCTGACAGACCATCTGCCACAGATGCTAAAAGACGTTCCTTTGCAGACTTGGAGGAACCTGTGGTACCAACATGATGGCTGTCCAGCCCATAGTGCACGAAGTACTATAGCTTGTCTTAACGGATTGTTTCCAAATCGTTGGATTGGACAAAGAGGACCTGTATCTTGGCCGGCTCGTTCACCGGATCTGACCCCTTTAGACTTTTTTCTGTGGGGAAGGCTGAAAGACACTGTATTCAAGGATGAACCAACTACACCAGACGATACGAAACGACGTATTACTGCTGCCTGCTCTGAAATTTCCGCTGAAATGCTAGAACGTGTACAGCGGTCTTTGCATAGCAGACTGGAAGCATGTATTGAAGCTGCCGGTGGTCATTTTGAACACAACCTTTGAAGGGCTATGTTCTCTTTACTTGTAAGAATCCACAGAAGTATTGTAACTCCCTTTTGTTTTTCTTTAGTTTGTGCTACCACAGGTTGTACAAGTGTCGGTGCGTAAAAGTTTCAAAATAAGATTTCTCGTAAACCACTTGCATTAGAATCTTGCAACAAACGCCAGACATTCTAATTTACCCTAACTTTATTCTGCTGAAGTAACTAGGCATTGTTCCATTTAAAAAAATTGTATGTTTGCTGAAAATTACACTTTCTCAGTATTATTAAAATCTGTTTATAGGCTAAATGTACGAGCCCCTGACTACCAATTAATGCTGTGAAAACTGCACATCAATAGCACTTTCCGAAATATTTGCGGTGCAAGTTTTAGGTGATTCACCCTGTATGTAGTCACCGAACGAAATGATTATGTGAAATAAAATATTCATAGTGCAGCACGATTTAAAAGTCATAGGTCGGAAACATTCATCAATAGCTACAATTTTAAAACAGATGGCCGACTTGATTTCCTTTTCCTTGAACACAAAACTGTTAAAAGTGCACTGCTAGTACGTAATTCAAAATATGTATGTTCATACTCACTTCGAGTCTCTCTTGAATTTTTAAAAGCACCGAAGTTTTTACTTTGCTTTAATGTGTGTGAGTGAGAGAGAGAGAGAGAGAAGAGAGGGAGAGAGCGCGCGAATGCCTGATGTCAAGCTATTCCTTTGTGCAATTTACACAATGCAAAACTCACGAAAATAAAAGCGTATGTGATGCCTCCGTTCCTAAACTGCAACGAAAACTGTCTCTAATTAATACTTAGCGCAGAAATTCTTACCTAGCCTAGGGGCTTCAACCTGTTTACTATCAACGCTCCATGTGGCTCTCAAAGCAACTTAAGGGGGAACGTGTACTCAAGAAAAGCGCCTATCATCAGCATTTTTGTTTTGTTATGAAGCAATGGGAACAACCACATTAACCGGTCAACAATTTATGCGAACCTCTGCGAACGATTTCATACATCACTTCTTGCTAACATATTCTAGCAGTGTAAAGTAACATACGTTGAGAGAGAGAGAGAGAGAAGAACTACTACCTCTTTTCTAATTTTTACATTCCAGAGGTAAGTGGGCCCATCCATGGCAACCAAAATGATTTACCTGTATAAAATACACATCTCAGGAATCCAAATCTCTCATATACTTCATTTTTTACAAAATGCATAAAACTTAAATACGAACTGTGATAACTTACAACAGCACGGCAGCTGCAAGCTCCGCCTCCCTTCGTCCACCCACAACCAGGACATCCCGGGCAGATTGCAGTTATACGGGACGATATGTGGTCAATAAAGCAGTATGCCGTCTACATGCGGATTCCAGGATTTCATCCGCCACTATTTCTGTAAAGTGGCTCCTCAATTGTTCCCAATGATGAGTGTATATCCTATCAGCAGGAAGAGCAGTTTTAGTAAGTAAACAGAGCAATCGTGTTACCGCACGGAGTACTGTCAGGTACTGTGAAGGACACACTCCTCCCCTTCCCTTCCCTTCCCAACAGCTGGTTTCGTTGCGACTGTTCCTTCACTACCTTTACCTGCAGAAGGAAATAATTTCACCAACTTTGTTTTAGGATCTTCCATGTATTCAGAAACATTTCGGTAATATTGTAACTAAAATAACTATGTATGTACAAGTAAGAACACTGAAAGTACCAGAAGCTCTTGAGGCAATAAAACAGATTTTAGAAACACCGAGTAAGGTATAAAGCTGGAACTTTAAAGAAAGGGTCACAAAGAAAGTTGAAAGTATTCTAGAGAAGAATTCAGGGTACGCAGAAATGTGTAAAGGCATTGCCAAACTCTTAAGTTGCGTCGCATTAAGTTAAGTCACGTTAAGTCGATCCTAAATAGCTCCATTTAATACATTGTGTTAGACTTTTACATTACTCGCGTCAAGTTAAGTCACATTACGCTAAGTTCACCGTAGTCCCGGCATAAAACAAGTTACTGAGGCAGGAAATCTCAAGCAAGTCTGAATATTTCGTTTTTTATTTGCTCCTACTACGTCGGGTAATGTGGAACATAGTTTTTCAAAACATAATAAGTGTCTACGTGCTAGTCGCATGCAATTTATGTTCCATGAATTCCGAAAATACATTATTGCACACTACCAATAGCTAAACATACCACATTGTTTTCTTCAGATACTCAAGAATCCTGATCTACCTGCTTTCGAAGTAGGGTGTAGTGCCTTCAATTGTTCATATTGTTTACAGAGAGCACTGCAAGGTCGCAGTCGCATCCACCTTCCCTCGCCAAACTTCGGCACGTTCCTAACTTGGTTTATTTACTAAAACTGTGCATGCATCATGCCTTTCAACAGCGGAAACAAACCCATGCCGGTGCCGGAAATCGAACCGCATGCGTTCGCACAGCAAGCAGCAGTGCTTCGTGAACTGATGATGATGATGACGATAATAATAATAATAATAATAATAATAATAATAATAATAATAATAATAATAATAATAATAATGCTGTGTGTCTGTGAACAGCACAACTCAAAAACGAACAGTCGGATAAGCACCAAACTTGGTATTTAGGTTCAGTATCTTCCAGAGATGCGACACGAAGGTTTTCAAGAAAATCCCCCCACCCCAGACTACCCTTTACATGGAAGATTTTTCGAAAATTTTAATTTTCTCAAAAATGGCTCTAACGATTTTGATGAAAATATCATATGTTTAAGATAATGTCATGAGAAATGAAATGTATATCTCGAATTTTCTGGGAATGTCTCCAAAAGTATTCTTCATTGTGAACGACTTTTGCATAACTGGTAAACCATAAGAGATAGACAAAATGTTACTACACAAAAAATGTAGATCGCGTTAAAATACACAACATATGTCATATACATTTCTTTTGTTGAGTGAACCGTTTTCGAGATATTGCTTGTTATTTCCTTAAATTTTCCAATACTTATACTTTTTCTCAAATTCGTTATTCATTTTTTTTATGCCCTGGACATGCAAAGAGAATGGAATGCGCCACATAGCAACCAGCGTTAAAATATTTGACTATCGCTTAAAAGCTACCATATTCCCCTTGCATCTACAAGAATATTACTAATAAGATTAACATCTCGATATCTCAATTAACATGAAGCATATGGAGAATAAGCGTTTGTAAAATTAGATTGTACAAGAGTAGAGAAAGTCATGTGAGTGTAGCACATCAGATTTTTAGACTTTACTCCTACATTTCCAGAAGAAGCTGTAATGCAGACCAATAAAGGCGAATCTTGTACGCCCAAGTACGGCAGTACAAAATAAAATACGCGCATAACACAGCTGGATTGGCTACACTCATAGTTAAACGTGGTCGAGAACAAACACACAGCGACTTACAAAAATAGACTTACACTAGCGTTTCCTAGCAAAAAATTAAAATATAAATGGCAAAATAATAATAATAATAATAATAATAATAATAATAATAATAATAATAATAGGAAAAGAGTATTTCAATTCGGAGATATGGATAACACGTGTTAAAAAAGCCAACGGGCGAATTTAGAATACCTTGAGTGGAGTACTCGCAAACGTCCATAGATTTGCGCCATCGTATACGTAATTCGTATCTTTTTAAAAACGCTCTTTGTCAATTTCTCAAAATTTGAAAACTGTTTATTAAAAATGTCAATGCCAGTTAAGCATTTATCTTTCCAAAGAGATACTAAGGAATGCATAGCTCGAAATCAAATTTCGTTGACGTAACATTTACAGTTTTAAAGGAGCAAATTATTTCCATTAAAAGTTGTGTATTCAAATGGTATTAGAAAACTTTTAAAACTAAAATACAGCATTTATCTTGCCCGTGTTCTTTCTTGGATGTGCAGCTAGATCTACATGAACAATCTACAAGTTAAAGCAGGTAGACTATTTCAAAAAGGACTGTCAGCCAGAAACCCTTTCCCTTAGGCCATAACTGTAAGTAATCTATACGAGGCTTAGAACAGAAATGTAAGAGGGGAAAATCTCTTGTGAGCAAGGTAATTCGCACCTGGGACATAATTGTGCCGCCTTTACTGTGCCGCAGGCTAAGGAATACAGGAGGAGAGAACGGTACGCAAACAATGAGTGGCGCACTATAGCTCTCTGCCCCAGGACAAATTTTATGCGGTAGGTTGACTTTTATGTGAAGTTTCATAACTTAAATGTAACGGCAAGTCAACTAGTCCCAACACCTTCTGAGGTCATTCGAAGGCTTGTACATCTATTTTCTGAAGTGAACTTAAATTCGTTAAAGACGAACAAAGAATGTAAACCACACGTTTGCTTCCTCGCCCCCCCCTGCCAAGCTTCGGACAAGCAGTTGCAAGAAACCGTTTTATTAATGCTTTAAAATGTTAAAAGCATAAGAGATTATTTGGAGGATTTCGGGGATATCCCAACTATATCTAAACAAATTGGACGGGGAGCTTGAAAAGTATAATTTCGCTTATTGTGTTTATGTCAGAAACATACAAAATCAATTTGGATTTTCTTTGGTAATTCATTCAAAACGCATCTAGCTCGAAAAATTCCCTATTCTTTTACAACTGAACAGCTTAAAATGCCACATCGCACTTCCAAAATTGTTAAATATGTGACTCTAAGATCCTGTGACCCGTAACCTCAGGACCTGTACGGGTTTGCAATTTAATATTCATTCGGTGCATTTAACATCCCGCATTTATCTCGCTATACCTACTTTCCTGATTTAAAGCAGATATGGGTTACACAGGAAGAGCGGCAAATCAGCCGGAAAAGCAATCGCCTGAGTGTCAGCAACAAACCTGCAAATACCTACAGAATATACAGTTAGCATTAAGCCATGTTGGGCATTCTGATTAGTATCTTTTATGTCTATAATTCTTATTCGTCTACAGGATTAGGCCTATTGGCTTGCTCATCTTAAAGGTCTATGTTGTATATCCATTTTATCCTCAGTCTTCCAAGATTTCAATGTCCTCTTGGTTGGTATTCAAAAATATGTTTGGTTATACAGTCACTATTCATTCTTCTAATGTGATGGTGCTAGTCTTGTTTCTGATTTTGTATTCTTTCGGCAAGGTTGAATGTATTTAATTGTTGACGTACCTATGTCTTCACTTCTTTTATAATCTAACAGCTTAAGAACAGCAACACTTCCAAGGAGCTTCATCTCATTAGTTTATATTTTTCTTTTAGCTGATCGGTTCGATGACCAATTTTCAGAGTCGTAAGTTTTATAAAATTTTAAATGTGTTGACTGTTGTGTTTTATTTTTTAAAGTTGATCTTATTGTCCCAAACTTCTGTTGTAATCTACTCAATTTAATAGTAATGTGCTGTTCTTACAAATATAATATCCTACAAGCTAAATATTAAATGACGTGACTCGTTCTGTAATATTCTGATTTAAAGTTATTTTGCATTTTCTGTGTTCCAGTCCTTTAAAACCTCTTGTTCGTTTTATTGTATAAAATGGCTATAATATGAGAGCTGTTAAATCAGAACGCAGTTCTATTATATGTTCAACACCAATTTATCCTTAGAATACAAGCATGGGGAGTTATATGCCAATAGGCGGACACGCCCCCCACCTATAAATTAAATTAAATTGAGTTTGATTTATGGACGCTCATACAGAATTGCATTATGCGTCTTGCAAATAAAGTCAGGTGGGTATTTTGCCTGATACAGTTCTTCTCTATTATGCATGCCGTGATATACCATCAAGACTGCACGTCACTAGCGAAAACGCACATTATTAGGAAGGCGTCCCCCAAAACATTTTACACCAACATTTTTATAGGACGTATATGGTGTTAAATAGTCTAATTTTTGGAAAATCGAATGATGTTTATTAGTTTCCGCAATCAGAATAAGGGATACGAAAGAGAAATGGACAGGGATTTCAGCACCGAGGCCAAGGCTAAGCCTATTGCGCCTACTAAACCTGCAGGAGGAAGGGTTGAAGCCAGACAGTATGAAGGAAGCTCAGAGCTAGTGGTGACAATGTAGCAATGGATCGCTAAAGTTTACAGACTGAACATTCCCGACCATCCGCTTGATGTTCCCTATCCTGACGGACAGGTTCGGACAGAAGGCTACATGCCAAGGAAGAAACTGTTCTCTCCTAAAGGCACATCCACCGCATACGCCGACACACCACCGTCCACTGTGCCTAACCCTGCTAATTTGCAAGCTGAAATGAAATGAGAAGAAATAAAGGGAATATTCGTTTCAGTGGATAATCCATACCAGCATTCGTCTATCGAGCTGTGAAAGCCACGAAAAACCGAAGGTCAATGTGCCTGTTTCAACAGGAATCGAACCCGGTACCTCCTGAATGAGAGCCTCGAACTCTACCGCCTGTACTCTATAGTATTTTAATTATTGGCGCCATTTTTAGCATAAAAATAACAAAAACTTTTCCATGTAAAGGGAAAATAAAAGATGAAAAATTTAATTTTTAAGTTTGGCTGGGGGGAGGGGTTCGCGATGTTGAGTTGCGCGGAATAGCACAATTATTGCAGCATGCACACATCCATGGCAGTAGTAATAATCAATTACGTAAAACGTTATAAAAGCACGGACGCTGGAAAGTCCGCCTCCCTCCGTCCACCCACATTCAGGAGTGCAGTAATAGGGGCGGCATGTGGTCACTAAGTAGTATGTCGTCAACTTGACGATTATTACATGCGCCGCTACCATTTCTGTAACATGACTCCTCTATTTGTCTGAAGGACCTGGGTGTATTCCTTACCAAGCTCCCCAACAGGGGAAAAATATCCATGTCGCTACTGAAAATCGAACCTGGGTCCCTTCCCAAAGAAGGCAGCAGCACTTATTGACCTAATAATAATAATAATAATAATAATAATAATAATAATAATAATAATAATAATAATAATAATAATAATAATAATAATAATAGAGAACGGCAAAATAATTTCATATAAAACAAAATTAAACAATCGGGGCGGGCCGGGTAGTGCAGTATGAGGCGTGCTTTTAAAATAAGTACCGTTTTAATATTTTGCTGCTGCAGATCTCTACCATGAATACTCCACATAGTTCAACAGAGCATCGCTGGAACCTCAGAGTAAAGTTTCACAGATCTTCGCTGGATGTCACTGCCGCTGTTCGTACTCGTGTTAATAATGCCGGCAGCAGCGTAGCGTGACTATTTTCCTTTTGGGAGTGGGGGGGGGGGGGGTGGGTTACGCTGCAGAGGCTAAATTACCGCCATTGTACAATGTTAATGAACATCATATTGAAATACCAATGTGTAAACATTAAAAATAATAGATATACAAGGCAACCTCTACGGAACCTCAGGCAATCCTCTACGAACTCGATTCTTTTATCTTTCTTAACAGCAAACACATCGATGACCTTCAAAAAGAAATCTGTACAAGGACACATTATTAGGCTCATATTCTCAATAGCAAATGTGGAATGATCGTGCATCGCCAGCTGCTGTCAGATTCGAGTCCTGCAGACAACGTGCACCCAACCATTCCCGAGTCTATCTTCCGAAATTGACAATGAATTCAGGTCAGGTTCAGAAGCTCAACACATGCAAGAGGTTTGACAGTAAGACACTTCGCGTTATCCCTCCTCCTAGCACTAGTACGAAGTGCGCTTGTGTATAAGGCTGGTCAACCGAGCAGCCTTCATGCTCAAACGTACAGATTCTATAATTATTAGGGGACTGAGAGGGAAAACGTTATGCGTCAGCGCAATTCTATGATTGTATAAAGTTTTGCGTTTAGGAATAGATTAGTTATAAATATACAAATACGAAAAGTATTTTTCTTTATTTTTTGAGTAGGTTCAACCTTAGACCCTGAGGATATATTGTTAAGATGCCGGGTTTCTCTTGAATGATGCGACTGTCAACCTCCCACGGCTCTGCTTGACGAATCTGATCGTGTAGTAGCGCCGGACTGGGCCAGAGTTTCTCCTCTAGATAATGCTAACGAAGCGAAACTATTAATACAAATATGTGACGCTTACCTATCATTATAAAAAGTGTCGGAAATGTCTCTCTCTGCCTATACAAGCCTGGCACCAACTAAGAACATTATTGAACATTCCAATTCTGTAGCCGAAATATTGGAACACGCACTCCGGATACTACTTCTAATTCGCTGAGCGTACAGGGATGTGTTACATATACGTTGTCTTTAAGCATTCCCCACAGATAATAACCACATGGATTTAGATCTATAGAAAGAGTAAGCTAGTCAGTTATTGTAAAAAAGTTGTAATGCTAAAAACCAATTTCTTGGAATTCTTTCCAAGACAAACCCTATCTTGTTTCATTTTCCTCAGTTAAAACTGTTGGCCATCTATGTTTCTCTTTGTCTAAGCCGGACCCAGTGTGTTTACATTCTTCTAACACCTAAAATTGTGAATTTGTTAGGAACGGTGGCACCAGGGAACTTCTGTATAAATTCTACTGACCGTGATCAAGTGAGCAATTCGAGCAAAACTTAAGACAATAAACACACGGCGCTTTGTAGTATACACCACGACAACTGTTCGCAGTAAACACAATCAACAGAAAGCTTCATACATTATGCTCACTGTACACCATGCCAAACAACGTTAGACTGAATTGCAAACAGAGGCTAGCAGAGCGAGTTCACACAATCCGATACCTACTACGAGTCGGACCCGGCGGCCGCCATGCCAGTCGCATCATTCAAGGTAGACCCAAGATTTGCTGCTATGTACAAGCACCTCAAGAAATAAAGATAAAATGAAGAGAAAATGCCCTAAGAAACTATGGTTTTCTTATCAATGCTGGTGTGGACACTACACAGACTTTATATCTGCTGAAAGATTATAGCACTAAAAGAATCTTCACAAAGAGCAATAGATATTAGGTCGAGTGTGGTGAACTCTTAGTTAAATTAAAGCCTATGAGTTAGTTTCAGCTTCTTGAAATACAGCAAACTCCTTACCTAATTTGTCTGCTCACATCAGGTAGAGCACTTGCAAATTTGCGGCACGCAGAATTACAACCTTACAAATTCCCCCTTGCAGAGTATCTAATGACAGATTGGATTACAGCTGGGCTCGCTTCCTTGCTGTATCAGTTTAAATGCCGTACCGCTGTCCCACCTTTCTCTGATATTACCTTGTGGGGTAGGATTTCTCCTCGGGTAAATTAACGATCTGGGAAAGATTAACATACCAGCTACAACATACTTTAGGGAAATAGGCGCGCAAGTGACCCAGGTTGTAAATTGCCTCTGTTCACACAGAATTTACGTTCACAAGAAAGGATGCGATGGATCCGAATGTAATGCAAACTAATCAGAGGCCTATCTACAAAGTCAGTAAGTAAGTATTTTAATCGTTTTATTTAATCCCATTATATTAGTTCTTTTCAAGTGTATTATAGAACAAAATCGAAATTGTCAGTTTTTTTTTTTCATTATAAAAATTCGCGGAATATTAATTTTTCATTATATCCATATGAAACTTTAATGAAACCTAGTATTACAACTACAAAATTATTCAACCAAAAGCTAAAAATCTTAAAAATAAAGGTAGGTAAATCAAGAGATAAAGTTGAGCATCAGATTCAGTTATTGATTTCTGAATATTCAATTCATTTTTATAGAGACATGACAGCTGATGCATGACCACGACTGCAACAAAACGTTAAACAGTCAGAACCGGCAGTCATGATTGCATTATCTTATTATCTGCTGAGGCCTGTAGTTTGCTTTTCCCCTCTCAGTTACTTTGTCTTTCCCGGTTTTACATCCTTAAAAAATTAACAGTGTCTGCTTTTTCTGGCATAGCATCATTTGTTTTAATGCCCAGCAAAGTTAATGAAAATGCTCGATCCGTTCAACAATTCTATCCCCACTACACATTTTGCTTAGGTAAGAGATTTTAAAATCATTCTAATTAACTTGTTTTCACACAAATTTATCCCCCTAGTCTCTCCCTCTCCCCCTCTCCCTCTCTCTCTCTCAAGATTAACGCTGAGACGGATCACATTAAAGACAGCGAATAAAAGAATGAAAATGCACAAAAGTGGTATTCATTCTAAGGACTGAAGAAAAACCCGAAAAAAAATATCGGTGACAAGACCCAACAGAAATTCCAGAAACTTGAAATTGGGTCAACAATGTGAAAGGGAAGAAAGTTATCCTCAGACATTTGAAACTACACCGCTTCCCATGGTAAACGGAAAACAACAATTTACCAAACAATTGGACCGTGTACCCTAATAATAAAGAAAAATGCCTAATTCCTTAAATAATAAAAATGTTCTAAATAATAAAGTTTGTCAGAAAAATAATACAAGAGTTTCTACACCTCGTACCCAATTTAATCGCGTTTCCTGTATGGAAAGTGATTAAAATGGCATATAATTTAAGTGAGACCTAAAGAATCATGGTAATCAATCCAGCCTTTCCTGAGGGAAACTGTACGATATACAGAAACCTAAAGTCAAAAAATGTAAATGTTGGATTTTGCGCGTTAAACAGATTAACGCTGATTATTTACCCAAATTAGAAAAACACTAGAAAATGGTTGGAATTTTTTAACACATGCAGAATATTTGTTAGATTTAAATATTTGTAAAATTAATGGTAAATTGTAGGGAGGTGAAGAACAGATGTCAAATGCCTATTAAGAAGTAGCAGCACTGCAATATGGTGTATAGAGCAGTAATACCACATGGGCGATTCTCAAAAAACATAACATTTCCAGTCCCTGCTCATCAGGTTTTAACATGAGAACTTTATTTATTCTGCATTGGTAGATACTCTTTTTTTTTCCACTTTTACCTAAACGTGCATTTAAGAGTTTCAAATATTGTAACTAAATTAGTTTAAAGTTGCCAAACATAATTGCCATGACCTGTCCCAATCAGTGTTTTCAAAAGTAATGGCGGGGGGGAAGGAAATTTAAGTTGTGCATAATTATGTTTAACACATGCTTATTATAAACACAATCTAAAATGTATTTGTTACGAATGGCCAAGTTATAAACTGAAATTACAATTTATATTTGTGACTTGATAAGGAAATCATATTCTTGTCACTCTTGATTCAGTTTGTTTGAGCGACATAGATGGCAGGTGAGTTTAGTTAATTATTTTTGCAGAAAAGGGAATATCGGTGGTTTTGAACGCACGTTTTCGGAGTTAACCCATGCAAAAAAAAAAAGTATGGCTTAAAACCGCGACGTCTTGAAATGTGAGAATATTTTATATGAACTACTACTTTCCACATTGCCTGCATACACCAGATAGTGTGTGAAAGTATTATTGAAAACATGCATCTATGTATCATTTTCTCAAGACCCTATAGGAGCTTCAACATAAACGAGTTTTCCTTTTATGAAAAGGGTGGATATTAAATGTTATGATGCACTAAATATTAAGTTTACATTATTTTCTGTTGAAAAGAATATACATGCATAATTTAAAATGTTATAACTCCAAAGACCAATTCTTAATTTGCACGAAAATTTAAAATCAACTAGGGATAAATATATTGTTTAACCTGTAAAAGTTTCAACACGGAACCGTAAAAGGAACTCAAGTTATAAAATATAAATAACTGACCGGAACCAAGGCGTGCAGTCCGCAACCCGACAAACCCGCCGCTGTTGAGCTCGTTCAGATGTCCGGCGCGCATTATTGTTTCGCCACGACGAGATCGGAGAATTTAAGAGGTAATTTGTTTTTTTTTTCCTTTATTTCTTTGTTTGTTTCTTTCTTTCTTCAGAAAATGGAATCATGCTGTGGATGCTGCGCGTTCCTGACACAGTTTTCAGTCCCACAAATCCCTATGTAATAGCCGGGCTTCTTCGTGTTCCTCTTTGGTTGTGAATGAAATGCCATTCAACTAATGCTGGAAAGCTGTGCTATGACATAACAGAGTGTATTGACCTACTGCCCCAACAATGAAATAGTAAATCTTATTTAGTGTGAAAATTCCTCCTTTAGATAAGTAATCAGTTGTTTTTGAAAAACAAATTGCAATACAGTAATGAATTAAATAATCTGATATAATTGAAAAACGTGTATGTTCCTGATCTTTGTTAGCTTTCTTATAGTAAATAACAAATGGATAGACAGTTGCTTGAGACCTGTTCTATTGATATTTTGAATGTCATCCTGTATAACAAAACCTTAATTTTCGGAATAGTCACAAATAACAATATATTCCCTATGTTGGATTGCCATTTTCAGTTGTTTCAGGTACGACGGTCGAGCTATTGCTATGAAATTGTGCTTTACATTTTTTTCAGATAGATAAGGAAATTATTGATAAAATATTCAATGTTAGCTTTTACCAGGATCATATCTGCTCTGTGTCCTGTTTTCCTTTTTTTATGTACGACTTCTTCCATTAGAACTTTTTCCAATAATGAATTTAGAAATTATGAAATAATTACACTCCCTCGGCATTTTCACACCTATCTAGATAACAAGTTGGAGAGAGACTCTGACAAATCATTTTTCGTATTAAAGCTCAACACTGTTCATTTCACTTTCGTTCATCATGCCTTAATTTTTTGCAAACTTTAACATAAGTTTTGTGTTTTCACAAATGGTGTATAGACAAACATTATGAATTGCAGCTGCTCCTGATAGTATAGGCAGTATTTTGGTCTCAGGGATGCAAAACATGAAAAGCCAATTTTAAAGCCTGGGTGTTAGTTCTTAAATACCTTATAAATGTCTTTAAGATTGGCTAAAACCAGCCATATTGTCCTTTCAACTGTCTTGCCACCCTTTTTGGCATGAAAGACTAAGATAGTCAGCCATAGTTGGGATTATATTGCCATCTTCATAACTAACAAGTTTTATAATATCATCAGGCATGGCAATGATATTTTCTATTAGGAACTGGCATTATACCACATTGTTTTGAATAATTTTCGCTATGCGAGCTGCATAAAGAGATACGCTAAACTCATGCATTATTTTGTGCTCAATCTAGCTTCTAAAAACATGTTAAGAATTATGTATTTCTCATTAGTAGTTTTTATATATTCGCAGATTTTTCCTTGAATTGTGCAACCATTTCTTCTCCATCAATACTATCACTGCACACATTTAACACTTCCTTAACCACAATAGCCTTCTTACGAGTGTATAATTTGGCAAAGAGAGTGTTTTCATTTAAAGATACTCCGAGCGAAGTTGGAATTTGATTTAAATGTTACCGAGTGTTGCCTCCACTGCTATTTCCGACGGTACAGTCCGTTTTCAGTTTCTCCCCTAATAATTTGTTTCGGTTTATTCTACATTAGTCATTTTATATACAGACATACAACAGCCATCACATATATCACCTACAACTAAATTCGGCAATATATTTCGCAGTAGTCAATAACCAGCTGTAAAGGTACATAACATTAAATACTGATCTCTAACCAGGAGAAAAGCCACGAGAGGAATTCCACTTTCGCTGTAGACATCAAGTGATACGCACGTGTGCAGTCGCTGTCCATGGCTTCCATCCGTTGTATCTATCGTGTCGCATGCGATTTTAAACCTTAAGCGCAAATCATTCTTATTTTTTATGATTTAATAATTACTACAGTTCGGCTCGTTCCATCATGAAATTTAAATGGTAACATTGGCATGTGTTTATCTTGTGGAAAATAAAATATTAAATGGTTAAAAGGTTTGAATTTGAAAACATAAATAAATATTCGTTTCAACTTTGCTTTTCACCCTTATCCCATATAATTATTTTTAATAATGCATAGTACATTTTAAATACCCACATTCCTGTTTAGAATCATATAATTGGTTTATTTTATTGAACATCTATAAGATCATTATAGATATTTGTTTTGAAATATGCATGGAAGTCCCCGAACTTCTCCGCTTCACTGTAGCTAAACCACTGATGTTACAATTACATTTTACCGTTATCCTGGCTTCTTTAATTCTGCAAGGATTATAAATATTGTCTCAAATGAAACATATTTTGAAGATAATGACTTATGTTTAGATGAGGCTTACACCTCAATGCGGGTATTAAGGCTACATAACTGAAAAATAAAATTGTCCTAGCTATAATTATTCTGGCTAGGAGCAATGATTCAGATACCACAACGACTGAAGGGTTACTCTGTAGCTTGAATTGAATGTGTGCTCGCAAAAACGGGCCAACCAACAATTCATCAGACGCTACCCAAAATAGTTATTCTGTAATTAAGTTAACGTGCATTATAAAGTATTATATTACGTATTTGCTGAGATGAGGGATTTAAGTCAGGGATAATACATAGACCCTCCTGCTTTAGCTATCTGAATTATTATAAAGATAAAAGTGTTGCATTATTTTGCGGGGAGCGACGGAGAATTTAAAAGTGAGCATTATTTAACACATCCTGCATTGTCCTAAAATTCGTATATTAAATAATTTTGTTTTTTCCCCAGTTTATCAGCATAACCGTTTAAGTTCACTGCTGATCACAATGTGCTAAACTATCACTAATGTTAAAACATTTCCTTAGATGATTACACAAATATAAAGCATTTAAGAAGTTTTGTTTTTCTGTTTGCAGTTTGTTGCATTTTGTCACGTTTTGTGGAATCTGTCCTCATAAAATTCTGAATTAATTCAATGAACTTTGCTGGAGTGTAAGTAAATACAAACGCAAATATATTATTTTCCAAATAAATTTAAAAGTCGGTGTTGTACAATCTGATTTTAAACATTACCATAGAGGTAAAGTTCTTCTGATACCATCCAATTGCAGCAATTTATTTGCATATAATGAGAGTTAGGAACTTTTACCGTCGTGGCAAAATGTAGATAATGATGCTGCAAAGAATCTTTAACTGTCATTTACTGTTTACAAGTGTTAGTTTTTATTGAAGTTCACAACACACAAAATTTGAAGGCATTTCCAACGAAATATATGTGCTACAGAATATCCCTGAACTGAGTACACGCATGCGGTTATATATGGCAGTCATAAAACGATACGTAATAGTGCATTGCGATACAAGAGCGGTAAGTGCATCTTTGCAGAACGAGGAAGAATTTAGAATACACGAAACGATGTCGAGTATTCTTGCTCCGAGTTTCTGCAGAGGACTTAATCCATATGTATTCCATACTATTTTTTCGACGATAATGAATAATAAAAATATTTACGCGAAAATAAAATTAATCATTGCAAGCTGTTCAAAAGCAGTATCAAGGTCGACTGCGGTAGCCTCAACAAACTTGTGATCGATTAGCCAGTCGTGATACTGTTGAACATGCCAGTCAAAAATTGAAGGTGAGATGGTTGCTTGCACCGAAAATCATAATTTAAATGCTGCATGAATAATTAAATAAGTAAATGTCAACAAACAAAGAGAAGTAAAGACGGTAAGATTTAAATGGTAAAATTTGACTATAAAATATGATTAAGTATATTCCATGTCAGCAACAATAAATATACATATCAATAGTTGAAGTATTAAATACATTTATCAACATCTGGGATAAAAATGGCAAACGTACGGAGTGCACAAATTTTAACTTCCTATGCATGTTAGCATGAGCGGGAAGTGGATAAAGAAAACACATTAGCGAAAAAAATTATATTGCACTGAACCAGTTGCTTCTGACTAGTTTAGCATGAGAATCACCTGCTATTTGCAACAAAGAAAACTGGTGGCGATACTGTATGACCGAGTTTTCATAATTAACTGCAAAAACGGCAAGATTGCATTAACTGGAGCGGGAACTTTATGACCTGCTGTATAGTCTGAAGGTTATTTTATTATTTAACACTTAAGGATCTAAATAAAGAAAAGAAAATAAATAAATTAAGACTGATGCACCTCCAGGCCCACTAGCCTACATTTGTTTCGCATTTACATAGCCTGCCTGAATGAAGTAACCGTACCGCTTCCGTGATATGACTGACAGAGAGGATGATGTCCTCTTGTATTCATCTTAAAAGTTCTTTGTTCCGAATGTCAAAACCTTCGAGCATAATATACGTCTAGAACGTGCATGTCGAGTGTTGCATGCCACAAGATCCAGGCAAAACATCGACAAAATGTATTGGATTTATCAATATTTTCATGCAATTAGTGTGTTTTTTTCTGGTTAATCGATAATATTTGATTTTCCGCTAAATATTAACTCTGGACCATATTTAAACACGTTTTTATCCGTGACCAGAGCTAAGAAATTAGGACTTAGATGAAGTAGTAATTGGGTGAGAAAAATACGCAGGTTAGGACTTCCTTTACATAAACCTACCGAACCGTCTGGAAGTATTTTGAAAAATTAACACTTATTGGAAGATGCTTCTCTCCCTTCCTTTATGGGCCAGATTAGTTTTTAAAGAGCTGAGAGTTCGAGGGAATATCAGGAGTGGGAATAGGACTAGGTCGAAGGTGGACTTAGCACCTACAAGATCTTTTGTGCCTAAACCCCTAATGGAATGCCCCGGAAGAAGGGGTAAGGTGAAAGGAGACAGGAGGCGACCGGACCAGGAGGCACGACAAGGCAGAGGGCAGAGTCGCTACCTTTTACAGATTGAAACTCTCGGATGGCAGCTGGTGCAATCGGCTCCCCTCCCCTCTGCAGGCTTGCACATCCCACTGGGGGGAGGGTCCGGAACTCGGAGACCGCCCCCATTCCGGGGTCAAGGGGTTACATAGAGCATCCTTTTTCCCCTGCGATGCAACGCCGAAACTCCTACCGACACTTTCAACCTTGAAACAGACCAAGGAGATGAAAGGTGAAGTGAAATGAGAATGGAGGTGAAATGGAGGGACAGGAAGTTCGGGGGATGTCATGAACCTTCCAGCATTCGTCTAGCGACCCGGGGAAACCCCGAAAAAACCCATGGGTCAGTAAGACCGGCCGTGGGAACCCTCGACCTCCCTAATGCGGTTCACAGAGCGTTACTGCCTGAGCCATCCTGCTCGGTTCGAAGGAATAAACACTGATAGCTCTGTTTTAGAAATGAAATAGCATTTAGATAGCTTTTAATATTAGCTCGCTTCATAAAAGACAAAGATATCTCTGATAGGGGGTTTGGACTTAGGATATTTGGAAGGAAAAGAAAACTTAAAGTGAGCGTTTTCTAAATGCACGGTCAATAGTGTCGGCTACCCATGTTCCTGCTTAAAACCTAGCCAAAGCTGGGCCAACTTGCCGTATGGACGTGAAGAGACGGGACTGTAGGGTAAAGTATAAAAGAAATAACAAAATATTTAGCATTTCCAAACTAGCTGCAAGTCACCAATCATGAAGCATAAGAAGGCTTGGTAAAACATTACAGGTAAAGCTAGAGAAATACTTGTCGAGCAACAATAATAAATAAACACATACGAAAACGTGCCCCCAAGCGACTAATTACCCAAAGTTCTTAAGGATTATGAGGAAGAAAGAGAGTCCTGCATTTCTAGAGCTTTACCTTCCTTATTTAGCCAACGTCCCGGCTGATGGAAGCATAGTGCTAACTACATCATCTGTCCGTATCAGCTGGATACCACCTCTGCCTTACGTATGTGGGTATGAAGTCGGCAAACCTACATAAGGGCTAAAGTGCCACGGATTTAAGGTTTTTGTCTGGAATGCACACCTTGCAGAAACGCTGCCACCACAGCAGTTGCTACTTTCTCCTCAATATGCCGGCAATGACTGCCCGTTATATTCCACAAACTTAAATAAAACTTCCATACGGACTGGATTCCATTTCTAATTTGTGAAAATATTAACATATGTTTGTGCAACAAATTATCAAATGTATTTCATGTTGGTATGGAAAGTCAGCTGCAAGTAAAATAATTCTACCATACTAGTATTGCGCTTAAGAACCCTTGTAAGGCCGTTTTCAAAAAAAAAAAAAAGTAAAAAAAAGTAAAAAATTTAGATTTGCCATTTATAAATAACAAATCATGTTTATGCTTCCAGAGGGGGGATTTTTGGTGTCAGTTACGCAAGTCGGTTGTGAAGGGCTTGGAATTCCGGAAAGCCCCCGGACCCATGTGGAAATGGAAGTAAAACAAGAAAATGGGATAACATTTATGTAAACCTGATTGTCTCAAGGAAAGGTGTTCCCCAAGAGTTTCTATGAGATAGTCCACCCCAATACTATTACATCATGGCTTTACATGTAGTGCTTTCTTCTCTGCCAATGTCACTTCTTTACTCTTTAATTTGTGTAATTAGCTTAGCAGCATTCGCCACTGGTTTGAAGCTGGGATTTAGTTCACGAATAGATCAATGCATAAATTGTATTTGGGTAGTTTTCGAGCGCTTAAGTTTCGAACGATCAGCCTTGTGCTTCGCATATGGAATAAACATTAGAATGGAGGAAGCCAGTAACATCAGAGAAAGCGAAAGCTAGCACTTTGGTGACGCAGAGCACCAGTCCCTAAGAGTTCAACATTCGAAAACAGCCCTAAATATTACTTCTCGCCAAAACTATATTAATATCTAAGAAGCAATCATCCCAGCCAGCTACCTGCGAAACCCTAACGAAATCTGTTTCGAACTAGCTGTCTCGTAAGCTGTAACAAAATGTTATTGCTAGCCTGTAAATTCGTTATATCAGGTGCATCAGGCCTTGTATCCTTATTTATCTGTGCAGCCCTAAATTATAGCACTACGTGAAAACTTCGTCTCACTTGTCAAATACTAATTTATTATGCAGCTAAGCTCTCGTTCCTGTGTCTAACCACTGACTCAGTGAAGCACAAATGTAAAGAAGTGCAGAAAGCTTAAACATGGTCGTAAATGTACACATGGAGTCATATTTCAGGTATGTTCGTACTACTAGAAATGTTGCTGCAGCACTGATAACATTTACGATACAGGCGTTAAAACTGTAGCATCATTTTGCGAGTAGGAATGTTTGCGGTACGAGGCTGAAAGCCGAGTTTAGCAATCCTGCGAGCAAAATAGATCACTTTAACATATGTTGTCATATACTATTTTTAGACGCTCCTGAATATTAAATTATAAAGTATCCAGCTGAAATTTGTGTGGAAGTAGCAGTATACATTCGGTCTTGAGCAATTGGCCTTGGTTGTTTGATCTTCATAGCACCAGTGCGGACAACATTATTACTTACACTCATGACACTCTATAATACACTAGTGTCCAAAAGGTAAGAATAATTCAATATTTTGTTACCAAACTATCATAATGGCAGAAAAACTTGTACAAATGAATCGCACACGATCTGGTATGCAACAGAGCAACAAATATCATACAAGTTTGCTTCACTATGGCCTAGGGACACATGTTTATACAGTTACAAAATCTGACTATCACCTCCACGACAATGGTGGTACTGAGCAGTTAATATGGGGTATGGTTACCCCGCATGGCTATACTGGACTCGCAGCGCCGTGGCATGCTCTCTATGGTGGTTCAAGAACTCTGCAGGTAACTGTTCCCATTCCTCACGAAGAGCATTGCGGAGCTCTGGAAGTGTCCTCGGTGGAGGATGGCGGGCTGCAGCTCGTCTTCCTGTATCCCAGGCATGCTCTATAGGTTTAATATCTGGGGAAATAGGTGACCAGTCCATGCGATGGATAAGTCGTTCACCAGGTGGGCACTATGAGGACGTGCATTATCGTCCACAAAAATGAAGGCGGCCCAACTGAACCTCTGAATAGTCGCACATGTGTTTCCAATACCTCGTCTCTGCATCTCGGGCATTCACAGTACCACCTTCGAAGATGTGCAATCTGCACGTCCACTGAAAATTATGCCTGCACACCACCACCACCACCACCACCACCAAATGGGTCCTTTTCTGCGGTGTTTGTGAGATGAAACCGGGTTCCACGTTCTCTCCAGATTATTGTGCGATGGGAATCATTAGTCAAACTGAATCTGGACTCATCTGCAAACAGTACGTTCCTCCATTCATTCAAGGTCCAATGTTGACGTTACTGACTCCACTGTAAACGGAACCTTGTGTACTCGAGTGAGCGGAACACACACTGCTGGACGTCTGGCATAGAAACCGACCGCCCTGAGCCTCCGGTATAGTTTGTCTAGAAACTCGAACGCCTGAAGCGACTGCAAACCCGGAAGGCGGTTGCAGGCATCCTCCGACGTCGTCGTGCTGTTAAGGTCAAATGTCGGTCCTGTTGCGGCCCGTGGGCGACCTTGTACAGGAATAGTATGAACACAAACGAAATTACTGTTTTATATAATACTACTAAAACAGCTTATGCCAGAGTCATTAAAAAGACCAAACAGGCATTTAATGAAGCCTATATAAACAAGCAAGCCAACCAACAAATGTAAAGCCGCTTGGGAAGTTATAAATAAAGAGCGTAACAAATCAGTTACAAAACATATCTGAAATCTCAAGCATGATGATTTAAATAAATATTTTGTTAATTTAGTTAAACTAATCGCGATACTGTCAAGCATTGCACTCAGGATTCAATTAATTTTCTTCATAATACAAGATTGTGATTACAGTTTTTACTTGGCTGCGTGTAATCTATGACGATGTTTTCAATTCTGTCTTTGGTTTAAAAAATTCTAGATGGAAAGATATCTACAGCAAGGGTGGCGAAAACGACTTCCTTCCGCGAGTCACCAAATATGCAACACGCACTGCGTCACTCAGCAGCATGTGAAAATCAAACGGACGGTTGCAGAGAGGGAACGTGCGCCTGCGAGTCAAAATGCCTCGCGAGTCACGTTTTCACCACCTCTGATCTACAGCATGGATAGTGACCTGCTTATATTGGTGATTCCCTATATAATTGGACCGCTAACTTATACTATCCATGAATGTTTCTCTACTGGTCTTTTTCCAGTCTTTAAAGAGCACTAAAGTGATACTTGTTCTTAAGAAGGATGATCCTGGCAATGTAGCTAATTATAGACCAATTTCTATTGTTTCAAATTTCTCAAAAGTAATTGAAAAATTAATGAACAAGCAATTAACAAGAGTTTTGAGTAATTCAATTTTTACTAAATCTCAATATGGTTTTAGATCAGGATTATGTACAATTGATGTCATTGAATACTTAGTAGACCCCGTTTTAACTGGATTTGAGAACCAAGCTAGCGCTATGGTAGTACTTTGTGACTTGTCCAAAGTTTTTGATTGCGTGAATCATGCAATTATCTGATCTAAAGTACATTTTTATGGAATACGAGGTAAAACCCTCAATTTAATTATTTGTCAAATCGCATTCAAGTAACTTCCATTAAGAGCAAACTCTCAAACTCTGTTGAAATAGATACAGGGGTACCTCAGGGATCTATTCTGGGTCCTTTGTTGTTTTCTAATAATGGTTAATGACCTGCCTTTAAACACAAGCTGTGATTCAATGTTATGTGTGGATGATACCTCACTCTTGACTAATGGCTTTTCTTTAATTGATATTAATCAATCTATGGATTCCTCTTTTCACGAAGCTGCTAGATGGTTTGATGCCAATGGCTTTAAGCTTAACACTGAAAAACTCCATAGTATATATTTTACACTTAAGCAAACTTCTCACGATGTGCTCTCTGAAGTTAAACTATGGGCATTGTTTTGGATTCCAGCTTACTTGGGCTGGTTCCCATTTCCTATGTCTGCAAAAGGTTGTCTCGTGTACTATTTTCATTGAGTCATTTGAAAAATCACATTCCCGACACCATCTTAAGCAAACTTATTACGCTTTCTTTCATTGCATAATTTCTTATGGATCCATATTTGGGGTAATAGAGTGCTAATATAAATATATATATATATATATATATATATATATATATATATATAACACTGCAGAACACTGCAGAAAAAGGCCTTAAGAATTATATCTGGCTCATCGTTTGATGCCCATTGTCGACCTATATTTAAATATTTTAAAATCCTGATAGTAATTAATGTATATATATATACAATTGTTTAGTAATTATTACGACTAACTTGAATAATCATGTATTTCATCATCAGCAACATGAACGTTATACTAGAAATAATTATTTTATTGCCATACACAACGTAAGGTTGACTAAATCCAGGAAATGGTGTAATAACATCGGCATCGATATATTTAACAAATTACCGAGAGCTGTCCATTCAGCTAGCCTAGATAGATTTAAGATGGCTTTAAAAGTTTGGCTTGCTGCTAACCCGTTTTATAGTCTTAATGAATTTTTCAAGCCAATGCTGACATTGCATTTTGAAGTGTCCTGTTTTATATTTTTGTATTTTTAGTTTCTGTTTTACTGATCCATTTTATCACTCTCATTGTATTATTGACTTATGTTAGCTGCTTTGATGCAGTTCTACAACATCAATAAATATTGAGTGTTGGTATACGACGAACATTCCTATGTCTTAGAACCGTAGCCAAAGCCTGGAAATGGCACTTTGTGGCACATTCACGGCTCGAGAGACTTCGATCTGTGTCTGATCTGCTTCTAGACGTCCGATTACTCAATCCTACAAAACAGGGGGTCTTTGTGGCATGTCCGTGCTGTCATGTAAACACTTGCTAAGAAACTATCCTCTGTTCACAATGTGAGAACGATAACGAATGAGCCGCACTGAATCTAATGCTCTGGTTTTGTTGACCTTTGAAGGACCTGTTTATTCGGAAGTGGAGATGCCTTTCCCTATGCACAGAGCACAAGTAAGGTGAGGCACATACTGTATAAAGTTTAATGACGCTCGCTCATCGTTTTCCCTTTCATTTCTTTGTTTTACGAATTATGCTCAACTTTTGGACACTTATATATATATATATATATATATATATATATATATATACACAGGATGATTTTAAATGATGGACCCATTTTATAAAATTCGTATTTATTAAAGCACAAATCCAACATGAACCATCTTTATACCAATAAACAGAGGAATTTTCAAAGTTTTGTTTAATACTTCGGTGAGTCTCTTTCGTGTTGCAATGTTGAATGTGGATTTTGCAAACCCCATATGCGAACATTGTGTCTGTTGACTTTTCCACTAAGGTGAAAAGTCGCTTCATCGATACGCTGTAGAAACGCGTCATCCTCCATCATTCCTAGCACATAACCACAAAATTCGAGACGCTTCTCTTTGTCTTTAGGTTTAAGAGACTGCACAAGTTGTAATCGGTAAGGCTTGTACAGCAAACGCCGTCTTAGAACTTTCCATTCAGTCGGTTGGGGTATTCCAAGTTCTCTACTAGCTCCATGGGTAGACTTACGTGGACCGCGAACAAAGCTGTCTTTAATCCGTCTGACGTCCTCCTCTGACACGCGGTCGACCTGTGCTTTTTCCTTTACACACACTTCTGTTTAAATTGCGTAAACCAACGGCTAATGCTTTTTCTAGTTCGTGGTTCACTACCGAATTTGCTATGAAATGCCCGCTGCACTACAGTTTGCGACTCACTTTTTGCGAATTCAATAACGCAGAAAACCTTGTGTTCCACAGTAGCCATCTCACTTCGTACTGACAGTGAAACGCCTACTGCGCGAGCACTCTACCAACCGCTTCTAAAACCATCACCGTCCGCCGAAAAAACTTTGAAACTTCCTCTTTTCGTTGTTAATACAACAATATAATATATATATATATATATATATATATATATATATGAGTAGAAGTCTGTGGCAAAAATAAATAACCAGAATGAGCATAATAATTTATTAATATAGATATTTTATTAAATAATTATTCTTATATTCATATTATTATTATTATTATTATTATTATTATTATTATTGCTTTGATGTAATTTGGATGTTGATTGTGCAATTGTTACCATTTGTAATATTAATTCCTTCTGCAGATGAACTAGCATTGCTACTGATAAAGCCATATTACATTGTTTGGATTTGAAACATTGAATTCTTTGGAAGAATGCATTTTTATGGACACTCTTTAACTACTATGGTCCTTAGCATCCCATTCTATATTGGGCGTGAAAGACCGAAAATTTTGCTCAGAGGCCTCTTATCAGGCGAAGAATCCATTATCGGGTCATTCAAATAATCCACCATTATATTAATCGATACAAGGCCTCCGTTTAATACACATACGAGCACATTTTCCATCGCAAGAAACAAGAGTGGCAACAAATAGATTATAATAAGTAACATTTTTATTCCACTGATTGTTATAATGTGCAATTTCTAGCCTACGTGGTTCGTGTTTAAAGCTCTACTTTTAGCGTCAGCTATCTTTAAAAAAAATTATGTATAATAATATTATAAAGAAAAGATTTTGTGAGAAGATTGCGTATAGGGAGGAAGAAATCTTGCAAACTCCTCAACCGACTTTGGTCATTATTTCAACATTTAAAAGCCCTGCACTAGCAGATGGACATAGCCTATAAATATTTCCAAAAACCTTAAAACTGGGGGTTTTAGAGTATTTTTATATATGTGTTACACAATATCAAACCCGTTTCGCTGAATATGAATACTATAGAGCATTTCTGACGTTTAATTGCTTCCAGCCCAAAGGGATAAATGGGATGCTTAAAATATCTTAAAATTGAGTTATTGGAGAGGGAAGAGAGTTACATATCGTGTTCATATGACCAAATTTTCCTCCGACTTCGCTGAACTTGCTTATCAGGCGATACTTTTGATATGGTTTTGACAGAACTTGATACCATTTAGGTTTTAGAATCTGGCAAAAAACGATCATCTATCCTACAGTTCTCAAGAGCTTCCGCTGCCCTCATATTTCCCACCCCTAATATAAATTAACACGCCTTGTCCTATTATCTAGATAAAACCTTGTACAGTATATGACTCAACGAAAATTATAGATATCTTACAGCTCTCAAAATCTACTCCTATTATACAGGCTGGACCATTTGAGACTGCACAATATCTCCAAAACTAAGCGTTATAGAAAGAAATGTCTTAAATAAAAGTTGCTTGTTATTATGGAGAAAAGTAAATGCCATTTGTCGTGTTTTATTTGGAGCACGCTGTGATGTTCATTTTGGGATCAATTTAAATTGACCCTAATTGTAGGTTCTCATTTAAAAAGTTAAATTGACCCTAAAATGACCACCATAACGTCCTCCAAACGAAACATGACTAAATGGCATTTACTTTCCCCCATAATATTAAGCAACTTTTAATAAAGACATTTCTTTCTACAACGCTTTGTTTTGGAGATACCGTACAGTCTCAACTTAAAATGGTCCACCGTATATCTCCAATCCCTTATTTAAAAATTGAGCAGTTTACTCTTTTCAAAATACTGTGCAACTATGGCACCTGGCAAAAATCATAGACTAACATGCAACTTCCGAATATCAGCTAACGCTTATTTTCAATCGTATACCTTGGAATTTTTGAAATCTATTCTTTATTTCTACCACCCTCCACTGTTTGGCCAATCAGGGCACTTGAGTTATAGAACTTGGCGAAAATTACAGGATAACTCACAACTTGAAAAACTACCCCACTCATATTTTCAACCCCATATAAAGAAAGTTGTATTCCATGATCAATCTGGATAAAACTTTGGACACTTACCTTTTAGGTACGAGTGAAAATTGTAGGCTACTCACGACTTTCACAAACCTCCATTCTTATTTTCAGCACCTTACTTTCAAAATGCCAAGCAGAACAGTAGTTATGAATACATCAGAAATGGCCCTAAAATTGTGAATTCTCGAACGATCGCCATTATAAACTTCGTTTGTTTCTCTACCGATTAAAAAAAAAAGGTTGAAATTTGTTGAGAAATGTTATTCATCTCTTAAAATTTCACCTTGTAGTGCAGCGGTTCGTCTAGATTAGTGTGTCCAAGTAAACACGCGGATTATCCTGTAGCAATTCCAATCAAATTTGCTATTTGTTGACAAATTCTCTCAAAGCCCCCCACCAAATATAAAATAATATCTGCATCTGCATTAGTGGGCCCTCCATTCCTTGAACTTAACTGTAGATACAGACCATAAATATCATAAAATCTAAATCAAAGAAATCCCAGCACACCTACAAGGCAAGAAGTGGATGGTAGAGCAAGGTATGAAGGGGTAAGGAAACAATACAAGCGTCGTATACTTCCGTGAAAGGGGAGATGTGACAACGACGCTGTATACCTTGTGATTACATCTGACACCCTCCCTTGCACACCCTTGCCAGAGATGAGCAATTCACTCAGGAACCCTGCAGAAAGCAGTGAAGCTCAACTCCAAGGGCCCTATTTGTATCAAGCGCTTAACATGCCGCGCGTGTTCTGCTAATTACTGTCTGCACGACGGTCAGTAACATCCTTAACCCACGGATAGTTCAGTGTTTGGGTGTTATTCCTTGGGCAGAATTCTCGCCACTTTAAGAACATGTAACGTTGATTAAGGCCTGTTCAAAAAGAAGCAGTGGTAGTACACGATGACTGCAGGATGAAACAAAATTTTATAACCTTATACTAAGCATTAAATATTATTTATGAAATCAACAAGTATATGAGATTAATGCCAGTAATGTGTCATTTTGTGCAACAAAGGAAAAACGTTTCATTTCCTAAAAATTTCTCGAAAATGGACACAATTTCTGTGCCAAATGCTTCTTTATACCTGGCAGATGGCCTCTGTTGCGTAGTCGCTTTCCAGTACCATCTGCTTTATTTACTGTCAACGGAACCTTTGGTCATGATACTGCATATCCATTCCAGTAGATATATGCAGTGACTATGGAAAGTCACAAGAAAACTCCAAAAGAGATTGGCCGGTATACGAGCTTTGATCCGAGAACTTCCACTGCTCCTAGGGAGAACCACGAGAAACTCAGTCACGTTTGAGGATAAAAGACTAACTTTAATATCTCCCGAATGCGAGCGGTAGGTACTATCTTATGCACCTAGATAATGACGAAGAACTGGAGTAACTCTTTGAATACCCATAGGTATCTAAAGTTAGTAAGTAGGTAAATTAAAACACCTTGTTTAAGAAAGGTATTAAGACAGCTATAATATTACTGAAACCTAACGTCTGTTTTGTATTAAAATTCGTCGTAGCAATCGGTCTTTATCTATCTTTATCTCTCTCTCTCTCTCTCTCTCTCACACACACACACACACACACACACACACCTACGTGCATGTAATACATAGACAGAGCGCATACCCGCCCGCGCGTATTTTACTTCCCCCCCTTTCTTTGCAGACAATCGGTTGTTTATCCAAAACCAAAAGTCGCCAGAAAACGTTTGATTGCAACTTTATTACATTTTACAATAAAAATATTCGTATCAAACAAATGCGTCACACTTAGATTCACTAATACAGGATGTTCTAAAATTCCCCTTCCAAACTTTTAGGACTTGTAGAGGGGACTGAGTAGATCATATTTTGAATAGGAACCCATATACGGAAGCGTACCCTTTCTGTGCTACAATAATTTGAAGTCTGTTTGCTTAGTATGCAACCGGCTAATGACGATGAGGGTGTTTACGTAAGACGAGCAGCTAATATCATTTGAATTCTAACCTACCTTTCTACCCTGGCCTGAGCCCCATTCATGTGTCGCTTAAGTCTCCGAGCAAAATGGCGCTGATCAGCTGATGCCAATCCACCTCTCTACTCTGGTTCGAGCCCCATTTACATGTCAGTTAGTCTCCTAGCAATATGGTGGAATACAGGTGTACAGAATACTCGGAGATCGTCCTTCTGTAAAGCGAAGCTCAAGGTAATGCGAGAGCTACTCGTCTCCTTTACCAAGATCGTCCGACCCCCATACCCTTTTTGCCATAATTATGCAAAGGCTTTGAAAAGGGGTAACCTTCATCGTCAGCAGGAGACTGTGGTGCTCCAAAGAGATGCCGCATTACCAATTTTGAAGAGGCCGTTCTGCATCACGTTGATGAGAACCCGTCAACGAGTAATTATACGTGCAATCGATGTTGCCCAAAGCACCGTCTAGGATGTTCTGTATGAGCAACAACTACACCTATACCATGTCCAAAGGGTACACTCACTACACCGATCACTACTCAGCCTTCTGTGCGTGCTTTCTGCACCACTGCAACAATGAGCCCGTTTCCACGACGCATTCTCTTCACAGATGGATGTCAATTCACTAGGAATGGTGTTCTGAATTCACGAAACATATCTGGGCACACGAAAACTCTCATGACACGCATGTCCAGGGATTCCAACACAGATTTGGCATCAAAGTGTGGGCAGGTATTCTGGATGGTCATGCGATTGGGCCATACGTTCTTCCACCAAGATAACGGGTCCCATCTACTTGATCTTCCTAAAACAGGTATTGGGCATCTTGGTGGAGGATGTGCCATTGAATGCCCATCAAGATTCATGGTTTCAGTCAGCCCAACGGTACACCTCCTTACTTATCACCTGGTGTTCGGAAAAATCTGGATCTACGATTTGGACAAATGTGGATAGGCCGAGATAGTCCAATCGGATGGCCTCCACGATCACCGAATTTGACTCCATTGGACTTTTTCCGTGGGTCATATCAGGAATTTGATCTACGAGACTCCTGTAGAGTCAGAGGAAGATTTGGTGACACGAATTGTGGTCGTTGCGCTACAGATTGCATAGACACCAGGTATGTTGGAGCGACTTTACCCGAACAAAGCTGGTGGTCGCCACATCAAACCAGAATTGTAGCGGATCAGAATGCCAACCAGCCTGTGACGAAGACCATAAGCAGATTGTTCAGTTTAGCTTTAAAAAAATGTTCTTGAAACATTATTTATTTTGGCTTCTTGTTTCTTTTGTATTATTTTCTAATGGGTTATAGTGGATCAGAATGGTAACTATCCTGTGTGAAAGAGAAACCAATTTTTTGTGAAAATCAATTAAGCTTCCTGTTTGTTTCTTTAGTAGTATAGCCTAATAAATTGAATTGTAAGAAAAGTCATTAAGTCATTATCGATAGATGCAATACTATTACCATAAAGGATGATACCGCTATCTATGACCAAGAAATGAGATATCACAACCCCCTGTTGTTTTGAATACCGCTAAAATGTGTGGATAACCTCCATGCCAGCTTCAATAACTATGACATGAAATATCTGAAATCGAGGTCGTCAGAATTTTAAAATAGTTTTAAATAACATTATGCTAGTAAATGATTTTTACTAACCTGGAGCCGAGATATTTATTGTTGAGTTCAAGTGTCAATGTACCTTGAAACCTACGTAAAACAGGCAAAAGAGATCTAAATAGTGGTCTGATAATATTCTTCCCTAACACTATTAGTTAACTCACAGCTATTCTTGATTAACGAAACATTGTGGTTAACCGCAGGATGATCATTAAAAAGTGGTGCATTTATCATGTGTGTTAAACAGTGTATTTCAAAAGACAAATAGCATAAAGGTAAAGACACTTTACAATCAGCATCTCATATGAAAAAATCTGATGTATTACACTCATATGACTTTCTCTACTCTTGTACAAACTAGTTTTACAAACGCTTATTCTCCATATGCTTCATGTTAATCGAGATATCGAGATGTTAATCTTATTGCTAATTTTCTTGTAGATGCAAGGGGAATTGGTAGGCTTTAAGCTATAGTCAAATATTTTAAGAGCTGGTTGCTATGTGGAGTATTCCATTCTCTTTGCACCAGGACAAAAAAAATCTGATGTGTTACACTCACATGACTTTCTCTACTCTTGTACAAACTATTTTTACAAACGCTTAATCTCCATATGCTTCATGTTAATCGAGATGTCAATCTTATAGCTAATTTTCTTGTAGATGCAAGGGGAATATGGTAGGTTTTAAGCGATAGTCAAATATTTTAAGCGCTGGTTGCTATGCGGCGCATTCCATTCTATTTGCATGTCCAGGACATAAAAAAATGAATAACGAATTTGAGAAAAAGTATAAGTATTGGAAAGTTTAAGGGAATAACAAGCAATATCTCGAAAACGGTTCACTCAACAAAAAAAATGTATATGACACAAATTATGTATTTTAACGCGATGACCATTTTTGTGTAGTAAAATTTTGTCTATCTCTTATGGTTTACCAGTTATGCAAAACTCGTTCACAATGAAGAACACTTTTGGACACATTCCCAGAAAATTCAACACATACATTTTATTTGTCATGAAAATATCTTAAACTTATGATATTTTAATCAAAATCGTTAGAGCCGTTTTTGAGAATATTAAAATTTTCGAAAAATCTTCCATGTAAAGGGTATCCTGGGGTGGGGGATTTTCTTGAAAACCTTCGTGTCGCATCCCTGGAAGATACTGAACCTAAATAACAAGTTTGGTGTTTATCCGACTGTTCGTTTCTGAGTTATGCTGTTCACAGACAGACAGACACACAGACCCACACGGACATGTTTCCAAAAATGCTTTTTTTTTATTCAGGGGGTCTCAAAACCTGTATTTCCGGTGAAATCTCGGTATCTAATTTTTGAGTGGAATACAATACTTCCCCTACTTACTATACGTAGTAGAGAAAGTAATAAAAATCTGATGTGTTACACTCACATAACTTTCTCTACTCTTGTACAAACTATTTTTTACAAACGCTTATTCTCCATATGCTTCATGTTAATCGAGATGTCAATCTTATTGGTAATTTTCTTGTAGATGCGAGGGGAACATGGTAGGTTTTAAGCGATAGTCAAATATTTTAACGCTGTTTGCTATGTGGCGCATTCCATTCTCTTTGCATGTCCAGGACATAAAAAAATCTGATGTGTTACACTCACATGACTTTCTCTACTCTTGTACAAACTATTTTTACAAACGATTATTCTACATCTACTTCATGTTAATCGAGATAAACATTTGCAGACTCTATCTTATTACTAATTTTCTTGTAAATGTAAGGGGAATATATATATTTACAAGGGCAATATAGAAATACAGTAACCTTTAAGCACATACATATCTCTTAATAGCTGGTTGCTAGGTGCAGCACCATTCCCTTTCCCACAGATTAATACTATTTGCATATCCAAGACAAAAAATCTGATGTGTTACACTCACATGACTTTCTCTACTCTTGTACAATCTAATTTTACAAACGCCTATTCTCCATATGCTTCATGTTAATCGAGATATCGAGATGTCAATCTTATTGGTAATTTTCTTGTAGATGCAAGGGAAATATGGTAGCTTTTAAGCGATAGTTAAATATTTTAACGCTGGTTGCTATGTGGCGCATTCCATTCTCTTTGCATGTCCAGGACATAAAAAAAATGAATAACGAATTTGAGAAAAAGTATAAGTATTGGAAAATTTAAGGAAATAACAAGCAATATCTCGAAAACGGTTCACTCAACAAAAGAAATGTATATGACATAAGTTGTGTATTTTAACGCGATCTACATTTTTTGTGTAGTAAAATTTTGTCTATCTCTTAAGGTTTACCAGTTATGCAAAAGTCGTTCACAATGAAGAATACTTTTGGAGACATTCCCAGAAAATTCGAGATATACATTTCATTTCCCATGACATTATCTTAAACATATGATATTTTCATCAAAATCGTTAGAGCCATTTTTAGAAAATTAAAATTTTCGAAAAATCTTCCATGTAAAGGGTAGTCTGGGGTGGGGGATTTTCTTGAAAACCTTCGTGTCGCATCTCTGGAAGATACTGAACCCAAATACCAAGTTTGGTGCTTATCCGACTGTTCGTTTTTGAGTTATGCTGTTCACAGACACACAGACACAGACACACACACGGACATGTTTCCAAAAATGCTTTTTACTTTCTCTACTACGTATAGTAAGTAGGGGAAGTATTGCATTCCACCCAAAAATTCGATACCGAGATTTCACCGGAAATACATGTTTTGAGAATCACTGAATCCAAAAAAAGCATTTTTGGAAACATGTCCGTGTGTGTGTCTGTCTGTGTGTCTGTGTGTCTGTCTGTCTGTCTGTGTGTCTGTGTGTCTGTGTGTCTGTGAACAGCATAACTCAAAAACGAACAGTCGGATAAACACCAAACTTGGTATTTAGGTTCAGTATCTTCCAGAGATGCGACACGAAGGTTTTCAAGAAAATCCCCCCACCCCAGACTACCCTTTACATGGAACATTTTTCGAAAATTTTAATTTTCTCAAAAACGGCTCTAACGATTTTGATTAAAATATCATATGTTTAAGATATTGTCATGACAAATAAAATGTATATCTCGAATTTTCTGGGAATGTCTCCAAAAATATTCTTCATTGTGAACGACTTTTGCATAACTGGTAAACCATAAGAGATAGACAAAATTTTACTACACAAAAAATGTAGATCGCGTTAAAATACACAACTTATGTCATATACGTTTCTTTTGTTGAGTGAACCGTTTTCGAGATATTGCTTGTTATTTCCTTAAATTTTCCAATACTTATACTTTTTCTCAAATTCGTTATTCATTTTTTTTATGTCCTGAACATGCAAAGAGAATGGAATTCGCCACATAGCAACCAGCGTTAAAATATTTGACTATCGCTTAAAAGCTACCATATTCCCCTTGCATCTACAAGAAAATTACCAATAAGATTGACATCTCGATATCTCGATTAACATGAAACATATGGAGAATAGGCGTTTGTAAAATTAGATTGTACAAGAGTAGAGAAAGTCATGTGAGTGTAACACATCAGCTTTTTTTGGATTCAGGAGGTCTCAAAACATGTATTTCCGGTGAAATCTCGGTATCGAATTTTTGGGTGGAATACAATACTTCCCCTACTTACTATACGTAGTAGAGAAAGTAAAAAATGAATAACGAATTCCCATTTGAGAAAATAAGTATTGAAAAATTTAAGAAAATAACAAGCAATATCTCGAAAATGGTAACTCAACAAAAAAAATGTAATGACATAAATTGTGTATTTTAACGTAATCTACATTTTTTGTGTAGTAAAATTTTGTCTATCTCTTATGGTTTACCAGTTATGCAAAAATCGTTCACAATGAAGAATACTTTTGGAGACATTCCCAGAAAATTCAAGATATACATTTTATTTGTCATGAAAATATCTTAAACATACGATACTTTAATCAAAATCGTTAGAGCCATTTTTGAGAAAATTAAAATTTTCGAAAAAACTTCCATGTAAAGGGTAATCTGGGGTGGGGGAATTTTCTTGAAAACCTTCGTGTCGCATCTCTGAAATATACTGAACCCAAATATCAAGTTTGGTGTTTATCTGACTGTTTGTGTCTGAGTTATGCTGTTCACAGACAGACACACAGACACACACGGACATGTTTCCAAAAATGATTTTTTTTGGATTCAGGGGGTCTCAAAACATGTATTTTTGGTGAAATCTCGGTATAGAATTTTTGGGTGGAATACAATACTTCCCCTACTTACTATACGTAGTAGAGAAAGTAAAAATGAATAACGAATATGAGAAAAAGTATAAGTATTGGAAAATTTAAGGGAATAACAAGCAATGTCTCGAAAATGGTTCACCCAGCAGATAAAATGTATATGACATAAAGTGTGTATTTTAACGCGATCTACATTTTTTGTGTAGTAAACGTTTGTCTATCTCTTATGGTTTACCAGTTATGCAAAAGTCGTTCACAAAGAATACTTTTGGAGACATTTCCAGAAAATTCGAGATATACATTTCATTTGTCATAAAAACATCTTAAACATGTGATATTTTAATAAAAATCCTTATAGCCATTTTTGAGAAAATTAAAATTTTCGAAAAATGTTCCATGCAAAGGGTAGTCTGGGGTGGGGGGATTTTCTCGAAAAACTTTGTGTCGCATCTCTGGAAGATACTGAACCTAAATACCAAGTTTGGTGTTTATCCGACTGTTCGTTTCTGAGTGATGCTGTTCACAGACACACACAGACATGTTTCCAAAAAAATGCTTTTTTTGGATTCAGGGGGTCAAAACATGTATTTCCGGTGAAATCTCTGTATCGAATTTTTGGGTGGAATACAATACTTCCCCTACTTACTATACGTAGTAGAGAAAGTAAAAAAAGAACAGAGTATTATGCAATGAATAAAAACGGTTACTGCAATTAAACCAGCGAATATTAAATAATGGGAACAAAACTAAAAATAAAATTAGGATTACCAGAAAGCTCGTAATAGCTTTTGTCGCTAAATACATGCTCACCACACCAAACGCAGGATAGGCAGTTGTTAATCTCTCCAGATACAATGTTAACTCCGCGCTCATTACGCTAACGTTGGTACCTCAAAAATTGCCTTTTCTTTAATATTCAGTTTCGTTGTGCCCTTAGTAAAAGGAAAAGACTGACTTGCTCTACGACAAGGGTGGTAAAAATGCCTTTCTCCCTCGAGTCATCAAATATGCAACGCGCACTACACCACTCAGCAGCAAATGGAAAACAAATGAATAGACGGCTAGAAAATGAGTGGCGCCTGCGAGTCACACTGCCTCGCGAGTCCACCACGGCCCTACGAGATAACCAACTATGGCAACAAATCCATAGCACATGTAACCCAGTCCGCGCTGAATAATCGTTGTACTAAACGTTTTAAGGGCGAATTCTTACTTCTGGCAATAGGTGGTAATGCAATGTATGAGGTGCGTCTAAATAAGTTATCGGCCTTACTCAGAGATTCGTGAAGATGGTCAAATTACCATGAGTATTTATTATTGACCATTTCAATTCACAGTCCGTGTCAGTTTGAACCAATCACATAGGCTATCACTGAAATCTTGTCGCACCAAATTCACAATTGTTTGGAAATTGTCGTAATTGATATCGTTTCTCTGTTTCATAAGCTAAAGAAACGAAGAAAACCTCTTAAAGAGCATAGGTCTGCTATGTTATGATACTGGTATGCAATAAACACAGTTAAATAATATTATATAAAATGGCTATGTATGTTATTTTCATGCAATTAATATTGTTTATTGAACGTTTCATTCAGTAAATATTCTAAGCAAATACCACTGGTGAGTTCGATATTAGTCAGGAAATTGCCCGAGCGCAGTTCGGTGGTATTACTTATGACAGTTGTATCATCCTTTAGATGGAGCGTTGTATACTTTCGGACACCTAAGTGTAGTCTCTTGTTTGAGACGATCCTTAAACTAGTGTTTACATTTTCTACAAAATGGATAATACTGAAATACAAGCAGTAATAAACTATTACGCTTTGAAAGGTTTAACCCTAACAGAAATACTTAAGCGTTGGAATCCATATTGAGGGATTCTTCCCCTTCGTTTTCGACGGTTAAGAAATGGACGTTGAATTTAAGCGTGATTGTACATCCATTCAAGATAATGGTGCTCAGGATCTGCCAAAACCACTACCCGACGAAATTGTGATAAACATTCACAATGCTGTACTCAGTGATCGCCGATTGAAGGTATGCGAGTTGATTGACATTGCAAAGACCTCGATAGGTCGTGTTCACTACATTTTACTCGAAGTTTTGGGTAAAGAAAGCTTTCCGCTCAAGGTGCCGTGATTGTAAACATTGGACCGAAAACGCATGCGAATGAACAGTTCTCAAATGTGTCAAGAACTTGTTTAAACGCAATTCCAGTTAACTTCTCCAACGTTCGTAACAGAACATGAAGCATGCATTCATCACTACACAGTAGAGACGAAGGAGTAGTCCAAACAGTGGGTGGCAACGGCTAAACTGCACCAATAAACGCAAAAAGTGTTTCATCTGCAGGAAAGGTCATGGCTACGGTTTTCTGGGATTTTCATTCTGTGAAGTTCACAGACTACCGCCAGAAGTGCAACCATAACCGAGGAGGTTACGCTTCACTGCAGGGCTACGAATGCTATTCAGACTAAATCTCCACATCTTGCGAAGAAGAGTTCTTTTTCATCACGATGATGCGCCTTCACAAAAGTATCCGGGGCTGTTGCTGCAAAACGGCATGACCTTCGCTTCCAAGGCTTCCACATCCGCCATATTCGCAGGATTTGGCTCCAGCGAAAGTCTTTTGTTCTCAAAACTGAAGAAATGGCTGGGTGGATGAAGATTCACATCAAACGATGTTTGAAACTTAGACAAACGCTTATTTTGCACAGCTGGCCAAATTTTATTTTACGGAGATTACTGAAATGTTGGAAAGCCTTGGGACTAAATGTATTTATTTACATTCTAAATATGTTGAAAAATAAATTTAAAAGAAAATACTTCTCTTAAATCTTTGTTTTTCTTTCTTCCTTTCTTTATTGATTTGGTCGATAACTTCTATAAAGCCCCTCGGATGCATATAACAGCGTTTAAATCCTCGAGCTGTAAAATGATTAACCTCAATCCACTATCGTGGCACAAAACCAAGAAGATGGTTTCTTACACCTTGTAGTGGTTTTAATGTTGTTGATCATTAATTGTAGCTCCACGTTTGGATGCCAATATGCGACGGTTGCTGCTTTACGTAAATGTTGTTTACATCACGTGTGTTGAAGCCTCCTTGTGACGTCACTCCTTGTTTGGTTCGTTTAGCTCCATCTGGCGTAGCAATTTATATCAATGAGTTTCTGAAAGAATTTAAGGTTGTGTATATTGTCCTCCGGCTAGCTATCATCTTATCTTGGTAGAACTTGTATCTCTTGCAGGGTGTGAATCGGAAAGGAATCTTTTGTCTAGAAATGATACTGATGAAGAAATTGATTTTATAACTTTTATTGTCGAACACGTTCACTAACACATTTACATATTTATCTGGATACTCGCCAAACTGAAACTGTTTGTAATAACTTCTTATCACTTTTAACTCACGTACTTCAACTATATATATTTAACTGTATAATACTTTATAAGATTTCTCGTAATTCTGCTGCGCGTAACTTGACGAAATAAATGAACTGAGAGAGCGACGTGGAGAGTACGGAGAATTTTGTAGAACTGGTGGGAACGCTCTCTTGAACCTACACTATTTATAGGCTTGCCTCAAGATACGCCTAAAGATTATAAATGAACTGCTATTGGCTAATAAAACGCGCCAACATTAGCGTCTATTTTACTATCCAATGAAAACCACTAATACATATTTCTTTTAAGGAACATTCTAGAAGCTTCTAAACGGAAAAAACGCACGAAACATTACGTAACTTCCTGGTTCCCGGTAACGATAAACAACTCACCCCCTTGCTGCATTATTGCGTTATTGTTGACAGTTTCAGTAAAGCCGTATATTATTATTTACCAATAATAATTACAATTAATAAACCTCTGAAATCAATGTTACATAAAAATACATATTCATATTACAATCCTTATTTACATTTAAGTAATTTGATACAAATTACCGTATCATATGCCCCACTAGAAACATAATTATAAATATTTATAACTTGTTTAGAAATTTTAAAATTGTGTTTTTAGTCTCCTAAATCTTGGAACACACGTTATCACTTTCACTAAACACTTCACACGCATTTAACACACGACATGTTTTTTTCTTTTATTATCTCGCCACTACCTACTGGCTCTGGTTTAATTAATTTAGATATTAATCTGACATCACAAAATTTTTTTTATAGCAAATACTTTACCCTAAATTATTTAATCACTGCTACCAAATTGTTTACTTTAAGTTGTTGACAAAAATTCATACATTTAAAATTTTTTTTGTAATTATTATACATATTTACCAAAATATTCACCCTCTACATATATTTACATCTCTTAAATCTAGACACTATTTCACATGTTCTATTTACTACATAAGTATTTGTTTTTAGCTATTTTTACCCATTTTTGTTATTTTGTTCTTTATTTTAACCATACTCTTGGAATTGCATTTACGTACTTTTACTTTAATATCCTATTAAGTTTCAATCTTTGCATTCTTAATTTTCAAATGTTGTTACAGTTACTAAAAATTTATTTATTTATTTATTTATTTTTTTAAACATTTATCTTTTTTTTTGTAATTTATTTCTCTTTTCAAATGACATATATATTTAGTTAACCCTCTTACGTTCCAATACATTTCTCTGCAAGTCGTCTTTAACTATCCAGCATTTAGTTTACATCTCATTGCTGTTTATCCTCCTGGATCAAATTGTGTGTGGCTAAACATTACTCGTAGCCGTAACCTAACCTTCAAATTTTTGTTCATGAATAACCTCTTGTATTCATATGACATTTCGTTCCCTGATAACATTTGAAAACAATCTACAGTTTCTTGAACAATACATCTTTTAACAACTTTCATTTTCAATTCTTCTACTATCTCTTTACTTTGAGAATACTCTGACAAATCTGTACTAAACTGTACTGGACTGGAGTTTTCATTTTGAACATCTTGGTACAATTTATTGCTTTGCATTACTGTCTCATTCTGTATTTCTGATATCTCCCCTCTAAGATTTACTTGCGCCTTATTCACATCTACATTCCTAACCTCTTTTATCTCTCTTAACTCACTTGAAATATTACTCATTTGACTTCCTAACTCTGTACATTCTACATTAACCTCACTTTTAGTATTAACCTCACTTTCTTTATTACCTATTTCCATGCTCATGTCTAGCATTTTCTTTGAAATTTCTCCTGTCTCACTTGCTATTACTTCCTCATTTTCATCTCCCATCTTTGGCATACTACTATCTAGCTTCGTAACTTTCTTTTCAATTTCTTCACTGCTTTGATCTACTTTTTGCTCTAATACCTCATTACTCCTACCAATATCTTCAATTGATTTCCTATGATCTTTGTTTATATCTTCTCTCAATTCCTCAAAACTCTGATCTACTTTTTGTTCTACATTCTTAATAATATCTTCACTCAATTCCCTATGACTCTTTTGCATATCTTCCCTTTCTTGATCTAATTTCTTACTAAGATCTTCCCTTAATTTCTCAAAACTCTTTTGCATATCTTTCATGTTTTCATTATTCTTTTGCATTTCCTCATTCATATTTCTCAGCAATTCCATCATTTCCTTCATCGTACCAGCATCAATAGTAATATATCCTGCTATTTTATTCTTACTTTCTGCACTAACATTTCCTCCCTCCAATACTACATTGTTTGAGCTTTTTTTTGTAACCTGTATTGAATTACAGCTAACCATTACACTATCCCCTTCCATCATTGTTTTTTTCAATATTACTAGTAGCCATTGTTTTTGTTTTCTAAAAAAAAATTACGATACCTTTGTGATTCTTTATGTTGCTGTTACTTTGATGTCCAGCGTTCTGCCCCATTCTCCTATGTTTGTATGTCGCTTCTGCGTTGTTTTGTGATGAATCTACGTCGTCTTGTAGTTGATCTCGGAATTACGATGTCCAATCATCCGTATAGTCTGTCGTTCCTTTTGTTTCTGGAATCTGCGTCTTGTAGATCATTTTACTGCTGCTTTCCTTCCACGTCCTGATTATGCTGATCCTTTCCTGGTTAATTCTGCTACTTCCTGGTTATTTTGATCCTTTCCTGGTCATCTTCGCCCCACGTCGTTGGGTGACAATATGATGCGGTATTAATGTTGTAGATCATTAATTGTAGCTCCACGTTTGGATGCCAATATGCGACGGTTGCTGCTTTACGTAAATGTTGTTTACATCACGTGTGTTGAAGCCTCCTTGTGACGTCACTCCTTGTTTGGTTCGTTTAGCTCCATCTGGCGTAGCAATTTATATCAATGAGTTTCTGAAAGAATTTAAGGTTGTGTATATTGTCCTCCGGCTAGCTATCATCTTATCTTGGTAGAACTTGTATCTCTTGCAGGGTGTGAATCGGAAAGGAATCTTTTGTCTAGAAATGATACTGATGAAGAAATTGATTTTATAACTTTTATTGTCGAACACGTTCACTAACACATTTACATATTTATCTGGATACTCGCCAAACTGAAACTGTTTGTAATAACTTCTTATCACTTTTAACTCACGTACTTCAACTATATATATTTAACTGTATAATACTTTATAAGATTTCTCGTAATTCTGCTGCGCGTAACTTGACGAAATAAATGAACTGAGAGAGCGACGTGGAGAGTACGGAGAATTTTGTAGAACTGGTGGGAACGCTCTCTTGAACCTACACTATTTATAGGCTTGCCTCAAGATACGCCTAAAGATTATAAATGAACTGCTATTGGCTAATAAAACGCGCCAACATTAGAGTCTATTTTACTATCCAATGAAAACCACTAATACATATTTCTTTTAAGGAACATTCTAGAAGCTTCTAAACGGAAAAAACGCGCGAAACATTACGTAACTTCCTGGTTCCCGGTAACGATAAACAACTCACCCCCTTGCTGCATTATTGCGTTATTGTTGACAGTTTCAGTAAAGCCGTATATTATTATTTACCAATAATAATTACAATTAATAAACCTCTGAAATCAATGTTACATAAAAATACATATTCATATTACAATCCTTATTTACATTTAAGTAATTTATGATACAAATTACCGTATCAACCTTTCCATTAAAAATCGCAAAAAAAAAAAAATTGCAATTATCTACAAAAATTCGGACAACTCATATACATAGAATATAGATTTTAGATGATTGCAATAGTTATATAACGTAAAACCCTGTGTATACCATTTTGTTGGCAATTCTTTTTCTCTTGGGTGTCAGTAAAAACTCCCTCGGACTCCGCCGGGCACATGAAAATCTAGAACACGACCAGACGTCCGGGAAAATACGAATGTCTGGCGACCCCAACCTTGAACCACCATCGATTTTAATTATTTTCGCATTATCTTAACAATTACATGTCGCATCACTGAGATCACTAACCTAACCCAGTGTAAACGCCTAGAGATTGTCTGTGATCAGTCTATTGTAAATACAAGATTTCTATCAAAATTTATCGACCGATATAAAGTTAGAGAGATTCGGTAACACAAATTAAATATATACAGCGAGTCTTGCCGTTCGCCACCTATAGTTCTACTTGACCTACAGTTCTATGTAAGTTAGCACAATGATGGTCTTTCTTTTACTTCCTTTACGTTGCCTGTGTCTTTTACTACTTATATACATACTACATAGATGAATTTTCCAAAGTAAATGTTCCGTATCATTCGCTAAGCCTGAAAGCTAAGGGTAAAATAATAATAATAAATAATAATAACAATACGGCAAAAAAAACTAAGAAAGAATGCAGCTATCATGGCGATGTAATGGTAACCTAATTACTTTTCACGCTGTGACCTGGGCTCTAATCCCAGAAACGTTATGCTGTTTGGTTTATTATTATTATTATTAATATTATTATTTTCTCTCAATATTGAGGGTAAATTTGTAGAAATAATAACAAGTTAAGTGGTTTGGTTTGTAATGACATTAGAATAAATTGTCGTTTACATACACCAATTTACTGTACTAATCGGCCATGATATGAATGCGTTTGAAGGAGGGCGCCACTGTTTTTTTTCTGACAATCAAGGTGAGAGATCAGAGGAGGGTGAAGGCAAGGCGATAGGCAAATGTGCAGTTGCAAATTAAAACTACTGCATTTGCAGACCTCAGCCCGCTAGAAAAAGCAACTCGGGACTACGGATGTTTTGTTTACCTGACTCTCCTTCCGATGCCCCGCCCACTTGTTTCGTAACCGTTTATACAATAATTACATATATAGCTATACAGGATGTATCTTTATTGGTGTCATATATTTGGGGGACGTGTTCTTGATATCAAAACAGTAAAAAAAAGTTCATTTGAACATGGGTCTGAAAATCATTTATTTCAGAGTTACAATACAAAATCGAAAGTTACAAAAATTGCTCGAAGTGTCTTCCTCTTGCTTCGATGCATGCAGTAAGCCTGCGTTCCATGCTCTAGCGTACTCTGTCGAAAATTCCTGGTGTATTATATCAAACCCAGTTTGGATACGTCCTCTCAAAATGTCAACATCAGGTACAGGAGTCGCATAAATCACGGACTTTTTTTTACTGTTTTGATGTCAAGAACACGTCCCCCAAATATATGACACCAATACACCCTAAATATATATATTTCCTCTTCTCACAAGTATTCATAACGTGGCCAACTTCTTTCTAGTATATTTGCGTTGTATGTTTTAGTTGGAAGTAACACTATACAATTATTTGATTATGAACAGTGTTCATAGATTTAATTTTATATAATGCAGGCGACTTAATTTCTTTACAGTAAAATCTAGATACTCTTAAAAATGTCAGAACGATGAGTATAAGACACACACTTCAAGATTATATTTTAGAGGGTCCTAAACGATTCTATACATAATTTAACAAATGGTAACTGCGTATTTTTTCAGAGTTGCATTGAATTATCTGTGGAATACGTAGTATGGAGTGTTCTAAACAGACGCCGGATTCCTAATGGTTCTTATGACAAACATATGATATGTGTATGATAGTGAATCAAAATGGCCGGAGCATGCTTGACATTTGAGGAACGGAAGCTCATTTCAAAGCGGTGGTTCAAGTTTGGAAATGTCGCTGAAGTTCAGCGTGTGTGGAGGCAACCAATCTCCAATACGCTTGACAACTGCATGGCTTTGTGATAGCTTGAAACGCATGGTATCATTTGTGATGTGCCCAAGGGAAGATTCGGAAGACCTGACCCAGCTTACAGCTATGGTCTTAGAAAAGTTTCAAGGTCGCCTCAGATGGAGATGGAGGGTACGCAAAATGCTCATGAGACGGGTTAGCAACGTGAATATACGATGCATTTTGAAAGTCGCTAAGTTGAAAGTGTACGTACCAAGATTATTATACACATTAAATGAGGGCAATCCTGATTGCCGAGTGGAGTTTTGTGAATGATTTCTGGACTGTATTATGGTAGATGAGGATGATGAGTTCGTGACGAAGATTGCGTGATCTGATGAGGCCCAATTCAAACTTAACGAAATAGTAAATCTTATTATTGAGTTTACTGGCACCAGAAAAGCCACGCGTTCATATCGACAAGGCAGTATCTACCGGTGAATGTCAGGTGTGGATGTTCATCTAGGGATTTAATTGTATCCTGCTTCTTTGTAGTAGTCGTACAGTTACTGTCGCCAGATATCTGGAAATGCTAAGCATATTAACGGTGCAATACTGTGCACTTTATAGAAACAGCGAATTCTTCTACCAACAAGATGGGCCACCTCCACACTATCATCGAGGTGTGTGGGCTTTCCCAGATGAGAACCTGTAAGGACACTGGAAATATGAAGATGTGCATTCGAGTTCTCATTAAGTTCACCAGATTTAACGCTTCTGGACTTTTACCTGGGGGGGGGGGGGACTGAAGGATGGCGTGAATCACAAGAAATGATCTATGCTCGAGACCCTTCGTCAAGAAATTACAGCAGCATGTGCAGAAATCCCCTCGGACACATTGACCAACGTTGTTCAAGCAACCATTCTCCGTTGGGATATGCATCTAGCCGCTAACGGCACCATTTTGAGAACCGAAAATAACTGAACAGGTGTAGGAGGGTTATATTAAACCTGTGATATGTAATTAAGTTCTATACTCACACACAATAAAGATTTTAAGTTCGATAAAGTGTGTATACTGGTGGCTTTAATGCCTGAAACCACCGAGTTCTTTTGCGAATGTATTTCCCACTTTCAGTTGTTGACTGATATGACTTGTGTATTTAAGAAAGTTAATCCTTACATTTAACAGAAACAGGACTTCATCCATTACCATTTCATTGCGATGCTTTCCATGCTAAGTTCTCTCGCCCCTAGACTTGGATGGGGTGAGCCTAGATTAAGTAAACGGCTGTACAGAAAAATTATAACAGAGCAGGTAGAAAAAACAAATTGTGTGATCTGTTTTATAAAATGCATTGCACATACATAATAGTGTCATACTATCTTAAATATAATATTTACGTATACATTTAACAAACTTCTTTCCAAAAACCATAATTTTCAACAGTTCAAGTATCTAACTTCGTAACGACTCAGACAAAGCTCGTGAAACCTTGTATTCTTCTTCATAAGAATTGGGAGCGATTTTTGGAAAGAAATTTTGATACAGCTATTCTTTCTCTTTTGACATTCTTGTAAATATATTTTAGCTCTAATTTCGGTGCTGAAATTTAAATTACTTTTAAGGATTTATGGAGAGGAATAAACAAAAAGACTTGCACAATAGTTATATTACTGTTCTTATAAAGAGAAGGTAAAAATTCTGAGAGACGTATGTTTTACTCTCCCAAAAACTGTCTTCGGTGAGGGATTATATCTTAGACAACAGAAGGTTATAGATTGAACGGCACTAACATTTCTGAATCACTGACGTATCATTATGGGTAATGTAAAGCGAGCGAGATGGCTCCGGTAACTGTGAGGTCTATTCGAGAGGTCCCGGTTTCGATTCCCGTCCACCTGAACTTGGGTTTTTTGTAGCTTTCCCTGGTGGGTAGGCAAATGCTGGGGTAGTTTACGATTTTCTTTCCCTCATTTCCCTTTCATTCCGTTTCCTTCTCATGTTTCCGGTGTGCTTCTAGGTTTTCGTGGCAGAGCCCTGTGCCGGACAAATGGCAGGGATGCTTGCTCAAAGGAAAGAGTAGTCCCCGTGAATAGAGGGCTGCTATATTGGGCGTTCATCGCCCTCTCTGGGCAGCTCCGTAGTGGGACGGGTCTTTGAATCTGGAACTGTTAAGGACTTCGGCGCGTCTCTGTGACCTATCTGCTGCGGCCTGTAGCCTCCTATGGTTCCCTCACTCCATCCCTTTCTTCTGGGGGCGGTAACCCAGTGGATCTCCCGTAGGTCGCAATGCGCGAGGGGCTCCCCTTCCCGTTGCACACCCCACACCCTATGAGTATGCAAAACTTGATACATATATTCATAAACATGGAGGATACGTTTTATATATACCCACATCTCCTCTTAGAGATACCCATCTGTGAAAAAGGCTAAAATTACTAAAATGCATAAATCTGGATTTTAGTGTTATTAAATACTACATACTTTCTACTTTAGTTCTTTGTATCTTTTATAGCTGTACGAACTTTTAAAGCATGTCATATAGCGATTTAAATGCCAGCTTGTAAGACTAGCTTCCTATAACATTGCAGTAAAGGACAGTAAGTTTTGCCAACCTTAAAGTGAACAGATCATCAAAGAGAGTCCTCAAGAACCTTGAAATACTAAACTAGCTGCAGAGGAGCAGAAAACTAAAAGACGAAGAAGGGCTCGTGGATGCACTAAATAATTTTTAAACACCATAAAATCAAAAAGTGTTACTTTAGCATTATAATCTTTAAAATATCTCGGGATTTCATTTATCGGCATATTCTGATTTTGTTTCACACGATGTAGTTTTAGGTATAAATGAATGAACTGTTGTGTATATGCTTATAAATGACAGGATAAAAATGATGAGATGACTTTTTGTTAACTTAGTTGTGATGTTATTAAAGAATAAATACTCATATTGAGAAAATGTCGTCGTTTCTAACGCTCCTCATACGGCCTTTAACCTTCGGGGATTTCACCAAGCGATGAATGGACCCAATTCTGAGGTGGAGCTACCCAGCGGGCGGAATCCCTTGCCTCGTTGGTAGGGTGATGAGGAAGGGGTTGGAATGAGAGGACCTACAGCTTTTACCGTGAATACCGAACCACGTTGGGCCTTGGAGATACTTCACATGAGCAAGTCCGAGGTGAAGGCGTGGATACGGCCGACTTAAAATCGCCGCCATAGTCGGGAATCGAACTCCGGACCCTCAGCTAGAGAGCCGGAAACAAAACCACTGCGCTACCCTTTTCTCCCAAACTAGTAGAATAATTATACATCGTCTCTGCAATTTATTAATACACTATTAAAGAGTTAAACTCTGACTGCTGTATTAAGATTTCAAATCCATGGAACTGAAATTGTGGATTCTGGAAATATCCTTAAAAAAAGACAACGAAACAACAAAATTATCCCGGTTTCTCAATTAGAAGTAATATCCGAGTTTTAAAGGGACAGCGAAAAATTAGCATAGTTTTTTAAACGTTCATTCTTTAGAAACATTTCACATTGTGTTGATTAACGTTCGTTATTTAAGATGCTTCACAAAGCTCAATAGGTGAAATATTTATATTTTAGTTAGGGGAAGTATTGCATTCCACCCTAAAATTGATACCGAAATTTCTCCGGAAATGCATGTTTTGAGGCGTCCTGAGTCCAAATAAAGCATTTTTGGAAACATGTCCGTGTGTGTCTGTGAACAGCATAACTTAAAAACGAAAAGTCAAATAAATACAAACTTGGTATTTAGGTTCAATGTCTTCCAAATATGCGACACGAAGATTTTCAACGAACTTCCCCCACTCCAAACTAGCCTTTACAAGGAATATTTTTGAAATTTTGATTTTCTAAAAAACGACTAACGATTTTGATTAAAATACCATATATTAAAGATATTTAAATTACAAATAAAATGTATATCTTGAATTTTCGGGGTGTAGCCTTAGAGTCCTCTTCTTTCGGAACTAATTTTGCTTAATCTTGTATAACTGGTAAACGTTAGGCGATAGACAAAATGTACTACACAAAAAATTTAGATCTCTTTGAAAAACACAATTTATTTCAAATAATTTTTTGTGGCATAAGCCATTTCGGAGCTATCCGTTATTAAAGGACCTAATTGTTCATTTCTAGGTCATTCTCTTGAAGTCCTTCCAAAATGCCATTGTTTCTTGCGATTGCATGGAAACTGCAAGGAATTTTAAGGCAACATACCTATAGAGTCCAGGTCTTAAACATTGACTGTCGCTGTTCACTTTGTATCTATAGCGAAATCTGTAATGTAGCTATTTCTGTAAAGGTTTATTTAGATTAAAATGTAGTAGATAGAAAAATAAGCTTGAGTAAGAATAATTTGTGTACCCACTAATAAATGATGGAGGGTAGAGAAAGTCATGTGAATTTATCATATCAGATTTTCTTTCTTTCTTCGTAATTACAAACCCTCCTTTGGAACATATACTAGAAGACATTTGGGTTTAAAACACATTACCTATTTGAGCTAAGTAAGTTCGGCGACAAATTGGAAAGGTGGTGCAATTAATACATGTTTATGTGGACAAATGAAAGCTCTAATAGGATCAAATCTCAGTGTCTACTGAATAGCTGTCTTGTGTACAATGAAGCAGTAGTCTCGTGTTACTGCTAAAAGTTGTGTATTTTCTGCTGGTTTCTGTTTATGCTGTGACGCAGACACGTTATTTATGTTAATGGCTTAAAGTACACAAAAATATTGTTGCATGAATTGCTGCGATTAGAACAAAGAATTGTGTGCTAGAAATAGTGAAGTTATGACATCATTTCCGTATCACTGATTCTCTAACAAAGCGTAATAATCAGAAATGCTACGAGCTCAGGCATGAAAAATAATAAAATCTCTCTAAGCAGATAACAGTTTCATTTTCAATAATTTTCAGCTCTTCAAAAATTAAGGGCTTTTATTACGTTCAGTAAATAAATGAAACACTAAAAATTATCAACAATTTTTATGTTTATCTGAAAGTTAGGTTGAAAACCATACTTAGGACCTAATAGTATGATTAGCAGATAAACGCAACGATTAAAATTATCCAACAATTTGCATATTTGTCTGAATTTTAGATTGAAAACGCGTACCACTACTACTTCAGTGGGTATATTTACAATCTGGAAGATTATCCACGATTAGCTAATCGAAAAATCCATCAAATATAGCTGTACGTAGTACTGGATTTGTAAGCTCTAGCAAAAAGATGTTTTTATGAGCATATGTACTATCTTTCGAGAAAGTAATGTGGTTGAATATCGTTCAGCGTGCTTATATGGAGGATGTGCAATTTAAATCAATCGTGGTACCAGATTCCCCACTTCGAAGATTTCCGTGCCATTGTTTCTCCATTTATGCCAAGGTGTGTACGAAATATCACAAAACTATTTCATGTCTATCTGTGGCTGAACTACTGACTGCTTAATTTAGGGGAATACTAAATTAAACAGAGCGTAAGTGATGGTATTTTATTTTCAGTGAAACAAAACAATTTATTACTGTATAAGAAGCTAATCCTGAGCTAAGTCTGCTAGGTTAGCTGAATGGTTAAAATCAGCAGTATCGGTGCTCTCGTTCTTAAAGAAAGTGAATGTTGGATTTCGTTTACCAACATACATATTTGTTTCATTTAGTCGATGTTGTCCTATATTTTATGCACGAGCATATTCCTGTTATTTACTCTGACTGTCGTTCGTCCTCGCTACTTGTGGAAACTGGAAGCATTCAGCGACGTGAAATAGTAGATGACTACTACATTAAGCAGAAATACTTTTTCTGTGTCTTACGCCTTCATTATATTTTACAACACAATATACTTACACCCGAAAATTAATTTTAGTATTTTTCTCATGAAATGAGTATCATTTCATTGTTTTCATTTGTTTTAGTGGCCGGAGTCTCTTTATATATTAGCAAACGTGTTTTAATGAATACTCTGACCATTTTCTTAGAAATAACTGGAATGTCCCTAATAACCTAATCCATTGGGGGAGGGAGCTGGAAGGTAACAAACGTTACAAGTCCATATTTGGTGTAAATTATGACCAGCGTAATAAAAGTAACCAGATCTCACATATACTAATCCGTTTGCAGTACTAGAGAAAGCACTTATCTTTCAATTAGGTAAACTGCATTGTACGTATCTAATAATTTGTCTGGTAATCGTACTACAAGCCCTTCAATAATGCAAGCGAATTTGTCTTTTTACCCCATCCTTCTGTACAAATACTTAAAACTGGCATACTGTACATACGTTTTAGTATTATTAGCCTTCATTCATTGCAGAGCAAATTTATACTTACAGCGCTTTAAAAATACGTCATATTATGAAATGGAAGTTATGCTACTTTACTTCATAGTATTTTTAAGTACCTTCAATTTTCAGAAATATGCATTATAATTCGACCAGAATAAAGAATATTTGCGCAATTGCTCGATAATCTACATGCACACCATGGCAAATAGCGAAACAGAGGTGTTCAAATACAATGAATTGAGAGTAATTCCACAAATTGTAGATATTCTTTTTTCATGAAATAATTGTAATTTTCGTAAATGCTATACCTGAGGATTTTCCCGCGAATTTCATTAGCGGATTTGAATATGCATTCAGAATTGAACATTTTGATACACACGGCAGAATGCAAGTTTGTTATTTTATACAGGATGGCAACAAAGCTCGTTTATGATCTTTCAGTAATGATAGACGAGTTAAAAACACATTCCTTCTTCTGCGACAAAATTTAAGCAGATTCACCATTTTTCCGCTAGCTAGCCTTAAAGTATGGGTCGCTCGAAGTGTGTGCTGTTACAAAAGTTCGCTTACAAAGTTTCAGGGGTGGCAGAGAAGGTAAAACCAAATATGCGTTTTACCATATGTGACAAAAACTTCTTAGACTTCGTTTATACGCATCTTGTTCCTAAGTATTGCTCGGAATATCGTTACTCGAATGTATACGAGATGTAAACCGTATTGCGTATACATATGTTCAAACTGTCTTCCATTTAACTGAATGTATAACTTCAGCTATTGCTGAAGCTGCGACTATTCGACTAACTCCTGGCATTTTTTAGCGTATCAGACTGTCAGTAGTACGCAGAAATCAATTTTGCGTACCGTTAAGTGGAAGGCGGTTTGAACCACCTATAAACAGTATACATATGTTAACGTCCCATATCCATTCAAGTAACTCCAGTCAAAAAACTAATTGTAAGTACTCTTACGAACACGAAGCGTTTAAATAACAATATGAAAAATGTTTGTGCATATTAAAACCGAAGTTTAATTTTAGCTTAACACCTCTGAAACGTTATAGTTTTGTATTACCGCGGAAGTCGAGCGAACCAGACTTTAAGGCCACTTAGGAGAAAAATGATGAATCTCCCAAAGTTCTGTCACATTAAAAGTATGTTTGTTTTCACCTTCTCTATCATCCCTGAAAGCTTAGTGCAGGAACATTTTCAACGCCCAGTAAAAAGTTTCGTAGTAATCAGTTCATCATGCTCGAGTTAAAACAAATTCAACGACTCCGGAAGTATTCGTCTCCACTCTAAACAATTCTAGCAGCCAAATTAAGACAGAAATAGTCTCATTTTTAATATGCAGAAAGAACACACAATATTACAGTTTACATATCCTGATGTTTTTCAAAACTTTTCATGTTATTAGCTTCAAATGTACTTTATAATTACGCAATTTTTACTTTCTCTACTGCATATAGTAATAGGGAAAGTATTGTATTTCATCCAAAAATTCGATGTCGAGATTCGCCGGAAATATATGTTTTGAGGCTCCCTGAACCCAAAACAGTATTTTTAGAAAAAGGTCAATATGTGTGTGTGTGTGTGTGTGTGTGTGTGTGTGTGTGTGTGTCTGCGAGCAGCATAACGCAAAAACGAAAAATCGGATAAACACCAAACTTGGTATTTAAGTTCAGTATCTTCCAAAGATGCGGCACGAAGATTTTCAAGAAAATCCCCCTATCCCAACTACCGTTTACATGGAATATTTCTCGAAAATTTTGATTTACTAAAAAAAATGGCGCTAGCGACTTTGATTAAAATGCCATATATTAAAGATATTTACGTGACAAAATGTATATCTTGAATTTTCTGGGAACAGCATTCGGAAGGAAGTTTGTATTATAATCTTGTTGGTATAACTTGTAAACGTTAAGCGATAGACGAAAACGTACTATGCAAAAAGTGTAGATATCTTTAGAAGCACGCAATTTATTTCAAACAACTTCTTTGTAGCATAAGCCATTTCGGAAGTATCCGTTATTAATGGTTCGAATTGTTCAATACTTTTATCATTCTTTTCAAGTCCTGTCGATTTTCAGTTGTTTCGCGCCATTGAATGGAAAGAGTATGGAATTTTAAAGCCAGCACAAAGCGTCCAGTTCTTAAACATTTGACTATCGCTATTCACTTTGTATCTATAACGAAATGTGTAATGTAGCTGTTTCTGCAAAGGTTTATCTGGATTAAAAGAAGTAGACAGAAAAATAGGCTTTAGTAAGAATCGTTTGTATACCCACTAATGAACCATTAGTTTATTAACGAAAAGGATAGAGAAAGCCACGTGAATGTAATATATCGGATTTTTTCTGATTCGTGTGTGGTGTTTACAAATTTGTTTTACATTACTAAAGGACATTTGTTGGTGTGATACCTGGAATTGCGGCGAAAATGTGCTTTGATATGATCTGGAATTATCAACGTTTTTCTGAACTTCCCCATTAACGCCTCTGATTTTACAATTCACCGTCAGTTGAACTCGTGCGTCGGTTACATTGTCAGACATGTGTAAAACGTTGCTCTACTGAATACATACATAGATACAATAATTTTGTAAACATCACCCATGAAATAGTTGAAAAATCGGAGCATTTCAAAGAATTATAAAACTAATCAAACGAAAATCAAGAAAAGCACCACAGCACACAAACTACGATATGATTTGTTCTCTCTGCATATTAAATATCAGGGTTTTCTCTCGGTTAATTTGACTACTGGAATTTTTTAAATTAAGTTGCAGACTTATTAAATAACTAACTTTTTTTAAAATTATAAGACATCTTAACGTTTTTGTTGCACGTGCCTTGCATGGCAAACTGCACAGCATCCCCTAAGCAGCAACAGCCGAGGGTTGCTCAGTATTAATTACACCATGTGTAATGGTAACGCAACGAGAGAGGGCGCTTAGACAAGGCAACAAGGGATGACGGGGCGGCTTATTGATCCAACATCAGTCCCTCAACTTACAAGGGGAAAACCCAACCAATCGCCTGCCCACGTGTCTGCGAGAAGACTATGACAACAGTGTTCCAAGATCTCCCCGTCGCAGATGCCTCGGTGACTCACGCGGTTTTCTTTTTGGTAAACTTGTCGCATCAAACAGTGTTCAATATATTGTTGTTAAGTAGCTAACGAAATTATTAAAGCCGTGAATGTAACATCAGGGGAAATGCACGGTTATAGTACACACAATATCTGTGTTGTATAAAGCTCAGGATTATAAAATAGAGATGTTTAAAAAACATGACGAATAACAATCATATCGAGCGAGATGGCTGGCTCAGACAATAGCGTCTGTGGCTCGCTTTCGGGAGGTTGCGAGTTCAAATCCAGTGTACCTGCCAAACTGACTTACCTTTTCTACTACTATATATTTTCAGTAAGTAGGAGAAGTATTATATTCCATGTAGAAATTTCACCGCAAATATATATTTTGAGGCCCCTGAACCTCAAACAGAAACATTTTAGAACAAGGTTCGTGCGTGTGTGTGTGTGAGGATAGCGTAAATAAGAAACGATAAGTCGGATAAATACAAAACTTGGTATTTAAGATCACCATATGACACATGCAGATTTTCAAGATCTCCCTACCGCAAGCTACCCTTTACATAAAAAATTTTGCGAAATTTCCGATTTTTTCAATAATGGCTCTAACGTTTTTTATTAAAATATAATACGCTTAATTTATTTAAATGACAAATAAAATGTACGAGATATCTTGCATTTTCTGGGAATAGAACGTGAACTCCTATTTGAATTTTGTATAGCTGATAAACAAAAACGCGCTACAAAAGAAATGTAGATCTCTTTAAAACACAAAATTTATTTGAAATGACTTTTTGTGGCATTAGCCATTTCCGAGATATACCTCTGTTATTGGTTTGAATTTTTCAATACTTTGTCATTTTAAAGTGATGTAGTTATTCAGTTGTTTCTTACGATGTCGTGGTAAAGCGTGGAAATTTATACACCAGCAACTAACTTTTCATCGTCTGACGATCGATTCCGTGAAATGTGAATCAACTATTTCTACAAAGGTTATCTGGATTAACATGAAGATAGGAAAATAAGGTTTCGTAAGAATAGTCTGTAGAAGTTATTTAAAAATAAACGATAATACGTACAGAAAGCATGAGAATTTAACACATTAAAAAATATGGTGGCTTTCCTCAGTCGTAAGATGACTAACAGATTAGATATAAAAAGTTTGATGTGTTACATTAACATAAGTTATTTTACCAATGCCAAACTCATAATATTTGTTATAATATATTACACAGCTCATATAAAAAGTGATTGCTCTATCCTCGCCACGTTACTATACGATATCTTTTTACCTAGGAATTGTTACAGTTTAAGCAAAGAAGGTTTCAACGTGCGGAAACAGCATTCAAATGTTTTTTGGTAGCAATCTCTTGCGATGGAAAGAAAAAAGGATAGGCGAAACTAAGGATCGCAAACTTTCAAACATATCTATTATGTGGCTCACAAAAGATCTTAACTTGCAAAATTCAATACCTAGTTCGAAAACGACTAAGGTTACAAAAAAGTGTGTATTTTAAAGTGCTCTAAATTTTTCATGCGTGAAGTTTTTCCTCTATCTGTTAATATTTGTTTGTTATACAAACTAAACTTATACAAAATTCAGTTAAATAAAGGAAAGTGCACAGGATATTCACAGAAAATTGATATACATTTCATTTTTCTTGTCAGTAAATTATATATGCGAAACTTTAGTCAAAATCTTTGAGAAAATCTTCGTGTCGCATATTTGGAAGATGCTGAATTTATACCAATTCTTAACCATCTTTTAGTTTTTCAGTTATGCTATTCATATACAGACACACGCGCACGGAACTTTTTACATTCACATGACTCTCTACCCATTATCGTTTACTTTTATATAGCTACTATATACAAACTACCTATATTCGTACGAAGACTTGTTTCTCTTCGAGTTAAACCTTTGCGAAAAGTTTCATTACACATTTCATTGTAGGTGTAAGGGGCAGAGAGGAAACCGAATCGATAGTCAGTTGTTTAAAGGCGGGTTGCTTTGTCCTGGCTTTCAAATTTCGTACTCCTTCCACGACATCGCAAGAAACAAGTGAATAGCAACAGCATTTTTAAAAATTACAAAGCATTGAAAAATGAAACCAATAATAACGGATACCTCGGAAATAGCTAATGCCACAAAAAGATTATTTTAAATAAACTATGTGTTTTATAGAGTTCCACATTTTGTTTTGGTGCGTTTTATCTATATCTTAACGTTTGCCTTTTATTTTAATTAAAATCGTTGCATCCATTTTTGAGAAAATAAAAAAATTCGAAAAATATTCCATGTAAAGTGTAGTTTGGGGTGGGAGATTTTCTTGAAAATCTTTGTGTCGCATGTTTAGAAGACACTAAACTTAAATACAAAGTTTAGTATTATTCGACATTTCGTTCTTGAGTTATGCTGTTCACAAACACACGAACACACTGGCACACAAACGAACCGTTTTTCTAAAAATATTGTTTTCAGGGACATCATAATATGCATTTTCGGTGAAACTTCTATGACGAATTTTTTGGTGAAATACAACGCTTCCTCTACCGACCAGAGGGGGTAGAGAAAGTAAACATGATTTATTTCAGGAATCCCAAAACTTGGATTTTCGGTGAAATCTTATCGAATCTTTGGGTGGAATACAATACTTCCTTTTTACCTACTAAAGATTAGGGGTGGAGAAAGTAAATTAAAAGCCAAATGCGCAACTAAAGCCATCTCAAACGGATGGAACGTGTGAAGATACTTTGCATTACTAAGGAGGGCACAGATGCGAAAAGGAGGACAGTTTAATTACAGGCACACAGTATTAAAGAGTGCTTTGATGGGGCTCAATCAACCATGCATTTATCTCCTCAGCCCATCAGGCATAGCTGAGAAAAAAATTTTAAAGCTGGAGTTTGAAGCAGAAATATATAAACTAGAACTCTCAGATTTTCAAAAGTTCAAAGAAATTATCCAAACCTGAGTTAAAAAAAATCTGATGTGTTACACTCACATGACTTTCTCTACTCTTGTACAATCTATTTTTACAAACGCCTATTCTCCATATGCTTCATATTAATCGAGATATCGAGATGTCAATCTTATTTGTAATTTTCTTGTAGATGCAAGGGGAATATGATAGCTTTTAAGCGATAGTCAAATATTTTATCGCTGGTTGCTATGTGGCGCATTCCATTCTCTTTGCATGTCCAGGACATAAAAAAATGAATAACGAATTTGAGAAAAGTATAAGTATTGGAAAATTTAAGCAAATAACAAGCAATATCTCGAAAACGGTTCACTCAACAAAAAAAATGTATATGATATAAGTTGTGTATTTTAACGCGATCTACATTTTTTGTGTAGTAAAATTTTGTCTATCTCTTATGGTTTACCAGTTATGCAAAAGTCGTTCACAATGAAGAATACTTTTGGGGACATTCCCAGAAATTTCGAGATATACATTTCATTTCTCATGACATTACCCTAAACATATGATATTTTCATTAAAATCGTTAGAGCCATTTTTGAGAAAATTAAAATTTTCGAAAAATCTTCCATGTAAAGGGTAGTCTGGGGTGGGGGGATTTTCTTGAAAAGCTTCGTGTCGCAGCTCTGGAAGATACTGAACCTAAATACCAAGTTTGGTGCTTATCCGACTGTTCGTTTTTGAGTTATGCTGTTCACAGACACACACACACACACAGACACACACACAGACACACAGACACACACACAGACACACACACGGACATGTTTCTAAAAATGCTTTTTTTGGATTCAGGAGGTCTCAAAACGTGTATTTCCGGTGAAATCTCGGTATCGAATTTTTGGGTGGAATGCAATACTTCCCCTACTTACTATACGTAGTAGAGAAAGTAAAAAGAATTGCTCCCATTATACGTGCCCTAGTTCGTTAATAAACGTCCAAGAAGCATCTTCATACACTGAATATCAAACCGTTTAGTCGTTAATGGATACAGCTCTCCTGCAAATGAGCCGAACTGGGCGGTAAGCCATTAAACTGCTAAATTTTTATTTTATTAAAGGAGAGTTCAAAATTTTCTGAAAACGAGATACAATACGTACATCTGTTAACCCTGGGCTAGCACACACCTAGTCACGTGTAGTAACGAACCTATACACAGGTCGCGACATGACTTATCACCTGTATTAGCTAACTGGGTGTGTCGCTCCAGAAACTGAAAATACTAATTTAGCATCTTCTGTGCATTGGGAAATGTGTCTGCAACTGCTTGTAGCCGTCGATTAACTAGGAGTTTTAGATCCACCATTTTCTGTTTTACTGGTCTTCAGGTTGGATCCGCGAGATAAACGGCTCATTCAGATGTTTCGGAAGAAGGCATGTATTAACTTTATGCTTTCATTGAAGTGAGAAAGATGAATGACCATAAGTAAAAAGTGATTGGAGGAGTAACGCGTGTAACAAAGAATGGGCTTCACTTCCGGCAAGGTAGCCTAAACTTAGGCCTGGAACGTTTCCTTCTCAAAAATTCCTTTCCCAAATATAATTTCATTGCATGTATCATCAATGCCCATCTCCTGTGGTGCCATATGCAGTAAGAACGAGTGATAAGCACTGCTAAAAGAAACTATAAATAAATTGCAAGTCGCATCAAAAAGAGCATGTTTGTTAAAATTACAGATTTCTCCACGAAATGGCGCTCAGCAAAGCTGTTTCTGCGATTTCTTGTTTGTTCTGAAGAACTACCTAAGAGCAAAGCTCAGGGATATAGAACATGTCACTCTACACAACACCATCACCGATCGTTCGCATGTAACAAAATTAAGAGGGAACTCAGTGGCGAGCAAGTTATTGTATAAAACATTAACAATTCAGCCAACCTAAGACTGATGTAGAAGAAAACTCGTGTCTCCCACATTTATCCATAGCTACATGGTCAAAGAACGGGTCATGTGGCCATATAAACCACCACGCACCATTCAAGTGATCTGGATAAATGCACAAGTCACTTTTCCACCTTATAAGAAAAGTGTTATTGCAAGCAAACTAAAAACCAAATCAAAGAAGTATATTTCACTTATTTGCAAAACAGACACTGTTCATCCATAAATTCTTTAAGCCTTGAACAGATTAATAGGACTTGCTGCACAGGTATTTTTAAGAGCAGGCATGATTTTTTAGATTCCCAGATGATAGTAATGTAAAATTGTTTGGAAGTGCATTAAATATTCTTAACATATTCATAGTAAACTCCTTTTTGATAGCAGGATAGGTTAGAACTAGGTGTGTGTAACTTCAGTTTTTGTCTAGTATTAATGTGTATACTCACGTTTTTGGCAGATTATTCCTGATTTTTAACATAGAAACACATAAGAGAATTCGCAAGGAGAATATATTCCAATGTGTAATACACTTTTATATTACTCTACTATTGCCATGCAGCTCATAGTTTCCTTCCAGCATACGCTTTACTGAAGCAAATCAGATATACAGAGTGAATCAAAATAATGTTATCCTGTGAAAAATGTCACATCTTTTTAGCAATTATGGAGCATGTGTTGCGATTTGTAAACAAATACATACTTATTCTGTGTTTAGCAACCTTTGCGCAATATTTTACAGTTTCAAAACTTAGTAGATAGTATTGCACGTCTAGATCAGATAAATGAAGGTAGAAGCTAAGAAATTATAAACTTTTGCAGATATCGTTAATGACAAATTAATAGGGGTTGTAGCCATATCGCATTCTTGTATTGCTTATTTCATGTATTTCGCTTCCCAGCGGATAACTTATTTTTCATTTCTATCAAAATTCAGATCAATTTACTTTATTACGTGAAAGCTTTTGTATATTACCTATGCAGTTTCACGTCAAATAGAATACAATACACTCATAATAAGTAAATCCAAAAATTGTGTTCACAGGATAATGCACATACCGAATGAGTTACATTTACGAAGGACGGTGGTTATGTGCATGCGATGACAGTGTTAATTGCCACTTGAAGTTTTCTAAGTCAATCAGCTTTAATTTTACCGCTGAGTTCGTGCGATGAAGTTTTTTTTTTGTTTGTTTACTCTAGCCTAATTCTAGCATTGTACCTACTATTTTTTTCAGTTACAATTAAGGTTTCTACAGATTGTTTTATAAAATTGAGTTTTATTTATGGACACTCTTTAACTACTGTGGTTCTTAGCGTTCCATTCTATATTGGGCGTGAAAGACCGGTAATTTTGCTCAGAGGCCTCTTTATCAGGTTTGAGGTTCCTCCGTGCCATAAATCTACGACACGGGGCCACCGGCTCCGTAGCAACATTCTAAGGCAGTAATCACTAAAAAGACAACCAAACAGGTGGGATTGTACAGGTAATTTTTTCCTTCAAGTGTTTCAAAACATCTAAAACAGGCAAAGACATTTCAAAGTTACATGCCTATTTTAGGAGGTGAGTAATTGTACGGGCGAAAAAAGAAATGAAACAGAAAAGAGCTTTAAAAAATCTGACGTTTACACTCGCGTGACTTTCTCTACTCTTGTACAAACTATTTTTACAAGCACTTATTCTCCATTTACTTCATGTTAATCGAGATAAGCATCTACAGAAACTTATTGCTAATTTTCTTGTAGGTACAAGGGGAACATGGTAGGCTTTAAGCGATAGTCAAATCCTTTAAGAGCTGGTTGCTATGTGGGGAATTTCATTCTCTTTGCATGTTTAGGACCAAGAAAAAAATTCTGATGTGTTACACTCACATGACTTTCTCTACTCGTGTACAAACTATTTTTACAAACGCTTATTCTCCATCTACTTCATGTTAATCGAGATAAACATTTGCAGACTCTATCTTATTGCTAAGTTTCTTGTAGATGTAAGGGGAATATATATTTACAAGAGCAATATAGAAATACAGTAGCCTTCAAGCATATACATATCTCTTAATAGCTGGTTGCTAGGTGCAGCACCATTCTCTTTGCCACAGATTAATACTCTTTGCATATACAAGACAAAAAAATGAATAACGAATTCCCATTTGAGAAAAAGTATAAGTATTGGAAAATATAAGGGAATAACAAGTAATATCTCGAAAATGGTTCACTCAACAACAAAAATTTATATGACATAAATTGTGTATTTTAACGCGATCTACATTTTTTGTGTAGTACAATTTTGTCTGTCTCTTATGGTTTACCAGTGATGCAAAAGTCGTTCACAATGAAGAATACTTTTGGAGACATTCCCAGAAAATTGAAGATATACATTTTATTTGTCATGAAAATATCTTAAACATATGATATTTTAATCAAAATCGTTAGCCATTTTTGAGAAAATTAAAATTTTCGAAAAATGTTCCATGTAAAGGGTAATCTGGGGTGGGGGTATTTTCTTGAAAACCTTCGTGTCGCATCTCTGGAAGATACTGAACCTAAATACCAAGTTTGGTGTTTATCCGACTGTTCGTTTCTGAGTTATGCTGTTCACAGACAGACACAAACACAGACACAGACACACACAGACACACACACACGGACATGTTTCCAAAAATGCTTTTTTTTGGATTCAGGGGGTCTCAAAACATATATTTCCGGTGAAATCTCGGTATCGAATTTTTGGGTGGAATACAATACTTCCCCTACTTACTATACGCAGTAGAGAAAGTAAAAACTAACGAATTTCTCATTTGAGAAAAAGTATAAATATTGGAAAATTCAAATCAATATCAAGGAATATATCGGAAATGGTTCACTCCACAAAAGAAATGCATATGACATAAATTATGTGTTTCAACGAGATCTACATTTTTTGTGTAGTAAACGTTTGTTTATCTCTTACTGTTTACCAGTTATGCAAAAGTTATTCAGAATGAAAAGGACTTTCCCAGAAAATTCAAGATAAACGGTGAACTTGTCATGAAAATATCTTAAACATATGATACTTTAATTAAAATCTGATTCTACCTTTCCTTTAATTAAAATCGTCAGTCATTTTTTAGAAATTCAAAATTTTCGAAAACTTCCATAAAGGGTAGTCTGGAGTGGGGGGGGGGTTCTTGAAAATCTTCGTGTCGCATGTTTGAAAGATACTGAACCCAAATACCAATTTGATATTTATACGACACTTCGTTCTTGAGTTATGCAGCACACAGACACACATCCACACTCACAGAGATTTTTTTCTAAAAATGCTTTTGGGGGGTTCAGGGGCCTCAAAACATGTATTTCCGGTGAAATTTCGGTATTGTATTTTTGGGTGTAATGCAATCCTTCCCCTACTTACTATACGTAGTAGAGAACATAAAAAGAAAGAGACCAAAAGTGACCTTTATGGGGAAAAGTTACTAAAAGTGAGAGAGCGACTAGTTTGTTGGCCTGCAAGGATGTTAGCAGCGACTGGGTACTAAAAGTTTCTAAATGACTGGAGGAATGGAGCAGTTCGCGCAAAAGCGAATCTTGTGGACATCTGACATTGGGGAATTCCTCAGCACCAGCCCGCCCTATAACCCAGATGTAGCACTTTCAGATTTTCTTTCCCAGCACGCAGAAACTTCTTCGTGGGTACCAATATCAAACAAGAGACGCAGTTTTGACAGCGTTATCGACGGAATTACCGCCAGACAAGTCTCACAACTAGAAAGTAACAAATGTTTAAAAATTTAGTAATTTTTCCCGCAAGTGTCTATGCAAGTGTAAATACCTACAGAATATGTAAGTAAAATAGCGAACATTTTTGTCGAAAATCACTCAGGCCAATGCACCTCCTGGAACCGTGAATCGAAAATTACGCAAATTCTTAATAGCCAACCAGAGGTTACTCGGTAAGTTTGAACTACTACAGCTCCAACCCCGAAAAAAAATTAGTGAAATTGGCAGAAGAAAATTCTTTAGTATTTGGTTTGGGGGGGGGGATTACCTGACGGAAACCGGGCTCAGTCTCAGGTATAATACAGACACATGAGCCGAGGCCAAGCGGTTTTACGTCTGAATAACAATGTAGTGCGTGCCGACATGCGATGTTTTGTGTGCTAGCCAACTAACTCGCTTCAGATCGAACAGATACTCTCACACGGACAGCCCTGCGCTATGAATTAATGATAGCGCACTTAAAATATACCTCAAATATTCATCATCAAGCTCCCTTTAACACAGTAGCTCCATTTAAATTGATATAGTGCAATGAAAACAATATTTGCATAATAACTATACATGTGATAAAACTTAACAAGCGTTGTAAGGCACTTCTGAATAAATAACTGGTGTTAATGGGCTATCTTCAAACCAAAACTCTGATGGGATACAGTCAAATAACTTTTTCTACCCATTGCCCAATTCTCAGGCATACCTATTATAGCACTCATCAAAACACCTATCCAAGTTATTCAGAGTACCTTTTTTTAGTGATACACAGCGTACCGAAACAACATTCAAATGTTTATCAGAAGCACGGAGTAAATCCAGTAGTAACTTCCTTTTGCGAAAGCAAAGGGAGAAAAAGTGAAAAAACTTTTAAGCATCTTCCATCAGATGATGCCCTTACATTTGAAACGCACAGCTTGAAAATTTCGAAAATTTTTACACATTGTATATTTTAATGAGTTCTACGCTTTACCTAAAGTAAGATTTTGTCTATCTCATGCTTTTTTCCTTACAAAACTCGCACAGTATGAAGAGCACTTCACAGACTGTTCGCAGGAAATTCAATATAGCTACCTACATTTTATGAGTCATGCAAATATTTCCTTGTGAGCTAGCTTGCGATTATTAAGCGATAAGGCAAGTCTTGCTTAGAGAATAGGCTATATGGTACCTAACTTTCCCCAAAGAGAGCATTTTCATAGACGTACAAAGTCAATAAATCGAAATATCCCGCTTTTTTTCCTTTTTATGAAGAATTTTGCAACAGTAAAAAGCTTAATATTTTGCTATTTACAAACTTTTGACAGATACAGATATTTAAGATGTTACGCCAATTTTTCGTTGTCATTATTCTTAAATAAAAGCCAGTTTGACGACTCTGGAACTATTACTTTCTGGTTATGGTGGGAAACAATATAATTCCGAACGCGTAAGGAGGAAAACCAACATGTTTATATTTTAACTTTTGTTAAGCCAGAAACAAAAAATCAATTTTACTCAAAACGTCGCATTACTACTTTCCATATAGACAGACAGGAGGAGGAGTGAAGGAATGAGAAAGAGAGAATTGAGGAAAGAGAAGAGTAAAGAAGGCGGAAGAATATTTGCAGTTAACGCAATTATGCGAACATAGTTGTGGATTTTGCTGGTAGCATTCAGACACTACTAAATAAAACGAACAAAGCTAGATGACCTTACAGCTTCCATCCTCGTTTTGAAGAAAGGTGGTAATTCTTTTTAGGTAACTTAATTTCGCTTTAACTGTGTATACTCGAATGGGTGACTATAATGGACGTGTTTATACGTCGTCCTTGCGTGTCTTCCGTTGTCTTCTTGCTATAGTTCTTCAGTGCTGTCTCCCTGTTCTTTTCCTCAACTGTTCACCTTACCAATTTTGGAAGCGTTTGATCCACACTCCGTTTGACATCAGTCAATACATCAGTGAAAGCCGACATTGCACATCGTAATGAAAATATCAAAAATGAGGAAAACTTGGAATCTGCTTTCCAGAAGAATGAAACTAAAGATATTTTAACAAATATGCGAAATCTGCTCTCTGGTTAAAATTCGAGAATTTTATTTATACCGCTTACCCAAGATAAAAGGAAGTATTGCATCCGAAAACAAAATTAAAATCGAGACTTCACCAGAAATGTAAATTTGGAAACCCTCTGAAGAATACCAAACTCTGTGTGTATGCGTGTGTGTGTGTGTGTGTGTGAGAGAGAGAGAGAGAGAGAGAGAGAGAGAGGAGGGGGAGACAGAAAGTGAGAGTGTGAGTGATTGAAATTTCTTCGAACTATCATACCGATTTTTTTCGTTATTTATTATTTTTTTCAAAACCAGCTCCGACAATTTATATAAAAACCTCTAATGTGTGGGATACTGCCATGGAGAATAAAACTTACTTTATAAAACTTACTTTTATCTTGAATTCATAAATAGCGAATTATATTTTATGCATGCTAACCCATGGGAAACCATAGAGGCTTATTCCAGGGAAAATATATATCTTGTTAAAATATACCATTTTTGTCAAATTTACATGAAGATTTTAAGCAGCCCCTTTGAAAGGTTGAATGGTCGCTCTTTGGTTACTTGTGGGCTTTGCAAAGAGTTGGTAATATAACCAGTTTTAAACAACTGCCTGCTTCTGAGCCCACGAAATGTGCTACTATAGTATTAGTCGTTATATTACCCGAGATCATGTCTTGACGGATGTTTCCCAGATTTTTTTTTTTTTTTTGCTATACACACCAACGTGTATTTTAAAACCGTATTTTTAGCATTTGACACGTCTTTTGGTGAAAACCCAATTTCCTGCCGTTATTTCCAAAGTAGAAGGTACTGAAACTTCACAAAAACATTAAAATTTTGCAACTTAGTTATAATATACCTCTATAACAACTAATACTGCGATCGGTAAAATTGACCTTCGGTTGAATAAACGAAATTCATAATGTAGACATGCTCTAGAAGTCTAAATTTATATTTCATTAATTTGGATTAGACAGTACTCATAAAAAAAGAAGCATTGAACGAGGCCAGAGGCAATGCCATTTCATTCACTTCGGAAATTAACAGCTTTGGATCGTCTTAAATTTCTATTTCACTCTCTTGCTGCTTGAAACCATGTCTAAGATCAAACAAGCAAAGACGCTTGTACATTTTTATCAGTTTGAGAAAACAATAAAAAGCCCTTCAATTGCTTTAAAAGTTAATTTGCAATGCATGATAAAACCACACGTCATGTTGATGCTTTCATCGCATTGTGGGGGGGGGCTTTATTACACAATAAACATGGTAAAATAGTTGAGCAACTCTAATCATAGAATATTTGTAAAATTTTCTCCCCAAAGGAAACATGAATTCAATTAGACGAATCTCGAGCTTACATAGTTCAGCCACCAGCATTTGCAACTAACTCAAACATATACGATTCTTCTGGTGTGATATTTTTTTTTCACTTTTTCTGGTATAATAAATTCATTTTCAAGCAATAACACAAAATTCACCCCTTCCATATGCGTAATCAACGACCTAAGTGCAATTGTTTCGATGCAGAGTTGAAAGAAAGCTTATACTCTGCCAGAGCATTGACTTAAATAGGTGGGTTTAATATTTAGTTCAGTTATTTAGTTTCATCTATAGCCTTTTTAGATTTACGAAATGTAAAGCCAACAAGGCAGAGAAAGCCATTTATCTGTATTAAAGATATAACTAGCAGCAAACGAGAAGGTGTATTAATGCCGTAATTTCCCTGTGGAGTGGCCAATGGTGTCGTTCGTTCTCTATGTGCATCCTCAGAAAAGGTTTCATATCATACGTTCTCCAAACGAACATTCTTTAAAGATGCCTTTTATGATCATGATTCACATACGTTTCACGATCTGTATCCTGCAACAGACTTCAACACAGCCTACCTGCCGAACCGGAGCGAAAGGCAACCTGACACCTGCCGGTTTACTCAGTGCTGGGGTTACACTGGGGAAGTTAAGAGTTGAAAGGTCGAGGGTAACAGCTCATTCAATTGGTGTCAATCCTTTCAAGTGTAGGGAGGGTTGCAAGATATGACCATTTTTTTAAGTATGCTTCCGCGTACTTTCACGGTTGGCTTAATTCCATTACCACAACACTATTCATTGACAAGTGAAGGGAAATCTTGTTTATTTTGATTTTTGCTGCTCAGCATAAGATGGCTGAGGTGTGAAGCTCTAAATGAGAATATTCCAAAATCTTCACGCTGCTGTGGTCAATGTGGCAGTTTCCATCATTTAATCAGAGCGGTTTCGCGCATAAAGAATGACTGTGGCACTGTAAAGTGGTTTCCGCATGAAATCAAAAATATTCGTAAAAAATGCAACCATCTCAAAATATAAACATCTCTCAGTCGTATAAAAGAATTATTTCAAAATAAAATTTGACTTATTTGCAACCCAAAATGTGTGCATTTATGGGTTAAAACATATAACGAGGAGTGTAGCTCTTGTCACTGAAAGCTTCATCTCATCAAATACACTACTATAACAGAACCTACACCTCCTCTGGCGCCTACGCGTTAAGGGTGCTCGGTAACGAAATTCATAATTTCTACAAAATTCAACCATTTAAGATCAAATTTTTATTAATGATTTGTTCAGCATATTTGAAGCACAAAATCAATTTTATAAGTACACTACACCTAACTTTCCAAAAAACCAATTTCAAAAAAATAAAAATAAATGTCTCACGTGACAACTTGAAATGTTTAAACTTTTACATTTTGTATATTATTACTCGAATGTAGTTGATTACAATCCAGGATTGAAATGTTCATAACAATAAAACTTTTCCTGAAAACATAAAAGTATGCCACTCTTTTTAATTTTCTAAAAATAAACGTTTTAAATTATTTAACTCCTAAACCGATAACTATTCTTGATATCAAGAAAAGGCTCTTTAGATATCTTGTTCCACCTTCAAAAAACATGCGCTGAAAATTTGAAAGAAACCGAATAAAAACTGCATCATATGAGGCAAAAATGTAAGAAAACAAGATTACCAAAAAAACTAAGTATTAAATTGTCCTGCATTAGTTGTAAATACAATGCGTATTCCAAACAAAGGTCCGGTGAACAATATTTAACGGATGGTAGGCCTGAATGACGTTTCACGCCTGCAGCGCTGTCTACTGACTCCTGAGGAACCTACTGTAGTGTGGCTGTGACGCAATAGGCGTTTGCTGATGAATTCCCAAATGTTGCTCGAACCTCAGTTTACAGGGTTGTCACTGAGCTTGGATATCGGAAACTTTGTGCGAGGTGGGTGCCAAAACTGCTCACCGGTCAGCACAAAGAGCAACGAATGCGTAGTGCGCGACAGTTTTTGGAGCGCTATAGACAAGATGGAGATGGTTTGTTTATCCACATTGTTACGGACGACGAGACATGGATAGTGTACACCAACGCAGAATCGAAACAACAGTCAATGCAGTGGCGCCGTTCCGGTTCACCCAACCCAAAAAGTTGTAAGCAATCGCCGTACACGAATCGCAAAATGGTGACTACCGTGTTTTGGGACGAAAAGGGCGCCCTTTTGATTGATTTCATGGACCGTGGGTCAACAATTACAGCTGACGTGTACTGTGCAACGCTTACCAAACTGAGACGTGCGATCCAAAATCGACGCCGCGAGAAACTTTTGTCTGGCACCATCCTCCTGCACGACGACGCACGCCCGCACACCGCTGCCAAAACCAAAGAGAAGATTTAACCCTCCGTACAGTCACGACCTGGCACCTGACTATTTCCTCTTCTCGCATTTGAAACGGTGGCTGGGTGGACAACGATTTCAAACGACGATGAACTCAAGACGAGCGTTACCAACTGGTTCAACTCCCAGGTGGCAGACTTCTATGCTGAGGGGCAAAGAGGCTGGTGCAGCGTTACAACAAGTGTATAGATGTGAACGGCGATTATGTGGAAAAGTATACATGTAGGCACATATTATTATCAATAAAAACATTCTGAGAGATGTTATGACCAAACGGACCTTGTTTTGGAATACGCCTCGTACATGTGCACGTTCATGTTTGCGCATTTAAATGGCCATAAAGACAAAAGTGAGTACCCTTAACTGAGGAGATCCCCCACTCTCCCAACTCTTCGTCTCCCTTTCTGGGCCAGCAGCATGAGTGAGAAGTACGGACCTTGTACGTTCCAGACGTTCAAGACTACGGTCTTCCCCATGGAACCGAAAAATGACAGAATTTATAGATGGTTTCTGTATCACAGTATTAAAGAAAAGCTGGCACAAGCCCTTAAACATTCATTATATCGAACTTTTGATAACGAAAAACCTCGTCAAATAAATTATCCTTATAAACGTTTTATGCCACCGTTTTTTATTTATAAAGCTCCAATTATAATACCTCCCTAGACTATGGGAATATGAATAAGAGTTTGAATGTGTATGTGAAGGTAACTGTATATACGAAAACCGAAAGTAATATACATCCATGATTAATATAACAGTAACATATGAACATCATTACCAATGAACAATTTCTCCAAAGACAAAGACACCCATGTGGCCCGATGTGTTAAAGGTGGCATATAAATACTAAACAATCTCTGTTCTGCATAATAGTTCCAATAAATACTTCCATTACTGCGCGCCGCTGAGTGCTTTCAAGTTTCTTACACAACCGCGAGGATATTTTTGACTGACTGTTCAAAAGTGACTAAACAGGAATAATATTTATTTACTTTGGTTGGAAAAGTAGGCAATTATTTGACTTTTTGTAATGAAAAGTTTGCTCTTATTGTTAAACAAAATGAAAAACCTTGCTGTTATTTTACTTAGCAATGTGTTATAAAGCATTTTATATGTATAACAAGACACTAAGGAAAGTTGCAGTAATCTGGCAATTTGTACAGTTCTCAATATTGACTCAAGGAGGTATCTCAAGTATACTTTTCCGGAAATTACCCTATAGTGGAGCTATTTGACGTTAGTTCAATATCCCCTACATCAGAAAAAATTCTCCATAATTTTACGAGTATCTATCGCAAAGCATGGTGGCAACTTTGAACGTCTTTATTGGTCTCCAATAACTACAAATTACTACGATAGCAATAGTCAAGCTGGCCTTATGAGTAACAAAAAATAAAAATATAAACTAATAGTTATAATAGATTTAATAGGCTTAATTATGTGTATGTATGGATTCATTTCCTTCTAATTTTCCGCAAATAATGAACAACATGGGTAAAGTAACTCGTAGAAAAGCACCGTTACTGCCCCGTGATGTTTGATCGCGCCCTCCGGGAACTGAAACCCCAACGTTCTGACTTTCAAACCATCAGCGCAATAGCACCATTGGTTGGAGGTCCGTATTAAATACTTCTTTTGAAGATGTGTTTTCTATCCACTTCCCGTCTTTGTAGTTACGGTGAAAAGTTAAATTTCTTGATAGGTGGTAACCTAACCTACTTGCATGTTTTGCCTATTTTACTGCAGGTGTGCGCATGAGCTATATTAAATGAAATTTGATAACTGAATTGTACATTTAAGTCTTACCTGGGTCTTTACTTTCTTTTTATTTTGTAACATTTACTTACAATTTAATTCATGCAGCAGCTTAGTATGAGCTACACGTTATTGGTTTTTTTAAGAATAACCAGGCTTGGACAATCGGTTGCCGGTTCGCCACCAATGCTAACGTTGGTGATCTTACTACTGGAACCAATATTCAAAAACCGTTAGTTAATTTTATTTTCACGTAAGGACCTTTCTATTATTTACAATAGTCGAAAAAATGCATATGCATTAAGTGCATTGGAGAAACTCGACTTCTCGTATTTTCAAACTCTTCCTCGTTCTCCAAAGATGCACTTAACACACTTGTATCGCAATTTACTATTGCGACAGTTAGTGCACACTTTATCTTCGAAGTGAGGGGCCTGCTGCAATGGCTACTGTCGCGATTGTTTTAACTTTCATACGAGTATCCTCCATAGAAGCACGCCTGAACGCTACTGACGCACAAAGGATGGGCATTTACTTTCTTGAAGGACAGTATATAACAGTATAACCTACACAGTCATAAAAGTAATGTTTTGGTAGAGCTTACAGTCAGCCATAGCGAACCTTTTCCTTCTAGTGGGCCAATCAAAGCCAGATTTATTATTTTTAATTATGTACTAAGCTACCTATCATTTTCGCTTAAATAGTCCCAAGAAACCCCAATTTAACTTCTAACTTTCCTTCAGCCTTTAGAAGCATAATTTATTTAGTTAACGAACTGAACTACCTGCAAGTACATCGGACTGCTCGTTTCGTGATTTAAAGCCGGGATTACGATTAACTTAACGTAACGTGACTTGAAAGACTAACACATTATATTAAATGGAGCTATTTATAGTTGACTTGAGAGATGTAACAAGAGTTTGACAATGTCAAACTTTTCCTTCCCCTTATGTTAAGTTTGATGTCACATGGTAATTAGAACCAATCGGCGTGAAGCAGTAGCATGAAATAATAAAAACATTTACCAATAAAGAGTCATTCCCGTTTCGTGCATCCTATTAAAGCTTTAATTTAGTAGCATTTCTTAACTTGACGTTACGTCCCAGTAAGTTAAGTAAAGTTCAACACAATCCTGGTATTATTTTGCTAATACCATGGGTACCTACATTTCAAAAGTGTTTTGGTTAAGAATAATACTTATTTACTTTTGGTTTTAAAGAAAATAATGGCTACCGAGTACTGAGTCTTTATTTAATGGCGTGGTTACAAAGGAACAGTAATAAGGTTTATGAAGTCCAGATTTTAGAAATGTAACTTTCGTTCAATTACTCAATATATTTTCAATCAATACAATGAATACACAGTAAACAATTATTTATTATGCAATCGCTTGTGCGTTGGCTATTTACACGGTACTTATTACGAAATTATGAAATCTTAATTCGTCTCTCCGACATAATATTTTGGTCAAGTGCATCAGCACTGCCTTCTACCAGCGACTCGTGAGAAGTGATGAAACATTTCGTATCTATTTAAATTTTCTATTTGGTGCTATGGTATTAAGTAATCAAATTGGTGGCTTGTTTATTTTCCTAGAAGGTGAGACGAAACAAACGTGTTTTCCATGTATGTAACTCATAAATTAATGAAGGCCGTAATAATTCCTGGAATTTTGAATAAAACATAATCTAAATCCAACGTAGTTTTTTATTTTTTTTTATTTGGGTTTAAAGATTTTCTTTTAAAGTTTCAGTTGAGTAAAATGACGCCAACACATAAACGATTCACAGCACACTCAATGACAATAACATGAATTAACAAATATCAATGAGGAACAATATAAAAGTCATTACCATTCATTACTAAATATAACTCATTGACAAGTATTAAAGCTGCACATTCACATAATATGCTACAATCTTATATGTGTAGGAACATTACAATCCCTTAAAATTAATTATAGCAAAATTGTTTAGACTGTCTCTGTGGTCTGGTGTTTAGCAATGTTAGAGTCCAAATCCAGATGCCCAGGTTCGATTCCAGGCTAGAAGGAAGATGTTTTTCTTTTCACAGGATTATTCCCTATCCTCCCTACATTCTGGAAGCATTAATGAAAAAGCGAATATCTGTGTTTGAATTTAATGTACCTAATTACCAAAAGTAATATGAACCCAAGTATTAACACAACTCTAAACGAGATAACGTTGTTGCCATGACCAATAGTTCCAAAGGTAGAAAGCCGCCGATATGACCCGAAATGTTAAAGAGGCATATAAATGCAACATATTCACCTATAAGTTCAGGATGCTAAGGTCTTCAAACTTTATCTTTCTTTTTCCTCACATTGCTCTGTATTTCATTACCCACTGTTCTGGAAAAAGTCGGCCTCTAGCCTTGCTTCCTTTATGTTTTTCCCAACGAAAGTAAACTTGCTCAAAGTATGTAGGTATGGAGAATGTAGTTAAATAGTTCCAGAAATAGGATGTGCGTTGGTTTACTCTTCACTTTCGATAGAGTCCTAATACATACAGCATATTTAGCATGAAGCTTTTTAAAAAATATAGTTTGTATTAGCACAATATCAGATACAAGGTCTATAAGAAAATTAAATAAAACTAATGGGAATTTAGTTGTCCATACTAACATGTAACTTACCCTATGCGCGTCATAGGTTCGCCAATCCTATAATGAGACTACCATTGCAATACAGCACACTGCCATCTTTATTGTTCTTTAACCTCTATCTGCTAGATTGTCAGCTATATGCTGCTCGAACTTTCGATTAGCTGATCGAAAGATTGGAGGATATTCTTCTGGATAGATATATAACAAGTCGTAGTAAGCATTATCAATGTAACTTTCGGATTAATATGCAAAATGTATAGTTTTAAACGTTTCGTTTTCTGGCACTCATAGTTTAAGTCCTTCTTGTAGACACTGTTACCAGTGTCTCCGCCGTGGTGTAGTGGTTACTATACTAGCCTCTAGTTCCTGTGGTCGCGGTTCAAACTCTGCGAAGGGCGATGGATTTTTTCGGATGTATAAATCCTTAGCATTACTTCCTTCGGAAGGAAAGTAAAGCTGGTGGTACCGTGTCGTAGATTTACGACACAAAAAAGAACCTCAAGCCTGATAAAGAGGCCTCTGAGCAAAATTACGGTCTTTACGCCCAATATAGAATGGGATGCTAAGGATCACAGCAGTTAAAGAGCGTCCATAAATAAAACCTTTTTTTTTACTGTCACCAGTAAAACTAGAATTACTTTAGTGACCATCAATCTCGGCGTGTTCATTCCACCGTATCACATCAGTACACTGCGACCTGAACGAGTCATTCAACCGAAGAATTTATAAGACCGTGCAAAGCAACGAGGGCCCAGAGCACATCATTTTGTAAGACAGATGACAATGAACTGGTTCTAAGGTAAGACTTTTCCAGGGAATAAAAGTAAACAATTTATGAGACTCGGGGAACCAGCACAATATCAAATTCCTGGCGATGAATAGTCTTCGCGTTCAAGTTGTTCTTATAGCCTATTTTTTCTTTGGTTTAATAGATACACAATTTTCTTATTGACTTATTTTGAAAGTGGATCCATGTGATATGTTGCTCGCTAAATTAGGAGGTTTCGTAGGTCGGTAGCAGGTAAGCTCTTTGAAGTTTATAAAATTGGTAAAAATACTGCTGCAGCTGTAGTAAAGGATCTAACGTTTCTGAACTGAACTTCAATCCAGAATAACTTGTGACCTTAAATCGCTTTCCCACTTAGTATGAAACGTTTCTCCTGTGGTTTCTCCATACAAACACGAGCTGCAGCGGAAAGGGGTAAACGGATATAGAGCTTCTTCTGCTTAGGAGGTCCCATAAAGTTAAGAAAAGCCTAGAGACGGTTGATTCACCTGGTATAATGGGCTACCATGAAGCTAAAAATAGCAATTTTTAGCACGTACAAGCAATTGTCAGGTGTTTCCCAGATGTTTACTTTTGAATTCCTTATTTATGTACGCTGTACGGCCTGATTTAGGATTTGCCTGTTCCAGAAGTTGCTAACAAAAATGTAATTCATGCGGACAGCAAAACACGACATTGTGAGTGAGAGAGGGGCAGAGAGGGAGAGAGAGAGAGAGAGAGAGAGAGAGAGAGACAACACACAGCTAAAGAGAGAGAGACTAAAGCTTGACAGCCTTTATTGTCTCGTGATCGATTTATTAGGTTGCAAAGCCATAAACAGTGGTTTTGAATTCTTTCTGCAAGAGATTTCCCACCCAAAAAACACCGGATATGCTTGTGTGTTCCGGGCTCAGGAATAATCTGTGTATTGATTTTAAAACAAATCTATTCGCTGTTTCTGTGGATAATAGTGGTTACACGGGGCGTTAGAACCCTCCCCGTAAGAGCAAACAGAACAAAAACGAATTCTACCCTGATTAGTGGTGCGTTAAACAGTTAAACAAACTCATTAAAGAGCGCGTATTAGTTAAATTTTATACAGAATTAATCACGTTATATAAACGTGATTAAACATAATGATGTCATTACAAACAGTTTATTTAAAAGGAGGGTCACGTTATTAAAATGAACGCCGGTTCACAATCAACGGTAACCAGAACGCGAACGTGAAAGTTGAAATACGCGTATTCAAATGGGAGCGTTCACAATCGACGAGAAACTTCCCCAGGCCTCGGGAACGGGAAAGAAGACTTGGCCAAGTGTTTTAACTTTCTCGTTCTCGGGCACGGCATATTAGATCCGTATTGTAGAGGTTACTCTAGGCGGCCGTGACATGAAACAGCCGCTACTGCTCTCTATAGTCGCAAGATGGAAACATGAAACTGGAAGAAATTAATAGTATATGTGCTTTTTAACGTCAGATCCTGACGCTCGCAGTTGCACTGAGCGTTGGTTTTCTGAAAGGATCATCTGTAGTTTGTTTATATGCAACTAAAAACTGGCTCTTGCTTCAAAAACAATGGCAAAAGCTACCAAAAATATCGAAAACCGGTATAAATTAACAAAGAACAATAAACAACTTCCATATAGAATTAATTGTTCTTCCACACAAGCCGTGTATTGGACAGGGCTGGAAAGGTAAAATCAGATAACTGAAATTCAATGCCATAGCCGGGATTTGAACCACGTATCTTGCGATCTCTTTGTGGTTTACCGGGAAAAATTCGAATCAGTTGCAGAATTTAATGTCGTGTCGGCATGTTGCCATGGTAGCTCGGTGGTTAGAGCAACCGGACGGAGACCGGGAGATCCGTGGTTCAAATCCCGGCTATGGCATTGAATTTTTCAGTTATCTGATTCTACCTTTCCAACTTCCATATAGCTCAAAATATACGATCGTTAAAAGAAAATGACGAAATCAAATTAAGAAGAAGAAGAAAAAACAGCATTAAATTTGTTGCTGGTAGTAATAGAAATAGTAGATATTACTAATAATAACAAGATAAATAGTTTATCTTAAAAAGTGTTAGTTGCGGTGTAAAATTGAGATTACTTTCATTATTTTGCATAAAAGCCGAGTTACAGCCCTTCTGGTCCATTATATTGGTATCACCGCAAACAAAATTAACTTGATAAATAAACACAGTAAGAGTTCTAAAACCAAAATTATATGGGTTAAGAAAAGAGGAAGGAGCCAAAATCCTACTAATGAACCTAAATTTAGGAATCTGAGCGGAAAATCAAGATAAGTTCGGGTACAAATTTGCTGAATTGGGATTAGGGATAGTAGGAGTAGTAGGCCATGGAACAGTAAACAAATGCAGTTTCCGGTCCAGTAAATTTTCGTCTCTGTCCGGTTTCTCTGCATTTCGCAGCACCCGCTAGTTAGTTCACATGTCCTTGAGATGCAATTCTATAGGGCTCGAATTCAGGAAAATAGCGTCTCGCTAAGAAGTATTGTAACAGGTGGTAAACCTACCTTAACAAAACCTTACCATTTTAGTTCAGCTCATCGTAGAGCATAGCAGTAACTCCCAATTTGTAGAGACGTCCATTTTCAGAAGCCTCTGGCTCTAGAACGTTTTAGCCAACGTTCGAGCTGTTCTCTTTGCAGCTGCGGATGTCGTTCTTCCTGCCAAGCCAGAGGCCGCAGCAAAAAAAGGCACGACAATGCGGCGGACTCCTCATTAGAGTAACCACTTTGATACGGCTGTCACTTGACTTACAACCCAAAGAGACCGGTTTTTTAATCGATTATGCAAAAGTTTTATGTTTTCCCAGAAAAAAAAACTTCCATTGAAAAAAATTTTAATTTCGCGTAAAACATACACTTGGTATTAAACATGAAGTTTTACATTACTTCGTGAGCATACAGTGATAAAACTTCAAACTAAGAGTGCTTGAAATAAAAGTTGCTTGGTTCATGTGTCATATAAGCAAATTTCATGAGTCTTTAATAGATCCCACCAGCAACCAACCCGATTGCCGGCCGCATGCACACATGCATATGGCAGAAGTGAGCGATCACACAACCACGAAAAGATGTGGTCAGCACCATGCTTAACCTAGGCGGAATGTTGGTTTGGTTTATTGGACCTACAAATTACTATCTACCGTAGCCCTATACTCCTCGCCAATTCTAAGCATGGATCGAAAAATCCACACCGCCAAGGGTAGGCTCAAATTAAGACTGCATTTTGTGACAGGGAACCTGAGCACTGCGCTCTATCTTACATACTACACAATAGCGCAGGGCATTAAGGACACACATTTAGAAACTTCGAACAAAAATATGCGGATTAACGAATGGATTCCAGAAAATTTACGTTATAAGAAACGAGTATAAAGTTACTGTAAAATGTTTTTATCTTAATGCAAACTCTTCATTCTAAGTCAAACTTTCCAACGTATTCTATTTTAGATATTGCATACACGTTCCCAATATTTAGAGCACCAACCTACTTTCTGAGTTAGGTTATTCAATTTATATTGTGCATGATTTACATCCTGCCATTTAAGACGATGAAAGCAACAAACAAACCTCTTGCTAATGAAATTTAAAGCTAAGGAGGGGAAAATATGGTCGTTTGTTATCTTAAATATGGCGTAGCTGTAGTACCATGCTGACTAACATAGATGCAACTATTAAAATGGCATTTCACGCCCCTGCTATAATAATTTATAATGTAGCAATGTTGTGGTTTTTGTTAATATTATTATTATTATTATTATTATTATTATTATTATCATCATCATCATCTCTAATTATGGTATTCTCGTTTGAAAAGACAAAGAAAGATAGAAAGACAAAGACCAAAAACTGATGTTACGTGCCCACTTATTGGTAATATGCATAGGACTAGAGAGGAGAACGACATAGATCGTTGCTTATTGGCAACGATCAACACAGAAACCAGTGTTCCTTTTCATGAACCAATGGGTCGGTTCAGCTTTCAGGCCTACCGACCACAGGTGTAGCATTACTCTTTAAGAGTGTTCAAGTCAATTGTATTCTGTTAATAATTTGGTTTCCCATCACAGTAACCTTTTTATTCCTCCTCAGGAAACGACATATATTAGTACCTACTGCTTTCAGGTTTATTTGTTTAAAGTTACATACAAATCCTTTTGTAATAAATCAGATAAGTTTTTGTTTATGTTAGTACAAAAGGCAAAATTATGTTACAGTAGTCTGGAATGTTGTACTTAGAAATGTGACAAATAATATTGAGTGAAATTAAGTTAAAAGTATTTCCACAAAAATATCACCACGCGAATCAGCAACCTAAAACCGGCCGCAAAACAATTTTTGCATTATTCTGGCTCTGTGACTTAAGCACTTCCCTTTTCAGTATTATTTAAAAGTAGCAGCTGTGCTGGAATTATTTAAATAAATGCAGAGAATCTCCTGTCTATGTCTTCCCTCTCTTTCCTCTCCCTACATGTTCGTCTCTTTTTTTTCCCCTCTCGCTATGCTTTCCTGTTTCAGCCATTCTCTCCTCTCTATTAAACTTACATGTCATATGATGTTTTGAAAACCCGTCATAAAAATGTTTTCTGCTGTATTTTAGATAGCAATTAAAGCAATAGTAAAAGGTTTGAGAGTACACAAATTTGTGCTGTTCCTTATACTTGCACTGTGATCGGAGCTATATTATTCATTGCAATCGGTTTCGTACATGAATAACGAAAAATTGTAACTTCCCTATGAGCATTTCATAAATAACAAATTTTGTTAGAAACATTGTGCTTAACTTATCTGTTATGTGACATTTTTCAAGACAATGAGCGAGATATTTAGATTTTTAATTACTTTTTATTTCATTCATTTAGTGCTCCATTAGTTTGTGTGTATCATAAAGGTATGTTATCACCAAATTTCAGTTTGGCTATTCTTGCAAGAAGAGATAACTCTCTCTCTCTCTCTCTCTCTCTCTCTCTCAAAATGCTATGTTTGACTTCAGGATAACCTATTGTATATAACAGTACAAATCATCCTTCCCAAATAAAAAATTACAGAAAATTTTCAGTCACAGCTTTATAATCATGTAGAGATTGTCTCAAGAACCCGCCGTGACACTATGCATCCCACTAAACACAAAGCTCGAATTGGAAGGGGCTGAAAAGAGCTCGGCTCCAGCTCGATTTGTACTTCTACAGCGAGGTGTCTTTTTAATTTCTATACGGGATACCCAGCGCGCATTAGAGAAAGTATTGTTTACATTAAGATATAAAGTCTCTCTCTTTATAATATTAGTACAGATAGTACAGATATGTATGTGCCAGTTCAAGTTAATGACGTTAATAATTATTGTCCTGAGTGGTGGTAACGCAGTTTCCCCTGGTACTGTGAAAAGAAGATGAAAATACCTTAATCTAATGCGCACGATATATTCACAGTTGCAGATAATGTTTTGCCATTTCTTTCTCTTCATTGCAGAAGCGACAAGTATTTATATCAGGTTTACGCATTTTACAGACATGACCTCGTATAGGGCATTGTCATTTAAGAGACCGGTAACTAGATTCTATTCCTCAATTGCTTTTGTTTTCGTGTTCCGGTACCTTATTGAGTCCTTTAAATAGGAATCAAACTGTTCTGTAAGGGTCTATTTCGCAAGGCGATCTGCAATTTCGTTACCTTCAATTCCCTCAAGCTATAGCTTGGAATGCACATCAGGGTTTGTAGACATTTTCAAACCAGTTTTTGACAACCTCCAACGCGTTGAATTGAAATTTGTCAACGCTTTATCTGACTACATATACGAGATGTTGAAATTTAATTTCAAAGTATTTTAAACTAAAAGATATATTATTTTTCAAAATAAAAGGATTGTTTTAAAAAGGCCGATCTATCTACGATGAGAAACTTATATTTAAAATATAATGATCTATGTTTAAAGATCCCTTCTTCAAAACTAAGCTGATGCTTTTCAGAAAAAATAATTACTAAGTGATTCCTTTTAAACAAAAGATACAAATACATTTTTGAAAATAAGGCATAGACACGAACTAGTTTAGTTAAGAAAAATAACCACCATTAGTTGTATTTGTTGATATTTCTAAAATTTATGCTGAACCTTTAAAACAGACTGGATGAAAACTCCATTGTGTGGAACGTTTGAAATGAGGGAAGTGCTAAAAACAAAGTTTACATAAAAGTGGAATTAAGTTGTAATTATCCTATCAACTTAAAAGGGCACAATTTAAAGTATGCTGAAGGGCATTTAAATGTGAAGGCGTAGAATATACAAATAGATTACGAGTATACAAGGTTTAGAGACTTTTGGAAGATTTTAAAAAGTGCCTGTGGACATTTCAATATTTACGCATATTGTATATGGCGCCTATCACAAATTTCTGGAGATGTCCGTGCTCAGTTGTAACGTCGCATATGCTGTTATTTGATGCAAATATGGAAGTATGCTTTGCAGCTTTTCCGTAAACGAATCCGCCCCTAATCACTAAGAGCTCCTTAATACGCATTCGACCCATCCATCAGTGTGATCTTAGTATCTTTACTGACTAAACGTTTTAATATCCACTGGCATTATTGTTTGCGTATACAATATCATAATTTTCAGACTGGGGTGCAGAAGGTCAAAGTTCTGGACGTGCTGCAAGTTATGAAACTAGTTGGAGGCACTTCACTCAGCTGGATGCACGTTCATGCAGCCTGTGTTCGCACGAATGTAGCGCACTTGGAGGCCACTGGTCTAGCCAGTTTGTTTCCACATAATCTCCAAACCACCAGACTAGAAACGGATTGAACTAAACCATTCTGACAGCCTGGTATGCCCGCTGTCAACTAAGTTCTCGTAAAAGAAGACAATTTCTCATCTTAAAATTCCCTTGCCCGTATATAGATATTTAGGGAAGTATTTGTCCATAACTGCCACATATTCAGAGTGGAACTGATAAATGGTGTGTGCGTCAAGCATCGATCACAGGTTTTAACAAGAGGAAGTGTATCTAAATACACCATTGTTAAAACAAAGAAGTACCTATAATTTATGCAGGTATGTTGGAACATTCACTATTTTATCGTAATTCAATTATGGGTCTGTATCTCTTAGGTTAAGCAGCTATGTCCTTTTTCCCCATTATTTTAGTCATTCGCCTTCAAGTGTTCCAGCTCCTTTAATTTTATAGACATTCATACCTTCTTTTTTTGCATTATTTTCATATCACTAAACACTTGTACTATTTAAAGTTTCAAAATATTGATAGGATAATACTTAGGGAGGATGAATTGTTGATTAAATAAATATCATCCTATTTTAATTTTCTGATAATTCTTCCAAATTAGTTTTACTTAACTGAGTTGCTTCTTACTAGGAAATAATTCCTATGATTGAACATTCACAAAAAGATCATGCCTTTAAATTAAAATTTGTTGAAAATTAAATATACTGTATGATGAAAACGAAAACATTTAGTGTACTACATTCACACGATTTTCTTCACTCACTATTATTAATATTTTTATCTCTTCTACTATTTATTGTTACAACAGCTTATTTTTCTATCGACTTCATGTTAATCGAGATCGAAGTTTACAGAAACAGTTTGATTATAAATTTCGTTGTAGGCACAACGCGGACTACAGGAGGCTGATGCGATAGTCCAGTCTTTAAAAAACGAATCCCTATATAGAGTGAATCACCTAAAACTTGCACCGCAAATATTTCGGAAATGGAAAATGCTATTGATGTGCAGTTTTCACAGCATTGATGGGTAGTCAAGAGCTCGTACATTTAGCCTATAAACAGATTTTAATAATACTGAGAAAGTGTATTTTTTTAGCACACACATTTTTTTTAATGGAACAATGCCTAGTTACATCAACAGAATAAAGGTAGGGTAAATTAGAATGGCAATGGTCTTTGTTGCAGGATTCTAGTGCATGTGGTTTACGAGAAATCGTATTTTGAAGAGTTTTCACCCCGACAATTGTTTGTCCCATTTAACCTGCTTAGTTGCTAGGTACGATGTTGTTATGTTTGTTTGCATTGTGTTTTGTGTTCATTGATTGCATTGCGACTTTCTGGTCAGTTAGTTTCTGACAGTTCAAGCAGTAAGTCCTGAGTGGAAGATGGGGTTTACTAATGCAGAAAAAGCCGACATGCTCATGTGTATGGAGAGTGTAGGAAAAATTCAGTTCGCTCCTGTTGTACGGTGTATGCGGAAACGTATCCCAATAGACGTCAACCATCTCGGCAATTATTTATCAACCTCTTCAACCAATTACGTGAAAGTAGTACTGTAACACCTAGAAAACAAGTGACTGGAGAAGAGGCAGAAATTAATGTTTTGGCTGTCGTTGCAGTAGATCCGCAAATTAGTTCCCGCACAATCGCACGTGGAAGTGGCATAAGTCAGGCAAGTGTACTGCGCATTCTCCATCGACATAGGTTTCATCCCTATCACCTCTCTCTCCATCAAGAGCTGCATGGAAACGATTTTAAGAATCGTGTTAACTTTCGCACCTGGGCATAAAGACACGATACTCCAGATTCATCATGTATCTTGTTTAGTGATGAGGCAACATTTACTAATCATGGCCAGGTAAACCGCAGAAACATGCACTATTGGTCTGTTGACAATCCCCGTTGGTTTCGTCAGGTGGAACGTCAGCGTCCATGGAGTTTAAACGTGTGGTGTGGGATAGTGAACCATAAGCTAATAGGCCCTTTGTTCATAAAATGAACAATGGACTCGCACAAGTATCGCAGCCTCCTGACAGACCATCTGCCACAGATGCTAGAAGACGTTCCTTTGCAGACTAGGAGGAACCTGTGGTACCAACATGATGGCTGTCCAGCCCATAGTGCACGAAGTACTACAGCTTGTCTTAAATGATTGTTTCCAAATCGTTGGATTGGACGAAGAGAACCTGTACCTTGGCCGGCTCGTTCAGCGGATCTGACCCCTTTAGACTTTTTTTTTGTGGGGAAGGCTGAAAGACACTGTCTACAAGGATGTACCAACTACACCAGACGATACGAAACGACGTATTACTGGTGCCTGCTCTGAAATTTCCGCTGAAATGCTAGAACGTGTACAGCGGTCTTTGCATAGCAGATTGGGAGCGTGTATTGAAGCTGCCGGTGGTCATTTTGAACACAACCTTTGAAGGGCTATGTTCTCTTTACTTGTAAGAATCCACAGAAGTATTGTAATTCCCTTTTTACTTTTTCTTTAGTTTGTGCTACCACAGGTTGTACAAGTGTCGGTGCATAAAAGTTTCAAAATAAGATTTCTCGTAAACCACTTGCACTAGAATCTTGCAACAAACGCCACTGACGTTCTAATTTACCCTACCTTTATTCTGTTTGTGTAACTAGGCATTGTTCCATTTAAAAAATCTTATGTTAGCTCAAAAAAATAACTTTCTCAGTATTATTAAAAGCTGTTTATAGGCTAAATGTACGAGCCCCTGACTACCAATCAATGCTGTAAAACTGCACATCAATAGCACTTTCCATTTCCGAAATATTTGCGGTGCAAGTTTTAGGTGATTCACCCTGTATACTGGCTTTGAAATTCCATACTCTCGGCATTACGAGAAACAAAAAATAGTGACTTAGCACTTCAAAAAATGCATGATAAAGTATCGAATATTTCAAAACAATAGTAAGAAAAATGCCAGAAATGGTTAATGCCATAAAATAATAAGTTGAGTAATCTGTGTGTTTTAGATCTACATTTTTCCTCTCGTAAGTTTCTGCCTATCTGTTATGATTTACCAGGAATACAAAATTAACAAATTCATTCAAAATGAAATGAACTTCAAAGGTTTATTCACAGAAAATTTAATACATAGATTTTATTAGTCTACAAGTATCTTAAGTATAAATTTTAACCATTTTTAGTAAATTGCAAATAAAGAAAAAAAAATCCATGTAAAGAGAACTGTGAGGTGGAAGATTTTCTTGAAAGTGGCTGTCCCATTAGAGAAGTAAAACAGCTTTAAATGACTTGTACCATTTTTCTAATACTCCAAGAAGCAACTTAAAGGCATAAACAATGTAAACTTTTCACTAGTTTTGTAATTTTGGAGTATATTTCTAAAAATCAAATAAAATGCCTACTAATTTATCTTACGATAGGTGTGGCGAAAATGTCTCCCTTCCCCAAATAGCAAACATATCACGCTGCATCACGCACAAAATACTAGTACTATTGGGAATCAGAGGGATACGGTTAAGAGGAGGATGATGTCCAAATGTAATAGTGAAAACATGTTTTTTCGCTCTCCCTACTTTAGGAGAACCAAGAAAGTAATTGTAGATGTTTACTCATGTAAAAGCGGCCCAAAATGTACTAAAAGACTTTCACGCCTATTTTCGGATTTTTTATTTGGTTTAAAAGTGTCAGGGTAAAACGGCATATGATATTACGTTTCTTATCTGCCTGCGGCTCCTAATATAGCAAACGGAAGCTGAAGTGACAGGCTCTTGTAATATGTGCAACAGTGGCGGCACGTGAAAGTTGGTACTGGGGGTTCATATTCATAATTTTCAACATTTCCACTTACAAATAGTCAATTTTTCCGCAACCATGAATCCGAATGGATTTCGGGTGTGAATCCGTGCATTGAATAGCCAAAGATTTTTCAATGGAGAGCATTGCTAAACCCGTTAGATGGTCTTCTTCCATTGATAATTTTCGACAACACACACAGATTTTTTCTGACATCGTTATGCCTTGCAATGTTCTTAGTGAACCCGTGTCTAATATTGTCAGTGAAATATCCAGAGTTTACTTGTTGCGAACTAGTGATTTTTTGAGTTAGACGTGTTAAGTCACACACACACACACACACACACACACACACACACACACACACACACACCATCCCCCCTCTCCCTCTCAGTAGTAAATAACTTGTTACAGCACAACCACAGACACAGGTTGTTTCGTTCATAAATTAGGAGCTTTAAAACGATTTGCACTTACTAGATCGGTTCTGGGAAATGTTCAAAAGTGGAAGTGGCCTTTCCAAAATCTCTGTCTTAAGTTTTTGCTCTAACGGAAGATTGAAACATTTATTTCACTAAATGTGAGAACACTAAAACAGCGGTTTAAGCTATCACTTTCAGAAACACGAGTAAAACATATCCTCGGTTTTCTCGAGCGAACAAAATCCATACCGCAACAAATCATACTTATAAGTTATACAACTCTGAATAGTAGAAGATGGCAGTTTTCATACAAATTCATCGGTCAGTGACCAACTTCCCCGATTTCCTTTCAAGTGTTATTGTAAACATAACCTAAACGAACTCTGCTTTTGTTTGCTCGTTCCAGGTACCTTAGGGTGAGAAACGGCAAACAGGATGACCTGAAAGAAGACAGTGATTGACCACACTTTGTGGCGATTTCTGCGTTTAACACATTTTCCCTATACTTCTAAACATTTGTTCGCTGCATAAGAGCTATTTTAAAGACTTTTCTGGTTTACTCTGCAGAATAAACCCACAGCACAGCTATACAGCTAGGTATTCCACCCGGTTTGAGAAGCTATAGCTCCATTATGCTCTTACCAACACAAGCCGAAAAAAAAAACCCACACTATCTCTCCTGATTTTACTCTTGCAATATACTAATCGGGAAAATCTGTCACATCTGAGCAACTGAACAGAGGGTTCAGTGAACCAAATGAGAAGCCGCACCTGATGTGAAATCAACTATTCAAAGGAAGTATTTACAATATCTACCAGCATGTTTGTAGCAATTCCAAATTGACATACAGTGTGTTCAAATCAATGTGTTGAGTATATCGCCATAAAATAAGTATATACCAGGGAGTCTGCTCATAATGCACATAGGTAACGAGACACAGCTGCATTTTATAGACGCTGCCAAATGCAGATATCAAGTGACGAACGCATGCACCCAGTGGCGGCTCGTGGCCTAAACGATAGGTGAATCTCTTTTGACACAAAGCAAAAGTGCAAGTTACCTATGTATTGTGTATTAAGTTGACTATCTTTTCGAGGCGTACTTCTCGATAATGTCGTCGTGAAACAGCTGTCTCTCCATTAGGTCGTGCAGTAAGTCCTTGTGAATTGAAATGTTGGTCAGAGACGTTAGAGCGCTTAGACTTTCTTGCGTCATTGAACTGCGGAGGTAAGTCTTTATGCGTTTGAGTGTAGACAAACTTCTCTTCACTGAAACACTCGTTGATGGCAGTGTTAAAACGAGCGAAAAGAGTTTGTATGCCTCTTTGTGTATAACTATTTTCCGGGACCATCTTCATTGTTTCTGCAATGCGTGCATTTTTTGGAACTCATTGTTTGCATATAAAATCTCCAGCTCTGTTTTCAAAGACGTATTTTGGAAATATTCGGATAGGTGCTTTGAAGACTTGGCAAAGCATTTACGGGAAATTCTGCTGAATACCGAAGAAAATAAAAAAAACGAAGGGATCTCGCTAAAGTTAGCAAAAAAGACACGACATTGGGTAATGTGTTTTAATGCACTTTGTAAGTGCCAAAGTGGACAAAGATTGCCTGAGATGCAGATTCCTTTAAGTTCCTCTGCAAACCATTCAAATATCCAGCCATTACATGGGCATCATAACTTTGACCACAAGCATTGACTTGCAATCAAGCGACCCTAAAACCGTGTTCACCAAACTAAACAATGGATCAGATGTTCTGCAACAACTCAAATCAAAAAAGACTAAAAAGCGCTCAACTAATTCACCATGTCCTCTAGCCTTACAATGATGGAACACTGGGATTTTTGGGTGTCATCTGTGGTGTCATCAATCTAGACAGAAAACAAAGCCACTGGAAGATATTTCCGTTTAATATATTCAGTACTCTGAAATACATTCGATTACTTTATTTTGTACGGTTTTTGAATCTCCAGCAAAGACACTTTTGATTTTGAAGTAGTGGTTCTGAATTTCTACTGGACCGTTCGAAGTTAATAACGACAAAAGTTCCTTGAAATTCCCACGATTCAATGAAGAGGAGCTTTCGTCATGACCGTGAAAAGCTACTTCTTGCCTCGCCGAATACCGTATTGCTACAATTACTGTCTTAAATAATATGTTCAGTCTAATAGTTTCATTATATTGCACAACTCAAAGACGCGAATTTGCTTTTAAGCATCAACAAATGTATTCTGATTATTCTCGAACTGTTGGAATTGCAGGGCGCATTTGAGAGGTTCAGCAAATTCTGAATGTTTATGCAATGACCGATTAATATTCAGAATGTTACAAAAGCCATCAGAATTCCACACCGTTTTATTTATTTATTTATTCCAAGTAACAGATAAGGCCAGCAAAATAGTTTTTGCAAATAAGTACTACCACACAATCAGTCATACTCACTATACCACGGGCTTTTAAAATGAATAATGTAACAATTCGCATGTTTCCTTTCCATTTTATGTGCCGCTACACTAAGAACTGGCTTAGGTCTAAACATCACGCCTCTTTTATTGTCCTCAAGTCTATCGTGAAAAAAAAGTTCTTGTAACAAACAAAACATTTGTCATTTTGAGGATTCACTGCAAATTGCCAATGCTTTAAATACTTCTAAGACAAATCTATTGCAGATACTTTAATTCACACTAACGAACTTCAAAGACCATACACACAAGACAATAATCGTTACGCACAGATTGTTTTCGCACATGAACTGAACTGGCACTGAAGGACCGGAGAATTAGAAACTGAATGAGTGGAAAGACATTCCATGGCCCAATAGAAGGATGTTTGCAAGTTCACAAATGTCAATGACTACCGAACAGTCTCTACAAGGGATCTCTCTATTCCAAAACATCCAGAATTTTGGCTTCACCTTAGTCTCGAAGCAGGTAGTTTGTGGGAGGTATGCAGCACTCGTACAGTTCACGCTGGAGCTGGTTTCAATGGCAGTGCAGCTGAAAATCTCAGAGCCAAGAATGGCTACACCAACCCTCTATGCCTGCTCATGGACATTTGCGGCTTTCCTATTTCGCTCCCTTACAACCCATTTTCCTTATTCTTTATTACTGCCGCGGTTAACACTTCGGAGTGGGTGATTTTCACTGTTATAGTGATTCGTAAACTTATATTCCTCTATGTGAGTAGTGGAATATTTGAATATAAAATATTTAAAATAGAGGTAAAATTATATTACAATGCACCTAGTTTAGAAAACAGTTCCCATAAGGAGCTGAAATTAGAAGCTGTCTTGTAGTCTATGTCTGTCGGCAGAACTGTGGTTTTCAGTGGTGAAAGAATTATCAATATCTGTCGACTGGTTTCCGCGATTATCTTGCAGGTATACACAGATAGAAACACTACATTAGTATAGAGTTGCACCACGTAATGCAAGGAAGTTATACCTCAAGTATGTATACCTGTCTTTTTTATTTCGCTGTTTTAAAGATGACTCAAAATCTAAAGTGTCAGGGATTTTCACTTTGAAAATATAGCTACCCTAGTCTATTACGGCAATAAATGCAAAATAAAATGCCACTTATGATCTTCAGTCAAATGCAATCAGAAATTGCACTTAGACACTATATGTGTGTATATATTTTCCGGTACCCAAGACTACAGTTTTTAACATCTTATCACTTTTTTCCGATCTTGCCTTTTGGACCACAAATCTTCCTCAATTTCCCAATTCATCATTGCCCCTCTAATTCCTTGAATCCATGTGCTATTCGGTCTTCATTTTCTCCTCCTTCCTGGTAGCGTCCACTCCGTTATTCTTTTGGGTAATCCTTCATCTTCCATTCCTTTAGGACGCCCATGCCATTCTAATTGTTTCTATTGAATAAAATCTAAAATTTAATTTTGAACATTCACATTTTCTTTTATAATCTCATTTCTACTTTTTTCTGTTTTAGATATCCTAGCAGATCTCCTACAATAATCCATTTCTGTTGCCAATAATTTTCTTTCTAACTGATAGTTCAGAGTCCACACGTCGGAGCCATAGGTTATTACAATACTTCTAACTATTGTTTTAAAAATTGTAGTTTTAGTTTCTTTTGACACCTGTTTATCCCATAATATACCATCCAAAGTAGATATGGCATACTTTCCTGAGATTATCTCTGATCGTATTTCGTTTTCTTGTTTCCCATCACTAAGGGGATATAAATTATATTTATGTGGGCATAAATTATATTTAGAGATTGGAATAATCGAACCTCGCTTCTCCATGGGGCATTCAATTATTCCAATCTCTAAATCATCCAGAACCACTAAAATGTAATTTGCTTCAAGTACTCCACAGACAAATTACAATCAAGTGCAGTAACCTAACCTTTGTACTCTTACCATGATTGTATTCTGCTTCTAGTAGTTAGTTCATTTCAGACAGATGCATTAATAATGAAGGGAGAAATATGACCTTTATGAGATTTTTAGGATCTGAGCATGCAGTATCCTACAATGGAGACACATGCAAGTGTTCTTGGGAGTTGGCCACCCCAATCTTCAGACAGTAGGTTAAGGTCAACTGCATTATGCCAGCACTTTTCTCTCTTCCCTGTTCAAATTTCTCTGCAAAGCCAATGTCTACATCAAATCTTGCACATACTCTCTATTTCTGAAGTTCTGATTGTGATAGTAGTTAAAACGTCTTCTGTGCATTTAGGTGGTTGGTAATGCTGGTTCAGTAAAATTGGAAGTGAGAGAAGAATAGGCGGTATAGCTCAACGGCAATCTACTATTAACACTTGAGAGCAACGTGAACGGAATTTACACAGCCGTGGCAGTTTTGTTAGCCACTTCCCACTATTTCTCTGGCTGCGTAAACTTGCTCCCAAGAATCCGAAATAGCAAAATAACAGGTACCCTAAACCATTACAACAGTTCTAGAGCGTACTGGGTTCTGATAAGAGCGCAAAATCAACTGCAAAATAACATATTGTAACCAGCGGCTAGGGCCCAGGGTTATTGGGAGGTCGGAGCGTGGTCCGAGTAAACAACGATAACGGCCGCTCTCCAGGGTAAACATCGGGCGCGGTATTGGCAGATAAGCAGAACCTTCTGGAAGTTTTATCTACCCCCTCCTCCAGAAAGTGTGTCAAAATAGTTCTAGAACGTTCGAGAACCTTGTGGAAAAATTCTGCTGAATATATATGCGAGCGCTCTCGCGGGAGTCAGGCAGTTGCGAGTCGAGTTGAGAATTGAGTCAATTGGTGAGCGAGGAAGTAGCGAGTGCGTCTCTGGTGCGATATCAAGAGCGATTCTCCGGGCGAGTTGGTGATGGCTGTTTGACGTAGACAGTGCTACTGCGGAGCGACGGGTTGCTTTATGTTCGGCTCCCGAGTAAGTCACGAGTGGAGAAAGTGAAGTGATGGAGAAATGAGCTAGTTCACCTTAGTGAAGTTGAACTACATAAAACAAAAAAGTTACAGCTGAAAAAACTGGACAAAGTCACAATATTCTCTAGTACAACTGAAGGGAGACTTTTATGCTTGCTTTCAAAATGCAAATAACTTTTTGGTCAATGGGGAGAAAGTGTATAAATATTTTTCCCACAGTTAAAAAAAAGGTGTTTTTTTCAAGAAGGCAGTAAAGGAGGCATAAGACATATTGTAAAACGTTAATGTTTGCTTCAAACCTAGTGAATAGAAGATATTTTTGGTAAACACTAGTCACTGCTCACAAAAAGCACTACATGTAGAACTTCACCATGCCTATTAAAACAGTTTTAATTTGTGCTTATTCAAAAATGATTGTGTACATTTTTCATCTGAAATCGTATAAAAAATTCAAACTAACTTTTTTTTTGTTGATAAAACTGCCATAAATAAAATAACAGTTAAAAGCAGTTTTGTAAAGCAATTCTTTTTGTTTTACTTTTTCTGGCACAGAAAACAAAGCAGTAAAACTGGGAGAAAGGTAACCTGTATTACAGATATTTTTATGCACATCATTCCTTTTTTATCCTTAAAAGTATTACAATTGAAATTTCCTATTTTGTTTGGTTAACTATTTAGTTACTATCATTGAATGTTGGAGAAAGGAAAAGAAAATCTGTTTATAAACACATTTTGTTTTCTTCTAGTGAAGCATGCTCTCTTAAAAATAGTATCATAATAGTTAGCAATAACCAATCTGTACATTGTTTTTCTCAATTTGTTGTTTATAAGCAATATTATAAGACAGTCAGGTTATTTGATCTAAATATATATTTGAATTACTATTATTCATTTTTAATTTTAAATCTGTAGGTTGAATCATACAATGTTATATTGTAAAAATCTGATGTGTTACACTTACATGACTTCCTTTACTCTTGTACAAACTATTTTTACAAATGCTTATTCTCCATATGCTTCATGTTAATCAAGATGTTAATTTTATTGCTAATTTTCTTGTAGGTGCAAGGGGAATATGGTAGGATTAAGCGATAGTCAAATCTTTTAAGAGCTGGTTGCTATGTGGCGCATTCCATTCTCTTTGCATGTCCAGGACATAAAAAAATGAATAACGAATTCCCATTTGAGAAAAAGTATAAGTGTTGGAAAATTTAAGGGAATAACAAGCAATATCCCGAAAATGGTTCACTCAATAAAAAAAAATGTATATGACATAAATTGTGTATTTTAATGCGATCTACATTTTTTGTGCAGTAAAATTTTGTTCATCTCTTATGGTTTACCAGTTATGCAAAAGTCGTTCACAATGAAGAATACTTTTGGAGACATTTCCAGAAAATTCAAGATATACATTTTATTTGTCATGAAAGTATCTTAAATATATGATATTTCAATCAAAATCATTAGAGCCATTTCTGAGAAAATTAAAATTTTCGAAAAATGTTCAATGTAAAGGGTAGTCTGGGGTGGGGGTATTTTCTTGAAAACCTTCGTGTTGCATCTCTGGAAGATACTGAACCTAAATACCAAGTTTGGTGTTTATCCGACTGTTCGTTTCTGAGTTATGCTCTCTCTCTCTCTCCCTCTCACACACTCACACACGCACACACGTGTTTCCAAAAATGCTCTTTTTGGATTCAGGGAGCCTCAAAACATATATTTGCGGTGAAATCTTGGTATCGAATTTTTGGGTGGAATATAATACTTCCCCTACTTACTATACATAGTAGAGAAAGTAAAAATAGCACCTAATAGGTTTCTAAATTATACAAAATAATGAGAGTGTTTTTCTAAAATATTCCGTTAATAGTGTTGAACCCATTCATTCACACCGGTACTATTAACAAATAAAACAAACTACAATAGTAACAATCAATATTGGATAGCCAGTATCAAATGTCTGTAATTGGATGTTTGTCTCATTGATTCCATGTGTGTGCTTATATATAAAATTCATTCCTAACTCTGTTAAAAACAACCAGGACTTACAGATAATATAAGGAAAGAAAATGGTGTTGCCAAAGTATCAGATTACATTCTTCTGCCTCCTGTTAACTGCTTATGTTTAGTTCCACTTATTTACATGTAGCCTAAAGAAATAGTTAATGAAAACTTATATGAAACATTACTAATAGAACTGCATGGATAATATATAGAGTAAGAGAGAAGAATGTAGATAGTTTACAATTTTGCACTTTGAAGGATATAAATCACAGTTATCAATTAACTCCTCCACTTAGACTCTTTACATACAAATGTTAACCCTTTAATGCAGTGTGCAACATATTTGCAATGAAGTTTTATGCAGATCCAGGTGGCAAATAGGTATACTTTTTACCTTTTTTTTGGGGGGGGGGGTTCCCGCTTTTCTTCTGGTACACAGGTACTTCCACTGATTGCCCAACACAATGTAGGATACTGTCTTTAGCAGGTGCATACAAAGCTGAAGTTTAAGATTGTATATTTAAACATAATGCGAAGCAGATAAAACTGACATATACAGTCATGTAGATCTCTAATTTCAACTACAGCAATGTTTAATGTAATATAGTTATTATAATAGCTATGCAACATTTATTAAATTAATTTTTTTTCATTAGCATAATTGTTACAATTGTTTTTAGTAGTTTTCCTTCTTTCTTTCCTAGGATTTATGCTTGGTTTACAGGACAAAATAAAAAAAATGGTCTTTAAGAGTTAAAACCATTTTGATACATGCTGAAAAATTATGTTAAAATAATGCCAGATTTGGTTTAATTCCATTAACTAATGTCATCATCTGCAGGAATATTACAGCCACAGATTATGGTCAAATAATTGACTGCAACAATGTATTTACCAAAACTTATCATACATTTAAAACAAACTGTAGGATTTATTGGCACAAAACTAATTTTTACTTTCTCTACCATGGACCTATAGGTAAGGAAGTATTTTATTCCATCCAAAAATTCAATACTGACATTTCAATGGAAATACAAGTTTTGATGTCTCCTGAGTCAAAAATGCATATTTAAACAAAGGTTCATGTGTGTGGGCGTGTTAACAGCATAACTCAAGAACGAAAAAATGGACAAATACCTTACTGGTACCTATTTAAGTTTTGAACCTTCCAAAAATGCGCCACGAAGATTTTCAGGAAAATCGCTTTAACTCATACTAACCTTTAAAAGGAAATGTTTTTGCTGTTTTTTATTTTCTCAAAAAGTCCAACCATTTTTATTAGAATACTATATATTTACATGACAAATAAAATGTGGGATATCTTGAATTTTCTGGGAATAGCCTATGAAGTCTGCTTCATTCAGAAATAATCGTGTATCGTTGTGTAACTGGTAAATCATAAGCAATAGACAACAGTTACTTCACAGAAAATGTAGATCTCTTTAAAACACGAAATATTTTTCAAAACCTTTCCTCTTTTTTTTTGTTTTTTTGGTGTGATATCTGCCATTTCCGAAATATAGGTTGGTATTGGTTTGAATTGGTCACTCTTTGTCGTTTTTTGAAATGCTGTACCCGCTTTTAAAAGTTGACTCGCTTCGATTTACTCTATTCCCTTTATACCTACAATAAAATATGTAATTAAACTTTTTATACAAACGTAACATGAAGTAATAGAAAAATATGATTTTGTAAGAATATATTTCAGAAGCTATACAAAAAAATAAGAGATAGTGGGTAGAGAAAGTTATGCGAAGGTAACGCGTCAATTTTTTTTATTGTCACTATTTGGAGCAGCTGCCGAAGTACAATTTCTTGCTAGCATATATTGCTTATGTATAGAAGTACGATCCACTGTCATAACAATGCCCATACAAACGATCGTTCAGTTCTTTATGACAGTGCATGTAAAATACTTAGCAACAAAACACGTTGTTCTTCATATGAAATGCTAGCTCGAAGAACATGTACATTTTACAATACCAATATAGCGGCGTAATGCATCAGTACTCACCATCTAATGACAGGTCAATAATCTCCTTTAGCGGTGGCCATGCTGCCACAACCACCTTGACTCTTTCAATACCAAGCAAGCATGATAAACACCTCAAACAAATTCATGAATAATGGCGATAAAGTTTTTACTCCACAAGGACTACCGAAACCAAACTTACACTCACCAAAAGCACATTTTTAATTCATGACCAGTCAAATTCACCGCTTACAGGACGGAATTGCACCTACTCTAATCCTTATCTCCTTTACATCCACTTGTTCGCCGTTCGCCTTCACAGTTTGCTGCTAGCGCCTACTACCACTTGGCAATGTATTGTGAGCTCCTGCCAGGAGATGTCACCATAGACGCTTGTTGTTGTAACCTTTCTGGATTCCACAAACTTGGCGTGTGGCCGCGCAGTATGATTGTAATAGGCGTGCATTATCTAATTTGGCGATTGGATGTAGTATTATTTGCGTGTTAACTGTGGATAAAATGCTCAATATAATCCAATCTTATGATTCTTTGAAAACGTAAGACTAATAAAAAATAAAACAACTGCACTAATTTTCTTCTTTTATTTCTGTGTACACACATGCTGGAGAACGTACGGGAACAGAACATGCTCGAAGGAAGGAAATACATTCTCATATACAGGATTGACCATTTAAGTTGAGACTGTACAATATCCCCAAAACTAAGCGTGTAGAAAGAAATATCTTGAATAAAAATTGCTAGATATTATGAGGGAAAGTAAATGCTATTAGTCGTATTTTATTTGGAGGACATTTGATGGTCATTTTAGCGTCAATTTAATTTGACCCTAATTGTAGGTTCCCATTTAAAAAAAATTAAACTGACTCTAAAATGATTATTATAACGTCTCCAAACAAAAGGCGACTAATGGCATTTACTTTTCCCCATAATATCAAGCAACTTTTGCTAAAGATATTTCTTTCTACAATGCTTAGTTTTGGAGATATTGTACAGTCTCAACTTAAATGGTCCACCCTGTATAGGCAGCCTGGCTTAATTTCATTATTCCTTCTTTTAATTGTTCCTTTCTTATTTAATTCCGCTTCTATTGGTTAAAATCCTCGGGTTAGTAAAGTGAAGAAAGTATAAATCAATTGCTAAAATATTAAAAGTATATGCAGAATCAGCCTGGAAAATCCAATTGAACTTTTCAGTTGGATTCTACCTTTCCAACCTTGTCCTACACATGGCTTGTGTGAAAAAACAATGAATTACATTAAGAGTATATTTTTCGTATATAAAATACTCATTAATCAGTGACCAATCTGATATAAGAATATCGTAATTTCAACCAACCACAGCCACACTTTTATCGTTTTCCTTTCATCATTTTTATTGTATCCCATGTATGTACGTGTGCTTGTATGTAAATTTACCAAAACATAACACTGAAATACCCTTAATGCTTCTTTGTACATTTAATTAATGTTGTAGGTCATCATGCTTCAGCTATATTCAATAATATATTTGTTACCAAAGAGTTTAATTAATGGACTATTTCAGTAGGTAATGTATGAAGCATACGGCTTAAGATGCTTTCTGCAGTATTGGTGCAGCTAATGCATTTTTACTTTCTCTACTACGTATAGTAAGTAGGGGAAGTATTGTATTCCACCCAAAAATTCGATACCGAGGTTTCACCGGAAATATATGTTTTGAGGCCCTCTGAATCCAAAAAAAAGCATTTTTGGAAACGTGTCCGTGTCTGTGTCTTTGAACAGCATAACTCAGAAACGAACAATCGGATAAACACCAAAATTGGTATTTAGGTTCAATATCTTCCTGAGATGCGACACGAAGGTTTTCAAGAAAATATCCCCACCCCAGATTACCCTTTACATGGAACATTTTTCGAAAATTTTAATTTTCTTAAAAAATGGCTGTAACAATTTTGATTAAAATATCATATGTTTAAGATATTTTCATGACAAATGAAATGTATATCTAGAATTTTCTGGGAATGTCTCCAAAAGTATTCTTCATTGTGAACGACTTTTGCATAACTGATAAACCATAAGAGATAGACAAACTTTTACTCCACAAAAGATGTAGATTGCGTTAAAATACACAATTTATGTCATATACATTTTTTTGTTGAGTGAACCATTTTCGAGATATTGCTTGTTATTCCCTTACATTTTCCAATACTTATACTTTTTCTCAAATGGGAATTCGTTATTCATTTTTTTGTCTTGGATATGCAAAGAGTATTAATCTGTGGCAAAGAGAATGGTACTCACATAGCAACCAGCTATTAAGAGATATGTCTATGCTTAAAGGCTACTGTATTTCTATATTGCCCTTGCAAATACAAAACAAGGGGAACATAGTAGGCCTTAAGCTGAGAAATAAACGAACTGCTATGATTTTGTGAATCTTCTATCGGATTTTGCTTCAAAGGAATGCTGATTTGAATCAATTTCGTAAGACCGTTTCATTTTATTAATTCATATCTTATTGTTCGTTATGTTAGCATTTTAAATGTTCCTATTTTAGTTTATAGTTTTTGTTTCCACGATTTAAGGGCTGTTTCATTTTATTCATTCATATATTATTTGTTATAGTACCATTTTCAGGTGCTTCTGTTTTGGTTTCTGTTCTTTGTTTTAATTTTAATGTTAAGAAATTTTTTTCCGTGAAAGCAACCAAAGTGATTGCTGGTGCCTTGAGCCAAAATAACGACATATTTGGTGAGGTTAAAAACACACAGTGCACAAGTAACTCGGTTACGGCGTTATGTTTTTCAACAGTAATAAATATTGATGCTTGGAGTTCTGAAGTAATTGATAAAATTCTTCATTTAGCAATGATTTACACTTAAAATCAATTTCAAATTATGATGGTATTATGCCATATCCGCCTTACTTATGCGCTGATGAGGTTTGGCTGCAGGATATTGTAATTGATGATGTAAAAGCAGTCTGCAATGCAGTGACAGATAATTTTGCATTACAAGGGATCATACCGAGGGATTTAGGCAGTGTGTAAAACATTTTTTTATGTCCTGGACATGCAAAGAGAATGCAATGCTCCACATAGCAACCAGCTCTTAAAAGATTTGACTATAGCTTAAAGCCTACCATATTCCCTTACACATACAAGAAAATTAGCAATAAGATACAGTCTACAAATGTTTATCTCGATTAACATGAAGTAGATGGAGAATAAGCGTTTGTAAAAATAGTTTGTACAAGAGTAGAGAAAGTCATGTGAGTGTAACACATCAGATTTTTACTTTCTCTACTACGTATAGTAAGTAGGTGAAGTATTGCATTCCACCCAAAAATTCGATACCGAGATTTCACTGGAAATACATGTTTTGAGACCTCCAGAATCCAAAAAAATCATTTTTGGAAACATGTCCGTGTGTGTGTCTGTTTGTGTGTCTGTGTGTCTGTGTGTCTGTCTGTGTGTCTGTGAACAGCATAACTCAAAAACGAAGAGTCGGATAAACACCAAACTTGGAATTTAGGTTCAGTATCTTTCAGAGATGCGACACGAAGGTTTTCAAGAAAATCCCCCCACCCCAGACTACCCTTTACATGGAACATTTTTCGAAAATTTTAATTTTCTCAAAAACGGCTCTAACGATTTTGATTAAAATATCATATGTTTAAGATATTGTCATGACAAATAAAATGTATATCTCGAATTTTCTGGGAATGTCTCCAAAAGTATTCTTCATTATGAACGACTTTTTCATAACTGGTAAACCATAAGAGATAGACAAAATTTTCCTACACAAAAAATGTAGATCGCGTTAAAATACGCAATTTATATCATATACATTTTTTTTGTTGAGTGAACCGCTTTCGAGATATTGCTTGTTATTTCCTTAAATTTTCCAATATTTATACTTTTTCTCAAATTCGTTATTCATTTTTTTATGTCCTGGACATGCAAAGAGAATGGAATGCGCCACATAGCAACCAGCAATAAAATATTTGACTATCGTTTAAAAGCTACCATATTCCCCTTGCATCTACAAGAAAATTACCAATAAGATTGACATCTCGATATCTCGATTAACATGAACCATATGGAGAATAGGCGTATGTAAAAATAGATTGTACAAGAGTAGAGAAAGTCATGTGAGTGTAACACATCAGATTTTTTTACTTTCCCTACTACTTTCCACCCAAAAATTCGATACCGAGATTTCCCCCGAAATACATGTTTTGAGGCCCATTGAATATGAAAAGGTTTTAGAAAAATCTGATGTGTTACACTCACATGACTTTCTCTACTCTTGTACAATCTATTTTTACAAACACCTATTCTCCATATGCTTTATGTTAATCGAGATATCGAGATGTCAATCTTATTGCTAATTTTCTTGTAGATGCAAGGGGAATATGGTAGCTTTTAAGCGATGGTCAAATATTTTAACGCTGGTTGCTATGCGGCGCATTCCATTCTCTTTGCAAGTCCAGGACATAAAAAAATGAATAACGAATTTGAGAAAAAGTATAAGTATTGGAAAATTTAAGGGAATAACAAGCAATATCTCGAAAACGGTTCACTCAACAAAAGAAATGTATATGACATAAGTTGTGTTTTTTAACGAGATCTACATTTTTTGTGTAGTAAAATTTTGTCTATCTCTTATGGTTTACCAGTTATGCAAAAGTCGTTCACAATGAAGAATACTTTTGGAGACATTCCCAGAAAATTCGAGATATACATTTCATTTCTCATGACATTATCTTAAACATATGATATTTTAATCAAAATCGTTAGAGCCATTTTTGAGAAAATTAAAATTTTCGAAAAATGTTCCATGTAAAGGGTAGTCTGGGGTGGGGGGATTTTCTTGAAAACCTTCGTCTCGCATCTCTGGAAGATACTGAACCTAAATACCAAGTTTGGTGTTTATCTGACTGTTCGTTTTTGAGTTATGCTGTTCCCAGACACACACACACGGACATGTTTCCAAAAATGCTTTTTACTTTCTCTACTACGTATAGTAAGTAGGGGAAGTATTGCATTCCACCCAAAAATTCGATACCGAGATTTCACCGGAAATACATGTTTTGAGACCTCCTGAATCCAAAAAAAGCATTTTTGGAAACATGTCCGTGTGTGTGTGTGTGTGTGTGTGTGTGTGTGTGTGTGTCTGTGTGTGTGTGTGTGTCTGTGAACAGCATAACTCAAAACCTAACAGCCGGATAAACACCAAACTTGGTATTTACGTTCAGTATCTTCCAGAGATGCGACACGAAGATTTTCAAGAAAATCCCCCCACCACAGACTACCCTTTACATGGAACATTTTTCGAAAATTTTAATTTTCTCAAAAATGGCTCTAACGATTTTGATGAAAATATCATATGTTTAAGATAATGTCATGAGAAATGAAATGTATATCTCGAAATTTCTAGGAATGTCTCCAAAAGTATTCTTCATTATGAACGACTTTTTCATAACTGGTAAACCATAAGAGATAGACAAGTTTTACTACACAAAAAATCTGATGTGTTACACTCACATGACTTTCTCTACTCTTGTACAATCTATTTTTACAACGCCTATTCTCCATATGCTTTATGTTAATCGAGATATCGAGATGTCAATCTTATTGCTAATTTGCTTGTAGATGCAAGGGGAATATGGTAGCTTTTAAGCGATGGTCAAATATTTTAACGCTGGTTGCTATGCGGCGCATTCCATTCTCTTTGCAAGTCCAGGACATAAAAAAATGAATAACTAATTTGAGAAAAAGTATAAGTATTGGAAAATTTAAGGGAATAACAAGCAATATCTCGAAAACGGTTCACTCAACAAAAGAAATGTATATGACAAAAGTTGTGTATTTTAACGAGATCTACATTTTTTGTGTAGTAAAATTTTGTCTATCTCTTATGGTTTACCAGTTATGCAAATGTCGTTCACAATGAAGAATACTTTTGGAGACATTCCCAGAAATTTCGAGATATACATTTCATTTCTCATGACATTATCTTAAACATATGATATTTTAATCAAAATCGTTAGAGCCATTTTTGAGAAAATTAAAATTTTCGAAAAATGTTCCATGTAAAGGGTAGTCTGGGGTGGGGGGATTTTCTTGAAAACCTTCGTGTCGCATTTCTGGAAGATACTGAACCTAAATACCAAGTTTGGTGTTTATCCGACTGTTCGTTTTTGAGTTATGCTGTTCACAGACACACACACAGACACACACACAGACACACACACACACAGACACACACACACACAGACACACACACGGACATGTTTCCAAAAATGCTTTTTTTGGATTCAGGAGGTCTCAAAACATGTATTTCCGGTGAAATCTCGGTATCGAATTTTTGGGTGGAATGCAATACTTCCCCTACTTACTATACGTAGTAGAGAAAGTAAAAATGTAGATCGCGTTAAAATACACAACTTATATCATATACATTTTTTTTGTTGAGTGAACCGTTTTCGAGATATTGCTTGTTATTTCCTTAAATTTTCCAATACTTATACTTTTTCTCAAATTCGTTATTCATTTTTACTTTCTCTACTACGTATAGTAAGTAGGGGAAGTATTGCATTCCACCCAAAAATTCGATACCGAGATTTTACCGGATATACATGTTTTGAGACCTCCTGAATCCAAAAAAAGCATTTTTGGAAACATGTCCGTGTGTGTGTCTGTGTGTGTGTGTGTGTGTGTGTGTGTGTGTGTGTGTGTGTCTGTGTGTGTGTCTGTGTGTGTGTGTCTGTGAAGAGCATAACTCAAAAACGAACAGTCGGATAAACACCAAACTTGGTATTTAGGTTCAGTATCTTCCAGAGATGCGACACGAAGGTTTTCAAGAAAATCCCCCCACTCCAGACTACCCTTTACATGGAACATTTTTCGAAAATTTTAATTTTCTCAAAAATGGCTCTAACGATTTTGATTAAAATATCATACGTTTAAGATAATGTCATGAGAAATGAAATGTTTATCTCGAATTTTCTGGGAATGTCTCCAAAAGTATTCTTCATTGTGAACGACTTTTGCATAACTGGTAAACCATAAGAGATAGACAAAATTTTACTACACAAAAATGTAGATCGCGTTAAAATACACAATTTATGTCATATACATTTCTTTTGTTGAGTGAACCGTTTGCGAGATATTGCTTGTTATTCCCTTAAATTTTCCAATACTTATACTTCTTCTCAAATTCGTTATTCATTTTTACTTTCTCTACTACGTATAGTAAGTAGGGGAAGTATTGCATTCCACCCAAAAATTCGATACCGAGATTTCACCGGAAATACATGTTTTGAGACCTCCTGAATCCAAAAAAAGCATTTTTGGAAACATGTCCGTGTGTGTGTCTGTGTGTGTGTGTGTGTGTCTGTGTGTGTGTGTCTGTGTGTGTGTCTGTGAACAGCATAACTCAAAAACGAACAGTCGGATAAGCACCAAACTTGGTATTTAGGTTCAGTATCTTCCAGAGATGCGACAGGAAGGTTTTCAAGAAAATCCCCCCACCCCAGACTACCCTTTACATGGAATATTTTTCGAAAATTTTAATTTTCTCAAAAATGGCTCTAACGATTTTGATGAAAATATCATATGTTTAAGATAATGTCATGAGAAATGAAATGTATATCTCGAATTTTCTGGGAATGTCTCCAAAAGTATTCTTCATTGTGAACGACTTTTGCATAACTGGTAAACCATAAGAGATAGACAAAATTTTACTACACAAAAAATGTAGATCGCGTTAAAATACACAACTTATGTCATATACATTGCTTTTGTTGAGTGAACCGTTTTCGAGATATTGCTTGTTATTTCCTTAAATTTTCCAATACTTATACTTTTTCTCAAATGCGTTATTCATTTTTTTTATGTCCTGGACATGCAAAGAGAATGGAATGCGCCACATAGCAACCAGCGTTAAAATATTTGACTATCGCTTAAAAGCTACGATATTTCCCTTGCATCTACAAGAAAATTACCAATAAGATTGACATTTCGATATCTCGATTAACATGAAGCATATGGAGAATAGGCGTTTGTAAAATCAGATTGTACAAGAGTAGAGAAAGTCATGCGAGTGTAACACATCAGATTTTTTTATGTCCTGGGCATGCAAAGAGAATGGAATGCGCCACATAGCAACCAGCGTTAAAATATTTGACTATCGCTTAAAACCTACCATATTCCCCTTGCATCTACAAGAAAATTATCAATAAGATTGACATCTTGATATCTCCATTAACATGAAGTATATGGAGAATAAGCGTTTGTAAAAATAGTTTGTACAAGAGTAGAGAAAGTCATGTGAGTGTAACACATCAGAATTTTTTTTTTTTTTTTTTTTTTTGTTCGAGTGAATTATTACCGGGATATTCCTTGTTATATATTTGTTTGAATTTTCCAATACATTTTTTCAAATGGGAATTCGTTATTCGTTTTTACTTTCTCTGCTACGTGTAGTAAGTAGGGGAAGTATTGCATTCCACCCAAAAATTCGGTACCGGGATTTCACCGGAAATACCTGTTTTGAGGGCTCCTGAGTCCCCCCAAAAAGCATTTTTAGAAAAAAGGTCTGTGTGTGTGTTGATTTGCATCTGTGAACAGCATAACTCAAAAACGAAAAGTCGGATAAATACCAAACCTGGTGTTTAGGTACAGTATAAAGATGCGACGCGAAGATTTTAAAGAAAATCCTCCCCCCACACTACCCTTTACAAGGAACATTTTTCGAAAATTTTGATTTTCTCAAAAATGGCTCTAACGATTTTGATTAAAATATCATATATTTAAGATATTTTCATGACAAATAAAATGTATATCTTGAATTTTCTGTGAATGTCCCCAAAAGTCGTCTTCATTCTGAATGAATTTTACATAACTGGTAAATCGTAACAGATAGACAAAATTTTACTACACAAAAAATCTAGATCTCGTTAAAACACACAATTTATGTCATATATATTATTTATTTATTTATTTATTTATTTATTGTCAAATGAACCATATATCCTGGACATGTCAAGAGAATGGAATACTCTAACATAGCAACCAGTCCGTAAACGATTTGACTATCGCTTAAAGCCTACCATATTCCTCTTGCATACAAGAAAATTAGCAATAAGATTAAAATCTCGATGTCTGGATTAACATGAAGTAGATGGAGAATAAACGTTTGTAAAAATATTTTGTACAAGAGTGGAGAAAGTCATGTGAGTGTAACACATCAGATTTTTTTATGTTCTGGATATGCAAAGAGAATGGAATGTTCCACATAACAACCAGCTCTTAAAAGATTTGACTATCGCTTAAAGCCTACCATATTCCTCTTGCACCTACAAGCAAATTAGCAATAAGATTATAAGATAAGATTTTAACATTTCTGAAAATGCTTATTTCGATTAACATGAAGAAGGTGGAGAATAAGCCTTTGTATAAATAGTTTGTACAAGAGTAGAGAAAGTCATGTGAGTGCTACACATCATTTTTTTTAATTTGATGGCTATCGCATTTTCATTCTAAATATAAAGCCATTTAAACAAATATTGCATGTGTTACATTCGCATTACTTTATCTACGCACAATCCTTTCTTTTATGTGCTTCTACAAACTATTCTTACAAAAGCTTATTTCTCAATCTATTTCATGTTAATGAATAAAACTTACCAATAATAATTTCATTACATATTTCGTTGTAAGTACAAGGGCAATATTGGAAACCGAATCAATAATCAATGATTAAAAGGGGATAACTATATGCAGGCCTTGAAATTCCATACTCTTTCCATAACATCGCGAGAAACAACTGAATAACGACAACACTTCAAACAAATTACAAAAATATTGAAAACTTCAAACCAATAATAACGGAGACTGCCTCCTGGTCGAGGGTTAGCGAGCTGACTTCTAACCCAAAGGTCCCGGGTTCGATTTCCGACCAAGGGTGGGGATTTTTCTTTAATTAGGATTATTCCGTGCTCTCCGTGGAGTCTGGAAATGTGGATGGGAGAGTGAATATGCGTGTGAAAATAAAGCTGAGACGACAATAACCTACAGTAATCTAAGCTAAAAAAATTCAAAAAGTAAAAGCACCATCAAATGTTTCAGTCAAAAGCTCCCGATAAAGCGGCCTATAGAAAAGGAGGATAAATAATAACGGATATCTCGGAAAAAGCTGATGCAAAAAACAACATTGTGTGCTTTAAAGGAGCCGCATTTTCTCCGTGTAGTAAGCTTTTGTCCATCTCTTGTGATTTACCCTTTATACAAAATTATACAAAATACAATAAAATAAAGTTCTCGGGCTTATAGGCCGTGGTGCAATAGATGTTTTAGCACCTAACGTTTCGCCCGTCTCTCCGTCGGGCATCCTCATAGGTAGTCGACTCATGGCCGGAATAGCAAGAGTGACGCTAGACCTAGACATAGTTCATTTTATTGGATTAACGCCGGCCGTGAAAGCCTAAGTTTTTATATTATACAAAGTTCCTTCTGGAGAAGGAGACTTCATAGGTTATTCCTAGAAAATTCAAGTTGAACATTTTGTTCTCAATAAATATATTTAATATATGGCATGTTAATCAAAATCGTTGTTGCTATTTTTGAGAAAATAAAAAATAAGGAAAACCTGTCCATATAAAAGAGGATATTTGGAAAATACTGTAGTTAAACACCAAGTTTGGTACTTATCTGACTTTTAGTTTTTTAGTTATGCTGTGGGCATACACACGCGCGCGTGCGGACTTTTCTGTTTTATTTATTTATTTATTTATTCAGAGGGCCCCAAATATGTATTTCCGTGAAATCTCGTATAAATGTTTTGGGTGGAATGCAATATTTCTTCTACCTACCTACTAGGTACGTGTTAGGGAAGGTACAAAACAGTAAATTATTGAAATAATGATTTTGATATGTTTTTTTTTCAAATTTTATAAAATCAGGTTTCTGATGCAGAGACCCTTTAATAATGCATTCTATTAATACTAAATTATATTTTATGTTATATAGATAGCTTTCCGACGTTTACGGTTAGCTTTTTAAACCTCAAATGACCACTTAATTTAATTTATCTTCCCCGTATCCTTTATGACATTATTGTATATACAATGGTCTAGAATAATTTTATGGTAAAATTCTTTCCTTTTCGCCTTATAACTACAATTTCATTAAGCCCCTAACTAACCTAATATAGGATAAAAAGAATCCCCTGATATCCATAGAAATGTTTATGAAACATTGCCGGATGCGTATTTCTGATTTTCTTGAACTTTCCAAGAACTTATGTAGCCTGTAAAGAAGTATGTGCTAGCGGTGAAACAACTGTGAATGGTGGACTAATGTTTGGATAATCACAATGATGAAATTTTAAACGTGAGTACCTTGTCTTTGGCTCAGTATTTCCTTACATAAAGGCTCTAGATTTTTCATCTAATACAGAAACCCACGATATCAGTATTTATCGAAATAGGGATGAAACTGATGAGTATGATGAATTTATATTCCCAGGCCATTCTGCAAGCATTGAGAAAAATAATCTTCTAAGTTTTAATTACTGATATGGTTGCGTATTTTCGAATATTACACTAGACACAATTTTCTCTCTTTATGTAACATTCAGCCAACCCCCATAATTAATTTGAATACAGCATACTGAGGAAATATAGCAAACCTTTTTACGTAAATAGTATTATGTTAAAAGGTTCTAGCATGCAGAAACTGCACTACATACAATCTGCAGAATTGGGATAAGATTTACTCTGATATTTAAATGCTAAATCTTGCACAAATCAGCAGTATTTAAATAAATGTCAATTAACGAAATAAGTATCGCATATTGCCGTACTATTATACCTAAGGGCACTATTTTACCTATACATGCCTTACAAACCCTTTTTTGTCTTGTAGAATATTAGAATATTATAGCCTATGTGGTTCGGGAACAGCAGTAGTTTCCGCTGGTGAAAGAACTATAAAAACCGATTCAGTGGTTTCCGACACACACACACACACACACACACACACACCAGTACAAGCACGCACATATTTTCTCCCTTTAGTATAATGTTAATATTTCTGGGGAATTCCAGGAACGCGTATCCTTAAACGTTTTGGATCAAACAGAAGGAAAACGTAAGTAATTAATGGCGTTGTTTAAAGATAAATCGTAATAATTGATCTCCCTCTCTCTATCTCTCTTTTTTATGGCGCCATAATATATCTTTAGTCTTGTTCCTGTAACCAGAAACCAGTAATATTTATCTCCGGGCTTTATCCATATGATTCGTCACGTGATGATAGCGCGAGCCGTTAGGTACTTCCTGTCGCTCATTTCCTGATAGAGTTTAGTAGCATAGTTTCTCCATCATAACTGCAGATCGGAATGTGAATCTGGAGTGATGGAAGCAAGGTATTGAGGTATGTAAGACTGAGCTATTTATGTCTTGTGCCATCAGCTATTTTACAGCACTGTGCAGAGTGCATGTTGTGGTGCAACCATTTTCTTTGTGCTTCTTGTTCTAAGTTGTGATTGGGTGCTGCTGTTATTAGTTCTTGTTCAGTACATCACATGTAGTTATGGCATTGTTGCCTTCTAATTGACATGGTCTATGCTGCAGTTTCTTGGTGCTATTGATTATGTGTACATTGTAGCTCTAGAAGCGCTGTTAGCGTTTAACAATCTATCAACGCGGTTCCCCAGCTAGTCCTAAATGCCATTAGACAGGTAAAAAAATTTGATCACATGCACTTTCTTTTAATTCGTGATGGATAGTGAAATGCCTATTGTATATGTTTTCCTACTCTCAAATAAGCATAGGGCTGAAGGTACTTGGGGGAGGACGTAAGGGAACATCCCCCGATGTCGTCCTCCGTAGTCTAGGGTTACCATGCTAGCCCTTGGTTCCCAAGGTCTCGGGTTCAAACTCGGCGGAAGGCGATGGATTTTCTCAGGCGTAAAAATCCTTAATATGGTTTCCTTCGGAAGGGAAGTAAAGCCGGTGGTCCCCTGTCTTAGACTTACGGCACGTAAAAGAACCTCAAGTCTGATAAAAAGGCCTCTTTCATGCCCAATATAGAATGGGACATTAAGAACCATACTTAAAGATCGTCCATTAATAAAAACTCAATCTCAATTTCAATTCCCCCCTCCCGATATTTCCAACTTGAGGCATTTTATTTCTAGTTACTCTGAATAAGAAATAAAATTTTATTACAGTTAGGTAATAAAGCGGGTTTCAGCTAAAATATCTGTGCTTATGAACGTTATGTCACAGTTATCCTCTAAAGGTAAAACGATCAGGATTACTGAACTTGCGGTTCAGCGATAGTGTGTGTTCAGATATATTTCCTTAACAGTAAGGCCAGAATTATGATGAACTTAACGTAACCGACCGAACTTACCGCAAGGTAATGTGAAGTAATGCGCTGTATTAAATGGAGTTATTTAGGGTTAACTTACGTGCCTTAACTTAACGCGACGTGACTTATGAGTTTGTCAATGTCAATATTTTCTTTCCCGTTACGTCAGGTTAGATGTCATGAGACCAATTTTAAACCAATCGACGCGAAGCAGTGATTTAGATTAATAAAAACAACCATCAATCAGAATCATTCCCATTACGTTAAGTGCATCCTAATTAGACATTTAGTTTAGCCGTTAGGCGCTATTTCTTACTTCTCATTACGTCCCGTCACGCGATAAGTCACGATAAGTTCATCGTAATCAAGGCTTAAGCTGGGAGTCATGTACGATAAACATCATCGCTGTTTTTTTCTGGGGGGGGGGCATGCAAATGCCCTATTTTAACATGTTTTGGAATGTCAGTGTTCTAGTAAAGGTAATTAGGACTGCAGATCAACTGTTAGTACTTCCTTTATTTCTCATTAGCTCAAGCAAAGCATTTGCAATACCGTGCTAAATAATTACAGTCTCGGCAAACAAAACGTGGCATTAAACATTTTAAACGGCTTTTTTTAATTTTGCGAATTTATGATGAATATCAGGAAGTAATAGAGAAATAAAAATAAAGCTTTTGAAAAAATTAAAGACGGTCGCACGACTGTTATCTACAAGCAGGATTTATTATTGTTGTTAAAGGTGCCATGTGACGGAAATGACAGAAATTATTACCAGTTTGATAAATCCAACTAAACTTGTTCAACGCGTTGTAGTAGTAGTAGCAGTAGTAGCAGTAGTAGCAGTAGTAGTGGTAGTAGTGGTAGTAGTGGTAGTAGTGGTGGTAGTGGTGGTGGTGGTGGTGGTGGTGGTGGTGGTGGTGGTGGTGTCTAAAGAATTAATGTCTTTATTTCCCTGAAATTTTTTTTATTCTATTTTATTTCACGTCGCTTTAACTCCTTGGTCATATCGCGACGGATCTGTTGGTGGATAACTCTTAGAACGATATGTGATGGACAGTTAGCCTTCAAGTTCTCGTCCCTGTAACCCCTGCTTCATGCCGTGCAGATGGCATTAGGATGCCGTCCAGTCTAACTGCTTACATTGTCTGTGGATAGATGGCATAGCATTTGCTATTACCACTTATTTTTCATTTTACTATTGTTTTAGACTTAAGATGGAAATTTGGGCCGTGGTATTAAATATCCAATCCGGTATTTACCTTGGCGACTGAGGAAAACCACGAAAAAACCTCAGACAGATTGGTCGGCCCACTGGATTTGAACCCGGGACCTCCCGAATGCGAGCCTGAGTTATCCCGCTCGGTCCCTGAAAATTGACAAACTACTTTTAAACGATTTTTATAGCGCGTTTGTTATGTAACTTTCACCTCAAAGCTGGGTCCAAAGTTACGCCCATACAAGAAAGTAAAACTGAGAATATGCAATCCAGTTCAGCTGAAAGTGTTGGAGGGCAGTGGAATTGATACGTTACATTGGAAATTAATCACGAGTGTTATTGTTAAAGTCCGAAATTCTTAAAAACTAGTTTAAACTAATCAGGAATACTTTACAGCACTAAAACATGTTACAATCTGTACCATGAATACAACTACTGATAACAAACTATGGAGGACCTTATACCCCTTAAAGGACCGTAGTTAGTTACTCATAATAGAATTCACTCACATAATATGCATCAGCTGCATCTGCTGTTTCGTTTTGGTTTCCCTACACCTCCAACAGCTTTATTTGAATGTCCACCATATCCACAATGAAAATATTGGATCACCAGGAGAAACATCTACAGCTTCTTTTTTTTTTTTTCTTTTTTTTTTTTTTAAGTTTAGCGGCCATTAATCGGTTAGGTCACATCGGACTATGAATGAAATGGGTGAAATGATTTTAAATGAGCCCGGGGTCCATAGAACTTAACGTTATCCGACATTCTTCTTTTCAAGATAAGGGAAACCCCCAGAGAAAACCTTATCCGCGTAACTCACCCTAACCGAGATTCAAACTCGAGACTTCTTGAATTAGATCAGACACGCCACCCCCACACCTCAGAGGCAGGTCAGCGCCAGAATTGCTATCATATACACCGTGGAATGCAATTCCTATAAATATTATTCACGTGTAAGAAATCACAATACATGAATACGTAATTACAAACATTATTTATGTTCTCAACTTTTTATTAATTGAAGATCTACTTAAGCGCTTAAAATTGCTAAACAAACACTTACTTTTAAACTAAACATATGTAAAAAAAAAGTCTTATGTGTTGCACTCACATGTCTCTCTACTCACTCTTCTACGAACTATTCTTACAAAACTTATTGTTCTATCTACTTTTTGTTAATCTAGTTAACTTTCAATTTACATTTACACAACTCGTTGCACGATACATCGGGTAAAGCGGTAGTCAGGTTTTTAAAGAGCGTGTCGCTATGTGATGGCTTTGAAATTCTTTGCATGACCGAGAGAGAGACAGAACGACTTATCAATTGAGAAAAGTATAAGCATTTGCAAATTCAAACTAATAACAAGGAATAACTCGGGGGGGGGGGAGACAAACTGTGTGCTTTAATGAAATCTACATTTTTTTTCTGTAGTAAGATTTTAACGATTTCTTATGTTTTTCAGTTATACAAAAGTCATTCAGAATGGAGATTACTTCACAGGTTACTCCCAGAAAACTCAATGCATAGGTACATTTTATTTGTGATGTAAATATCTTAAACATATGGTATTTTAATCAAAATCGTTAGAGCCACATTTGAACAAATAAAAAATTTCGAAAAATGTTCCATGCCAAAAATGTGTGAAATAATTTTCAAATGAGCCCGGAGTAGTGGAGTGAGGTGGCGTCGCGATAACGTGTGCAACTCGCATTCGGGAGGCACCGGTTTCGATCCCCGGCGACCCTCACCCTGACCCATGGGTTTTTCGTGGTTTCCACGGGTCGACAGGCGAATTCTGGGGTCGTTCCTCTTCTACCATGACTTTCCTACCCCAAATTTCCTGTACCCATCATCTCCTTCATTTTCATCTGTGTCAGAATTGTAGGAGCAGGCCACGGTGTTCGGCGGGTTGCGGCTGGGCGGTGAATGTGCGCTTTGTGAAGGTTTCTTCCCTGGCGTCGTTGCGTGACCGCTTAGTTAGAACCCGCCTATGAATGGATCCCAACAGGGGGTCTGGAGGTTTGTGAGTGGATCCGGGCGGCGTCAGATGCATTCAAACTATTATCTATTCCAAACCAGAGTGCCTTTCACTGAAAACAAACTGTTTGTATTATCCGCGCGAAAGTAGTTCGCAATCCCCGCCCATAATGGCTGCTTGTTCCCCTCCCACGTGCTTGTTGAACACTATTTAATCTATAAAAAGGCGCCCTGCGTGAGAATCATGGTTCAAAATGCAACCTGAGGTTAACAATCGATTTTATAAGTATGCGGCAATGAACACTTACGTTAATCACAATCCTCGAGCAAAAGTGCAACACCCAAATCCGAATTCTCTGAAGGTAACTCAGCTGACATATCGGAATCAGAACTACTTTCCAAAATAATGGCAAGCTTATCCACAAGTCCACAGCACTGTCGCACTTAAAGCTTTATCCTCTTCTATGTTGTATTATGTCTGTTTGTATTCCAAGTTGAATTATGAAGTATTGTTTGTTTTTAGCCACTTTTTAATTGTTTCCCGCTTCTGTGTTTGACCAGTTTATTCGCACTACACGCACCTTCCTCTGCCATATGAGCTCAAATACCAACTGACTAAATCACAAGATTTGACCTGAGCTGAGCTGTGTGTTAGTGTATTATGTATGACTATTCGCTTATCATATATCCTGTGTTACACAAAGTGTTTATTCGGTACTCAGATAGCACCTCTGGGAATTCATTGCTGCATTTCTTGTGTATGTAAGAGATTGGTAGTCGTTTATACGGTTGGTATTAACAACCAAGATGCTCTCGGCGTTAGCGCAATAGCAGGCGAAAGTCATATTTTGTAATCTCTTAACAGCTAGTATATATCCATTACATTTAACGAGGAGTTCTTATGATAACCGCAATAAAATGTGCAGTTCTATACCTTTCCTGCTCTAATATTTCGTAATACAATACATGTATTAAGGAACTATTTACGTTGGCGTAAGAGTATATTCTTGGGTTCGTGACAAGCCGAAGCACGTGCTTCTGTTTACATCAGAGGGAACTCTGGTTTGGAATGGGGACAATAGAAACGCTATGGACCCCGTCCATGCTTGCGCCCATCGTCATCGGATCTGGTCGCCCTTCGGGTCTTTCCCCTCATCCCTCCCTCCCAGGGGTCATGGTAGAAGCAAAAAGGACCGTGGCGGCCTACTTGCGGTGCTCTGCCCCCGTTGTGGGGGCCCCTCCGTTCGTCCGTACCTTTGCCTTGGGGTGGGGGATTTTGTTGAAATCTTCGTATCGTATCTTTGGAAGATACCTACTGAACTTAAATACCAAGTTTGGTGTCGAACTTTACATCTTTGAGTATTGATGTTCACAGACACACACACACACACACACACACACACACACACACACACACACACACACACACACACACACACACACACACAAATGTGTAGCGATATTTCCTCCTTAGTACCTACGCGTGCACAATAAGGAAATCCTAATTAATTGTAGTTTACAAATTAGTAGTGATTAATTAACACGCAGCTTGATCATTTTCTACAAATTTAACGTAATTGGATTAAAAACTATATCAATCAAGAGCCCTTCAAAAAGCGTAAATATATTCTAAGTGTCATAAATATTGCTAAATAAATATAGGCGTAATTGCGTAAGAAAATCTGCAAGATTTAGACGAAATAGAGTAGCTTCGCTTCAAAATGTTCATTGTATTTTTCCGAGCGTAGGGCCATAAAAATCCAACGTTTCTTTGTATTTCGAGGCGATGAACCAAGTTTCAAGAGAAAGTAGACGCTAAGGGCAATGGCCTCTTCTTATCGTTTATGCCTCGAATGTTCAACCGGAGAGCCAATAAAGATACAGATGATTGTTAGCACCAATGAGAAGCTAGAATGACGGCTTCATGTGCAGAAATCCGAGGGAGTAGTAACTTCATATAGGTGAAAATAAGCGTGGATTTTACATAGTTTGTCAAGATTCCTTGTCAGGGGAATACGTAATACCTACTCCGATTTAGAAAAAGGACGCTAAGCTCCTAAATTTGTTAAGTGCCGCGCAATTATGAAACTACAGAGTGATTAGTGTGGAATATTTATCCAGTGTACTAATAGTATTCGTCGGTATAATTTTTATCCCAAACTTATAAATAATTTAATATTTGTCAGGCGACTATTTCAAGTTAACGCGAGACTAAAGAATGGTGATACAACACCGAGTTATTGAGTAATCAACCGGAGCAGATGTTAATCAACCAAGTCATAATCGTGCGAGTACAGCGTTAAAGAATCGCATGTGTTAGTGACAAAAAGAGAATCTTGCACGATTTCTCGCATAAAGGCGCGCCGGAGTGAGAAAAGTGAAAACAGTGTTTCATGCTAGACAGTATTCTGGTGTTACCGCTCCCGCATCTTACCCTGACATAATCACCATAGGGAATTTCAGATCGATTCGCCGACAGTTGAACCATGAGATGACGATGCGTGCTTCCTAACTGACATTCGGTGACATCGATTCCTGAAGACCACCCATAAGACGTAGCGGCGAGATCTACAACGACGGCGTGAAGCCCTACACGTTAGAACATTTTCTAAAAACGCTTTCTTTTTGTTTTGGAGTTGGATTTAGGGGGCCTCAAAACATATTTCCGGTGAAATTCCGATATCGAATCGTTGGGTGGAATGTAATAAATACTTCTACTTACTTCAACAGAAGCAAATCAATGAGGTACAAGGATATTGAACATAACTCGTTTAATAAGTGTGTGAACCGACCAGTAGAAATAATAAGGAAACGGAAGTGAACACGAGTTAGCGTAAATAACCAACTACATATATCGCGTCTCACGCGTAAAAAAGACAGTAGATACAGGTTATAAATAGAGCGCACTGTTGCCACATATAATATACGCACGTTCGCAAATTTGGGTCCAACTACGATCGCTCTACCAATTTAATGTCATCTTGTGAATGATACATTAGCAAATAGTGAAATATCTGCATTGCTATTTAAGGCTGTTTTAAGACATTTAATTTTCACCTGCAATTTATGTCTCCTCTTTGTATTTTTAGTACCTGCTTCGAAATACGATTTCATGGGTATAAAATTATGTATTATAAAGAAATATGGAGATATAAAATGATAACATCTATGATTTAGTAGGGTATCATCACGGTTTACTCCTGACAAAATCACATTCAACGTAGATGGAATGTTTTCCAAACAGCAAAGAACGAACGATGCTCCATATTCCGTTTCGTCCTATTCCATCATTGCACGCTGCTTTTTATTTCTCACATCCATTTTACTTCTCTACCACGTACATAGTAAGTAGAAAGGTATTGCATTCCAGCCAAAAATCGATACCGAGATTTCACCGGAAATACATGTTTTGAGGCACCCTGCATCCAAAAAATATCTGATGTGTTACAATCACATGACTTTCTCTACTCTTGTACAAAATATTTTTACAAACGCTTATACTTCATCTAGTTCATGTTAATCGAGATAAACATTTGCAGAAACTATCTTATTGCTAATTTTCTTGGAGGTACAAGGGGAATATGGTAGGCTTTAAGTAGGTAATAGTCAAATCTTTTAAAAGCTGGTTGCTATGTGGAGCATTCCATTCTCTTTGCATGCACAGGACATAAAAAAACAAATAACGAATTCCCATTTGAGAAAAAGTACAAGCATTGAAAAATTCAAACAATTAGCAAGGAATGTCTCGGAAATGGTTCACTCAAAAAAAATAAAGAAAAAAAAGTATATGACATAAATTGTATATTTTAACGAGCTCTACATTTTTTGTGTAGAAACATTTTGTCTATCTCATAACGGTTTACCAGTTATGCAAAAGTCATTTAGAAGGAGGACTTTTGGGGACATTCCCAGAAAATTCAAGATATCCATTTTATTTGTCATGAAAATAACTTAAATGTATGATATTTTAATCAAAATCTTAGCGCCATTTTTTAAAAAATCAAAAGTTTCGAAAAATGTTCCATGTAAAGGGTAGTTTGGGGTGGGGGATTTTCTTGAAAATCTTCGTGCCGCATCTTTGAAAGATACTGGACCTAAATAGTAAGTTTGGTATTTATCCGACTTTTCGTTTTTCAGTTATGCTGTTCACAGGCACAGACACCACACGGACCTTTTTCTAAAAGTGGTTTTTGGGTTCAGGGGGTCTCAAAACATGTATTTCCGGTGAAATCTCGGTATCCAGTTTCTGGGTGGAAAGCAATATTTCCCCTACTTACTATACGTAGAGAAAGTAAAAATCATTTTTAGAAAAAGGTCCATGTGTGTGTTTGTGAACAGCATAACTCAAAAACGAAAATTCGATAAATACTACATTTGGTATTTAGGTTCAGTACTTTCCGAAGATGCGAAATGCAGTTTTTCAAGCAAATTCCCCCGCCACAACTACCCTTTACATGGAACATTTTAAAAAATTTTGAGTTTTTAAAGAATGGCTGTAACGATTTTGATTAAAATATTATATATTAAAGATATTTACATGGCAAATAAAATGTATATCTTGAATTTTCTGAAAATAGCTTGCAAAGTTCTCTTCATTCGGAAGGAATTTTGTATAATCTTGTATAGGTGGTAAAAGTTAAGGGATAAATGAAAACGTACCACATAAATATCGTAGATCGCTTTAAAAGACACAATTTACACATAAATAAGTTTTTCGGTACCATAAGCCGGTTCTGAGATATTCGTTATTAAAGGTTCGAATTGTTCAATACTTATTCTTTTTAAGTCTCATCGATTTTCAGTTGTTTCTCGCGATTGCATGGAAACAGAAAGGAATTTAAGGCCAGCATATAGCGTCCAGTTCTTAAACATTTGACTATCGATGTTCTCTTTGTGTCTATAACGAAATGTGTAATGTATCTATTTTTGCAAAAGTTTATTGGATTAAAATGTAGTAGATAGAAAAATATGTAAGCTTTAGTAAGAATAGTTTGTATACCCACTACTAAAGATAGAGGGTAGAGAAAGTCGTGTGAATGTATCACAAGAGATTTTTACTTTCTTTGCTACGAATATGAGTAATAAGTAGTAAATAGGGGAAGTATTGTATTCCACCCAAAAATTCGATATTGTGATTTCACCGGAAATATATGTTTTGAGGCCCCCTGAATAAAAAAACATTTTTAGAAAAGGGTCCGTGCGCGTGTATGTCTGTGAACAGCATAACTCAAAAACGAAAAGTTGGGTAAAGACTTAGGTTAAGTGCTTTCCAAAGATGCGACTCGAAGATTTTCAAGAAAATCCCTCCAACCCAGACTACTGTTTAGATGAAAGATTTTTCGAAATGTTTGATTTTTAAAAAACTATGGCTCTAACGATTTTGATTAAAATGCCACATGTTAATGTTATTCACATGACAAATAAAATGTATATCTTCAATTTTCGGGGAATAGCCTGTGATGTCCACTTCATTTGGAAGACATTTTGTATAATCTTGTATAACTAGTAAACTTCAAACAAGACGAAAACGTAAAACACAAAAAACGTAGATCTCTTTAAAACACAAAATTTATCAAATAAGTTATTTTGTGATATACACTATTTCTGAGATATCCTTTATTAAAAATCCCAATTGTTCATTTCTTGGTCATTCTCTTAAGTCCTGTCAACATTCAGTTGTTTCTCGCGATTGCGTGGAAACACTGTGGAATTTTAAGGCCAGCGTATAGCGTCCAGTTCTTAAAGATTTGACTATCACTGTTCCCTTTATATTTATAACGAAATGTGTAATATAGATATTTCTGCAAAGGCTTATTTGGGTTAAAGTGTTGTAGACAGAAAAATAAGCTTTAATAATAGTTTGTATACCCTGTAATAAACGGTAGAGGTAGAGAAAGTCATGTGAATGTATCACATCAGTTTTTCTTTCTTTCTTTTTTATGGGTCCTTAGAGATCCTCTCATTCGTTCGTTTTCTATCCTGTACACTACTCTTTCTGCACATCCGGTAGGCTTTCTTTTACCACCTTACTAAATACTAACACTCATTTTACTCGAAAAATAATCTAACACATTCATTATTAATTTGCGTTTCTTCTTAGTTTACCAGCATTTCGTCTCTTCCTAGCTTCTACCTCCACAATCATAAACATATACGTAAATATTTACGTTAAATAAATAACCTATGTAAGATTTCACAATGTTCCATACGCTGTAAACGCACACACTGCCTTACAATAATTGATGTTAACCTATCTGCCTATTTGCAAATGGGCAGTTTTCTTTGTATTTTTAACTCTGCGTATTTGCTTTTTATTTGGATGATTTTTGTTTATCATACGCAATGAATGTAAGAAGCTTGCGGCTGCTTTTAAAAATTGTCTGCAACCCATCTCAACAGATTCTTCTCTCGCTTGATTCCCTTTGTAAACAGTAATAAAACAGTTTCTTACTGACTGACTTTTCTAGTGCATTGGTATAGAATTTTCCGAAAATATTTAATTTAAAAAAGTATAACGTTGATCTTTTAGAGATAGAGAATTCAAACTACACAAGCATCTGTTACCAAGCGTCATTGTGATGTGAATTAATACGTAACGACTCACTTCAATTCATCATATGATAACATCACAATCAACAATACTTCTGTCCATTATAATCTGTTCTCTAGTTTACTCTAACCAAGAGAAAAAGTGTTGTTGCTTCTATCCTTTAGGTTTTTGGTTACTGCGATCAAAGCACAGAAACAGCAAATATTGGACTCGCCATTGAAATGTGTGCCACAAAAATCTATAAAGGCTCTAAAAATGATATAATTTGATAGAGAAAAATATTCTGTATATCATAAGGTGTTCATAGTTGAAATTTATATGTATTAGCAATTTGGCGATAGCGCATGAGTAGAAAAGAACGAAGTATTAATCTTTGGACGAAGCTAATGGCAACCTGTATGCGAGACAGGGATATCCCATTTAACTCCATACTGTCTCTTAAGGTTGAGATACGCTATAAAAGAGAATGATGAATAACATGTGAGTAAATCAAATATAAGTGTGTCATTTCATACTAAAATGTCCTTATACCACACTACAGATTTACCTTTGGGAAGGCCCACTTATTAGAACCAAAATGGCGGCTCCATTAGTAACATTGATGTCTATGTAGATTTTATTCCTTTTCGGTTGGTCATTATCATTCGCTTATCGCTCTACGTCTACACAGAGCTGCGTGTGGCTGTGCCACTTCGTCTGCATATAAAGCACAAAAGGTTAGCCTTCGTTGTGTTTGACGTGCATAGGTACGCCTTGTGCAATCTACTATTTTTTTTAATACGTATAAAGTTTGTTGACGTGTTCGAAAACAATAACAGAGTTAGCTTATGTGTGGTCAAGACGTTGAGCATGTGAAACAGGTGTGCACAGTGAAGCAGCTAGGTTAACTCTGAGGTATGAATGATTTAATAAGCCAAGTGCTATCTAAAGCTATTTATATGTCATATTTCTGGCAACCTCTCCTACTCTGTTGTAGCTAATGGATAAAATGCATATTCGGTTTCCTTTTTTGTTTTCCGATGAGTATTTTTCCGGGTACGCTAATATTATTTACCGCACAAAACTACAGGGAACTGCAATTTCCTCCAGCCTTAACACCAATTTTACGTTATTAAAGGGAAATGACACTAATTTCAAGGGTAAGAGATCTTGTACTAAACTATACAGCGAACTGTCACAAACATTGAAAGCAGTTAATGCCCCAAAAATGTTAGAATGGCGGAGAACTTTTACTGCTGGAAAATGTTATTGCGTTTTCCTAAAATAGGATATTTTGATGCATATTTAGAAGCGTTTACTTTAGTAAAATAAGATATAACATGGCTTAAAATTAAATATCCACCTCTGTTGCAAGCCTATATTTATATCTGTATCTGTAATAAACTAAGAACTGTAAATATTTTGTATTTTTGTAAAATTGTAATTTTTTTATTGTAGTTTTTCTATAATATGATATATCGAATATTTTATCTTAATGGAAGAATACATGGCTGAATTTTGGTAATAACATGGTAATGTTGCTCCAGAGGTCGACGTGTTATGGCGGGTGCCGCGCAACGTCAGGCAGGCTACCCCGTAGAAAAAAACATCGCAACAAGTCCGTGAATGTGTGTCATTTGGCTTTTTAAATGCCCCACAGTTGTATAAGCACTCCCGCTTATGTATTCTGGCGCGATTTATTGAATTGGTTATGTATTCTGGCGTGATTTTGTCAGCAATCAACATGGAGTACTTACGCATCGTTGCGGAGAATGAGATCTTAAATAATGGCGCTGTCCGAATGGAAAATTGGAACATAACAACTTGCAGAAGAGCTAGCAAGCTTAGGAAGCAGTTCGGTACTACTCAGGAGCTCTTCAACTCATACTTGCATGAGTTCATGTACAGGAACAGCTGTCCCAATCGGAGAGTGTTTCAGAATTTTCTTGTGACACTCCGAGAATAATCCTGCGGCATAACATCTTCGCAGCTCTCTTCTGGTTTGTCTTGTCCCTCAGAACTTCCTTTTCATATTTCTTTTCTTTCAAAATTTAATATTTCTTCATTGTCTATCCTCCAGAACTTATATTTCTTATACATCTGTCTCACAGAACATCTACATCTGTCTTCCTTTATATACATCGATGCAAAGCAGCCTTTATTAAGGCATTGTGAAAGAGCATATGTCTTTGGACATAACTATAGTAGCATTCATTATTACTTAGTGTATTACATTTGCTTGCTCGTCACGGTAATTATTTAGTTGTATTACATTTGCTTACTGTTGTACGGTAATTATTCAGTTGTACTACATTTATTTAGTAGCGCAGGAGCGTTAATGGTCATTATTAAACGTCAAGCATTAAACAGCAATTTTTTTTACTGCTTGGCGGTAGTACAATTTTATTGAATTTATTTATTTCGCGGTTAATATTCAGTTTTATTGCATTGATTTCGCGCTTTTCTATTATGGCAGCGTGTAACGTTCCCAACTGTTCCCAACAATACTAAACTGTTTCCGGTTTTACTAACGCGGTAGCGTTTTTTCCGTGTAACAGTTGGTACCTGACATTGCGCATTTACATCGTCCGCCATGACACGTCGACCTCTGGAAAAATATTACCACGGGCCTAATTTAGGGGGTGCAATTGCTCTCCTCTCTGTTTCCAGCATGATGTTTTAGATAAAGCCATAAAAACCAGCTTGAGTAAAACCAAACTATTGGATTATGGCCGGTATCACTATATACAGTAACCCACGCATACACTGCATGCGTTTTATTGACTTCAACACATAATAAAGAAGAAATAATGTGGTGGTTTTATTGACTTCAACACATAATAAAGAGAAGAAATAATATGGTGCTTTACTTATATTCATGAATATATGGCATATTTTGGCACTTTTGTTCCATATTACTGACACTCGGAAGTCGCATCGCATACATCTCACCCGTGCCATCATGGGATCGTTGGTCGCGTTGTCTTTCCGTTGCCAACATTCGAAATCCCAACATAGCTGAAAACACGATTTAGGGCCCTCAACCTCAAGGCTTAGCTGAGGGCCCTGAGTCTCACAGCGTAGTTGAGGGATCTGCGCGTCTAAAACTCGAATGATTCACGTTAGCAGCAATTCCTTCCAAAAGTTGCCAAAAACGACTATAAGAATTACTTTGGGTAGCAAGAAACCCCGATTTCGTAAGTTAAAAGCTTCTATTTTCACGATAACCCAATATTGAAGTAACTTCTTTTAGGTTTATTACTGTTTTATGTTTCTGATTTACGGGAGGTTAGGTTAGGGCTAGTTTTATGTTTCTGATTTACGGGAGGTTAGGTTAGGGCTAGTTTTTTTTTATAAGCTCAGATTTCTGAATTATGAGAAGTTACTCTTATTAACTTTTTCAATGAAGGCCAAAGTAATTCAATGTATATATATTTTTATAAGCTTAGATTTCTGAATTATGAGAAGTTACTCTTATTAACTTTTTCAATGAAGGCCAAAGTAATTCAGTATACACACACACACACACACACACACACACACACACACACACACACACACTTGATAAATACTTTTAAATGTATTTTATTCCTAGTTTCATTATGTGGCTTTTACTAACTTTGCCCCTCAAAGCTGGGTTCCAAGTTATGCTCAACATTCATCATGCCTTTTTACAGTTCGGTTCTGAAGCAATTAATGAAATGGATGTAAAGCATTTCAGATGAGTCTGGGGTTGCTATTTTATATATATATATATATATATATATATATATATATATATATATATATATAATTCCGCACAGTGTTTTTCCTGTCCGCATCTTCGGTGCTCGTTGCAGTCTGCGGCTATCATAGAAAGGCGCACATGAAACCATACAACATTTTTAAAACTACTTTTAAAGACTTTACTTACCAACTTTATGAAAGGAGATACGGAAACTGGCCACTTTTGTTTGCCGTACATTTTTGGCACCTCTTTAAACTATCCATTACTCGCCAATTTTTTTCGAGTCAACAGTTGAAGCCCGTACATATGTGAGTACAATTTTGCCCTCTTTACAGTTCGGTTCTGAAGCAATTAATGAAATGGATGTAAAGCATTTCAGATGAGTCTGGGGCCCATTGAGCTGAAAGTTATCAGCACTTGTTTACAAAGATAAGGGAAAACCCCAGAAAAATCTTATTCAAGCAACTCATGACAACTGAAATTTCAACTTAGACACTCTGTATTAGTAATCAAATACACCACCCTACACAATGAAGGTGGTCATATTTTCTAGCAGATGCAACTATGACAGTATTGGATATGCATAACTGCATATATAATTTGAAGTATCACTCCACTTAACACTCATCTCTATTTCTTTATCAACTTCTAATGCAAAAATGGCAGAAGTACATAACCAAATCTTGAAAATAATAATTTACCCTTAACTGTAATTCAGTTTCATTGCAGCTAGGATTATTAATGAGACTCTTGTAAACATCTTCAACTTAATAATTTAACCACAAAAAGCCAAGAAGCAAACATAGGATAGTATGCCACACTGAAACCATTGAATCCTATTAAAGTTTAACTTTATATAGTCCAGGCTAAGTATATTACATGTGTAGGAACTGGTGACTGTAATTAGCTACTTATTCTATTGGTAATAATAATTGTTGCATTAATTTAATGATGCTAGCAATTGCCTGTGTACTGGAATTTTCTTGTATGAATTTATTTATGTCAATAAATGCTATGACATGAAATTCACATTTAAATGCCCATAAATGGCACCATATTATGTTTGGATCGTGCCAGCAACCTTGAGAACAGAAAGCCAGTGCTCAACCAATTGTGCCAGCCAGTACAACATTCTGCTGCAAGCATATCAAAGGTGATGCAAATGATGGAGTTCTGGCTTTTTGTGACCAAGATTGTGCTTTATTCTTGGACCAGGATGGCACTGTGCTAAAATGTGACAGTGTCATGTCAGTATATTCAGTAGCATGTAAAGGAATTCCCAAGACAATATTCTGTCACTCTAGCACTTACTAGAATCATTAAATAAACTTTACAGTTATTAGATTTTAAGTTTACGGAAGTATCAATTTTCTGTTATTGATTAGTTTGTAGTTCCAGTGTAGTATTTACGAGATTACATACTGTCAATTGCATTACTGTTCTTACCATTTTGGTATTAATATACACTAATGATGATTCTGATTTGTTTCATAGGTCTACTTTTCTGCTGCTGTTTTATGCCAAAATACACAATTAAGTAAAGAAAGTTAATGTCCATTAAGTTCTTTAATAAACTCTAGTGACATACCACCTTCACCTATACCAACATATAGGACGCATGAATGTTATTTTTATCTATTACTGTGTAAAAATGAGCACAATTTGAAGATTACTCTGAATAGGGATCTTTCTCTCAAAGTAAGTAATACTTTAATTTCAATTACCCTTTTAATCTTAAGGTGATGATACTTTTTTATCTGTTGCTTCATAGTAATACATACTCTTTCACTTATTTGAGAAACAATCAGTCTTGCTGCTTAGATCCCTGTTTGTCTAACCATTCCATTTTATGATATATAATTTAGAATATAATGGTGTATACTGAAACTTTTCTCAAAAACATTGAAATAACCAAAAAGGAATGTCTACAAGCTGAATCATTTAGATTTTCAACACCTCTATGTAAATATAATCACACAAAAATAAATAAAGTTTCAATTTATGTAAAATGTATACCTATAGTTTTTATAGTTACTAATTTTATGAAAGAATGTGTTCTGCTATATTAAAAACCCAGTTATTCAGATTGATTTAATATAAATGAAGAACAACTCAAAGTACTTTGTCACTGGATTGAATAGTTTCTTAAAAAAGATAATTGCATGAGTAAACCTGAATTTGCAGGGAAATGTAAAAAACAAAAGGTACTGTAACTGCCGCTTCTGTGCTGTGTTGTCAGTACTCTGGGTTCTCAATCCAAAGGTCGTGGGTTTGATTCCCGGCTTATAAAATCAACATTAAGAAAATCCTACAGTTCACTGAGCAATAACTTCATCAGTTGTTTCTCAAGTCAAGGCCCCAATATGACCAAATATTTTAAAAGGGGGGGGGCGGCGAAGAAGAGAGTTGTACAATAATTTAATGAACTATTTATCTTTAATCTTTTAGTTAATTTTTTAAAGAACTAGTAATTTACAAAAGGCTATTCCATGTAAAGTGAGCCTATTTGGAAAAAATAAAAAGTAAATATTTTGTATATATAAGCATATGTTGATACATTAAATGAGTGAATTAAGAATCGAGAGCAAAGAAATAGCTTCTAAATAAAAAAAAATATATTTATGATGGCAAGTTCGTCTAGAGTTGAATGTTACAGCCTTGAAAATTGCTATCAATTTTGAGTTGCTTGGGAATATTACTGTCTTCCATTTTGGATTTCCTTACAAATTTGACAGGAGAAATTTTCGGGACAAGTAGTTTTTAAGAGAATTAGCATAAAACATCTTATAGTTTTGAGTGACAAAAGCAAATATCAATCAGATATCAATTTTATTTTTATTATAGTTAATGCCTGCTCTTAACTTCATTCAGAACCACAGACAGTGACATTGGCAATACGTGAAACACAATAATTGTGAAAAGAAATATGGTAAGGAAACATTCCAGGTCTAAGTTTGGGGTTACCCCTCCCCCAGCATTTGTAGTTAAGAGGAGAGGAAAACCTGGAAAATACCTCAGGTCCTGGTAGGATTTGAACCCCAGACCTCCCAATCACAAGTTCGTGCTTTAATGACTTCAGTTATGCACAGATAAATGTCAGGCAAATCTTAGCTCTTGAACCTGGATTCATTTGAGCATTCATTAATCATCATCGTCATTCATCATCTCTAGGTGTTATAAGGAATGTTAAACACACTCAAAATATCATTAATGCCACTTTTTCATGGCTTTTATTTATTTTTTATGTCAAAATATCATTAATGCCACTTTTTCATGACTTTTATTTATTTTTATGTATATATTTATATGATTAATTTTCTTTGTTTAAAAGAAAAAGAGAGCAAAGATAGTTTTTAAGAACTTTTTCCCATTACTGTAGACATTAGGTTTGTTCTAGCAACAGTCTCTGATAATCTATGTGCACTAAGGAAATTTGACTGGAACCACATTCCAGTTAATTCTGGTGCATCCATGTATTACATTCAGGCATTCCCACAAGTTTCTGATCCAGTCAGAATTGTTATGTAGCCTGTGGCATAAACTATTCCTGAGCAATGGTTACCAGAACAACATAAGTGCATAGTGAAATACACAAACCAAGAGCTGATCCATTGGAGCAAGCCTTTATTATATTGCATATATTAAAGGTATGTGTGTCATATTTCTAACACAGCTTCATTGTTTGCATGCAGGACTTATTCAGAGCAATGGCTGAGATGGAAGACAATCTTAAATGTCCCACTGTGAAGCAGGAATGCCCGGCAGTTTCACTGGAAAAGCAAATTGTAGTGAAAAAGGAATTTTTAGAGCCTCTCCTAACGATTGAGGTAAATATATTAAGCTTTTCCAAAAATAGGGCATTCAACACATAGATAAAAAAAGCATTTAAAATATAACAACAACATTGAATTATACAGTAAGCAGATTTCCAAGATAATATTATAATTACATTCTAAGATGCTGTGAGTGAGGGAGGGACCAATAAAGTTGAGTATAATATTAATGGACATGTATGAGGAGTGACGTTTCAAAATGTGATAAGTCCACTCACAGATATAAATTAGTGTGAAGCAGATTCCTACTCCAAAAGATGGGCTGCATCGAGCTACAGTGTTGCTTTGATTCAAAACACAATTTTTAACACTCTAAATCAAGTACAAATTATGGTCTTTGTTTCAAAACGTGAGCAGTCCAGTGTTGAAATTGGTTCAAACCACATTAAGTCCAGCTTGTTACAATTGTTAATGTACATATGTTGCACCTAAAGTGAAATAAGAAGCGGTAAACCTGATAAAGCAAACATTCCAAACCCTCACAACAGTGTTGTGTTGTTTATCGGTTACTGTTGTGGCCAACATATTGTCATTTGCGACAGGTTTGTTGTTCAGCATTGTGTTTTGCGCTAGCATGCAGTTTATATAAGTGATGAATGGGGAAGAAAGTATACATGTAGGGGACCATTCTTCTGGCTCTAGGAAGTGGAAGAAGGGCACAGTGAAAAGAAAATTGGAGCAAATGGAAAGGTAACTACTTTGAAAGGCAATTTTGTGATGAAATTTCTTAAATTCCTTTTATTACAATTATTACTAGCTGCATATTACTGCTTTAATCTGTGAATTGAACTGCACTTAAGCGATTACATATTCATTGTTTCAGGTATCATGATAGAGATCCGGAAATGTTGGAGTTTGAACTGCCCTGTGCACACAAAGAGGGAAGATTTAAATGCTGTACCATCCCAGTCTACCATCTTATGAGGGATAGGAAGAAGGTCTACAGCCATGTAAACAAACAGCAGCAGGACAGGATTCTTTCATCACTTATACGGTGTCCAGCCTAAAATGATGGCAACCTTGGAAAGAAAGCAAAAAACTGAATACTTTAGTTACAAAGTTTCAGATGAGATTAAACAATAAGTAAGTTCCTGTGTTTCCAAGTTTTTTAGAGTTTTGTTTGGCATAGGGACAACCAGACTTAATAGTATTGCTGCCACACTAATTGCTGGTAATGCCATTCTGAAAAAAGAGAAGGGTACTGTAAAACAAAACATTCTAAGAAAAGACAACGTGATTTAAGTCCATTTCAAATTTGAGGGCTAGAGAAAGCCACTACAACAGAGAAAAAAGTAAAAGGATGTACTTTTCTTTGGACATGAATATCACAAAGCTCTTTAAAATGTATAATGAGAGTGTTGCTGATTCATTAAAGATAAAAAAGTGGTTTTTCAGCAACATTATCTCTAAAAATTTTAATTTGGGATTTGGTGATCGTGCAGTAGATGTCTGTAATTATTGCCGTAGAATCAAACATGAAATGAAACTCCCTAAAGACTCTGGCAAAAGACAAAGAGTGCAAGCAGAGCTTGCTGCCCATAAAATGAGAGCAAAACAATTTTATAAAATTATGAAAGATAAACTGCCCAACAGCTTGTCCTTTATGCTTTGATGTACAGCAAGTTCAACCCTTGTCAAAACTTGGTTATTGACAAGGCATATTATGCATGACAACTATCATATTATGCTCTCTGCATTACAGACACAGAAAATAAGTCTCCAAACTTCTATTACTGGACTGAAAATAGCCTGGCTGTGGACCAAATGAAGTAGCTTCAGCTTTGATAGATGTTCTAAGTAAGTACAGATACAAAGAACACACCTGAGCCATAAGATTATTTTCTAACGGCTGCACTGGGCAGAACAGAAATGCTCACATAGTTCATTCTCTGTATTGGTGACTTCTAAAGAAATCTCTAGACTCAATCAAAGAGATACACATTATATTCCCTGTGCATGGTCATTCCTACTTGCCTGTAGACTGCCTTAGGCACAGTGGAGAAGAGTCTTGAGAAACAATTTGAAATGTTAGCTCTTGAACAATATCATAACATTTATGAGAAAATGGGAAACATTCAAAAGTTAGGAATAGACTGGAGTATTTTAAACTTCAAGGACCTCTTGTCATGATTTAAAGAAGCCGGTGGGCATAAGAGATATGAAACGGGTAATACTGAAAAAGAAATCCCATGGGAAGAAATCATCCGTCATTTTTAAAATGGAGGTCTTATACAAACTGGATGATGCATCAAAAAGTTATATTTCCATGCTAAAAAGAAGTGTGGCAGCAAATCAGATATCTAACCCAGATATCAGTTTGATATGCCCTATAAAATCAGAAAAAAAGAAAGACTTACTCACTATTCTGAAACAACGCTTTAGTGATAGCTGGGAAGAGGATGAAACCCTGAAATTTTATGTTGATGTACATAAGAGGGAAGATGTTGCAACAAATGTTGTAGATGAGCAAGTTGAGAATGAAGAGTATGATTGCTTGGAGGAGGAACCTGGATATCAAATGCTCTGAAGAGGAGTTATGAGACATACTATCCATTCAGATTTAAAAATTTTAACTAAAATCCGACAGCAACCAGTGAAACCACTTAATGATGATTTCTTTTTGTAATACGTGACATAAAACAGGTTTTTACAATTTTATTTTCAAACAGGACAATCTTTTACCGATTTGTTTAATGAATATCTAAAGATTTTTTTGAATTATTAATATTGAGTTTACTCCTCAGATAAAGTTTCAAGCCAAAAAAAGAACTTCGCAGATTATGTAGAAACAAATTAATTTTGAGCTTGTTATTTATTATAAGGTGTGAAAAAAACTTGCTGAATTATTAATGATTGAATTGCTTAATATGTTTTTTCAAAAATTTTAAGAAAAAGAAAAATAAATAAGAATTTTGACTGTATTTTTTAAATAATACTTGAAAATGTTCTCCTTAATTACAATTTTGATTGTGTTGCTTAAATAATTTTATGACATTTTTCAAAGAAGCAGTGTGTAACCATTAAAATAAGTGACTGATTTTGATTGTATTGTTTAAAATAATTGGTTTTGAACATTTTCCCCAATTACCGATTTCATTGTATCAATTATTTAACTAAAAATAACAAAGAATAGATTCTTGCACTATTTCTGTATAAATTCATTTCAAAACATAATTTGTCCCTTTGGTTGGTGCAAAATGCAACAAGTCCACAGATTTTCAAAACTCATTTAGCAACTGTGCCTTTAAATAAAGAGAGAGATTTTCCCCACTTATACTATTTTACTATATTTGGAATTTTTAACAAATCCCTGTACTTAAATTATCAATTAGAGTCTAAATTTAATCTCAATAACGTCATATACATGTGACAATTATCATCTTCACATGTTAAGATGTAATAAAAGCTTAATATCAAATGGATATACTGTTTGGTTTTGAAATACCACAATCAGGATCAGATAATCCATTTTGTTTCTTGTTTTCTAATACAGAACACTGAACTTTATGTGCTTTTGTGTCTCTTGAGTACAACACACATTTTATGTTCCTGTAAAGTTATGCAGAGTATCCTTTTTTCTGTGCTATATAATCTTCTCCTCTGAGATGTACTGTAAGATAATTCAATTATCTAACAGGTATTTGTCATGGCTTCTTTTTCGGTGTCTTACTGCTTGTGTTCCTTTGTTTGCTTTATCAAGTACTTATGTTCCTACTTTAACTTTACTTTTGCCACCAAGTGTCTTACTGCTTAATTATTTTCAGTAGTTTATTCTTGTGTCTTTCTTTCCTGATGATGTTAATAGTGGTAACAATAGTAATATTTAATAGTTAGTTATTTTTTGGTGTCTTACTGCTTGTGTTCCTTTGTTTGCTTTATCAAGTATTTATGTTCCTGCTTTAGCTTTACTTTTGCTACCAAGTGTCTCGGTGCTTAATTACTTCCAATAATTCATTCTTGTGCCTTTCTATCCTGATGATGTTAATAGTGGTAACAATAATAATAGCTAATAGTTCCATAAATATTAAAATATTATAATTCTTTTACTTTTGGCTGTGATTAGGCCAAATTTGAAAGGTTCAATTCCATTGTCAGGACTCAAGGCACAGATCTACGGCATCTGATGCTGTATTACTGAGCTACTATAAGAAGACCCATGAGTGTGCACTGAACTCTCTTCATCTGATTCATACGTTCAGGCAATTACTCAAGACATCACATCTTAAACATTACTTGCAATGCTGCAAACACTTTTGTTCTGGAGTATCAGTTAACCTCACCATGGGGTTTACTTTCATTTATCAATTGCTCTTTCTTACTGACCAAGTTTGGGAAATTGAATCAGATTTGAAAAACTTGGTGGTATGGCTGGAAATCAGCTTGCTGTGCTGATTGCTGCTGGACTACCTGATTCCTTTAATACCATTCCTATATTCCAGCAAATATAGATGATCCAGTAATTTTGAGATGTACCTAAAAGACACCTTACAATGCTGCAAACTGTTATAATTCCATGTTTATAGTTAACTACACTATAAGTTTAATTCATTTTATTTATATCAAGTAGTGTTCTTTTCATATTGCAAAGGCCAAGGTCAGAAAGTTGATTCAGATTTGGAAAACTTGTGCCACTGCTGTGACTAACATTCTGTGCTGACATTAGCTGCTGAGCTACTGATGTAATCCCATAACTTGCACAGAACTCCTCTCATCTGATTCATGTCATCTTAGGCCAGCAGTGGTGAACCCTTGCAAACTGGTATGCAATTTAAACTTGCATTTATTTTTTCTAATGGACATGTGGGCACCTACTTTCCTTCAAATAATTGCCAGAGGACCTTCAAAGTCGCTTTATTTAGTAACTTTTATTTATTTAATAAATTAATCTTTTCAAATACACCTGGATTGATCATTCTATGATTTTAAAATTATATTTTAAAAGCCCCATGGCTAAAGAATAAGATATATTTTAGATAATCGTTTCTGAGTTGGAATTTTGTAATACTAAAAACATCACTAAAAGGTGGTTTTACCCGGACATGTTTCCGGGCTTGTTTACCTCATTGTCAACATTCTCCAACTAGTGCTGTAGTTTTCTCAGGGTTTTTTTTGGAAGAGGTTGGCTTTGATGTGATTGGTGCTTGTATTATGAATTTGCAGAGGGTGCAGCGTGGCAGAAAATCAAAATTCAATAGTTGTTTTGTTTCTTTAAGATGTGGATTTTCTCCCAAACATCTAATTTTTGCTGCTGTAAATTGTAGGTTTTACAAGCAATATACTTTGTACTATTGACCAGAAGTGATGAGTAATGACAGATTTGTTTGTCTGTTTGTATTTAACTGCTCTTAGATGTTCTTTCAGTCTTGCTTCCAGATTTTTCTTGGTTTTTCTTATGTAGAGTTCCTTGCAGTCTGTACAATGTATTTTGTAAATTTTGGATTTTTGGTGTTCAGGGATGGGATCCTTTAGGTTGGTGCACAGTATTTTTGTAGGCTGAAATTGTTTTGGGGAGCTAATGTGATTTTGAATATTTTTTAATGATTTTTTTTAAATTTGTGGTGTAGTTGTGGTTGGTATATAAATTTCATGAACTTGAGTGTGTCTTTTGTTTGAATTAGTTTTGTGCTGTCTGTGATGTGCTTTTGTATTTTGAACTTTTTTATTTTCTTGTCAATTAGTTGTGGGCTGAAGCAATAATGCAAAACTGAATCATAATAAACTTATCCACACAAGCTTTCTCAAATAGAGAAATCTCAACACTAAACCAAGGCTTAAAAGCCTACATAGCCCACTTCAACAAAGGTGAAGATTTAATAGCAGGCACAAAGCTAAAATATGAAGACAATGCATCCATTAAAAAGGAATGTAAAAACTGCTAAAAAGTATGAACACCACAAACAACAATTTTTAAGACAAACTATCCACGCCTTAAAATCAAAACCAGTCATTTACATCAACAAAAGCAACACAATAGTAATACTAGACAATACTGAATACATCTTCAGAGTTCAAAATATCTTACAAAAAGAAGAATTCATAGAAGTCAAAAAAGCTCCACTATAAAGGATGTATAAAAAACTATAGCCTCATAATGAATGAAACCAAAACAATCTAAAAAATACAAAATCTAAACTAAAACCAGAACATCCAACAATACCACGACTATATGCACTTCCAAAAGCCCACAAAATAGGAAATACCATGAGACCAATGATTAACAACATAGATTCACCCACATACAAACTTTCAAAATGGCTAGTACAAACATTTTCTACTTTACCAAAACATCCCAGCTTGAGCATAAAAAATTCAGCGGCGCTAATCCAGAAAATACAAAAATAGAACTAAAACCATAAGACACATTGGTATCATTTAATGTCACAGCTCTGTATCCAAGCATACCCTTACCTAGAATGCTACAACACTTAACAGAATGGTTAGTCCAAACAGGTATCTGGAAAATAGAAATAGATGATTTGGTAAAACTAATAGAACTGTGCATAAACCAGAATTACTTTTCATTCAACAACAGAATATACCAACAAACCTCAGGCTTAACAATGGAAATTCTTTATCACTGTTTCTCACAGACCTTCACATGAGTTATTTTGAAACACACACAACCACAGCATTCCCATACTTGTTCAAAACCTGGCAAATATATGACATCTTAACTGTACCACCCAAATGTTTCTTACCAGATGCTTTTAAACTACTAAACATCCAACAAAACTAAATCTAGTTCACCACAGAGATAGTGAAAGCATTTTACATTTCCTAGATTTGAAGATAGCAATCGCCTAACCTTGGAATTTATCTTAAACCAACTCAAGTGAACAGCTACATCAAAAACAATGTTTACATACCCATAATGCACAAAAATGTGGCATTGAACAACCCAAACCCACAGATTGGTTTTCACACCATTAAAGGAAGAGGAGTATAGCATTGAACATCAACACATAATATCCGTAGCATAAAGAATGGCTCTAGCTTGCAACTAGTTTACAAGAAAATCAAAAAGTTCAAAACATCAGAAGCAAATCACAAACAGCACAAAACTAAGTCAATGGAATGGAGAGAAGTGGAGGGGATTTCGGCACTGATCCAGGTAGTTCAGACATTGTACCGTACGCCTCCCACAAGGGGCACTGTCCCCTTGAAGTGAAGTAAAGGAAGAAACTGGGCAGCCAGAACCAGGAGTGATGGCACAGCAAATGATAGGGTCCCTAAAGTTTCCAGATATAAATACCCTGGCAGACAGACAGGCAGACCAGGGACCCTGCCCCACATGTGGTCCAATGTCCCCACTGAGGATGGTCTTTATAACCCGGCCACCAGCTGAAGGCTGAGGGACAGAAAAGGTTCACAGAGAGCATCCTTTTCCCCCTGCCATGCTGCACCGAAACTCCATCGCCAACACTTCCAAGCCTGAAACTCCATTGCCAACACTACCATGTCTAAAACAGGGTGAAGGATGAATGAAATGGAGGGACATCTAAATACGGGACCGGGTCTGCCAACGCAGAGACCACACCCTCGCAAACCCAGGAGTAAACTCGTGGGGCTTTCCATTAGGAGCGGTGCCTATTTTATATACCGCCCCCCCCTGCCTGGTCGAAATTGGGCAAGGACACCTCCCGCACCGAGCCTTCCAAGCAGGGACGGAAGTGGATACGCCACTTACGCGCGTCAGGCCAGCAGGGCGAACCCTACTGGAGGAGACAGTTTCTAGCTACCGTCTACCAGCTATCCCTCATGGCTGGTGCCGGAGATTCTCGAGGCGTCTCACAACTCCGCCTGGGTGGAATTAACATAGCCAGGCGTACCCAATCACCCATGGGTATCGGGAACCACTGCCCCGTCGAATCCAACCCAATCCGAACAACTCCCATTCGGGAGGGGCTCAGATGTTCGGCCCGGCGTACTTCTGGTAACGTCAGAAGTACCACCAGTGCTAAGGGTCTGCAGCGCCTGCACCACTGCAGCTGAAGGGGTCGGAACCCCCCCCCCTTACTGGGGAAATGGAGGGACAGGAAATTTGGGGGATGTAAGAATCCTTCTCAGCCTGGCGAATTGGGGAAACCCCCCCCAAAAAAACCCATGGGCCAGGAAGGTTTGGCCATGGGAATTGAACCCACAACCTCCCTAATGCAGGCCACAGATGCAACCGCCTGAGCCATCCCACTTGCTAACTAAGTTAAACAAAAGACAAAACCAATTTCAAGAAATTTACATACCATCCACAACTGCTCACATATTCCAAAAAATGTTTAAACAATTCAAAATCACATTAGCTCCCCAAAACACTTCAGCCTACAAAAAGTAATGTGCATCAACCTAAAGGATCCCATCCCAGAACACCAAAAACCAATATTTACAAAATAGATTGTGCAGACTGCAGCAAACTCTACACAGGAAAAACCATAAGAAATCTGGAAACAAGACTAAACGAACATCTTAGAGCAATTAAATATAAACAGCTAAACAAAGCTGCTATTGCTCGCCCCTTCTGGTCAACCAACCATGAAAGAGTACAAAATATAACTCTCGGAAAACCCACAAGATACGCAGCAGAATTAGATGTTTGAGAGAAAATCCTCATCTTAAAAACCAGAAAAACATATTGTTTTTGATTAGCTGCTACACATTACCCCTCTGGAAATTCATAACACAAGCATAATCACATCAAAGCCAATCTCTTCGAAAACCATTGGGATAAATGCTGCACCAGTTAGAAAATGCTGACAATGAGGTGAACAAGACTCAAAACATGTCCAGGTAAAATTACCTTTTAGTGATGTTTTAGTGTTTGTCGTTTTCATAATATTAGTGCATCAGCTTGTACTGTATTTGAACTTGGTGTACAATGTGGAAAAAAAACCTACGGTTGGCTAATTGTATCCAATTTGAGACAAAATTTTAAAACTGCAGATCGTATTAAAAAATGAAAATGAAAATTTAAACAAGAGTACTTAATTAACTATCAGTTTAATTTTATAATTCAATCCTTAGGCAGACAATCAGACACTAAATGGGACAAAAAGTTTCCAAAGGTGTCTATAAACAAACAAAAGTAGTAGTTTTTTTAACAGGTTTGAAAGTAAATCTGTAATTGTCATTTGCAACCTAGATTTGCTTTCACTGTTTTCATATACAATGACATTAAAGCAAAATAAAACAAAAAAAAATTTGTATATTGTTTGTCAGGTTTTCCTAATATAACATTATTGGCAAATTCCAACTGGGCAGCCTGATTTGAATTTGTGGATTTACTTGAACTTTGTGTTTGAAATGTTTAACTTAATTTCATATGTTGTAGGGTTTACAACCTGTTGTTAATAATAATACAACAGGAAACATAAACTGGTTAATAGTTATGGTTGTACAATTTTCTTGGCTATGAAGTCATACAAATAGCTATCTTAACTGCCACACAAATGTTGGTATGGCAAGTATGACGAATGATGGTGCACCTCAAGTGATTCTGAAAAAGCTCTCTTCATTTAAAAATTAATGTTTGGGAAAATAAGTTTTATTTGTTTAGGTTTTATTTATTTATTTATTCAAAATTCATAATTTATGTCAATATGATTTTAAAAAAAAAGCCATAATTAGTGCAACCTCATGGGAGCGGCAAAGTTTTATAGTACATATCAGTTTACTGAGGAAACAAAAGTCATGAACTTTTGCAGTTTAATTGTTTTTTCATGGTTTAGTAATCTATTTGCTTCACATTAACAAAATATTTTAACCTACTAATGTTGAAAGAAAGAATAATTGCATGTTTTAAGTATTAAGAATTTAACAGCACAAAGAAAACAAGGAGACATCATGTCTAATATGATGCTCGTAAGATAGACTTGATACTCACAACTAATAAAAACGGCTGTTTGGTTCGAATCCATTTTAAGCACAAAGTTGTTGAGTATGAGGATGCCATTGCCAAACTGAAAATAATGTTTACTTCCTTTACCTCTGTTTTTCGAACTTCACTTCTACCCATGTGCTATCTCGGGCACAGGTTTGAGGAAATCAGCACTTCTCAGTGCACCATGGAGCAGTGAGTTGGTGGCTGCATATTACAAGTTTCTATATTTAAACTGGACTAATAGAAAATAGCTGTAAAACATTTTTAACCTTCCTTTATTTAAAAAAAAAAAAAGAGATAGAATTTATGCTGTTAGTGCTTAAGTGGCTTGGCAATAGGTACTAGATTTGATTGCAACAGGTGTTCCAAATAAAAATCCCACAAAGAGCAATAACTAATCACAAGTGAATTGCTAAGAAATTTATGATTTTGATAATGTGCAAGCAGCTATTCAAAGTGTTTCATAATTGTTAAATCTGCATCAAAGGATGTTAGTGTAAGACATTTTGCTCAAGTTTGTGTTGCATAAGATGCTGCTTTTTTGTATACGAATAATGGCTTTTTATTTTTGCTGATGCATTTCATTTATTTTCCAATATACGTGTTAATGTATTAGTAGTATTTTACGTATAACTAAATGCTGATATTCTTTGTAAATGGTAGGTTATCATTTGTTATAATTTGTATATTATTGTTGAATGCAAATCAATGACATTTCTGTTGTGTAGGTTAACAGCTTTTAAATTGATGAATGGTAAACTGCTATATACAAAGAATAATATTACAGAATACCATACCACAGCCTTTCCTATTTTTCCACTTTATTGAAAATAAGTATAAAACATTGTCAGTTTAAAACAAAAATGATCTCAATGTTCTAGTAGATGAGTAATGCAAATTGATAGAAGTGCAGGTTTTAAATAGTCACCTGTGCATTTAATGGCTTTCTCTCTAAGTTGAAAAAACCATTAAGAATGCAGGTGATTTTATTTGAAACTTGAACTCCTTTCAGTTGGCTTCCACGCATTTCAAAAATGGCCTAATAACAGGCATAATCAGCCGATAATGTAGTAAGGTGCATTATTGACCACAGCGGTTCCTTTAACAACCACCCTCAAGGTCAAGAAAAAACACCCTTTGCAACATCTTGCAGATGAATGGCAGATAATAAATTAGTAATTACTGTAGCACCTCAAAATGATATTTGTCCTCCAGTTAGTTGGGAATCTGTGCAGGAACATGCGTCAGTCAGCAAACTGCTGCTGATGAGGACAAATACCCTCGAAAATGAGTGTCTAGTTAATAAAACTGGAACTTAGTTTTCCGTAAAAATAGTGCGGCTCATTCTTAATTCAACATGAAGAAAACTTTACTGTTTGTAGTGCTTCTTTTTTAATAGTTAACATATGGACATGTTTCAGAGATTGGTGTCAATCCTCAACTTGGGTTCATTTCTTCCATCTTTTCAAAGAGGACAAGGATTATTTGGAAAATGAAAGGAAAGATAGATGAAAGATACTTTGTTTACTTCATGCATTCTCTGTTTTAGATTTTCTCCTTCATAGTGACTCTTAACCCTTTTGCCGCTAAGCTCGAGTTATGATCATAACATTTTGCTGTTGTCTTGCTGAAATCAAGTATACTCGATTGCGTGTCATGGCATTCTTCTAATGTGCATAACTTCTGAATCACTTGCATTGAAATAGAGCAACAAGCGCTGTCTTCTGCCATCTTTTGACAGTATGCTGAGACTAGTTTCAATGCGATCTCTGGTGTTGTACAAGATCTGCAGGTTTTTATAGTGAAGTCTGCACCAAGTCACATGTTAGCTGTGGTGAATTACATCACGCCACTGCAGTTGAGCTAAGATTGTGTCATTAACTTGTGTATCTTTATACTACCACAGGTTTTTGGATTCCTTACTTTCTCTGCTGCTTACCTATGTTCTATATCCTCAGAGCTGTTTTTTGTTATTAATGATATATACGAAAAATGTTTTAAAACTTTGACTAGAAGTATCTTATGTTGCACAATAAATGTAGATGATTTAAACCTGTAATTGTTTCTCAAATTTTCACAAATTTCTCATTTTCTGACGACAGCCTTTATTTGCATGATAAATACGAAATTTTACATATTTTAACAATTAATTACAAAACTTAAATGTTGGTGATATAAAGCTAATCAAAGTACTCTCATTTTATTTTTGAACCATCAAAATTAATTGCAAATTCTGATATCAATCTCAATTTGGTAAAGATATTTTTAAGCAACAATCTGAATTTCACAGTGAAAATATTTTATGTTATATTGAATTATGCAACTGTGTTTTAAATATGTATCAGAATAATAATGCAACTGATGTACTCGTGCTCTGCTGACATTTAAAGCTCATAGATTTTATGAGATTCTGTTCAAGTCTTATGACTATCATTAAATACAATTAGTAAGGATTGTTTTCACATTATATTTTAGTAATTATTGACGAGATCTTCAATGGCCTGAAAACATAACTTGTATGTTGGAATTGGTGTCATGGAATAAACAGTTGGACTAAATAATAATTGTTTTTTAATATTTCCTATCAAACAATAGCCTTTCAAAATAACTTACACCTCTGACAAAACTCTACTGGTATCATTAATAAATCAATTTTGTGGATAATCTAATAATTTTCTATTGAGAAAGATAAGTTCATCTTTTTTGTCCAAATAAGTTTCAAAGTCGCTTATTATATGAACCACGCATATATTTTGTTTTTATTTTTGCCTCAAAATTATTGCAAAATTTTGTTGTATAAATGCAAAAATTTAAAAATGAAACACGAATTCTTTAAAAAATTATCACCCACCACTGTACATCCCTTTATCTGTGTAATTTAGTTTGACTTGCCAACTTGCCAGACGGCTTATGTATATCAAACGTACCTGGTTGGAATCCTGTGTGTGGCAATTAAATTTTCATATCGGCCTCATCTTTCAAGTTTTATACATTGGTCCTAATGTGATGTATTGGATGAAAGCATTGAAATGGAGCGCACTTTCTACAATGCTGTTAAGGAGAATTCCACTAATGTGTTTAAAACTGATTTATTTACAAAGGCCTGTAATTTCCTTTAGCAACAATGTATGAACTCTTAGTGCATAAGGCACAATGCTGTAATCTGCAGATTTCTCCCTGTGCATGTGCATTCAAAGAAATAAATGTCATGTCTGCATCAGTATTATTTAGTAGTTTGTAACTTAATTCCTTCATGTTCAACCATAAAAGTATACTCAGGTTTGTAGCCAGTAACTGACATGCAACTTTAGATATGTGCTGTTAGAATGCAGTATATATTTTGTAAAATTTTATAAGATGTTTTGTTACACTATTTAGATTATTCTCTGCATTTATTTGAGAAAATTCTTGTCTTTCAACTAGTCCCAGGCCAGCCATTTGCAAGGAATTGTTCTGTCATAAGTGTATTTAAAGATTTTCAAATAGTTGAAACATAAATGTTTATAGCTTAATACCATCTATCATTGTTGCATATGCTATAACTTCCATGAAGATAAGAAAGAAAGAAAAAAAAAAAAGCAATATCCAGTAATTTATTGTGTATATTGTATCTGTGTATGCATAGAATGTTAACAACAAAATTGCTGAGAAGGAAACAGACTTGAATGGATTTGCTACTGATGGAAACTCTTCAAAGCTGGATGCTCATGTGAAGAAAGAAATGTTGAGCTCTATTGCTGCCATTAAGGTAAGTGAATGTATAGCATAAAATGAGGATGGACAAAATACATTACTTCCATAGGATTTTACTTGCCTTAGACTGTTTCTCCACATAGTATCTGCCATTAATGAGCCACCTGCCATTGCAGGAAGGCATTTTTGTATGCCTTCATCATAGAAAGCTGCCATCTGTGATGAAAGCAATGTTTGCACTTCTTTTTTTTTTTTTCACATCTTCAGTAAATGTGCAAGAAACATCACAGCAATAGAAATTTATCACCAGCTGTGTGAGATGTATGGATAAAATGTGGTGAATGCTGGCATGGTGAGGAAGTGGACCAGGTAGTTCAGTGTAGGTTTTGAAAATATGCAAGAACTCACTGCAACATTTGATTAGGACAATTTTGACCACCCTCTCTACTTGCCGCCAAATGATTTTCATCTATTTCTTTATCTGAAGAAATTTCTTGGTGGTAAACATATCTCTGAAGATGTGAAAGAAGTGCAGACATGGCTCCTATTACAGGTGGCATCTTTCAATGATGAAAAATAGAAAAAATTGCTTCGGTTATGATAACTGCCTCAATAATGGCTAAAGTTATGTGGAGAAGTGGTTTAAGATGAAAATAATATTTTGCTTAATTTTAAAAGAAATGTCAGTACTTACTTTAAAAACTTGTTGCCTGATATATGAAATATTACAATATACTTTTACTTGCTTCTGGAAAACTTTTTACTGGTGACAGTTTGTGAATTTTGGTTTCGGATGAGTATATTATTCAAAGGAAGGTTTCTTATAGCTTCAGCATTTTGGCTGCAATTCATTCTGATAATATGTCTGATATATTGAACTTTAATCACTAACATCAATTTTGACCTCACTTAAATTTTCCCAAAGCAACATGTGCCTTGAATTCCTCATCTATATCAAATGTGTAAGATCTTCATATATTCTACGCATGACTGTAGAACTAATATGGTCTGTATTGTATCTGTACAAATGTAGGGTGATACTAATACAGCTGATGTAAAGGAAAACCACTTGAATCGCTCCTCAAATGAAGGAAGCTCTAGCAAGCAATATGTTCTTGTGAAGAAAGAGATTTTGAATCCTCTAGTTCAGGTAAGAGGATGTATACCATGAAATGGCAATTTTGCTGCATCAAATTTGATAACATTGAAATTATAATAAAACTAAACCAAGTTTATTACTTTATGTATGATAATAAATTTGCTGAATAGTCAAAATTCTGCCTGTATCAGAAACTTTTGTTGCACCCTGTAATGTTTGTGATATCTAGGAAACCAAGCCATACATCTCCAAACTAATTTAGCTGGTTTTTTGTTGTTTCCAATTGCAAGTTCATTTCTGAACATTTTAAGAGAGTGTTAATGTCTCTCTCTAGAATTTTATGTATGGTCTATTAAATATTACTATATGCTTGTGTTAATTTCTTAATAAGTTGGCACTGGTAGTTTTGTTTTAGAGGAACATATTATTTAAAGAAAGAATTCTTCCATCTGTAGTATTTTGGCAACACTTCATTTTGAGAATGTAATTAATATATTAAATTAACTAATAACACTAAAACCTAAATCAATGTAGAAAGAACTTAACACAGTGAAGCAAATTTTAAAACACTTCTGTTTGAGTGAAATCCATGAGTGTTAAGCGGATCAGTTCAAAATGTTTTAAAAGTTTTTTGTTTTTTACTAAAACCTAATTTTGACCTGACTTACATTTTCTTCAGGCAATATGTATCATGCATTCATAAGTAACATAACATATTTTTATTCAGTAAGACGTGACACAGCGATTATAATGTTAACTTGTTACAGGATGTTACTAATACAGCTGATGACAAGGGAAAATACTTGAATCGCTTCCCTGCTGCAGGAAGCTCTTCAAAGCAAGATATTCTTGTGAAGAAAGAGATTTTGACTTCTCTTGTTCCTGTGGATGAGGTAGGTGGATATATTGTATGAAATGGTGATGATCAATTACAATCCTTAAATCTGGTGCGCAGTTTCTTGGAACAGAATTGAGAACCAGAATGGGAAGGTGAATTTGGTAGGTACAATCGAGTGAGAATGGGAATAGGATGCAGCAATTCTGATCTCAATTTGATAATTGGAATTTATCAGTTTCTAAAGTTACTCCATAATAAACAGAAATGGAATCAGAACAAAAGTAAAAGACGTCAAGAGTTTAGGGCTTTTAATTTACAATGAACACAATTGATTACCAATTAAAATCCAGCAATGTTGGAGTGAGACTTTGTAACTAGCGTTGATGTTTAAAACCTTGATTACTTGGTAGTAAGGCATTTCAATCACAGTGATTGATGAAGTGCAGTGATTAGAGTGAATGTGTAGCATTAAATGAGAATAGAAGAAAGAGGGAATTAAATGTGGTATAAGAAATTTAATTCACTGTCTTCATCTTGGGAATAATAAGCTTATCACTAGAAGGACCATACTGATCATTAAAACACTTTAGATCATTCAGGTAATGTGTTATTGCTGTAATATTTCATGACGTTTAATGAATTAGAGCACGGGAGATTCCTTAAAATGTTCAAGCTTTTGATAGTAGATTTTAAACAAATTATACATGCTATTTACCTTAAAGGACCATAGCCATTCATTTTGACCAGTGCAATTATTTTGCGCATGTCATAACCCAACAGTGGTAACAATGTGTTCTGAAAGTAATCCTAGATGTTCGGTCATTATTGAAACCTAGATTGATAATGCTTTAGTGTGAGAGTAGGCGTGTTTTTAGAAACTGTTTCAATATATTGAATTGTAAAATATTTTTTAAAAGTATACTTTATCACTGTCATGTCACATCAGAATTACCATCGTAAGTATCTTTGAGGTGATGATGATGATATTGAATTATTTCCATAGTTTAAGAAACAATGAGTCAGAAGGAGAGAACATATTTAGTCATGATGAATTATCTGATAATGATGACAATGTTAAATATATCCCTCATCAATCAAATCAGAGTGAAGCGTCCGTTGGTGACAATATAACGAATGAAGAACCTATACAGGAACAGATTACCGCACTGTTGCTGAATTGTCTCAAGTAGCACCACATGTCCCTGGCCCACGCAAGAAAGGCAAACTCAGTTGAGGATGTCAAACTCCTCAGAAACAATTTTTCCAGCTGTGGGAAGTAACGAGTCTGCTGTTGGTGGTACAATATGGTAAACAATTGATACGGTAATTTGTATCACAAATTACTTAAATGTAAATAATGATTGTAATATGAATATGCATTTTTATGTGACATTGATTTCAGATGTTTATTAATTGTAATTATTATTGGGAAATAAGTTTATACGGCTTTACTGAAACTGTCAATAATAGAGCAATAATGCAGCGAGGGGGTGAGCTGTTTATCATTACTGGGAACAAGGAAGTTACGTAATGTTTCGCGCGTTTTCGGTAGAACCTTCTAGAATGTTTCCCTAAAAGCAATATGTATTCGTGGTTTTCATTGGATATTAAAATAGACGCTAATGTTGGCGCGTTTTATTAGCCAATAGCAGTTCATTTATAATCTTTAGGCATGTCGAGGAGTGGGAGTATATAAAGACATGTCCGAGGTAGATCGCCCCCAGTTCAACAAAATTCTCAATACATTACACGTCGGTCGCTCAGTTCATAAAAATTACTAGCACATTACACGTCGTCAGTCAGTCCTTCAGTTCGTCAAGTTACGCGCAGCAGAATTACGAGAATCTAAAGTATTATAAAGTTAATTATACACAAAGTTGAAGTACGTGAGTTAAAAGTGATAAGTAAAAAAGTTATTACAAACAGTTTCAGTTTGGCGAGTATCCAGATCAATATGTAAAAGTGTTAGTGAACGTGTTCGACAATAAAAATTATGAAACAAATTTCTTCATTAAGTGTAATTTCTGGATAAAAGATTCCTTTCCGCTTCACAACCTGTACAGAGATACATGTTCTACCCAAACAGCTAGCCGGAGGACATTTGAAATGAAATCAAACACAAAACTAATACTGCCGCAAATTGCTAACGCCAGATGGAGCTACAAACCAAAGAATGACGTCACAAGATGGCAACGCCTGAAGTAAACACAATGTAAGATCTCCAAGTTCTAATAACTTACGCTACACATATTACGTAAGCAATAACCGCATCACAATTGAACCAGGAAATACACCTGGAAGACGCGGGTGTTGTATTGTACTGACAGAAAGGCCAGGTCCTACAGAGTACATAAAGAAACTTACAGCAAGTGGATACTTTGCTAGCACATGGTGAATGTTGATGGATGCTAACATTCTCAGTAAAACCTGCCTTCAGCAGACCCCTTATTAAATGGAAATCTGTCATAAATGGAAGTATTTCATGCTCCCATGAATTTAGGGGTGAAAAAACACGCTAAATTCCCGTTAGTAAATGGAAACTGTATTACGTGGACAACGGAAATCAAAGTACGCCTTTTAACAGAAAATTTCCAGTTCTGGAAAGCAGCGTTTAGAACATTTTCAGGCACCCTGTGAAAGTCTGCATTGTGTGCTCTACAGTACATGATGTTTAAGTTGAAACATGACCATTTTGCTGCTACCTGATCGGTCTAGGAGAGGGGGTATGCTAATGACGGTCCGAATGCTGAGAAATCCTGTCACAGCCATCCTTCACTGCATAGTTAAGTTAATAATTGATGGTGGATAAGCACAGCTGATTGTCTTCAGATTGTCTTCCAATTCATGCTGTAATGACTTGTCAAACAGAGGATATCTACAGCTCTTAACAGTACACTTCTAAACTTACATTGGTGATGATTTAGTTCAACAGTAGTCATCATGGCTCGAAAACAGGTGTTGTGCTAGATCTTAAAAGTGAGAGTAAAAGTGATTTATGTTAATGAATATGATACATTGAGTATAAAGCAGATAATGAAGATGTTCAATGTAGGGAAAACTAAAGTTTACAAGTTCTAAAGAAGAAAATGGAAAATTTGAAGCAGTGGAAAAGCTGTGCTAATGCAAAAATAATAAAACAACTTAAGAAAACTGAAAACCAGGACATTAATGAAATAGTGTGATAGTGGTTTGTTAGTGTCAGGGCACAAAATCACCTCATATCGGGTTTGTGTTACAGGAATACACTGAAAAGGTAGCTGAAAAATTGGGTAAGACTGAATTCAAAGTATCTAATGACTGGTTGGACAGTTTTCCACAAAAGACATGATAGTTTTTAACAAACTTTGTGGTGAATCGAGTGATGTTAATATCGAAACCATGGCTGATTGAATTACTGAACTACCTTCAATAATCGAAGGATACAAACCTAAAAACATAGTAAACATAATGCACAGTCAGACATCGTGCCAGGTATCTCAGCAACAGAACTTTCTTACAGAAAGTTTGAAGATTCATGGTTTGAGTACATGTTTGAGTCTCATCTGTGGCATTGAAATTTTCAAATCTTATTCAACTATTCAATATTAATGATACTTTGGCTCTTCCTTAAGCCAAACTGACTGGAAGAAAACAGTAAATTTACTTCAAAGTATTGAAATATGTTTTATTTTTATGTTCTGTTATCTGAGGGTTGACTAAACATGACTGGTTTGCAAAGTTTTAAGAATACTCTCTCATGGTTATCCCTTATTTTGAATCATATCCTCCTGTTGCTAGTTCTACTTTTAGTTCGTTCTATTTTCATGCACCCCAGAATCTTCCAATGAATAAGTTCTGAAAATGTTGCATGTTTTGTGTGCTGCAGATGTCAATCTTAGCCATTCTACTGATGGGGCTTTGAGACATTTTCTAACAATGATTATTCTGAGATCGTTAGGGATTCTTTTAATTTTGAAGTAATCCTGGGTTTTTTTCATGAATATTTTAGGGTTGTCCCCCGTTCAGTCCCAGAAAGGGTGATTTTATGTCATTTAACAGTGTGTTTGTATAGCAAGTGTTTGTGTTTGCGAGAGCAAATATTTGTGTTTGCTTCACGTGTGTTGCCATCTTGTGTGACGTCATTTGTTGGTCTGGTCCGTAGTTCCCTCTGACGTAGCAATTTGTATCAATTAGTTTCTGAAAGAATTTAAGGTTATGTATATTGTCCTCCGGCTAGCTATCATCTTATCTTGGTAGAACTTGTATCTCTTGCAGGGTGTGAAGCGGAAAGGAATCTTTTGTCTATAAATGATACTGATGAAGAAATTGGTTTTATAATCTTTATTGCAGAACACGTTCACGAACACTTTCACATATTTATCTGGATACTCGCCATACTGAAACTGTTTATAATAACTTCTTATCACTTTTAACTCACGTACTTCAACTTTATATATTTAAATGTATAATACTTTATAGGATTTCTCGTACTTCTGCTGCGCGTAACTTGACGAAATAAAGGACTGACTGACGATATGTAGTGTACTGAGAATTCCGTTGAACTGGGGGCTGACGTGTTATGTGTTGAGAATCTTGTTGCACTGGGGAACGCTCTCTTGAATCTACACTATTTATAGGCTTGCCTCAAGATACGCCTAAAGATTATAAATGAAATGCTATTGGCTAATAAAACGCGCCAACATTAGCGTCTATTTTACTATCCAATGAAAACCACTAATACATATTACTTTTAGGGAAAATTCTAGAAGCTTTTACCGAAAAGGCGCGAAACATTACGTAACTTCCTGGTTCCCGGTACTGATAAACAACTCATCCCCTTGCTGCATTATTGCGTTATTGTTGACAGTTTCAGTAAAGCCGTATATTATTATTTACCAATAATAATTACAATTAATAAACCTCTGAAATCAATGTCACATAAAAATACATATTCATATTACAATCCTTATTTACATTTAAGTAATTTGTGATACAAATTACCGTATCATATGCCCCACTAGAAACATAATTATAAATATTTATAACCTGTTTGGAAATTTTATAATTTTGTTTTTAGTCTCCTAAATCTTGTAACACACGCTATTCACTTTCACTTAACACTTCACACGTATTTGACACACGACATATGTTTTATCTCGCCAGTACTTACTGGCTCTGGTTTAATTAATTTAGATATTAATCTAACATTACAATTTTTTTTATAGCAAATACTTTACCCTAAATTATTTAACTAGTGTTAAAAAAAAAAATGGTTTACTTTCTTATATTGTTACCAAAAATTTATCAATTCAAGAATTTTTTTTTTTTTTTTTTTAATTACAATACATATTTACCAAAATATTCACCCTTTACATATATTTACATCTCTTAAATCTAGGCATTGTTTTACATTTTCTGTTTGCTACATAAATATTTGTTGTTAAATTATTTTTACCAATTTTTGTTATTTTGTACTTTACAAATATATTTACATCTCTTAAATCTTGACAATGTTTCACCTTTTCTGTTTGCAACATAAGTATTTGTTTTGAATTATTTTTACCATTTTTGTTATTTTGAATTTTATTTTAACAATACTCTTTGAATGGTATTTATGTACTTTACTTTAATATCATATTAAGTTTCAATTATTGCATTCTTAATTTTCAAATGTTGTTACAGTTACTAAAAATTTATTTATTTATTTATTTATTTTTTTTTAAACATTTCTCTTTTTTTTTTTTTTTTTTTTTTATTTTATAATTTATTTCTGTTTTCAAATGATATATATATATAAATAGTTAACCCTCTTACGTTCCAATACATTTCTCTGCAAGTCATCTTTAACTATCCAGCATTTACTTTACATCACATTGCTATTTACCCTCCTGGATCAAATTGTGTGTGGCTAAACATTACTCGTAGCCGTAACCTAACCTTCAAATTGTTCATGAATAACCTCTTGTATTCATTTGAAATTTCATCACATGATAACATTTGAAAACAACCTAAAGCTTCCTGAACAATAAATCTTTTAACAACATTCATTTTCAATTCATCAACTATCTCTTTAATTTGAAAGTACTTTGACAAATCTGTACTAAACTGTACTGGACTGGAGTTTTCAATTTGAATATCTTGGTATACTTTCATTCTTTGCATTACTGACTCCTGTATTTCTGATATTTCCCCTCTGAGATTAACTTGTGCCTCATTTACATCTACATTCATAACCTCTTTCATCTCTCTTAGCTCACTTGAAATACTACTCATTTGACTTCCTAACTCTGTGCATTCTACATTAACCTCACTTTTTTTGTTACCTATTTCCATGCTCATGTTTAGCATTTTCTTTGAAATTTCTATCTCACTTGCTATTACTTCCTTTTCATCACTCATTTTTGGTATACTACTATCTAGCTTCGTAACTTTCTTTTCAATTTCTTCCCTGCTTTGATCTACTTTTTGCTCTAATACCTTATTACTCCTACCAAAATCTTTTCTGTTTTGTTCAAAGCTCCTACAAATATCTTCTCTTAATTCCCTATGACTCTTTCGCATATCTTCCCTGTTTTGATCTATTTTCTTTTCTAATTTCTCATTATTCTTACAAATTTCTTCCCTTAATTGATCTGTAATACTCTTGCCAATATCTTCCCTCAATTCTTTCTTATTCTGATCTAACTTCTTATCAATATCTTCCCTTAATTTCTCATTATTCTTTTGCATATCTTCCCTTAATTCCCTATGACTCTTTTGCATATCTTTCATATTCTCATTAGTCTTTTTCATATCTTCCCTGTTTTGATCTAATTTTTCACCAAATTTTCTCAACATTTCCATAATCATACTAGTATCAGAATTAATATTTCCTGCTGTTTTATTCTCACTTCCTACACTAACATTTTCATCTTCAAATCCTAAAAAGTCTGGGCTATTTCCTGTAACCTGTATTGAATTACAACTAACTGTTACATTATCTCCCTCCATAATTATTTCTTCTGTATTACTAGCAGCCATTGTTTTTATTATCCTACCACTCCTCATTAACATTTATTTACCTTTTTGATGCTGTATGTTGCTGTTACTTTAATGTCCAGCGTTCTGCCCCATTCTCCTAGATTTGTATGTCGCTTCTGCGTTGTGTTGTGATGAATCTACGTCGTCTCGATGTTTTTTGTATCCACTTATTCGCACCGTTTGTCGCTTCTCTAGTTGTTTCTTGAATCTGCGTCTTGTAGATCGTTTCACTGCTGCGTTCACCTCTTCCTGGTTATTCTTGTTCCTTTCCTAGTCATCTAGCCCCACGTTATGGGTGCCAATTTGCGAGAGCAAATATTTGTGTTTACTTCACGTGTGTTGCCATCTTGTGTGACGTCATTTGTTTGTCTGGTCCGTAGTTCCCTCTGACGTAGCAATTTGTATCAATTAGTTTCTGAAAGAATTTAAGGTTATGTATATTGTCCTCCGGCTAGCTATCATCTTATCTTGGTAGAACTTGTATCTCTTGCAGGGTGTGAAGCGGAAAGGAATCTTTTGTCTATAAATGATACTGATGAAGAAATTGGTTTTATAATCTTTATTGCAGAACACGTTCACGAACACTTTCACATATTTATCTGGATACTCGCCATACTGAAACTGTTTATAATAACTTCTTATCACTTTTAACTCACGTACTTCAACTTTATATATTTAAATGTATAATACTTTATAGGATTTCTCGTACTTCTGCTGCGCGTAACTTGACGAAATAAAGGACTGACTGACGATATGTAGTGTACTGAGAATTCCGTTGAACTGGGGGCTGACGTGTTATGTGTTGAGAATCTTGTTGCACTGGGGAACGCTCTCTTGAATCTACACTATTTATAGGCTTGCCTCAAGATACGCCTAAAGATTATAAATGAAATGCTATTGGCTAATAAAACGCGCCAACATTAGCGTCTATTTTACTATCCAATGAAAACCACTAATACATATTACTTTTAGGGAAAATTCTAGAAGCTTTTACCGAAAAGGCGCGAAACATTACGTAACTTCCTGGTTCCCGGTACTGATAAACAACTCATCCCCTTGCTGCATTATTGCGTTATTGTTGACAGTTTCAGTAAAGCCGTATATTATTATTTACCAATAATAATTACAATTAATAAACCTCTGAAATCAATGTCACATAAAAATACATATTCATATTACAATCCTTATTTACATTTAAGTAATTTGTGATACAAATTACCGTATCATGTTTTAGGTATGTGTGTGTTGTGAGTTGCATGCGAGCAAGAGAGAGAGAGAGATGGGGGGGGGGGATATAGTTGTGTTTTACATATGGAGGTGTAAAATTTTCATTTTCCCTAATGTCTGAAATATCACTATAAGTTTTTGATACATCATGATTATTTTCCACAATTTTACATTCCCTTAACATACTCTTTTGCACCTTTGTTGGGAGTGCAATCACTACTTTGTTGATTTGGTTTGTTTTCTCTTGTTTTTTTCTCAATATTCTCACACATTTGTATAACTTGGTTGCTTATTCCATCTCTAAAATGTGTATATTATTTTTAAGTACATTTCCTCATTAAATTGTGACTGTTGTTCTTGTTGCGATTGCATTCCAGTCAACAATTCCGTCATATCTTTAGCTATTTTTTCTTTTATTTCCTTAGCGTGCTTAGTTACTATAGCTACGTTTCTAACTACTGTATCAATCATCTCTTGCTTATGTACATTAACCTCACTTCTGATCTTGGTTTCTATCTACAAATTCATCTCTTTGCTTTTGTAGGACTTCATTCTGATTTACGTTGGCTATTTCTATTCTTTGGTTACCTCTGCTTTAATTTCTGCAAAGACTTTTTCCTGTCCTTACCTAAATTTCACTTATGATACCTACCATCTTATCTATGTCTTACTTGCTTTCTGCTCTGTTATCCTCTGCTCTTTGTCTTAGTTGTAGATTGCTTTTTGGTTCTCTAATCTATTCTGTTCTATTGTTTCAGATAGTTTAAACATTTTGTCATTTATTTCCCTGAATATGTTACCAGTGTTCCCTGAATTTCCCTAGCTAAGCTATTAACATTCCCTTCAATTTTATTATCTAACTTTCTTGCTAAGTTGCTAGAATTTTCCTGGATAAGCTGCTAGAATTTTTCTGCATTTCCCTAGCTAAGCTACTAACATTTTCTTGCATTTCCCTAGCTTGGCTGCTAGTATTTTCTTGGATTTTATCATGCAATTCTTTTGTTGAGCTGCTAGTGTTCACTATGCACTACTAGCTTCTGTACTATTTGTAGCTCTCTGATAAGTTAACTAGTGTTTTAAGATTTGCCCTAGTATCCCATCCTCTGTTTTATCTTCTACTGTCTGTAAATTTTCTACTATGCTAATTACTAGCTGTTTCCCCCACTACATCTTTTCCTATGTCTATTTCTTTATTTTTCTTTGCATTCTCCATTTTGCTAAGCCTTCTACTGTTTCTTAATTTCATCTACAATTTGTAAGTGAAATCTTTAATGGAATGGTCATATTTTGTGCAGTGTAGCTAGTAGGATTTGGTGTTGATGGTTTGGTTTGGTGTTGTGTAGCCATCTGTTTCTCTCTTGTTTCTTGGAAGGGGGCATGGATTGGGTTGCCTTCTTTCTTTTTTTTGGGGAATTGTAGTCGTGATGATGTTGTCTTTTTCTCTCTTCGCCTTCTGTGCTTTATCTCAATTAATACTCTTCTCTCTAGGAGTTCATCGTAGTTTCTCTTTGCATTGTTGGTTTTCCCTCCGTGAATTGGCATCTTTTCATCTTTTGTTGAAATGTCTACTTTCTCATCTCTTCCTATTTGATGCTACCATGTTGCTCGTCAGTTAGGAACAATTATTTAAGGGTGTGTGGCTGAGGCTACTGTTGGTCATCAATTTGAAGCAAATGATGCTGTGAGTACCTGTTGCCGCTCTCTGTATTACAAAATGACAGTTGCTCCATTGTATCTTTTTGTAGTTGCTCCAATTCTAGCTGAAATCCATGGTAGCAGCAATTGACTGTGTAAAAATATCTTAGTATTTCTACGGTTTGGATTTCTCAGGGCAATTAGTCCGGTTGAGAAAGACTTTTTGTCTTTTGTAGAAATTTTGTCTACTTTTTCATCTCTTTCTATTCGAAGCTCCAAATTGGTCACCAGTTAGGAACAATTATGTAAGGGTGTGTCATTGGTCGTCAATTTGAAGTAAATGATGCGGTGATGTACCTGTGGCCGCTCTCTGTAGTGCAGGGTGATGAGTCACTCTGTTGTATCTTTTTGTAGTTGCTCCGGTTCTAGCTGAAATCATTGATAGCGAAATCATTGTCTCTAAAAATATTGTAGCATTTCTATGGTTTGTGTTTCTCAAGTGGATAAGTCTCGGTCGAGATGCTTTGTTTCATTTAACAATGAAGAATTCTCATTTATTGTACTCACTGATTAAATTTGCAATTCTGAACACACTTTTTCATTAGAAAAATGTTATGGAGTTATTTTTTGTTAAACTGGTTTCTTCACAAATACAATGGTAAATCATAAGTGGCAAACAAAACTGACTGACTGGACCTATATGTCCTACAGGACCTATACAGTAGTTAAGAAGAAGTGTTTCCCTTCGCTTGGCTTCTCCTCAAGATTTCCTGGCATTGAAGTCACTTACTGCTATAGTAACACTTATATTTTAAATTCTATTCGCTGCTAAGTTTTGTTACTAAGTACATTTTACAGTTTAATGTACTGCTAACAATTATTTGCTATTACTTATATGTTATTATTTTCATGACTGCCTAAATACAAGTTTGATATATATTAGGACTTTAACAAATTGTGATACATAATGTTTTAAGCTCTTTTCTGAATTTATTTTTCTTTCTATTACTTAGATCACATTAGATAAACTTGTTGTATTCTGTATCTGATTCTTTATTTCTTTAGAGATTCTTTTACGATAGTTACCCTTAAATTATCATTTCAACATTTACAACAAAATAAAATGAAGTTGGCAGATTAGTAAGGAGCAAAATAGAGGATGTAGAAAGACAAGAGATAGGGAAGCTTAGAAAATAGGAAATCTGTAACTTTCTAAAGAACAATAAAACAAATTGGGGAAGAGAAGGGTATGTTGACCATTGCAACAGGCAGGAAAAGAAGGATATGCTTGGATGAGAGTGGGATCAGCGAGATAAGAGGCAGTGAAAAATGAACCTGTGAATTGTGAGGTGGATGGGAAAATATAGTACATTATGTGATAATGTACCATGGAGACAAAAAGATTGACAGAAAAAGTGGGACAAATTGGATGATAAAATTTTAACAGGGAAAGAAGAAATCAGAATCCGAAATATACACGGGTTATTAAGGAAAGCAAAAGAAAAATGGGCTAGGAAAGTAAGGGATATAAGAAAAGAACAACAAAGAGAAGAGGGGGGGAACAATATAAAAGGTTAAGGTCTACCTAGGGTTATCTAGTGGAGCTAAAAGACCTGGGCACCATGCAAGCTGAGGCAGCATGCCCATACCCAGAAAAAAATTTCATGGAGGGTTTTCCACAACTAGATCTAAACTTAACAGTATCCCACACAGTTACCATGTACCTATTCTGTAGTGTATACACATTTTGTGGATAAGAGAATTGCTTGGAGACATTATATAGACAGGAAAAACTCACCAGAATGAATATATTCCACCTTACAGCACAAAACATCCGAGAATGCTTCGAAAACTGGGATGTATGCTCACCTTACCTATGTAAGGCGACAATATTAAGTGTCCTTTTTCTTGTAAATGTGCTACTAGCAGCAGACCTACTGTTATCTAACAATATTTTCCCATATTGGTGTGATATGAATTTAAATAAATAAAACTTTCAGAAGTTTCAGGACGGGTGAGTTTGAACCCTAAACCCCCCCCTCTAAATACGACCCTGTAAGGTAGCACATAAAAAATAAATAGTCAGTCTTTATATAATGTAAACTAAGTATATAGGAACAATTTTGTATAAAAAGCTATGTAAATTAAGCTGTTCAAATAAGTTCATTACTCAAGGGCCTCCCCTCCTAACAGAAGAAAAATTACATTTTATTGTGTACAAAACTATTGCAATAGGCAAAATCTGCCTCAAAATACTCATAATTAGAATTAAATAAAACACTTATCACAAAATAAAACGTTTTTTCAGTCTTCTATGTTAAATATTGTAGAATTTTCAGTCTCCCTTAACATTTTAGGAAACTGAACAGCTCTAGGTTGGATTTGAAAAGAATGACTATAAATATAACAGATTAATTCTTCTATTAATATATTTAAATTAATATTATATATATATAATTAATTCAATTAATTATACTTTTTACAGACCATAGCCTGGTCTTAGCAAGTTTTTAATGAGTCAACTGAAAAATTCAATGCCACAGCTGGGATTTGAGCACGGTTCTCCCACTCTCCGTGTGGTTGCTCTAACCATTGAGCTACTGTGACAACTTGCCGGTGTGATCTAAATTAAATGCAATACCCATTGTCTAATTGTTATTTTGACTTATTCTTTCGTCAGAGTCTTTTGAGACAGGGAATGGGAGAAGCTGGAAAATTGGTTTCTTGTATCCAGGTCGGTCATGGTGGCAGCTCCTTGTGATAGCTTCCACACCAGCTGCACAATGTCCTTATCTCCTTCTTCCACTGTCTCAAAAGACTGAACAAACAATTTTATTATATCATATTAGTGTCTTAATTTTATGCAAGCACCTTCAAGTTTACTTTTAAGCATATACTACTATTTAAGTTTATTAGGTGCCTTTCAATGCCAAGTAGCCAGCAAAGCAGTGGTGAAGCATGCATAGAAGCGGTGGAAGCGCTGCTTCCCCAAGAATTTAAAAAGAAGAAGAAGGCAAATAAAATTCCCGCGAACAAACATTTTATTTGCACTGGATACATTTTTAAAATGTATTCGTGAACATCCACAGTGCTGCCGACATCAGGACAACTGCTGAAACTTGAGTGACCAGATCCGCGAGCTCATTCAATACTGAGCATTTCCGTGTTCAAGAATCGTAACCTCCACTAGCACTTCGTAGGTTTCCGGAAGCAATCGGGACTTGTCTGTGACTTAGGAAGCATTGAAAGACATCGTCACGTGAAATCTCTGTAGCGTGCGAAGAAAAGTTTATTGTTTTATGTTATGTGGCGCTTTTAAATAGAACTAAGTATATTTTAATAGCAATAATTCGCGTATTTTCTGTAGATTGTTATTTGCTAGTAATAAATAGGTATTTCTTGTGAAACTTTAAGTTATTAGCAAAAGCGTGTGAATTTCATACTTTCTCCATTTTAGGTTAACATTTCACGCGGTGTTGGCCAGCTCTATGAATTATTGGTACGTCTGAGTGGAGTGGGTTGGGATATGTCTGCTTGTAGTGTGAGCAGTCTTGCAGTGCAAGAAGGGTCTACGTGTGACTGTACTATAGAAAAAGTACTGAAGAGTAGGTTTAGTTCTTTCAGTTATGAGGAAAAACTAAATATAATTAGAAGAGACAAGCCGAAAAAACTTCTTAATAATGATATCGGCATACAAAGCAAAGGTGTTAAAACATTTATGCGCCACTTTAATGAAAACATGTATGATACAATTCCATGGTTATGTGGGTGTCATTGATTGTGAAAATTGTTTTGCTGGCCGTGCTTGCTATTTTCGCAAGAAAAAAGCACTTGGAGTTATGCAGGTTTTGACGACTTGAATAATTCACACAAAGCTCAGAAAAGGCATCATGGATCGCAAAATCACATTATTTGTCTGAAACAATTTACACAGTTTGGAAATACACGAATTGAATCGTGTTTAACTGAACAATTCCGACACAATACAGAAGCAAAATGAAGACGTAAAAAGAAACAGGAATATTCTTTCGCAAATGATAAAGGTAGTATGCTTTTTGGGAAAGCAGAACTTGCATTTCGAAGTCATGACGAGTCCGAAAGCTCTTTGAACAAAGGAAATTATATTGAAATGTTGAAGAAATTAGGAGATTTTGATATAGACTTATCACTTGTCAAATTCAACCGTTTTTCAGGGTTGTCTAGTGACATACAGAATGATTTAATTTATTCTGTTTCGGAACTGATGACAAACGAAATAAAGAAGGACATTTCTGAGACTTCTTTTGTTGGAATTATTGTGGATGAGGCAACAGATATTACAATGAAATCACAGCTATCTATTATACTTAGGTATGTGACAAAAACTGGAATATTGAAGAAAAATTTCTGTTTTTCAGAGATGTCAGTGTCGATAGAACAGCAAGTTCTTTAGCATATGTGTTTGAGATCTTAAAAGAATTTAATTGTGAAAAGAAATTCGTGTCACAGACATATGATGGGGCGGCTGTAATGTCAGGGGAATACAGTGGTCTTCAGATGAGAGTAAGAGAAAAATGCCCACAAGCTGTATTTGTGCATTGCTATGCACATAGACTGAATTTGGTTTTGCCGCAAGCTGTGAGCTTTATTAAGCAGTGTAAAATATTTTTTACTTCACTTTCTGGTTTTGGCATTTTCTTTTCTAAATCTACAAAGTGAATGGCAGCACTCGACTCTGAAATAAACAAGAGATTTCCAACATTAGCTCCAACAAGATGGAATTATGGTAACAGGCTATTACAAACTGTGTACGAGTACAAACAAGATATAGAAAACTTACTAAATTTAGTGGTCGAAAATGCAGATGGTTGGAATCCGGAAACAGTATATGGTGCTCAAGGTGTTCTTTCAACATTACATGGGTTTGATTTCAACTTTTTTCTTCATGTATTCTATTGTATATTTCCTCAGGCTGACATACTGTTCCAAGTACTCCAAAAGAAGGCTTTTGATATTGAGTTTTGCCGTAAACAAGTTGACAAATTTTCAATGCATCTTATGAAACTCAGAGAAGATTTTGAATCTGTCTGGCATAAAGTATCAGATGTGTGTGGTATGCCTGGCCCAAATAAAAGACTTAGAGTAGATACTATACCAGGAGAAAATGTATCAACTTCTTATAAGAGATTATTCTTGGAAATTATTGACGTAATGAAGATCAATATGGATTCCAGATTTGCTGACTTGGAAAAACTCAAATTCCTTAGTATTTTAGACTCGGCGAACTTTAAGGAATTTGTTAAACAGTTTCCAGAAGAAGGGTTCTTTGGCTTAAAGCAGAGCTTTGGCAAATTGTTTGATTTCCCAATTTTGAGAAGTGAATTGTGTGTGTTATTTAGAGATATTGAAATGCATAAAGACACTGTCGTGAAATTACATCAGTACTTGACGGAAGCAGGATTAGTGTCGTGTTTCCAGAACTACATAAACTTGTCCTTTTAGCAATAACCATCCCGGCATCTAGTTCGTCTGCTGAGAGGTCATTCTCAACAATGAAGAGAATTAAATCCTATCGTTGAAATACTCAAGGCCAGGGGAGACTTTCTTCAGTAGCTCTTCTCAGCATTGAAAAGTCCTTGCTTCCAAATTTGCGCCAAAGCCCATCCTTCTACGATGATGTGAATGATATCTTTGGGAGGAAAACTGGAAGGATCGGTCTGATATACAAAAAATAGGGTACAATATTTAATTTACTCATATTTATGAAAATATATTATTCATTACTTACTTGTAAAGTTTAAATCTATTTTTATTTCTGTTTTTACCGATATTAAGAAAAAAATATTATTCATTACTTGTAAAAATTTAAATCTGTTTTTAGTTCTTTTTTTACCGAGATTAAGAAAAAATATAGATACAACATTCATGGTTCTCTCCTATTTTAATGAAAATTATTACTTGCAGCTTCCCTCACTTTGAAAGTCACGTTTCGCCACTGCAGCAAAGAGATAGGTTTGTATGTTGATGATCTTGGGGAACATGATGAATACAGATAAGAAATAAAGTTGGTCCAACAATGGAGTAGGGCAATATATTTAACAAGCTCAAAATGAGTTTTATTGCCAATCAGATTAGGTATCAGAATTGACATCTGTGGCGGAAATGTGAAAACAACTGTTTTATATTCGTGTCATTGAACGTATAATAAGCAAGTTTACAGATATAATGGAAGACTGTGTTCTAGGTCTTTAAGAGAACAAAACTAGACCATTTACTAAATTTCCACTTTCAGGGACATCCTACCTACAGTTATCAGAATCCTGTAATAATCAGTTATAGTATTCAAAGTATTGAAGTAACTTCAAAATAATTTTTCTGGTTTTTATTCCTTCCTATGGGAAACTCGGTTCTGAACATTCCATACAAAGTTTTACTGTGTAACTGTAAAATTGCATGCTTCCTAAGTACGACACATATTTTTAAAGTACAGAGAGAGCCAAAAAACTGCTGTGCTGTGTTTTTCCTGCCCGCTAGTTGCCATCTGCCACTATGAAACCATACAGCATTTTAAAACTACTTTTAAAGGCTTTACGTACCAACTTTATGAAAGGAGATGCTGAAACTGGCCATTGTCGTCCATACATGTTTGCCTCTTTAGGAAACTATCCATCACTCACCGGAGTTCACGTTGAGAAATGCTGGCAATTTCCTGGCAGATATTTTGTTTTAATTCCTCCAGGGTGTGTGGGTTTGTCTTGTTCACTTTGTTTTAAGTTACCCCAGAGGTAGAAATTGCAGGTGGTTAGTTCGGGGGACCAAGGGGCCACAAATCTCTACTAACAATTCTGTCCTCAAACTTTCAATTGTTCTCATCAAAATATTGGTTGTATGAGCTGTTGCAGAGTCTTGTTGAAAAAAGACAAAAATCATGCTCTCTGTCTGTTAATTCTTTAAAAAGAGGGGTCAAAATTGTATTCACGTATGTATGGGGTCAACTGTTGACTCAAAAACAATTGGCTCTATAACTCTTTCTCCGCTCATGGCGCACCATACACCAATTTTTTCGTCTCGTGAAGGGATACTTCATGAACAATATTAGGTTTTCAAAGCTCTGGTAATGATTATTTTGTATACACACATATTCATAAAGGTGGAACCAAGCCTCGTCCATGAAAAATATTAAATATGGGTCTATTTCACCATTGTGTACACTATTGAGACTCCACTCACAAAATGTACACCTAATTACAGGATCACCTGGTTGAAGAGCATGTGCCAGTTAATTTATGCAGTTTTAACTTCAGCAGTTTGGTAGCTCTTCTCGCAGAGCCATAAGAAATGCCTGCCTGTTGTGAAAGACGCCTAAGTGATTTTTGGGGAGAATTCTCCAAATGATGACTGATGTCGTATAATGTTTCTTCGGTAAGAACTGTACACCTCTTTTAGATTTCTTAGCCTGAACACGTCCTCTGGCCAGAAATTTATTGTAAAGTTCATGGATCGATGCACGGTCTGGAACTTTTGCACCTGGAAATCTTTCTGCAAATTGTACTTTCACTTGGTGAGCTGACTGAGTTAACACATACAAATCATAAATAAGTACATGGTATGCGGTAGGAAACATACTGAGCCATAATATACTTTGTGACTAAGTACAGGACAAAATAATAACAACTTGTAATTACTGAGCTGCATCATCATTGTCAACTCTTTATTGCACTTCACACTGCAGAGCAAAACCATTCAACAGCGTGTCCTTGTTTATAGCAGCAGTGCGATATCATGTTTCCATACGTCGAGTGGAAAAATACTGCGCAGCCAGTTCGCAGTTTCTTGGCTCTCCCATTACTAATAATTTTTTAACAGCAAACAGAACGTGATTTTCAAAATATGTTACTTTCATAGGATTTTATTCACCTCAGATTGCTTTCTTACATAGAGGCCATCAATAATGAGGCACCTGTCATAGCAGGAGATAATTTTTATATGCTTTCATCATAGAAAGCTGCCATCTGTGACGAAAGCCATGTCTGCATTTCTTTTTTTCATCATCTTTAGGAAATATACAAGAAACATCACAGCAGCAAGCCTTCATTAACAACTGTGTGACATATATATAGAAAATGTGATGAGTGCTGGAATGTGAAGAAGAGCAACGTAGTTCAGTGAAGGTTTTGAAAACATGCAAGAACTCACTGCAACATTTGGTTAGGAACATTTGGCCCCAAGTGATCTTCATCTGTTTCATCAGAAGAAATTGCTTGGTGGTAAATATATCTCTGAAGATGTGAAAGAAGACCAGACATGACTTGCATCACGGATGGCTGCTTTCAAGGATGAAGGAATAGAAAAATTATTTCAGTTGTGACAGGTGTCTGAGTAATGGCTAAAACTATGTGGAGAAGTGGTTTAGAATATGTAGTATGCAATGAGAATAATATACTGCTTAATTCTTAAAAGAAATGTCAGTATTTATTTTAAAAACTTGCTTGGTATATAAAACATTGCCATAAACTTTTACTCATTTCTAGAAAACTTGGTACTGGTGACATTTGCAAGGTTTGTTTTGTATATTATTTAAAGGAAGGTTTCTTATAGCTTTAGCATTGTGGCAGCAATTCATTCTGGGAGTATGTTTGATGTATTGAACTTTAAGCACTAAACACCAATTTTGACCGCAGTTAAATTTTCCCAAAACAACATGCTCCTTGAATTCTTGAGTGATATCAAATATGTAAGATCTTAATGGATATCTGGTACACAATGACTGTATTACTAATATGTATTGTATCTATATAAATGCAGGTTGATACTAATACAGCTGTTGTAAAGGGAAAACACTTGAACCTCTCCTCAAATGAAGGAAGCTCTTGTAAACAATATGTTCTTGTGAAGAAAGAGCTTTTGAATCCTCTGGTTAAGGTAAGTGGAAGTATGGCATGAAGTGACAGTTTTGTTGCATGGAAATTGATGATAACATTGGAATTATAATAAATCTAAACCAATTTTGTTACTTTATGCAGGATAATAAATTTGCTGAATAATCAAATTCTGCCTGTATCAAAAACCTTTGATGTACCCTATAAGGTTTGTACTACCCAGAAGACCAAGCCATACATCTCCAAGCTAATTTATTTGCTTTTATTGTCCCAATTGTAAGTTCATTTTTTTAATATTTTAAGAGAGTGTTTATGTCTCTCTGTGGATTTACATTTTGTATATTATATTAGGCGGCGACGTGGCCGAGTGGTTAGACCGCTTGCCTCTCACCGAGGTGGCCCGGGTTCAATGCCAGGCACCCGCATGTGGGATTTGTGGTGGACAAAGCAGCGTCTGGGCGGATTTTCTCTGGGTTCTCCGGTTTCCCCCGCCATTCATTCCACTAACTGCTCCATCATCACCTTTCCTTTCATCCATTTCACCGTCATTTCATTTCATCTACTTCCTTCATCCCATCGGGCTGACCCATCCTGGACATTCTGTGTGCTCCATGAGAGTGCCTGCTCCTTGACGGATCTCTGACCCCAGGCACCCGCCTGTAAGTCCTGGGGGGTGTAAGTCCTACATAAGATGAGGTTAAACAGTGAATGAATGAATATATTATATTAAACATTACTATACATTTGTAATAAGTTGGTACTGATTGTTTTGATTTAGATGAATATATTTATTTGAAGAAAGATTTCTTCCATCTGTAGGATTTTGGCAACAGTTCATTCTGAGGATGTAATTAATACATTGAATTAATTAATAACACTAAAACCTAATTTTGACCTGACTTAGACTATTTCCAAACAACATCACATGTTTTTATTCAGTAAGATATGTTACAGCGACAATAATGCTAACTTGTTACAGGAAGTTACTAATACAGCTGATGAGAAGGGAAAATACTCGAATCGCTTCCCTGCTGCAGGAAGCTCTTCAAAGCAAGATGTTCTTGTGAAGAAAGAGATTTTGTCCTCTCTTGCTCCTGTGGATGAGGTAGGTGGGTGTACAGCATGAAATGGTGATGGTCAATCACAATGCTTAAGCCTGATGCTCAATTGCTTGGAACAGAATTGAGAACCAGAATGGGAAGGTGGATGTGGCAGGTACAATCAAGTGAAATAGGGAATAGGAAGCAGCAATTCTGATCTCAATTTGGTAATTGAAATTTATCAGTTTCTAAGGTTACAGCATAATAAATGGAAATAGGAATCGGAACAAAAGTAAAAGATATCCGGGTTTAGGTCTTCTAATTTACAATGAGCACAATGGATTACCAATTAAAATCTAGCAATATTGGAGTGAGAATTTTTTAAGTTTACAGTTGGTGTTTGAAACCTTGATTAATAATTGGTAGTAAGGCATTGTCATGTTACTGTCAATCACAGTGCTTAACGAAGTGCAGTAATTAGAGTAAGTGAATGTATAGCATATAATAGAGAGGGAATTCAATCTGGTGTAAGAAATTTAATTCACTGTCTTCATCTTGGAAATAATAAGCTTAAATTAACAATTATGAATAGGATTTGTGTTGCGTGAAGACTATTAAGTAAGGCATTAATTCAAATTGCAATATTGTCACACTCCTAAGAAAACCTGATGGTAGAGCCTAATGTTCCAGGAATATTTTATAAATTTAAACACAAACTGTGCAATTTTGGAGTGAAGCATACTATATGTTAGAATTATCTGGCCATAGCAAACCATTCCCAAAACTTTAAAGGATTTTGATTACAGGAACGCAAAGAGAATAGTTTTTATGGCCAAAAGATCAACGCATTTCAAACGAAGATGTTAAATTCATTACATAGGGAAAAGTTTAAAAATGATACTCAAGGTTACCAGTTGCTTCAATGAGGGCAGCTTCTCCCTCCTATGTTGACTGACTTGCTACTAAAGGAGGGAGAACTGGCTTGCCTGCAGGATAAAAACCTGTTTTACCAGTTAGCAACTCCATGTTACAACTAACACTAATACCAGCATATGAATACTTAACTATTAACTCCAAAAATACAATAAATGCCACACCTCCCTGGGCCTCTTTTGTCGATGTCCTTGTCAAAATAAAAAGAAATGACATACTTCACAAAATTTAAATAAACATTACCACTGTTGGAGTATGAAGTTACATAAATAAGTCAAAATAATTTAAGTGACTCAGTGTAAGAAAAGTAACAAAAAGATAAACATTTTAGTAGGATAATGACTTGTCTGTTTGGCACTATAAACCACACAATTTTATTGTTACTGAGATTTTACATAAAGATAATGAAGGTTTGATCATAATAGGAAAATGACTTCCACAGAAAACGAAAGTGTTTGTTTTCATAAAATTTGCCAGAAGTCTTGGAATGAGCACCTCACTTGCACAACATAACATAACATATAGCTGCCAAAGAGTAAAGTAATAGATGTTCACTCACTACCAAAACTAGGAAGTTAATGATATAGTTTGTTTGCTACCTCATTATCACCACACTTGTTCACTATACTTAGCGATGGAATATTTGTAGAATCAATATCTTACTGCATCGAAGTTGAGTAATGGTGGTGAAAACAAGGAGACAATCGCTGTCTTGGATTATGCCTCCAAAGTGGCACCTTGCCACAATATGGTGCAGAAAATGGGTCAGCTGACCAGGCAGTGCAACAAAAGGCAGGGCAACATCCTCGCAAGGTGTTTGTTCCAAAAGCGGGCTCATCCAAACCGGGCACTCGTGCTCCCTACATAGCAGATCTAACTAAAACAGTAATTATGTCACCACATATAAAGTGTACTCCAAAGCTACAAATGTAAGGGAAAATTTATTACTACATCATTGAGTATAAGCATATGAAAATATAAAAACACACACAAAAAAAATTCTGATGTGTTACACTCAACATGTCTTTCTCTACTCTTGTACAAACTATTTTTACAAATGCTTATTCTCCATGTTTATGGAGATGTTAATCTTATTGCTAATTTTCTTGTAGGTGCAAGAGGAATTGGTAGGCTTTAAGTGATAGTCAAATATTTTAAGAGCTGGTTGCTATGTGGAGTATTCCATTCTCTTTGCATTACCAGAACAAAAAAAAATAACGAATTTGAGAAAAAGTATAAGTGTTGCAAAATTTAAGGCAATAACAACCAATGTCTCGAAAATGGTTCACTCAACAAAAAAAATGTATGATATAAGTTGTGTATTTTAATGCGATCTACATTTTTTGTGTAGTAAAACTTGGTCTATCTCTTATAGTTTACCAGTTATGCAAAAGTCGTTCACAATGAAGAATACTTTTGTAGACATTCCCAGAAAATTCAAGATATAAATTTTATTTGTCATGAAAGTTTCTTAAATATACAATATTTTAATCAAAATTGTTAGCCACTTTTGAAAAAATTAAAATTTTCGAAAAATGTTCCATGTAAAGGGTAATCTGGGATGGGGGGATTTTCTTGATTTTTCTTCGTGTCGCATCTCTGGAAGATACTGAACCTAAATACCAAGTTTGGTGTTTATCCGACAGTTCGTTTCTGAGTTATACTGTTCACAGACAGACACATGCACGGACATGTTTCCAAAAATGCTTTATATGCATTCAGTGCACCTCAAAATATGTATTTCCGGTGAAATCTCGGTATCGAATTTTTGGGTGGAATGCAATACTTTCCCTACTTACTATACGTAGTAGAGAAAGTAAAAAGATGTGTCAAAAATATAGCAGCATTACACAAAAAAAGAAATGAGTACAATATGCAGACAAAAATTGTTACACAATGACATAAGCAAAGAATTTTAAAATGGCTTAAAACAAAAGTTTAACAGTAAATACCTAAAAAAAACATGAAATATATATATATATATATATGTATATATATATACGAGGGTGGTCTGAAAAGTTTCCAACCTAATAAAGATTCAAGACATTTTTTCAGAATTTTTTTTTTTTTTTTTTATTTTTCAACATAGTCTCCTTGTAACTCTACACACTACTCCCAGTCATGCTCCCATCTCTGTAACCCGTCCAACTAATACTCGGCGTTTTTCTGTGCAAAATAATTGTTCACGAAGGTGATTGCCTCTTCATTTGACGAAAATCTCTGTCCTCCGAGCGCAATTTTCAAATGAGGGAACAAAAAGAAGTCGCTTGGGGCTATGTCTGGTGAGTAAGGCGGATGGTCAAGCAGTTCAAACAGTAATTTGTGGATTTTTGCCATTGCAACCGCTGAGGTGTGAGATGGTGCATTGTCTTGGTGAAACAGGACTTTCGTTTTCTGCAAATGTGGCCGTTTTTCCGCAAGTTCTACCTTCAGCTTGTCAAGTAATGATGCGTAGTATGCTCCTGTAATGGTTTTTCCTTTTTGAAGATAATCGATTAAAATAACTTCATGACTATCCCAAAAAACAGTAGCCATCACTTTCCCAGCCGAAAAAACATTTTTTGCTTTTTTTTGGAGCCGGTTCCCTCTTTGCAGTCCACTGTTTGGACTGTATTTTTGTTTCGGGCGTATAATGGTGTATCCAAGTTTCATCTACAGTAATTAATCGGCGCCAAAACTCAGATTTATTGCGCCTAAACTGCGCCAACAGAGCATTGGAAATGTTTATTCGAACACGTTTTTGGTCAAATGTGAGCAAATGCGGCATCCAATGCGCGGACAGCTTTCTCATGTCTAAATGTTGATTTAATATGTGACAAACACATTCTTTTGACATGTTCATAGCCTCTGCTATCTCTCTCACTTTAATTCGACAGTCGTCTAGCACCATTTGGTGAACTTTGGCGATGTTTCATCGGTAGTTGCAGTTTTTGGACGTCCCGAACTTTCATCGTCTCCCAAGCTCTTACGGCCACGTTTAAATTCAGCTGCCCAAAATTTTACTGTGGTAAATGATGGTGCAGAGTGTCCATACACAGAATCCAACTCATCTTTGATTTGCGTAGGCATATTGGCTTTCAAAAACAAATATTTAATGAGACAGCTCGATACTCGATTTTGTCCATGTTCATAAAAACTCGCATCACCTCACTCAAACGACTGTTACATAACAACTGATCGTCCAAAATGGCTGAAACTTTGGTGGGTAACTGTCAACAGATGAACAACGAAATTCACTAGCTTTTATTTACGAGTGCTGCCATCTTCATGTTTAGGTCAGAAACTTTTCAGACCACCCTCGTATATATAGCAAAATGTATAATATTTGTACATATCACTTATATTATTAAAACACAAACAATGCAATTATAGGTAAAACATGACAAATAATGAGATCCCAAAACTTAACCCTAACCAGCTGATACTAAGTTACATTGCAAACTTATAAAATAATCGAAAAAAGAATTTCACTTATCACTCATACACATTCATACTGAGGAAGAAAAGAACACTTAACATTACTATAGTTCACAAAAATGAAAAACAATCATCATAACTCTTGCCTGTACTGTCATTAAAACTGCTCAATACTACAAGATCCAACATGCAAATCAAATGTAAACTACACATGCAAATGTTTGTCAATTATGTGAAATAGAAATTCTGTGCAGGAATAGTAAAACATCATTTCATAATATAAATCTATGAGAATAACATCTGAAACAAAACTCATTAGAAACACAAACTTATAGCTCTAGCATATATGTATACACGTTAAATCATATCAAAATGCACATATACAAAACTCATTAAAGCACAAGAGTAAAAACTCTGCGGTATCATTACATTGTTGTGTCATAATTATACTCAGTAACAGTATGAAGCCATGAGAAAAAAAAAAACATGCTTAAGACACAAAAACTGTTGCACGTAAACTCAATAAAAATCATCTCAATATACCAAAATCTCTATCAACACACACAGCCATGATGGGCACATTACAGCAACACCATCCAGCCACATCTCATATCATGAAATCTCATTTATTTTGAGACAGTATTTTAACACTTAAAATGATATCAATCTAATTATATAATATATAAATTCAATAACAGCCCGGCTTAAAGCAATATATATATAAAATAATATATAAAATGTGTGTAACAGTCATTGTAGTAATGTTTATATTATTGTGTACATGTTCAATAATGTTATGTGAATGTATTATGTAATTTAATAATGTAGGAGCTGTGAGAATATAGGTCAAAAGTTGCTAACAATGAGGTAACCTTGAGGTAATAATGAATTAGAAAGTTTAATAATGCTACTAGTAATTCTTGGAGCAACAATAATGCAATTTTTTAAAACAGTTTATAAATAGCCAATCAACAACCAGAAAAAGCTTAAGTTAAATAAAAGTATTCTATTGGAGTAGGATTAGCCAATCAGAAACTGAAATAGAGCAAATTGTACAAATTCAGAAGTCAGTTGCTAGTAGACAGTGTTCCTAACTGGACGCGAGACACGTCCTCGAGAAGTTTAATACGTATCCAGTATGAGACAAAAATTCATTACGGAGAGAAAGTTTACATGTTAAAAAGTGCAAGTAATTAATAAATCTCACAGCTCTCTATATCAGTGAAGTGTTATTTAATCGTGTGAAGAATTAATAAATGGAGTGAAGTAAAAATTAAAATTTGTGTAATCCTTCATTCTTTAGCCGCACTACTCCCTGCAAAGAGAAGCATGTCTCTACAAATTAATATTGACACAGCTGAGGCAAACATATAATATTTAAAGAAACATTCAAATTACAAAGTTAATTTTTTAAAATTTGGGGCGAAGGCCACTGGAAACTTTTTACCATATGTGCAGTTGCAACTACTTCAAGTTCGGCACCCCAACAGTCGAAATACAATACAACTCCTAAAATAAACCTACTTCAATTTACAAGCACATACAACTATCTTGCAAATTAAAAGACAGTGAAGGAACACTGTAGCAATCCCATTGAAGCCCACACGGTAACAAAACAGCACACTCACACATCTTATGTACATTAACATTCACATCATTGGGGTTACTCTGTTGCAATCCCATTGAGGCAAAACTTTAACACAATACACACACACACACACGCGCACACACACACGACACACACACACACACACACACACACATGACACACACACACAGAGAGAGACGGATGGACATTCTGCAAAAGAAAATGACCACAGCACCATAATGAAACACAAAGAAAACAAAATATAGTGATGCAACAGTACAGCCAACGTCATAAGCAAAGAAACATTCTCACATCATTATTCCTGAAAAATCAAGCAAAATTACCAAAATTGAGGCAATATTTTATATCACAACACTGTGAATGCCAGTGAGATTGTAGTGTAAATTAATATTATTGTATGTACAGGATTTTAGATGTTTGTTAGCCACAAGTATTGTTAGGAAATAAGTTTACAAGGCCTCACTGAAACTGACAATAGAAGTGGGTAACAAAAAACCGAGGGGGTGAGTTGTTTATCACTAAGAAGAGACAAACAAATGACGTCAGGGTAGTGTGCCTTTCTTTAGAAATGGAGGGAATATCTTCCCTAGAGTATATATGTTAGTAATAGTGATTGGCTGACAAAACAGATGCTAAAGTGGGCATGATTTGGTAACCAATAGCAGCTCTATTATAATGTTTAGGCAATTCGGGGTGAAGGAGTACATATTCTCGAGTCATAAGCAGGTATTGCGCAGTTCTGAAGAATCTCTCATGAGATGCACGTCATACAGTTTGGAAGAATCTCTTGCGAGGTACACGTCACAAAGTTAGTTACAAAATGTACGCGGCAACTAATACGACAGTAATTACATTCGGAAATATAACAGTTTCAGTTAAGCGTGTATAAAGATTAAATATGTGAATTATTAATTAAGTGTGACAGCAATAAAAGTGTAGAAACAAATTATTTCATCAGTGTTATCTTTTAGCAACAACACCTTTCCGTTTACATGCCCTGCTTAGAGATATTTGCTCGACTGAGTTATAATAGCTAGCTGGAGGACAATGAACCCAAATTTAAAATAATAAAACAATAGCAGGCGCCCAGCAAATAACATAACACTAGCCATTGAGAACTGCGACAAAATGACTCATCAAAACAGCAAAATTTAAGCAATACATATCACATAAACAAAAATAATGAACTACATTACCAAAACAGAGACAGAAAATTTCATTACAATACATTCATAAAAATTCTGCTTGTCTAAAACATGTGATACAGCCTGGTACACATAATCTCCAATACTCATTATTTTGTTGTTTTCCAGAATATCTGTATACAACCTTCCCAAATTGCTGGTAAACAAATGAAGCCAATGAACTGATGTATGATTACAAACCTGGCTGAAACACTGCACACTGAATAATGCTCAAAGCAAATCAGCAACATATCTTAAATAACACTCGGTGACACATTGAGAGTTTACATGATAATTTACTTAGAGGTGCATTGACACATCAGAAAATATGCCCTTACATACACATACCATTACGAGAGTATAGCCTGACTTATTACATACATATATACATCTCCTGTCATAATAAAGTCCTTAACTGGTGCATTTATTACAGCGCTTCCGAAATAGCGATAATTGTGCCACAACAACATCACTACCAGGAACTACAACACTGACACCACCATACATAACCTCCGTTGTAATGAAGTCCTTTACTGGAACTTTCACTAGACACCTCTGAAAAAATAGTGACAGCAGTGTCACTACTAGGAACCCCCCAAAAAAATTCAAACATCCTGCACATAGCTGGAAGAACGCATACCACTAGGCAACATGTCACTTGGAAAATCACAAAGAAGCCACTGCTATAAAAGAAACTGAGGCTGGTGGGAAGAAGATGGCTGAGTCAGAGAGGGGATTAGGAGCCGAGGCAGTGACGTCAGATCAGAGTGATGATGGACAACAGCTGGCAAAGTTAGGAAAGTTAGGGAGGGAGAGTGACTATAGAATGAATAGAAGGGAACAAATGAGACAAAGTAAAGACAAGTGTATTGATAAGCAAGTGATAGATTTATATGAAATCGTGAAGTGAATGATTCAGATATAAAGTATGGTAAACATGGAGAGGGCTAGGAGGGAGAGGTACATTTCTTAGTATGAACGAGCAAGTGTTATGGACGATCAGTACGGGGTACAAATAAGCATTCTCTAAATTGCATCTAATAGTTCCTGTTTCCCGCTGATAGTGGAGTATTAAAGATTGCAGAGGAAGCAAGGGAAGGAGATGAGAAGGGGAGAAGAACACTTAGCAGTATAGTGAATTTAAATGAGAAACGTTAGCGATATGAATCTAACTCAACACACATGCTTTGTAAATGCAGAAGCTTGGGTACAATCGGCAAAAGGAGCCAGAGCTCGACGCTGATCATGCCCAAATGTATTGTATTAGCTCGACACTCAATAAAGTTATCATATCATAAAAGAAGCAATTGGAAGTATCAGTTTAACACCAATGAATTTAAGTGCATTAAAAAGAAACACTGCATTTCAGCACAATATACCGACACAAATGAGAACCTGAAAAAAACACCCCAGGAAAAACGAGTACTATTACAGATAATATTGAAGTGAAAAATATAACCAATAATAACATGTCAACTAGAAATTTTTACTTTGGAAACATTAAGGCGAACGATCACGTACTTTTAGCTACCAACACAGAAAAACAATTTTTACTTCTTGGTGTAATATGAAATCTGAAGATTAATCATGTTTAATTTCATCATTGAATTCAACTACAGTGTAATCAAATAAGTTAAAAATCTTTCTTTGAGGCACAATAGAACACCAAAATTTGCAACTTTCAAATGCATAAAAGAAATATCAAAAATACAAGCTACCAACCAGCATTACTACCAACAACTTCTACAAAAATGTAACCTCAAATAAAATCACACCTACCAAAAGAAAATAGCAGGAAAACATCACTTGGAATAATACTGTGTGGCACAAGTTAAACAAATAAGATGGAAATAACTACTTTTATCAAAAGCAAGCGCCCACGGCAGGAAACTGAAAGGGGACTAAACACAATGCTATGTATTCACAGACTTACGCAAGCCACTTGATTTTATATCAAGATTTTTAAACAGAACTGACACGTGAAAAAAAAAAATTACAAAGGATATGTCTTCACTAAAAGTAATTTATAGTGAAGTTAAAAAAAAAAAAAGCAAGCAGTGCCTACCACAGCAAACTTCATATATCACTGAAAATCACACAATGGTATACTTACCTTGGGAACATCAAATCAAAAATTAGTATTTGAGGTAACACACTTAGAACTTTAACAGCAGTTCAACTCAGCTATATCATGTATTTCAACATTACATTCATTGAATTTCCGCATCCTCAAACTAAAATAAATCTTCACATAACCTACACTTTTAGTAATTGTGAAACCACTATAATCAACCTTGAAACCACAGTATCACATTTCCACTTTACAAGCACTGCACTTTATCAGAGCACACAAAATCATTGTATGAAGTTGTTTAATTCTATTTTACTCAGAATAAAAAAGGCACTAAATGAAATACACCAGAAAACACCAAAAGCACCTAGTAGTTTTACCAGAAAATGCACATTACATAGTATCAAAAAAATGTTAAAACCTGCATATAATATAAAAAATACAACACAACTTTCAAGGAAATGTTTAAATTTATCACCGAAAGCCAAAAGTAAAGCCAAAACTTTGAGGCTGTCTGCTCAAATGCCCAATGAGTAGCTCTTATCTGCAGGGTAACTAGGTTTACCACGTTGGAATGAAGACTACGATTTGCGTTGATTCACAGTTCATTTTACAAACAAGAATGTTCTCGGAGCAAGGCTAACTGAGAGCTTTACGGGAATAGTGGCGTAAACTTATTTTCCCGTTCACTAAATAAAAGCAAAACTCGCTCCCGATTATCACGGCGATATACGTATAAAATACTTAAATGCTCCTGGAATATTAGTATCTTTAACTTACGCTCACATCTCGAGCACGTGCTCGTGGGAGCGTCGATGAATGTATGTCTACTCGCCGAAGTCAACAAAATACTAGAGAACTAGCTTCACGTTTCTCTCCAATTTATACAAATTTTGCCCACGCGCTACGGGGTTTACAGTTAGGCTCCAACCCAGCCAGTAGACGCTATAAGGGCTTGGCTCTCTTTTGTATAGGGGGTGATGACCTCGCCAAAGGTTGTCCAAGGACTTGACTTACCCCTCCCGAATTCACGGAAATCTGCAGTTAGCCTCGCTCAGAATCTAAATTATATTATAAGCGATGAAATACTGCTTCATATGCTCCATTCATGGAATCACTTCTTCATACTTGGAAAGGGATTCTATGAATGTACTGCCCCAAAACAAAATAACAGGAATACAAAGAACATACAAATCACATTACAATGAAATCAACTAGCAACCAATACGTTATATGAAGGAAAGATAAAACCATTGTTGTATGAAGGAAATGCCCTTTTAGCATATATAACTAAGTAAATGATCTGAAATATTTCAATAAAGGAATCATATTATTTGGAATTTATCGCTGAGATTTCTTCCAGTTTCTCGGGCCAAGCATTACACACAACTCTTTTTGTTAATTGCACTACACTGACACTGTAGGAGAATGATTTTACCTCATTTCACCATTCCTTATTGTTACACTAGCGGCTTAAGTGCATAATTTACATAAGCACTATTCACTTCACTGATCACTCGACCTGTGACGTCACACTGTTCACTACACAGTATATGCTCATAAAAAATTAATAACACATACTCACACCATACATATACATATATACATACATTCTCATTACATCTATTATTCCAATTAACATCATTGCTATTTTATTTACTATAATTATTACATTTTTTTTGTTTTGTTTAATAAGCAAATGCCCCATTGGCCAGAAGATAGTGGTTCCCATACATTTTAAGAAGCAAACGCATCAGTCAACTGTAATTTATCTTCATAAAAATATTTCCTTTTTTTGTTCAATAAAAGGAAGTATACTTTAGAGCTTAAGGTTACTCGCTACCTTCACCGTATATATATATTAACAATCTATTCCTTTCTTCCTTTTTTTTTTTTATTTGCAAGAATTCAAGATTATTTCAGGACTTTTGAAGAAGCATTCGCTGCCCCCGAATCAACCAAAGCGTCTACTTTTATTTGCGCTATATTCACATTTACCCTAGGAGGTTCGGCAATTCTGCTATCTTTCCGAGCGTCTTTGTTATGGGTCGGCGCGTCTACTTCCTGTCTCGGAACATTGATGGGCCCTTGGACATATCCACCTATATACCCGGCACTGTTTAGGCCCTCGAATTCCCGGGAGTAGAGTTTTCCGCCGGCTGTATTAATAATTGATTAATGTGCTCGTTTCTCTGATCAATTGTATTAATTAGTGCATCGAAGTTCCCTGAGTTGCGTCGCTCGTTCATGTTTCTTCCACCGGAACTCGTTGCGTCCTCCATTTGCCTGCCACCATTTTGACGTTCCGCATACTGTGAATTGTATGGCCTGACAACATCAGAATTCCGGAAACCTTGTGGGTAGCCTCTATCGCGCATCCAATGCGGTAAATATCCCCTTGGTCTCGGCCTATACTCATTTCTCCGCGGTCCAGTTCCTATATAATTCACGTGTACTGTCCGGTTATTTCTATGCTCTTGTGATCTCCTTTGGTTCTGATAGGGCTGTGCTCCCGCCCCAAAATGACTCGAGTTGCCGCTTCGCGCGTTCTCTGGATTTAAATGATGACTTGTGCCATAGCCTGAATTTTCTCTATAGCTCCTGCTAATTGGTCTCTGTATATCAAACGCAGTCAGGAGATCGATAACCTCAGCAAAATTAGTAGGCTTTGCTACAACAAGATGGTTCCTGATATGGTCCGGGAAGTGATTAGCTATTAAACAAATCAGTTCCCTATCCGAGATTGGCGGGTCTAAAAGCTTACTTTTGCGTCCCATCATTAAAAAATAGTCTACCATATCTATTTCTTTTCTGCTATCATATGCTCCATTTGAAAGCTCTAACCTAATTGCGTTTTGCTGCGCAGATCCCCAATATCTAGCAAGAAACAATTGCCTAAAGGTTTCAAAATTACTGCACCCCTCAAGAGTTAACTTTAGCCAATGCATCGCACGTCCTTTTAAACTTTTCCTGACCAAAATCATTTTCATGTCTTCCGGGATTTGCTTTATCCTAAAATAATCTTCCAATTCCTGCACAAATTGTCTTGGGTTGTCCCCCTGTTCCTCTAAAAACGTGGGCGATACCAGTTCATTCATAAGATGGGTCGGCCACAAATTACCGGAAGGGACACTACCTGCTGCCACAATAGTGCAACTGCTTTGCGTAGGGCTGGTTCCGCTGAAAGTTTGAGAGGGTGAGGTGTTTGTGACGACACTCTCTTCAACTGTCTCAGCTGTGTCAGCGTTATTGTTAATTGTACAGTTTGTACCCTTAACCAAGCAAGTTATTGTTTGCTGTAATGCAACAATTTCTTTACCAGTTTCAAGCTGATTTGCATTCAGGGCTTGCATTATAGTTTTAATTAAATTAACTTCCGCCATTTGCGCGGAATTCTCACTCTCAACATTTAATTTAATTGCTGATAACTCCTGTTGCATTCTTTCTTCTAAAATCTCCTGCTTTTTCATCATAAGTGCCTGCCCTGAATTCACATCAGCGTTCACCTTCTCTTGAAACTTAAGACTATCATTTTTAAATTCATTTATTTCTGCATGAACATTACTCTGTAGGTGCTCAACATCCTTCCTCACGCTACCTATCTCTTCATGGAGGCTGTTCTGCGCTTCTCGTATATTAGCTATTTTCTTTTCTAAAAGCTCCTGCCCTTTTTCTAACTTTCCTAATGCTGTACTCAGATTTTGCTGTGTTTCCTCTAGTTTCTCTTCTACCTTTTTGCTGAATTCTAAACTAATTTTGTTCTGGGTTTGTTCTAATCTTTCACCTAATTCACTATGGCTTTCCTGTAACTTTTCCTCCAACTTTTCTTCCATTTTCCTAAATTCCTTGCGTAACATTCGGACTAAATTTAAGGTCACATCTGGCACGCTACTATTAATATTTACATTAATTTCATCCTCAGATGAGTCCTCAACTAATTCTATTTGCCTATCAGCCTCCATTTTAGTTAATTTCCTACTCCTAAGTAACATGAGATGTCCAAAATATTACGAATTACAGTTACTTACAAAACATGTCCATAACTATTACACTCACAGATACGTTGCCTTTCTTCTTCAGTTCGTCGCCACGTGCTCGTATTCGACCCGGGAGTCGCCTTCCTCTTGTCTGGAACCGTAGTCCTTCTGGTGTGGTTACCACGTGCTTATTCCAGCTCCTGGAGGTTGCCTTCCTCAGCTTTGAACTGTGGTCCTCGTGCTTGCATATCCGTAGTGGTTCCTAGCGTCGTGGCCCCTCGATGGCGCGGCAAATAATTTGAGGCTGTCTGCTCAAATGCCCAATGAGTAGCTCTTATCTGCAGGGTAACTAGGTTTACCACGTTGGAATGAAGACTACGATTTGCGTTGATTCACAGTTCATTTTACAAACAAGAATGTTCTCGGAGCAAGGCTAACTGAGAGCTTTACGGGAATAGTGGCGTAAACTTATTTTCCCGTTCACTAAATAAAAGCAAAACTCGCTCCCGATTATCACGGCAATATACTTATAAAATACTTAAATGCTCCTGGAATATTAGTATCTTTAACTTACGCTCACATCTCGAGCACGTGGTCGTGGGAGCGTCGATGAATGTATGTCTACTCGCCGAAGTCAACAAAATACTAGAGAACTAGCTTCACGTTTCTCTCCAATTTATACAAATTTTGCCCACGTGCTACGGGGTTTACAGTTAGGCTCCAACCCAGCCAGTAGACGCTATACAGGGCTTGGCTCTCTTTTGTATAGGGGGTGATGACCTCGCCAAAGGGTGTCCAAGGACTTGACTTACCCCTCCCGAATTCACGGAAATCTGCAGTTAGCCTCGCTCAGAATCTAAATTATATTATAAGCGATGAAATACTGCTTCAACTTGAAAACTTACGCCCAAAACTTAAAAACGTAGGTCAACATGTGGTGACACAGTAAGTTAGAATTTTAAGATGCAAATACTGATAAAAAAAGAAAAAGAAAATTTAAGATGCAAATACCGATAAAAAAAAAAAGAAAAATGTGCCACAAAATAGCAAATAAACAGTAAAATACACTGATATAGCTGTAATTTAATTGATTTCAGCCATCATAAGAAAATCAGTGGCAAAGTCAGGACAGAATTTATGACACCAATCAGAACAAAGGAAATCACTTAAAAGTTCACAATATGCCCAAAATAACGGTAGAAACATTGGAATTTCACCCAAATACTTTCAGAATTGATCACATTGTAATAAAAAAGATCATTTCAAGAGATTGGCAATCACAAAGGCACTTAAAACCAAACTAACATGTTACTTAAACAAGCTCATGGTGGCACCAAAAAAACACTCGAGAATGTGAATTTCAGGCAGAGAAACAAAAATTGTTCCACAAATATTCAAACTATAATCTGCCTGGCGCCTCCACCAAATATGTTGCACTTCTAAGAAAACCAGATGGTAGAGCCTAAAGGTCCAGGAATGGTCTGCTGTTTCCACAGTAGGTAAGATAACAACAAACAATGCTCTGCCCTTCTTGTCCATTGTTTCGTCACTTATAATAGCAGTGTTTTTGTTCCTTAAAGCAGCAACAGCGATAACTTTTCTTTTATCTGCCAGCTGCGGTAAATACTGCCTCCTAAGGTATCGCTGTGCAACATTGGGAGTGAAGCCCACCACATGTTAGAATTATCTGGCCATAGCGAACCCATCCCAAAGCTTTAAAGGATTTTGACTACAAGAACTCAAAGAGAATAGTTTGTACTGCCAAAAGATCAACATATTTAAAACTAAGATGTTAAATTTATTACATAGGGAAAAGTTTAAGAATGATACATGAAGTTATTAGTCTTCAATGAGGATGGCTTCTCCCACCCATGTTGATTGTCTGACTGTTGCTACTAAAGAGAGGGAGAACTGGCTTGCTCGCAGGATAAAAACCTGTTTTATCTGTCAGCAACTCTACGTCACAACTAATATCAATACCAATACCAACATATAAAAACTTAATTATTATGGGTGTACCAAACTAACCCCAAAAATACAATAAATGCCACAATATACATTGTATATTATACACAAGAACCAGAAGAAAAACATGTTTTTAAAGAAACAACTGAAAGAAGTAAAGGTTGTCCTTTACTGATGGATGATGTGATTTCCTCTTATCCTGTTCAGCATTTGTGTTTAATGAAATGTTTGTGCTAGTATTAATTTACAGGGTAATCAGCATTTCATTATAAATTATATTCACCTACTTTATACAGCAAGAAATGGCTAGCTTTTACCAACTATACCCAGTTTCCGCTTACGTAATTGTGCATGTAAACAAAAGCATGTGCATTTAGTTTTCTCTGATTGGATGCTGGATGAATAGCCGCATGTTGCAATAGAAATTAGCTCTGTTTAAAACAGTAGTTGTTGTTCACCAATGGCACTGGGGATTAATTGATCTGAATCATTTTCCCTCTGGCTTCTCAATATAAAGTCTGTAAGTTATCACTTTTAAGGTCTTTGCATTTGGTGAGATGCTGTTTGTTCAGGATGACATCTTCACAGAGAGTGCACTTGGTTGTAGGTAGGCATCGTATCTTGTAGAGGTGTTCTATGAGGCAGTTGTGGCCAGTTGCCATTCTAAATAAGACCACTGCAGTTTTCCTTGGCATTTTGTGTATATCAACTCTAATATTTTTATAATCTTTATCTTTTAGTTTATCTTCATCAAGTCTCTGCTGTCTTTTAAAATGTTGTTTAATGTTATTTAATAAAGTTATTAAAACAGTAGTTTGTCTTCATATATTGAAAGAATCATAAGAAAATTATATTTTTGCAAGCATATGCATGAAATAAGTCCTTGGAGGTATTGACTCATTTATATTGTGAAATGTTTGGAGTTAAGTTTGCGTGATTAAACTAGACTCGTGTAGTAGAAGGCACTTTCAGTTTGATTAGATTATCACAGGCTGTTTACTGCTTTTGTGCTTGCTGGAAGATTAATACTTCATTTGAGCATAAAGTTGAAGTGAATTAACATTGACTGTTACTCACTGACAACTGAAAATGTTGAATTTTCCTTGTATCATAATGTAAATACTGCATAATGCCAGAATCCGCAGGTACCTTTAAGCTGAAACATCATAAGAGGAAACCCTTACTTAGGGGCAAGGAAAAAAAATCATGTATGTTCTTAATGTCCTTTTGGAAAGAAATCCAACTGTGCCCATACCAAAAATTGAGTAGTTCATATTTGAATTTACTGGTGTATAGTTAGCAGTGTAAGGAAATGACAAAATGAAATTTAAGCAACTGGAAAGTTCATCTTCTGACATCTTAGAGTCAGAGTCCACAGGGAAGGAATTGCACAACTAGCGAGCACTTCATAATTGTAAGTTAAACATTATTTAATAATACTTCAAAATTTTACACTTCTGACACTTCATCATATGAGTGCATGTTATTACAGTTCAATCACGTCCGATGTTCCCACGATCTCCACATGTTAGGAAATGTGTAGTTTAGGCTCCAGATTTCTTTAACCATTCAGGGTAAGGTGAATGTGGAATAACAACTTGGTGTGTTTAGGTGCAGAGTAAGTTTAGAGAAACAGGTTTTAGAGTGCCAGGTAAAGCCAAACTTATTATTTTTACTGATCTTTTGTGCCACTTATCATTTTCCTTTAAGCAGTGTGCAGGAAACCTTGCACTTTCAACTTTCAGATTAAATTTTAAGGTAATGTGTTATTTAGTCAAGAAGTCATATCACTTGTGAATAGACTAGATTGTTCATCCCATGATTTTATTTTGCAAATGTAGCAAGAATTATATTTAAAAGTGTTACTGTTTAAGAAAAAAACTCTTTTTTTCTCTATTCTAATATGATTTGTAACACTATAACAGTTACTTAGAATTGCATACCACTTTTTTGAAACAAGTGTTTCTATCTGCGCTTATAAATTAATTTTTGTGATTTGTCTCAAAATTACAGTTTATATACAGATGAATAAAGCAGAAATAAAGCTGGTCCAACAATGGATTAGGATAACATATTTAACAGGCTCAAAATGAGATTTATTACCAATAAGTAGAGACCCGTAAATTTTGTGAAATTTGTGAAAAGCTAAAAACGCATGACTTTATACATGAAACGTATTGTCATTACTGTAAAAGTTGGTTTTCGGCATTTCAACCTGTGAACTATTTGCGAATTTCTTAACATATTCAACTAAATGCGAATTTTGATGTTTGCCTGCAAATTTTAACAAAATTTATGTACATTATACTTTCGACAAAGCAGGCATAAATCCTGCTTTTTTTAAGGTAAAAGAAGAAAAAATAACATGGAAGATGGTTGGCTAAAACTCGTCGTGTAAATCTTTATTCAACAGTGCTTGGAGCGCTAGGCGGGAAAATGCAAAAAGCTGGTTGGCTGCTCAATGGATTGTGTAATGAACTTCAAGCAACAGCATGGGGCCAGACAGAAGGCAGGTTACGTAAATTCCAGCTATTGACCTAGGTATAGTCGACAGCAGAACAGGAATCAGTCCGCATACCACAGGTGTTCCATGATTATTGATGCATTGTCCTATTTTCTTAAAGTTAACAGTGCTGCCAAAAATAAAACTGGGTGAGCGAGCAAAACAGATTGCTAGCGGCGGCATGATAAAATCAGGGGCGGTAATGTTATGTTGATTCTGCAACAAGAGTGTTTCATGGGATACTAGTGATTCTGTTAGAACGCATTGCATCCAAAACCTACTTGGAAGCCACAAAACAGAAAAGGACAAATGACAAATTACTTTATATGAAGCTGTTGATGGAGCTAAGGAAGTAAAGGTATGTATATTAATTCATTCTCTTTATTGAAGCCAGTTCTACATGCTGCATTTTTTGTTTTAAAAGTTACTTTCTGATTACTTGCATAATAGAAGACTGTTTACATGGTGCATTGGAATAAATTTGAATCCTATCTGCGTTTACATATTGAAACTGATTTGACATCTGACCTATGCAGATCATATTCTTACCGTATTCATAACATACTGAATCCCCACATAAATGCGGTAATCACTGCAGTGATGTTTGAATGCTGTGGCCACTAAATCTGTCAAGTGGTGAGAAGTCGGAACAATGGTATAGGTCTCGTCAGGGATATTGGCATATGTCCTAGAGGGCTAGTCCAGTCAGCTAAACCCTTGCGATGTGTTTCCTTTCCACAAGTATGTGGTGCTGAATAAATGAAACCAGCACATTGTAATGTTTGTACAGTACACTCTGAGCAGTCTGGTGGTACATTCTCTATAAATCTGTTTTACCCGCAAATGTGTCCGCCTTTATTAGTGCATTCATTTACATTACTGCCTCGCATTAGTTCAAAACTGCACAATCAGAGCCAGGAAAAGTATTGAACGTTTATGAAACAACAAGAAGCAATGTGTGTGTGGACTCCACAGGTTACAATGTTTTATATGGACTGCCAAATGTGCTGCGTTGTATATACATCTGCCGAGCAACTTGCACCATTCTTACAGCTTCGAGAAGTAATGCTAGGATTACCATGAACGTAGCGTAATGTTACTTAACTTAATGCAATGCAATGTGAAAGTCTAACACATTGTATTAAATGGAGCTATTTAGGTTCGACTTAACATGACCTAACTTAACGCGACATAACTTAAGAGTTTTCCAATGTCTAACTTTTCCTTCCCATTACATTAAGCTTGATGTCACTGGTAATTAGAACCAATCAGCGTGAAGCAGTAGCATGAAGTAATAAGATCAATTACCAATCGAGAGTCATTATCCTTACATTAAGTGCACCCTAAAAGACCTTTATTTCTAACTTTACGTTACATCCCATTGCATTAAGTAAATTTCATCATAATCCCAACATTAGTGACTCATACTGTAGCACTCGTTAAAATGTTCACATGCCAAAATCCCTGGCATTATCTATACTGGTCAAGTTACAATCTATTTTCATGATTTGGCAACTGGTGGCGTGCAAAAGAAAATTAATGTTTCGACTACGGAGAAAATCTGCATTGTTGTACGCTATCGGTGACTGGTACCATTGTTCCAGTTTCTCACCAGCTCCCCTAGTGACAGAAACTGAGGGTGAGGTTATTTAGTGGTTGGCAGATTTAACACTTCCTGGTATTCAATCATTACCATAACTGCATTGAAGAAATATCATTTAAATATGTACAAACATATACATAAAATCTGAAGGGGTTTTATATTTTAATTATTCATTATTTATGGTTTTAATAGCTTAATGAACTTTTTTTTTTTTTTATTTAAATTTCAGGCTGCCAAATTGGATTTTGTTACCAGCACAGCTGAAATGTTTGTGACTACAAACATTTCTCTTGAATAAGCAGACCATCCTGCATTTAGAAGTTGGTTGCATTGTCATGTTGTGGGAGGAGGGGAACCACCATGCAATGATAACCTTAGGAGGCAGTATTTACCACAGCTGCCAGATAAAAGAAAAGTTACCGCTGTTGCTGCTTTAAGGAACAAAAACTTTGCTAGTATGAGCGACGAAACAACGGACAAGAAGGGCAGAGCATTGTTTGTTGTTATCTTATCTACTGTGGAAACAGCAGACCATCAGGAGTGGTATGATGCAGCTGTAACATCCCTGGAGGCTATTAATGGACGAAATTGTGCTAGAGTGATTTCTGATGCTGTGCAGGATATGGAAGTTGGGCACAATCAGGTGGTGGCATTTGTCAGTGATTCGGCAAGGTACATGAATACATGCTTCCAGAGTCTCCAAATTCTTCTGTCTGATCAGGTACAATGTTGGGCACACAATTAATTTGTTGGCTGAAATTCTTCCATGCAATCTCACAGAACTAAATGGAGTGATTGTATCAGTCAAACAAATGTTTCTGAATGCAAGAAAAAAGCGCCATGCCTTCAAACAACATCTTAACGAAAGAAGTTCAGCAACTGGCCTCTTCCTCATTCCTGTTCCAACATGTTGGAACTCGTGGTTAACAGCAGTTAAATGGTTGACAGGGAGGGACATTTTCTTTAATTTCCTACATTCAGGAAGGACAGAGGAATGCATGTTTCAACTCTTGGCTGCAAATTCCTGAGCAGTCTCAAGAAGACAAGTAAGCAGCATCAGGTAGGGGAACTGTGTCCATGACTTCATCATCTGAAGAAAAGACTTCAAGTGACTGCTGGAGGTGTTTTTAGTGATCAAGTGAATGATGGCATGAAAAAATTGTGTTCAAAGAAGAAGGAAACATAGAATCTCTGAAGAACATTGCCATCCATATGTGTATGAAATTGGACAGTTTAATTTCTTGTGATCCAACCAGAATAATCTTGGAGCCTATTTCAGAGTTATTCCGCATGCAGAATGTTCTTATGCAGAACACAGATAAGCTGAAGTCCCTGATGTCTGAAGTGCCCTCTTTAAAAAATGTTCCAGCAGATGAAGCTATGCATGGATTGATTAATTTTGAAGATTTAGAAGCTAGTAACAGTGATGTGTCAGTTGAGAACATGCTGACGATGGGAACAAGCCGTCTCCCGAAACGCGTTCAAGTAAGAATATTTTAGTGATGTAGTGTAACAACTTCAACTCTCTTTATTTTAAACTATGCATGGATACCTGGATTTCAAGAAACTCTTGCAGAAAAATGCTAACCTGAGTGTCCTTGAAGCTCTGATATCCATACAGAGTACACATAAAACATTTGCGAATGGCGCATTAAAAGCACTTTGGATACCAGTTTCCAATGTTGACTGTGAGCAATTCTTTTCTAAGTTTTCTTGTGTTTTTACAGATCGACAAATGAACTTGAGCATGACAAATCTGGAAATACTCTCCTCCTATACGCATGAAAGTAGCATTCAGAAGTGAGTGGATATGTATTTTATAAATGCATATTGAGGGATAAGAACAGACACTTTGTAACTGACATTTTAGAAGAAATATAGGTTTTAACACAAAATACATGGAAGAAACATTGTGAATGTTTCTGTGGAGACCTCGCATCTCAACACCAATCATAGACTTTAAAATACATAACTAGCATTATCTTCTATGTGAAGAAAAAACTAGTCCCTTATTTGAAAAATTTTGAGAAAGATAGACATATTTAACAAATAAACCAAAATGTAAATGTTCAACTTATAATTAATATAATAAATGCACAGCTGCCAAAAACAAATACTCTTATAATTTATATAGAAACTGTGATTACTTTTTCTCTGCTGTTACCTAAGAATTTTCCTTATTTACTCAAGAATTTTTACCTTTAATGCCCAAGAATTTTAAGGATGTCTACTCAAGAATTTTTCGGGTCCCTACCAATAAGATTACCATAATTGACATCTGTGAGTGAAATATGAAAACAACTATTTTGTGGTAATTAATTGTTCTTTCATGCAAGCCATGTGTAGGACAAGATTGGAAACATAGAATAAGTCTGAAAAATTCAAGGCGCTAGCTGGGATTTGAATCACAGATCTTCCAGTTTCCATCTGGTTGCTGTAACCATCTGAGCTATTATGGCAGCATGTAGGCATGACATTAAATTCCCCAACTGTCTCTCATTTTTTCCAGTAAACCACAAGGTGATCTCAAATTCATTTTGAGATGAAGTACCCCAATAGCAACTTATAATGTCATAAGTACTTTAAGTCATGGACTTCATAGTTTAACCAATTGTTAGATCAATTAATGGTAATTAATAGTTCTTTCTCACAAGGCATGTGTAGGACAAGGTTGAAAAGGCAAAATCAGTTTGAAAAATTCAGTGCCATAGCTGGGAGATGAAAAACATCTTCCAGTTTCCATCCAGCTGCTCTATCCAATTGAGCTACCATGGCAGCATGCTGGCACGACATGAAATTCCCCAATTGACTTGCAACAGAACTGGCATTGATTTTTTCAATCTGATTCCACCCTTCCAACTATTTTATACTGAACCCATAATAAGCAAGTTTACAGATACCATGAAAGATTGTGTCCTAGACCTTTAAGAGAACAAAACCAGACCATTTACACATCAGCACTTTCAGGGACATCCAACCTTCAGTTATCAAAAACTGTAATATGCAGTTTATTCAAAGTATTGAAGTGTAGCCCAGTATGTATATGTGTGTGCGTGCGTGTGTGGTTCTTTTTTTTTCATCATGCTATACAAAAAGTCTTACAATTTTTCGTACATTACTTTGAGTTGCTATTTTATTCTTTAGTCCACCATGCATTTTATCACCGTGGTTATTTATGCATGGTGGGTCATAACAGATTCATATTGCTTTATTTTTCTAAGCAATTTTTCGTTTACTCTCCCCATATATTCTATCCTTTTTATATCCCCCTCATTTTTTCATTATCCTAACTTTTGATACCTCTCTCGCTAACTTATTACCTATATTCACGTACTTCCCCTTCTCCACCTTTAATTGTCTATATAGTTCCAAACTTTTCTTTCCTTCGAAATAATTCTTGTCTCTCTATGTCTTCTACTCTGTTCCTCACTTCTTTCCAGAAACCTTTAACTAACCCCTCTCTCTCATCCCACAAGTTACCCATTCCTGTTTCCTGTAGGATTCTCCTTATTCCTTGAGCCCAGTTCATCCCAGCACTGGATTTTTCTTGCATTATTAAACATTGCCTCAAGAAATTATGCTCGTCCAATGATTTCAATCTATGCCAATATTTAAGTATCCTTTCTACTATCATGCCTTTGCTCTTCCCAATTCCAACATTGCTGCTCCATTTGAGTGTAGCCCAGTAAGTGTATGATGTAAAAATAAATTTGTTTTTTTGTTCCTTCCGATGAGAAACCCAATTCTGAACATTTCATACAAAGTTTTACTGTAACTATAAAATTGCATGTTCTCTAAGTATGAGGCATATGTTTAAAGTACTGATAATTTTTTAACAACAGAACATGATTTTCAAGATATTTTACTTTCATAGGATTTTACTCACCTCAGACTTTTTTCCAACATATTTCTGTCATTAATGAGGCAACTCTCATTGCAGGAAACCATTTTTATATGCCTTCATCATAGAAAATGGCCATCTGTGATGAAAGCCATGTCTGCACTTCTTTTTTTTACATCATCTTCAGGAAATGTGCAAGAAACATCACAGCAGCAGACATTCATCACCAGAGAATGTGATGATTCAGAGAAGATCTTGAAGATGTACAAGAATTCACTGCAACATTTTGATTAGGAACATTTGGACACCTCTCTACTTGGTGCTTAGTGATTTTCATGTGTTTTCCTCTGAAGAAATTCCTTGGTGGTAAACATATCTCTGAAGATGTGAAAGAAGTGCAGACATGGCTTCCATCGCAGGTAGCATCTTTCAATGACAAAGGATTAGAAAAAAATTGTTTATGATAAGTACCTCAATAATGGCTAAAACTATGTGGAGAAGTGGTTAAAAGTGTGTAGTATCCTATGAGAATAATATTCTGTTTGATTTTTAAAAGAAATATCAGTACTTTAAAAACTTGCCTGGTATATAAAATATTACCATGTATTATTACTCATTTCTAGAAAACTTGGCACTGGTGACATTTTGCAAGATTTCATTTTGGATGAATATATTATTTAAAGGAAGGTTTCTTATAGCTTCGACACTGTGGTGGCATTTCATTCTGGGAGTATGCTTGATGTATTGAACTTCAAGTACTAAACACCAGTTTTCACCTTGGTTAAATTTTCCCAAAGCAACAAGTACCTTGAATTCTTGAGTGATATCAAATATGTAAGATGTTAATTAATATCTTGTACACAATGACTGTAGCACTAATATGGTCTATGTTGTATCTGTATAAATGCAGGTTGATACTAATACAGCTGTTGTAAAGGGAAAACACTTGAATCTCTCCTCAAGTGATGGAAGCTCTAGCAAGCAATATGTTCTTGTGAAAAAAGAGCTTTTGAATCCTCTGGTTAAGGTAAGTGGAAGTACAGCATGAAATGACAATTTTGTTGCACAAAAATTGATGATAACGTTAACATTATAATAAAACTAAACCAATTTTGTTACTTTATGTAAGATAATAAATTTGCTGAATAATCAAACTGTGTCTGTATCAGAAACTTTTGGTGCACTCTGCAAAATTTGTAATACCTAGGAGACCAAACTCTCCAAACTAATTTATCTGTTTTTTATTATTTCCAACTAGAAGTTCAGTTCTGAACATTTTAAGAGAGTATATGTGTCTCTGTAGAATTACATTTTGTATAGTATATTAAACATTACTATACGTTTGTGCTCATTTGTTAGTAAGTTTGCACTGAAAGTTTTGATTTAGATGAATATATTATTTGAAGAAAGATTTCTTATATCTGTAGAATTTTGGCACAATTCATTCTGAGAACGTAATTAATATACTGAATTAACTAATAACACTAAAACCTAATTTTGACCTGACTTAGATTATCTCCAAGCAATAAGTAGCATGTATTCGTAAGCCACATCACATATTTTTATTCAGTAAGATGTGACACAGTGACTATAATGCTAACTTGTTGTTACAGGATGTTGCTAATATGGCTGATGAGAAGGGAAAAAACTTGAATCGCTTCCCTGCTGCAGGAAGCTCTTTAAAGCAAGATGTTCTTGTGAAGAAAGAGATTTTGTCCTCTCTTATTCCTGTGGATGAGGTAGGTGGATGAACACCATGAAATGGTGATGGTCAATCACAATGCTTAAACCTGATGCACAATTGCTTGAAACAAAATTGAGAACTAGAATGAGAAGGTAGTTTTGACAGGTACAATCAAGTGAGATAGAGAATAGGAAGCAGCAATTCTGATCTCAATTTGACAATGGGAATTTTCAGTTACTAAGATTACTCCATAATAACAGGAAATGGGAATCAGAATGAAAGTAAAAGACATTGATATTTAGGTCTTTTAATTGACAATGAGCACAATTATTACCAATTAAAATTGAGCAATATTGGAGTGAGAATTTTGTAACTTTACAGTTGATGTTTGAAGCTTTGATTAGTTGGTAGTAAGGCATTGCTATGCCACTGTTAATCACACTGCTTAATGAAGTGCAGTGATTAGAGTAAGTGAATGTATAGCATAAAACAAAAATAGAAGAAAGAGAGAATTAAATCTAGCATAAGAAATTTAATTCATTGTCTTCATGTCAGAATAATAAGCTTAAATTAAGATTTCTGAATAGGATATGTCTCTTAAATGTTTAATGTGTGAAGACTATTAAGTAAGGCATTAACTCATTTTGCAATATGCAGGTTTTCCCGAATTGCCGACCACTTCTTGTAGTTATACTTCATAAAAGTGCATGGCATGCCGGTAAGGTTGGTTGCATGCTACAGGTGTTTAAGTGGTACACAAAGTATTCTGAGCTCAGTAGCAAGTTGCGACTCTTTAAGTGTAGTGGTGTGTGCTCATCAAAATTTGTTGTGATGATTTGTAAAAGGACTAATTAAAATATTTTTATCAAATTAATTTTGAAGATTGAGAAGCTAGTAACAGTGATGTGTCATAATTTAAAATAAAGAGAGTTGAAGGTTGTTACACTACATCACTAAAATGTTCTTACTTGAACGCGTTTTGGGAGACGGTTTGCTCCCATCGTCAGCATGTTTTTGAAAACTCCTGATGCACTATCCCATTGTAATCGAAGAAAACAGTGAAAAGAGCCTTCACATTTGATCAAACTTTTTTCGGTCTTGGCTCTTCAGGCAGTTTCCATTAGAACGATATGGCCTTAATTTTGACATGATACCCATGTTTTGTCACCTTTTATAACCTTCTTTAGAAGTTCTGGATTGTTTTCGACTTCATTCAGCAATTCCTGAGCGATGTGTACGGGTCATCGTTTTGGCCGAAATTCAACAGTTTCGGAACAAACTTTGCTGCTACACGTTTCATGCCCAAAACATCCGAAAAAATTGCTTGGCATGAGCCAAAGGATATGCCGACATCATCAGCAACCTCTCTGTTGGTGATTTGGCGATTTTCCAGAACCATTTTCTTTACTTCTTCCACATTGTCGTCAGTAATTGATGTGCAAGGGCAGTCGTCGTCTTCGTCTTCTCAACCCTCTTTGAAATACCACGTAAACTCTTGTCTTACTCATAGTAGATTTTCTAAAAGCCACAGTCAACATTTCGAATGCAATGCTGCACTTTATTCTGTTTTACAAGAAAATTCAATACAAATTCTTTGATCCATCTTTTTCAAATGTAAAAATTTGTTAAGCACTTGAAAACACATATAACTTTTTCGACTATCAACAATAAACTAAATATTCAAAATGACTGAAAATGCAAGCAAACATCAGGAACATGTATACCAACAAGATAAAACAAACGTTTTGAACATCAGATGTATCAAGCTCACGAAATTAAAAAAGAAAAAATATTTTCTTATCACATCTCGTATATTCGGAATTTAAATTCATTTATCAAAATAAACAATAATTTAGAACATGTCATGGCTAACCTTAACTAAACTTATAAACAGAGAAAATTTATATCATTACTTTAGATGACCGTGGAAAAATAAAGAGAATTGCAAGCTTGTTATTTTCACTACAAAGAAAATAAAAGATAAAACAAAGGTATTACCAAGAAAAATCCCATCAGCATTCAAACTATTCAGACCATTATTCCACTAGCACTCAGATTATACAGACCTGGTCATACATCTCAGTAGTTCTGACATGTCCAAATAAGTTGGCGGGAGTTATTATAATGTATCCATAATAATTACAAATGATGAATAAATGTATTTAATAAAAAGAATTTAAGTTGGGAAAGAAAAAATTGTACTAAATTATTTACACGATGTAATCTTACCTGTAACAACATCCTGACAATAACTGTAGTCTCATAGTCAAATATAATTAAAGAATCTAATGAGCATAATACTGCTGCATCTGTATGCACAATAGCTGAACAAGCCCATTTACCTTCTGAGAGGGATGTTCGGTCAGTAGTAACAGTAGCAGGCTCGCACACAGATAAGGTAATATCACCAAGCATTCTGAGGGAGGAAGGGCGTGCATGCATACTATGCAGGAGGAATATTGCCAGCCATTCTCCCCCCACACTGTCTTCTCTTCCACAGGTCGAAAAAATTGAACTGTACGTACAACATTCCTTTTCCTTTAGCTACTATGACAAAGCAATAAAACAGAATCAACAGTTAACAAGCAACATAGTACAGTAGGCTTATATCTTTAACAGTTTCTCCTAAGCCACTGTATTATCCATATGTGTTATGTAAAGCAACAATACATATATTTTTGAATTGATTTGACAGTCAATTGTGTAGATTCTGTACAGAATTTTAGCTTTGTCAATACAAAAGCAAAACACATTTTGTTTCAGTTTTTATACAGTAACACCTAATTTATGTTACAAATCTTGAAATCTAACTCCTCGTACATTTTAGTGAATATATTGGCTAATTGATTTTGCCCATCAATATACTCTACTTATCTCATTATTTAAATGACATTCATGTACAAAATAGTGTTATACATCTATATGCTTATACCCCCCTGTTGAATCTTTGCACTTGAGAGTTCGCGAGGCTTCACGTAACGGCTATATTGTGGTTGCAACATTACCAGAGTGTTGACTATTTTGAAGATTTAGAAGCTAGTAACAGTGATGAGTCATAATTTAAAATAAAGAAAGTTGAAGGTTGTTACACTTCATCCTAAAATGTTCTTACTTGAATGTGTTTCGGGAGACGGTTTGCTCCCATCATCAGCATAGAATTTTCGGGTTCTTCTTAACAGTTCCAATGTCTGACTATTAAGTGGCACACCTTGACGCAAAGGATTTTCACATCATTAATCATCACTCAGCGATCAGCTTTGTTTTTGAGACATTTTTGCACATCTAATCTTGTATAAATAATATGAATGATATATATATATATATATAAACGCCAACAATAATGATAACAGAACTATCAAACAATAACCACAAAATTTAATAACAATGAACAATATGTAGCTTGTAAAGAACAACTTGACACACATGCTAGAGATTCACAAACTGAAACACGTGGTTGGAAATAGCTACATCTGGCAACATCGTCGCTTCCAGTTCTGCTTCTGCTTTGTCATCGACAGAGTGCTGCCTTGTGATTGTTTTAGGAAGTCTAATGGTTAAAGCTGTTCATCTGTTTTTGTTTTTTTGCAAGTGTACCAATGTCAAGTGCAACATTTCAACTGTGGGGGTATAGATCTTTTCTGAAACTGTGGATTCTTTGCAAGTTTGACAGCATTTGGTTTATCCACATATAGTATATGTATGTCTGTGATTTGAACACCAACATCCATAAACATCTCTGCCAAATCAATTCCTTGGACCCATCACTGGCTGCAACAAATTCAGCTTCTGTTGTTGACAAGGTTACTGACTTTTGTAGTTTACTGGACCAGCAGTTCCTACATATGTTACCACTACACCACTAGGTGAACACCTGGTCATGGGGTGCTTAGCAAAGTGTGCATTACTAAATGCTAACAGCTTCTTTTCATCACAAACAGGAAACAATGTTCCATAAACAGTGGTTCCACGAAGATATTTAGCAAAGATTTTAATTTTCAAGCAATTAAACTCCATAGAATGTTGTAGAGACCCAAACTCCATGTGAAACTGCAAAAGACAAATTGGGGGGAGTGATTGTTGTTAAATACATTAGGCATCCACTGCTTGTGATAAGGTACCTCTTCACCAGTAACCTCTTGTGAACCACCTTCACTCTGACCTGGATTTGCTTCACTCATGTTGAATCGCTTCAGAATAGTTTTAGTTGACTCAAGAAAATTTCATCTAAGCACTTCTGAATCTACATTCCCAGAAAACTATGAAAAGATTCTTATTTTTATTTGGAATTGTGAGTTAGTTCCTGAATTAACTTTCTAATCTCTTTCTGATTAGAGCTAGCTACGAGTCCATCATCCACATATACAGCAACTATCAGCTTGTTCCCATTCTGTTGTCTCTCAAATAAGCAAGGATCTGCTGCACTAATCTGGAACTCTTGAATCGCCATGAATTGTACTAAATGTTAGTACCAACAACTAGGTGATTGTTTCAAGCCATATTAATTTACACATTCATCCAGATCCAATGTCAATTCCCTCTGGCTATTTCATATATATTCTTCCAGAAGAGAATCATATAAAAAGCAGTCTATATCAAATTGATGTAATATCAAGTTTTCTTCAGTAGCCAGTGCAAATATAGCCTTGACTTAAACGTCTCTTCATAATTTATCCCAGTCTTCTGTACATGTCCTTTAATAACAAATCTTGCTAAAAATCGTTGAATATTTCCATTCTTATTAAGTTTCTTCCTTAGCACCCAACGATTCTGAATCATCTTTGCATTTTCTGGAGCTTGAATTAGATCTCAGGCATCATTTTCTTTCAAAGCATCTAATTCTTCTTTCGTGGCTGCCTACTATTGATGTCTTGAATTTGAATTCAATGCTTCAGTGCTTGCAAATCATGGATTTTCTATATCAATTGTCAGCTTGGAAATATTCACCTGAAGTTAGCACTTCATTTATTTTCATCTTTTGTGAAGCATTTTCTTCAGGATCATATCTGTTTCATCCAAATTCTTTTAATTTGGATCAGATTTTCCTCCAAATTCTTCTTCTTGATTTCATGTGTTAATTTCCTGGAATCTTACAATGTTGGTACACTAAACAAACTCGTGCATCTTTATTCTGGTTTAAAAATAACATCATGGATATTCAGTGTTCTTCCAAGTGATTTAACATAAACCATCTTTCACATTCAAATATCCAACAATTCAGCCAAGCACACTATTATTGTCAAATTTCTCTCTAAATTGCGTAGCACTCAATGCCAAAGATGTACAAGTGATCCAGTTTTTCAACTGTCCTGTCATTCCAAAGCTCATATGGCAATTACCCTTCAAATAAATTTTACTGGTTTAAAATAAAGAGAGTTGAGGGTTGTTACACTACATCACTAAAATATTCTTACTTGAATGCATTTCGGGAGATGGCTTGTTCCCATCGTCAGCATGTTCTCAACTGATTTTTCCGGTCATTTTCTGGGGGATGTGTGTGGCTAATGGTGTTCTCTGGTGCTGGGCTGATGAACCTCCAAAGGCTGCTGGGTGGCGGCAGTTTCACAAGCCTGAACCCAGATGGAACGTGGAACATCAGTCACTGACATCATGGATGTTGTTAACTCCACATTCATTCTATTGTCCCTTTCTGCTTAGGTGCATAGGATGCAGAAATTACTATTGTTATGCCATGTTCTCCTAAAATTCTATGCATTTCCGCGCAGTCCAATTCTCTTTCACCAGCACATCGAAATTCCTTCACTGTGTGACCATTGCTAGAAGCTTCATTCAAAAATAATTTGGAACAATTTGAAACTTCATTCTTTTATTTGATGAAAACTATCTGATGAAATTTATTGAAATCATCTTTGAAACAAACAAAATATTTCTCACCTCGAATCCATTGACTGACATAGGACCATTAACATCATCATTAATTACTTCAACAGTAGTGTTAGATCTTTGCTATCTTGATTTGAAAGATTTACGATGAGTGTTACCCAAAAGGCATTCATCACAGAAGTTTTTGCTTTCTGATACCTTAATGTCAATGGCCACTTTATTCAGCACCTTTTAAACATGGTGCTTGTCCTGATGACCCAGTATTTCATACCACAACTGCAGTGTTTCCGTAGCAGAAGCGACACTTGAATTGGATTTATTGGGATCACAACATGTATTCCATTATGTAAGCATTCACTGTCCATTTTCCTCTAGTTCTAACCTTGCCATTCTTCTTTAGTATTAAAGATCCAGTTCTATCTTCACATAGAGCCCATGTTTTGTAGTACTCCAAACCAAGAATATATACCATACATTTTCAAGATGTTCTGGTTGCCACTTCCTATTGACCAACATTTCAATATCTCCTCATCTGCTACCAAGTGCTTGAATTGCCTCCTTGTATGCCATTTGTACATTGATTGCGGCTATAAACTTCTCAAAATTTGCAAAATATTGTTTATTTGCCATATGTGATTTGCTCCAGAATCACATATTCAAGCATCAGATTTTGCAAATCTATATCGTGCTTAGAATACTGTGTCATTTCCTATTTCAGTCTGCCTATTTCCATTTGTACCTTGTAGTTTCTTGCTTATTTTTCTTTAATTCTTTAAAGAAACAGCAAAATCTTTTAAGATGTCCAAATTTATTACAGTGAAACCAAGTTTTATTTTCTTTCATATTATGCACTTTCTTTGTCTTGTGTCTGATCAGTTTTACTCTTCAACTTTTACAATTGTTTTAAGAATGAGCTACAAATGCACTTGTATCAACTGCAGCGCCTATTGCTTATAAATGCATCTCAATTGTGTACAACTTTCCAATTAAGTTGTTCGTCATCCAAGGATTCCCAAACATTGCTGAATTCTTGATATTCTGGTGCAGTTGTTGCCAAAATGCTACCATACAGTAGCTCAAGTGGAATGTTATGTAATTGAATATATTAACAAAGTTCCACATTCATGTCCGAAAACATTTTGCAGCATATGACGTGACGTCAGTATTAGTTAATGTTTAAGTTTGAAGAAATCAGTCATCAATAAACTCGGTCTCTGTATACTGCTCTGTTTTGTAAATGCTCACCAATTTGTCCCATATGACTTAAGCTGAAATATATGATAGGACTAAATCAGTCAGCAACTGACTGAGCATACTTGCAATTAATGCCAAGCATATGCGTTGTCACGACTGCAATCTTCAATGAGTTTCTTCTCGTCGTTGGTCAGCTTATCTGGATTCTAAGCAACCAGACACAGTCATTTGCCATTTATAATCAACATCATATTGTATTGTTCAAAATGCATGTTCATTTGCCATTTCCATTTTGGCCAGTTTGCCAGGCAAACAAGCTTCTCGGTTTTCACTTTTAATTCTGTCATAATTCTAGCCTAGTTCCACAATTAAGATGCATTCGTTGCAGCATGACACTTATTTTCTGTACCAACAAATTAACAGGAACACAATAATATCGTCATTCTGGAGCTTGTTATCGACTTGTACCATTTAACACGTGTAACTTGAAACTATTCACCCAATTTTTTTTTTACTTATGCATGAACTGGGCCTAAAACTTGTTGAGGTTATAGATTTGAAATAATGGTTTGGGAGATTCTATTCGTAACTGAAACTTTGAATGCAATTTTGTTGTACACATAGCAGTCATGTTCCGTTAGCTACTGTAACAAAAACAGAATCATTATAATTAACAGGGTAAAATAATACAGTAGGCTTATATTTTCAACAATTCCAAACAAGTTTTTTACTGTGTAACTGAAAAATTGCATGTTCTCTAAGTACAAGGCACATTTATAAAGTAAATATTGATAATTTTATAATACTAAAGAGAACATTATTTTCAAAATATGTTACTTTCATAGGATTTTACTTGTCCTAAACTCTGTCCAGTAGGAGAATAAAGTAGACACAAGTGAATTGCTGGTTTGTATCATTCTGTTGCCACGTGTGTTCACAATGACAGAACACATGATTTCATTACATTAAGTTTAACATGCTTTTTCACCATTTAAAGGACATATTTATTTCATCATATTTCTAAATAACATGCAGCACACTAGGTATGGAAATCAATTGCTACTTATATGATCACTTCACTAATCTGAGCTGGACATCATTTTGATAACCTCCAAATCAGACATCTCTGTGTTAAATAAAATAAATTGAGCTTTAATTACGGATGCTCTTTAACTACTATGGTTCCTAGAATCCCATTCTATATTGGGTGTGAAAGACCAGAAATTTTGCTCAGAGCCCTATTTATCAGGCTTGAGGTTCTTTTACGTGCCATAGATCTATGGCACAGGACCACCAGTTTTACTTTGTTTTAAAAGGAAGCCATGCTAAGGATTTTTATACCCGAACAAAATCCATCGCCCTCCACTGGGTTTGAACCGGCGACCTCAGGAACCAGAGGCTAGGATGGTACAGGTTGATTTTTTCGTCATGAAAAGGTAGAAATGCAGAGGAGGAGAAGTAGTCTGGGGTGGGGGGAGAACGGCTGGCAGTATTCCCCTTGTGTGGAACAAATACTCATTCAGAACCTGGTGATACCACCTTATCTCATGTTGTGTACGTGCCTGCTGCTCTGTTACAACTGAACCAACACCCCTCCCAGAAGATAAATGGACTTGTCCAACTACTGCACATACAGATAAGCCGGTCACAACGAAAAAATCTGACTGTACCTCTAGACCACAGAGGACGACACATCTCTGTGTTGCTTGATTCATCAACCCCCTAGCTGTATAGCACATTTTTCCACTATGACATCAATAGTACCGTCTAAGTACCAAATGTTTTATTCTTCTCCAGTCAGTTGTTGGACACAAGCACTCCAATTTTCAGGTGTAATACGGAATGCTGCATCAAGGAGCACATGCATGTCCTGGATTTAAAAGATCATATTATTTCTGGCGCCATAACCCTTCACCTGACTCCACAACATCTGTATCAGGTTCAAATAACAGTGATAAGGTGGCAGTCAGAGTGCAGGTGACCACAAGTCTAGCCATTTCGTCAAGTATTTTCATACTATTTAGCATGAGATTTGGCCAATGCCAATAATTCTGGTTTAACCAGACCCTTATCAAAAGCATTGTTTTTACTTTATAGCCAAACTATGTCACCTTTTCTCTGAGGATGGTTTGGTATACGTTCTAATGTTCACCTGTGGTAGGGGACATTGTCCATCATGATGATGCTATTTGGGTATTATTTGGGGAGAACATTTTCAAACCAGGGTTTAAAAACATTGTCATTTCTTCATGATACTCTCCAAATGTTTTGGGTATAAACACCAGCTCACCACCCTCGACAAAATCATTTCTTTTCTTATGTGCAACACTATCAGGCACTTAACTTATCCACAGGAATTTTAAGCCCTGCACTTAGACCCCATTGAAATACCTGCTTCATTGATTTTACAGTCATGTCAATCCATGCCTTGTTTGTCATGTGTCCCTCATGAACCCAGGTTTCATCCAAGTAGTACACCTTCTATGTTTTTCAGAGTTCTTTTGTTTTATGGAGAAAATCTTTCCTCCATATTTGTCCACAATAACACTTTTTCTTTTCCTGTTCACAAACTCAAAACCAATTTCCAACAGCAGCTTGTGGAGGGAAGATGTTTTAAATCCGGAAGGTCAGGATTGTAGCTAAATGCCAACAGTACTTTAAGATGGGGGGGGGGGGTTCATTATTAACAAAGAACTGTTGAACGTTACAGTGGATTGCTGACCTCACAAAATTGCCACACATAACATCCAGCACTTGCCTGGCAGGAAGAGTTGTAACTTCACCAGTTGTGGGCTTTTCTTTACACACTCTATAAACACTTCAAATTGACACACTGGTAAACTTGGATGTTAATTTTACCATTTCATTGATAGTGAGTTGTGGATGTTTCTCACAGAACTCGTTAAACACGTTCAATATGATTGTCTTTTCATCATTTGTAGGTGTTTTCCATGCTTATGTTTCATAACACTTACTTGTTTTGCCATATTACTTACATACTGTTACTCATTGCGCCATGCCCTCAATTAGCTGCCAAGGAATCCCAGTTGTACACATCATACACATTATTTTAGTTAGAAGTTCAACAAACTGTGTGATTTTATAGTTGATATGCTTAGTACTCAATATTTTGTGTTTTAGCAGAAATGAAGTGAGCCTTTGGACCTCAGCACAGTATTTTTCAAGGGATTACTCCGAGGGCGGAAGTGTCAAACCTTGAAGAAGGGGTGCTGCAGTCAAAACTCACATGGTTTTCTTTAGTCTACTTCGATCTTTTAATGAACAGAGTTTATTAATGAATAGAGTTTAGACTGTTTCTCCACATAGTGTCTGTCATTAATGAGGCAACTGTTATAGCAGGAGAGCATTTTTATATGCCTTCATCATAGAGAGCTGCCATTTGAGACAAAAGCCATGTCTGCACTACTTTTTTCACTTCATCTTCAGAAGTGTGCAAGAAACATCACAGTAGCAGATGTTCATCACCAGCTGTGTGACATGTATGCAGAGAATCTGATGAGTGCTGGAATCTTGAGGAACCAGGTCATGCAGTTTAGTGTAGATCTTGAAAATGTGCAATAACTCACACAACATTTGTTAAGGAACATTTGGACCACACTCACTATTGGCACTAAGAGATTTTCATCTGTTTCTTCATCTGAAGAAATTTCTTAGTGGCAACATTTCAAGTGAAGATGTGAAAGAAATGCAGACAAGGCTTCTATCAGAGGTGACATTTTTCAATGGTGATAAAATACAAAACAATAGTTTTTGTTATGACCAGTGCCTGAATACTGTGTCTAAAACTATGTCGAGAAGTGGTTTAAGATTCATAAAATCTTATGCGAATAATATTCTGCTTAATTTTCAAAAGAAATGTCAGTATTTATTGCAAAAACCTGCCTCCAATATACATTACCATATACTTCTACTCATTTCTAGAAAATTTGGTATTGGTAACACCTTGTAAGGCTTCGGTTTTAATGAGTATCTTGTTGAAAGGAAGGTTTCTTCTAGCTTCAGCACTCAGGCAGCAATTCATTCTGGGAATATGTTTGATATATTAAACTTGGAACACTAAACATCATTTTTGACCTCGCTGAAACTTTCCCAAGGTAACATGTGCCTTGAATTCCCGAACCTCAAATATGTAAGATCTTACTTGATATCTTATACACAATGACTGTAATACTAATATGCTCTGTATTAATGCAGGTTGTCACTAATACAGCTGTTGTAAAGAGAAAAGACTTCAATCTCTCCTCAAATGAAGGAAGCTCTTATAAGCAGTATGTTCTTGTAAAGAAAGAAATTTTGAATCCTCTGGTAAGTGGATGTACAGTATGAAATGGCAACTTTGCTGCATCATAATTGACGATAACATTGAAATTATAATAAAACTAATCCAAAATTGTTACTTTATGTAAGATGATAAGTTTGCTGAATAGTCAAAATTCTGTCTATATCAGAACTTTTGTTATACCCTGTAATATTTGTGATATTACACATTAAGCCATACTTCTCCAAACTAATTTTTCTGTTTTTTATTCTTTCCAGTTGCAAGTTCATTTCTGAATGTTTTAAGAGGGTGTTAATATGTCCCTGTAGAATTACATGTTGTATAGTATATTAAATATTACTATATGTTTATGTTCATTTGTTAATAAGTTGGCACTGACAGTTTTGATTTAGATGAATATATTATTTCAAGAAAGATTTCTTGCATCTGGAAGATTTTAGCAACAATTCATTCTGATAATCTAATTAATACATTGAATTAACTAATAACCCTAAAACCTAATTTTGACTTGACTTAGATTTTCTCCAAGGACCATGTAGCATGTATTCGTAAGCCACATCACATATTTTTATTCAGTAAGATGTGACACAGTGACTATAATGCTAAGTTTTTGTTACAGGATGTTACAGCTAATAAGAAAGGAAAACACTTGAATCGCTTCCCTGCTAAAGGAAGCTCTTCAAAACAAGATGTTCTTGTGAAGAAAGAGATTTTGTCCTCTCTTGTTCCTGTGGGTGAGGTAGGTGGATGTACTGCATGAAATGGTGATGGTCAATCACAATGCTTAAGCCTGGTGCACAATTGCTTGGGAACGGAATTGAGAACCAGAATGGGAAAGTGGGTTTGGCAGGTACAATCAGACCAGAATGGGAACAGGAAGCAGAAATTCTGATCTCAATTTAATAATTGGAATTTATCAGTTTCTGAGATTACTGCATAATAAGCGGAAATGGATCAGAAACAAAAGTAAAAGACGTCAGTTTTCAGGGCTTTTAATTCACAATGAACAGAATTGATTACCAATTAAAATCCAGCAATATGTTGTTGTTGTTCACCAATGGCACTGGGGATTAATTGATCTGCATCATGTTCCCTCTGGCTTCCCAATATAAAGTCTGTAAGTTATCACTTAAGGGCTTTGCATTTGGCGAGAGTTCATTCCACTGGCATTCCAAAATAGCAGTAAGAAGTGCTCTTCTTTTAAATTCTTTTTTGCCTGTGTTGTAGTCCATTTAGCGTTAACCAGGGAACACCATGTGGAGGCGGACTACCTTGTTCCAGCAATATTAGAGTGAGAATTTTGTAACTTTACAGTTGATGTTTGAAACCTTGATTAGTTGTTGGTAAGACATCGCCATGTTACTGTCAATCACAGGGCTTAATGAGGTGCAGTGATTTAGTAAATGAATGTATAGCATAAAATGAGGAGAAGAAGAAAGAGGGAATTAAATCTGGTATAAGACATTTAAATCACTAACTTCTTCTTGGAAATAATAAGCTTAAATTAACAATCCTGAATAAGATGTCTCTTAAATGTGTAATATGTGAAGATTATTATGCAAGGCATTAATTCATTTTGCAATGTACATTTCATGTTTTAAAGAACTAAGATTTCACAAGTTTTTAAAGAAAGAAAAGTTAAAGTTGTGCTATATTGAAAGTGGACACGATTTAATTCTTAACCTGAGAAAGAACATGTTATTTTAATAATTTTTGTTTCAAGAAATTTTGGCACCACTGCTTGCTTCCAAGATATTCAAAATTTCATTGTGAATTATATTCATCCATTTCATACAGAGAGAAATGGCTTTCTTTTTCCAAATTTTCTTTTGTGCCACTTGTTATTTTCCTTTAAATGGTGTGGAGGAAGTCCTTTTTTTCACTCTATGTCAGTGAGCTGGAAATTTGAAGCATTATACATCACTTAATAAAAAATACATTGAAAAGGTTTTGTTTGTACCCATCTTCAGCAGGTCACTTTCAACTAGATTAAGTTTTAGGGGTAATGTGTTGTTTAGTCAGAATGCACATCACTTGTATGTATACTAGATTGCTCATCTCATGATTTTATTTTGCATATGCAGCAGGAATTATATTTAAAAATTGTTATTGTTTAAGAAAAATTTTTTGTTTTCTCTAACAATATGATTTATAAAACTATTCTGCATTTGTAAATGAATGTTTATAATTCATTTTGATATGATACTTTGCAAATATGCCTGATATTGCTGGTTCCAAATGCAGGCAGTAAGAAGCTTTGTTATCTTTTTTCTTCTCTTCTTTCATTTTTACGTTCTCTACTATGTATAGTAAGTAGGGGAAGTATTGTATTCCACCCAAATTTTCGATACCGAGATTTCACCGGAAATACATGTTTTGAGACTCACTGAATCCAAAAAAAGCATTTTTGGAAACATGTCCGTGTGTGTGTCTGTCTGTGTGTCTGTGAACAGCATAACTCAAAAACGAAGAGTCGGATAAACACCAAACTTGGTATTTAGGTTCAGTATCTTTCAGAGATGCGACACGAAGGTTTTCAAGAAAATCCCCCCACCCCAGACTACCCTTTACATGGAACATTTTTCGAAAATTTTAATTTTCTCAAAAACGGCTCTAACGATTTTGATTAAAATATCATATGTTTAAGATATTGTCATGACAAATAAAATGTATATCTCGAATTTTCTGGGAATGTCTCCAAAAGTATTCTTCATTATGAACGACTTTTTCATAACTGGTAAACCATAAGAGATAGACAAAATTTTACTACACGAAAAATGTAGATCGCGTTAAAATACACAATTTATGTCATATACATTTCTTTTGTTGAGTGAACCGTTTGCGAGATATTGCTTGTTATTCCCTTAAATTTTCCAATACTTATACTTTTTCTCAAATTCGTTATTCATTTTTTTTATGTCCTGGACTTGCAAATAGAATGGAATGCACCACATAGCAACCAGCGTTAAAACATTTGACTATCGCTTAAAACCTACCATATTCCCCTTGCATCTACAAGAAAATTAGCAATAAGATTGACATCTCGATATCTCCATTAACATGAAGCATATGGAGAATAAGCGTTTGTAAAAATAGCTTGTACAAGAGTAGAGAAAGTCATGTGAGTGTAACACATCAGATTTTTTTATGTCCTGGACATGCAAAGGGAATGGAATGTGCCACATAGCAACCAGCGATAAAATATTTGACTATCGCTTAAAAGCTACCATATTCCCCTTGCATCTACAAGAAAATTACCAATAAGATTGACATCTCGATTAACATGAAGGATATGGAGAATAGGCATTTGTAAAAATAGATTGTACAAGAGTAGAGAAAGTCATGTGAGTGTAACACATCAGATTTTTTTTTCTCTTTTCTTTCCTTTTGTCCCCCTCTTTACTTGCAATTTCAGATCACTCTTTCACTGATCTTGAAAAAATTGGCCATTATTTGCTTAATTTGTGTTTTTCAGCAGAGAATACATGCTAAAAAAAATACATATCTACAGAATGCAGGCTTTTGAGGCCAGTAAACAATTCTGTGAAGCAAGTCACACATTGCTTTACTCACTGTGCTCAAGAAAAAGGCAAATAGGTTTGGACAAATAAAAATAATAAAGATAGTTTTATGCGTCTAGGTCACAGACCACCAAAATCATGTTTGTGTCCGCCTAGCAGCAAGTATGTCATAGCTAAAGACGACAATTCCATGCACTATAAAATTCCAAAATATGCATGCATCCATGCACTATCAAACTGTAATATTTGCACGATCAAGTGAAAAATACATCAAAATATGCTCTTAAAATTTTTGTTCCCAATTCATTAATTCCCTTTCCTTTTTGCACAGTTAACAACCATCAACATTTATAAATTTTTTTCTCTGAGGTTTCTGCACTTGTAAGTCAAAATATTTTTTGTAAGCAGAAAATGATCTCTTGACATCACAAGAAGTTATAGGCATAAATTTGAATGAACATATTTGTGACAATGTCATGTCAAGTTCTTCATTCTTGCTTTCACCACAAAATACCTTCTTCACTGAACAAAAGAATCCATAGACTGGGTTCCTGTTTGACACTGTCCAGTTTGTTCTTTGCATCTACTCCTTCCCTTGGGCATGACTGAAGAATCTATGGAATTCCTCAACAATTGACATTGAGTCTACCATTGGCAGACATGTGGCTTCTAATTTTGTTATTGTAGAAGGCATTTAGAGAAGTTTTTCTTAATGTAAAATAAATCTTGCTGCACATTTTTGCATTCAAATGCTGCTTGTGCAGCTCTGATACATCATCTGGCAAGAAACTTTTAACTACCTAAAATGAAAGAAGTATTTACTCTAGAATTAAATATTGAAGTATTAATTTTGTTGCAATTAACTATGTATCAATTTTATTTCATGCCGATTTAATGGCATCAAAATTGTCTGAGTAATACATTGCAGCTTCCAACCAAGTACCCCATCTAGTAAAGATGGGCTGAGGGGTTAATGGTAACTCAGGTGGACTCTTTGTAGGCAGCTACACGTGCAGAGGCTTTTGAAACTTACGTATACCTTTTTAGTTGAGGATATCAAATTATTGACAGTGTTATAATTAGAGCATATTGCTTCAGCAACGTGATGAAACACATTTACAAGACATGTAATGTGTTGTACATTTGGATAGAATATTTTAATTGCTTTCCTGGTTTTCAGCATGTAGGGAGCAGCATCACTTAACAGCAAAAGAACTCTGCTTTTATTTAGATTATTTGGCCACAGAATACCTAAAATATAAGAATCATTTTCTCAGAAAATTATTTATAAAAATAGGATCTTAAATGAGAATAAAATGATCATTTAAACTGTTATTCAATTATAATATTTGATTAAAACTTACGCAATCCACCATCAAAGAAACTGGCAATTGTGGAGTTATTTGCCTTTTGCAGAACTATACAAAACACTAGGGGGGTTGACCAGGCCTACCCTTAGTTAATTTTCCTACATTTAGGTTAGCAACATGCCCCATAAGATCAGTTGTTTCATCTACAGATGTCCATATGTTTGAAGTTCCCAAGTCCTCGCAAATTTTCTCCAATACCAGGTTAGCAAAACAAGTATTTTTACATGTGTGAAAATAGTTTTCATTTATTTTTACACAAAATTAAATTTATTTTGGCAAATACATCATGTAGGCCTACCTGATTATAAGATTTTGGAACATAAATTTTCCTCAACGTCAAGGGATCAGGGTTATCTTTTGATGTATACTTCTCCAAAAAGCCCTTAAATGTTGGGTTTCTGAGCTTCTCAAGTGGTTCTATTCCCTCCTACAAAAAAGTTGCACAAATGCATGTAAAAATGATTTTGCGGTGCCTTAGATGTGGAAGTAGCATTTAATTAGTTACTTAAAATAAATGTTGTAATGTTTTACAAAGAACAAATGTCATAGAAAATTTTTGGAAAAAAAATAGCTGACCTCTTTACAACAATCACAGAATACAGCATCCCCATCTGATCTAATAAAATCCTTTCCTTTTATCCACTGTGCAAGGAGTACACGCGCACACACGCACGCACACACACACACACACACACACACACACACACATGCATGCATGCACCCGGCACCCCGCACACCGCACACACGCTCACTCTGTGATCAAATCAGGACCACAAAGTATCATCCATTTCTATTACTCAAGGAATAAAAAAGAGAGGGAAAAAAAAATAGAAGGAAAATTTATGTTTTGTTAAATCTGCATCATAATACTCATAATTAGGATTAAGTAAAACACTCATCACAAAATAAAATGGTTTCGGCCTTCTACGTGAAATATTATAGAATTTTCAGTCTCCCATATTTTTTGGGAAACCACAGCACTAGTTTGAATTTGAAAAGAATGTCTAGAAACATAATAGATTAGTCCTTAATATGGCTAAAATTAAATTTAATACCCACAGTCTACTTGTTATTTTCACTTAATTTGGTTATATTATTGTCTTAAATTTATCCATGCACCTTCAAGTTTACTTTTAAAACATATCTTTAAATGTATTAAATGCTGTGAATGCCAAGTAGCTAGCAAAGGGATACGAGGGGCGTTCAAGAAGTTATCTACCTGAGCATGAAAATTAAATCTGATGATGAAACTTGCCTGAGTATTTTTCATTGCAATTCCCCTACACTGCAACCCACTTAGTTCACTTTGCCTGCAGTGATTGAACACCCTCAGAAAAAAATTAAACATCTTGGGTGTCAAATACCCTGTTACAGTTTCTTCAATTGAGTTGTCATCAGGAAATTGTCACCCATGCAGAAATTTTTTAAAGTTTCTGAACAGAAAGCAGTCACTGGGAGCCAGGTCTGGACTGTAAGGTGGATGGTTAAGCTGTACAAAGCCACACTCGTGGATAGCAGCTTGCAATATGTGCGACTTGTATGCGGGTGCATTGTCATGAAGCAGCAGAACACCAGCTGACAACTCTTCTGTTTGATATTCTCGCTTAAAGTCACCATTGTGGAAGATGGGCGTTTCCAGTAATGGTTGTCTTGTGTGGCATGAGTTCCAAAGGAAAAAAATTTCTTGGGAGTGGGAGGCCCCTTGTGTTTCCATTGCATGGACTCTTGTTTGGTCTCTGGATCATGATGATGGACCCATGTTTCATTCCCTGTAACAATTCTTGAGAAGTTTTCTGAGTTTGCTCTAAGAATGTCTAAATTCTCTTCACAAAATTGTTCACGGCATGCTTTCTGCTCAGGTGTGAACATTTGTGGCACCCATCGGGAACTGACCTTTGACATCATCAAAACTGTATGGATGATGCTGAAAACTGTGCCAGCTGAAATGCCCAGTTCATAAACTATAACACTGATCTTAACACAACAATCTTCCGAAATCATGTCCTCCACTTTTGGCACATTTCCTTTGAAGATGCTTGCACTGGGCAACCTGAACGTGGATCATCTTCAATCGATTCCCTGACCCACTTAAATTGCTTGGACCAAAACTTTACTTGGTAGTAGGGCAGTAATGATCACCATACACAACATTCATCCTTTTATGAATTTCTTTCAGCTTCTTCCCTTCCTTTGTGAAGAATTTTATCACGTAATGAAGTTCCAAATCCCTCGTTTTCATTGTAGACCCACACGCCACTGCACTTGCCATCCTCTCACTGCCACCACTTACCTCAGACTGATTTGTAACTGGGTCTGTGATATGCCAAAATATGTCCCAACTTGCACATGCCTGGTGTAGCGATATAAGATACTGGGCTAGGTGACTTATTGAATGCCCCTCGTAGGTTTGTATTTTGATGACCTTGAGGAACATGATTAATACAGATAAGAAATAACGCTGGTCCACGAATGGATTAGGACAGCATATTTAACTGGATCAAAATGGGATTTATTGCCACTCAGATCACCAGAATGACATCTGTCGCTGAAATATGAAAAAGACTATTTTATACTATTTCATTGAGCTCATATTAAGCATGTTTACTGATATCATGGAAGATTGTGTCATAGGCCTTAAAGAGAACCTTAAAGACCATTTACATCATCACCATTTTCAACAACATCCAACCTTCAGTTCAGGGTGACCGTTTTCATGAAAAACAGGGAAACTACAGGGAAATCAAAATACATGGAAAAGGCTTGTCATGTCAGAATATTTGATGAGACTGTACCTGAGTGGAACGAAAGAGTGGATTTATACTGAGTAGGGTTGCACAAACTGATTCTTTCTAAGTATTTGTTCATACAATTCATTCATACTTCACGAACTGCTTCACGCAAATTCCCGCCAGTCACCAGTCATCATGGATCATCTATAATAACTAGTTGCAGCCCACCAATTCGTATACATCATCCATGCTTGGAACTTAGTTAAATTCACAATTGTTTTATGATCATTTATCTTTGATAAACAGTTTAGTCCTATGATTTATAATGAATAATGAACGATTAGTTTCATATTATGTATCATTCAAAAATTTCAGGGAAAAGACGAAATAAAGATGCAAAGAAATTGTGATTGTTGAGAGAGGGGGTTGCAGCTGCATCTACAAACCGCATTAAAATGGTGCAACATGCAGTCACAGAATTTGCGCTGAGTATTTTGCAGTTCATCAATTTGGTGACATTGTTGTTAACTAGTGCTTTGAGAGGAAATGCTGGTCCCTGATTATTTGAAACATGTGAAACTGCTTATAGCCCGACTATCGAACCCACTTGTAGTGCCGCTTAATTATTTTTAATAACTGAAGTTGGCCTCAATGATGTGAAGTACCTCCTTGTTTGGAATGTAGACTACAGTGTACATCGCTACATTTTTTGTTGATCAAACACTCTTCTTCATTGTTCCTGTGTTAATGGACAAGTTTTGACGGAGAATCATGTTGTCAATCTTATTAGTGTGTACTGTGCATTGTGAATGTTTCAAAATTTAATCCAGTGGTTCATCAGAGTTGCAAGAAGTGCACAATAACTCAAAGGCAGCTTTTTGTAACGTATGCAAAAAAAAAAAAAAGTTCACCTTAAGCAACATGGGCAAGAGGGCTGTTACGAGCCACAAGTCAGGACAAATGCATAAAGCAAGGATCATGGCAATGAAAAATATAGCTGATATTTCTGTATTTCTCTCCTCATTTTATGAACAGGTGAGTCATTTCATCATTTTTTTTTCCTATGCACCTTGTACTTCATATGGTGGATAGTGATAATTTGGGTATATTTTACAATTTACGAACTTTAAATTAATAACTAATTTTGAAGATTTAGAAGCTAGTAACAGTGATGTGTCATAATTTAAAATAAAGAGATTTGAGGGTTGTTACACTACATCACTATAATATTCTTACTTGTGAATATATAATATAATATTCTTATATATTATTCTTATATTCTTATATAATATTATTATATATAATATAATATTATTATATATAATATAATATTCTTCTATTATAGTGATGTAGTGTAACAACCCTCAACTCTGTGTATTTTAAATTTAAATTAATACTTTACATAACTCTCAAACATATTCCATTTTCATGCATGTGTATAGGATTGCTGGTGCCTAATGTGATATGACACATCTCGTATTTCAGGCTAAAAATGCCTGTCTGTATTGACCTCATATGGGATGCCCAAAATCTCGTATTTACAAGAAAGTCAAAAAGTTATAATTTTAATAATCCTTTTATACACCATGTCTTTTTTTATACGGATATCAATACTACCAATGTTGAATATTGCATTAGACAATTATTTCTGCATAATCCTAGTGGTGTTACAAACATTTTACCTGTTGCTGTACACGACACAGCAATCCAAAATGGCAATGTAAAAATGAAGATATTGTTAACACTGAACAAATGCCAAAAACAATAACAAATGAAAAATAAATGGAGAGATGAAAGGAATAAAATATTTATGAGTAATACTAAAGCTGAGATCCAAGTTACGTTAAGTTTTAATCAAAGTATATTCAAAGTAATAAAGACAGAGGTAACTTTGCTAGGCAAGGGTGCAAAAGCTGGTTTCAAACACTAGCAAGTGTCAGCTAAACACTTGCTAGAAGTTGAAGTTCACATTTTTGTAAATCTCTCCGTTCACAGACAGAACCTTATCTGGACATGCAAGCGTTTGTTGCAGCTTTGCAAATGCCATCTGGCGAACAAGAATGAACGAAACATTTATTTCCAGCTCTAGTTGGCTGGTGGCTAGTGTTGATAAATTTTGGGGAGATGGACAAAAATTGCCAAAAAATGGAATTTTTAATTTTGGTGTAGATTTTAATTTAAAATTTGAAAATTCCTCTTTAATTTGATATATTATGTTTTATCATTGCAGGCACATTACTTATATTTAAAATATAATTTTAAAATGTTGCTACATGTGGCATTTTATGTCTAATTACTTAAAAGAGTACTTTCTTTAACATTTTCTGATATTAATGAATTGACCCATTTTCTCAAAAATGATTGAAGATAGCTCATTTAAATTATGGGATGAGAAAAACATTGATGCGTGTATGCCTCTAGCTTGGCGTTAATATACTTAATGGCTAGTGAAATTTTTAAAAAATGAATTACTGATTAATTTTAAATGTATAACTAATAAAAAAAAACATATCTTTCTTAATAAAAGACATTATGGTATGAAAGCAGATCAGTAAATTTAGAAGATGTGTATATATTTCCTATAAAAGTTTCAACATGTTATCTTAAAAATAGGTTTGAGATAAAGGAAGTTAGCAAGCATAACATTGGCAGGATAGGACTTTCAATCTCTCCCTAAATCTCTTATATTTTACAAAGAAGAATCATTTGGGATAAATGACTAAAGCTAGGTACATGCTACAGGATCTATGTTGACATACCTTGAAAGGAAATATTTTCTAAAATGAAAGTCAAAGGTAAATTTATATTGTTTTTATTCTAATTAAACAACCTATTATAGCATTATTTGATGAAGGTAACATTATAACAAATTAATTTATGAACAGTCTGGAACTGTATGGGATTATTGGCAAAGTATATCTAAACAGATCTCTGACGGTTGTTAATACTGGTGACGATGAGAAAGAGGTAATTCCTTGAAACTAGTTCTGAGGTTAAAAATCCTTAGTGAAATTATACAAGTGCGACCATAATTAAAACATAGCTTAGAAAGGCTGTCTTTTATAATACTCAAATTATCCTGAATGAATCAATTTTGTGTTAACTAACCTCTTTCCTCTTAGCACATTTAGAATTAACCCAGTTTATAGTTATAACACAGAATTTATTTCTTCAGGTGCCAACATCAGCTGTTACTGCCCCTGCTCTGACGTCTATACTTACATGTGCAGAAGATGCATATAGGTCCAAACTAGGATTTCTTCCTGCCACTAATGTTAGAGCAGCAGAACTTACTTGGGTCATCCATGTGATCAGTACAAAAACAAGTTTCAGAGCTCAGGAGGGTATCAGTAATATTTTTAAAATGATGTTCAATGACAGTCACATAGCATCACAAGTGCAACTTAGTGGGTGAAAGCTGTACCTTGAACTTAAATTACAAGCTCACTGATGAATTGAAACTTATAATGCATATAGTTGTATGTTTTGACAAATCATTCAACAGAATATCAAAACTGCTGCAAATGAATTTGGCTGAACGCTTTTGGGATGAAAATAAGAATAAAGTGTCATCAAGATATTGGATTTCTTCTTTTCTGCAGCTGGAGTGTTTTAGAGAAGATAGAACAGAGAAATATCTTACATGTGCCCATGAATGGGCCAAATGTAAACTGGGGCTTCCTTGAGCTCCTCAAAAAAGAAATGAAGACGTGTGAAGAACATACAGAAATAATTGATACTGGATTGTGTGGTCTACATGTAGTCCATGGCACATTCCAAGTGGCATTCAGGAAAACTGGTTGTGAAATTGAAAAGTTGCTGAAGTCAATACACAATGTGTTCAAAGATTCTCCAGCACAGCGAGCTGATTTTATTTATGAAACTAAGTTCAAGGATTTTCCTTTGAAATTTTGCAATTGCTGCTGGTTTGGAAATGTTGGTACTGTGAAAGAGCTATCAAGATTTTACCTCACATGAAAAGTTATTTTAGGAACAAGAGTGTGCACTTGCCTGATACTTATGCAGTGAGGAAGACTGCTGAAATTTTTCAAGACTGTTTTCTGCTCCCTAAATTACACTTCTTCTTGACAATCACTTCTGCATTTGAATCCTTCTTGAGGGAGTTCCAAATACCAAAACCAATGTTCCCTTTCTTGCATTCTGCTGTTGAACACTTTACCCGAGAGCTAATGGAAAGGTTCATTAAACCCAGCATTCTGGAGGATGCTAATACTACATACAAGCTTATAAACATAGATGTAGAAAATGTAGACAACTGCGTGAAACTGCGACAAGTTAAGATTGGACCAGCTGCAAGACAAACTCTCAATGAAGTTGGTTTAAGAATATTGAAATATAAATTTGTCAAAGCCTTTACTTGTCTTGATCCCAAAAAGATATTGACTAAGTTAGAACAATGCAAGAATAGCTTTGAAACATGTGTTGGAATGCTTTTAGCAAAGTATCATGTGAATGCACTTCAGTCTGATCGAGCCATCCTTCAGTTTGGTTGGTTTGCATCTTGTGCAGACAAAACTAGCTTTCAAATTTTGATTGGAGAATGTCTCCTCTTGACACTTTCTATGCCAAACAAATGAATGGCATAGAAAAATATAAAGATGTGTGGCACATTATCAAAATTATTCTTGTTTTCACATGGCAATGCCTTTGTCGAAGGAGGTTTTTCTGTTAATAAGGAAATATTAGTGGAAAACCTTCATGAGGGGAGTCTGATAGCCTTGAGAAAGGCATGGGATGGTATACAAGATATGGGTGGATAGGATGCCATAGTTGTGGATCAAGAAATGCTTTGTTATGCTCGAGGAGCCAGCACTAAGCAGAAAGAAGCAATTGGAGAGCGAAAACAAAGAAAAAACACAATTGAAGAAACTGAACCAGTATGAGAAGGAAGAGAGAAACAGAAAAGCTGAGGTACTGCAACAGGTGAAAAAAGAAAGAGGATTTGTGAATGAAACTAAGTGAGTTGGAAGAGAAGATAAGAAAATTGAAGTGAATAAAGCAAAGGCGTAGCTGAAAAAATACTTAAATACAAAATACAAAACCAAACTAAGTATTCTAAAATGATTGGTGCTGTTGAGGAAACCTGTGTATTAACACTGACTAAAAATAAATTTTTAGTGAAATTGCTGTTATAAGCGTGTAATTTGTTTCAATTGAGAAATATTTTATATTCTTTAAAAATGTTTACCTACCTAATTAATTTTGAAGACAATACCTATATAAATGTAACATAAAGATTGTTTTTATTGATTTGTGTCAATGGAACACATGTTCCTTTTAAAGTTCCACAAGTGTCGCTGAGTATAGATTTTGTCTGAGTGTTATAACATTAAGTGCCATTCATAGCAAGCTCAGATGCATTGTGTAAATGCAAGACCTTGCACTGTTATTTAATGTAGGCATTCACATAGAATCACAGCCTGGGACCAACGTGAAGGTTATACTTTTGACATTAAAAATCAAGGAAGCATAATTATAATTCATCAGTTTGGACTGGCTTCAACCTCATGCAGAATAATATAAATTGTTATGCATAATGATCTCTTTATTTTGTGCAATAGGTTAGGTATAGAAATTATGAAACTAAATTAATTAAAACCTAATTGTCATTGCCTGGATCCATATTTTATTTTAAATGAGAAGTTGCTCTAGGAAAAAATAATGCAAGCTGTAGTGACATAACCTAGATATAATTATTTTAACAGAACATTGGTGTAATAAACATCAAATAGATTTACACAAACTAGATAATTATAACAAAAAATCAGATTTTGTAGAGGAAATGCTAAGGGTGGGGATGGTGTTATCTATACCAGAAATAACATCCCTGTACAGCCGATAAATGTGACAGAATATTGTAAGGAAAAAATCTTTGAGGTAACAGGCATAGAATTAAGTGTACAAACGTAAATTATTAATATTTGGAATTTATAGATCCCCATCATCTTCAGTAACAGATTTTTTTACATGTTTGAATAAAATGTTGAACAATTTTTTTTACACCGAATGTACATATAGTTTTAGCTGGTGACTTTTTATGTTGATGCTAATCATGAAAATAATGTTTATAAAAAACTGCTGGACATATATAATACTTATAATATTAAGGATTTAATACATGAGCCCACAAGGGTCACTTCTAATACTGCCACAGTGGTGGATCATATAGCATCTAATATGTATGAGAAAGTTTATAATACAGAAGTTATAAATACCCATATCTCAGACCATTATGCTCGGCTTATTGACATCACTGATCAAATAGTGGAGGAAAATTGTAACCTTAAAAAAAGATACCGAGTAATTAATGAAAAAAGTTCAAATAAATTACTTTTATTGTTGGCTAAAGAAAATTGGGAAAGTATCTATAATGTAAAGAACGTAAATAAAAAATGGGAAGAATTTTATGGTATATATAGGAAACATTTTGATTCTGCCTGTCCTATGATTAACAAAATCCAGAAAAATAAAAATCTTATTAAACCTTCATTCCCGACTTATAATCTAAAACTACGAGAAAAAATGAAGAATTTCTATGAATTATAAAAAAGTTCAGGTTATATACATTTTAAAATAAAATATAATGAAGTTAAAAAGCAATACTCTAAACAGCTGCACGAATATATATTCTCCTTTCAATTTGACAGGTTGCAAAAAACTGGAAATGCAAATAAAATGGCATGGGACTTTATAAATAATACTAAGAAAACAAAAAAGAAATGTGAAAATATGGCAGTATATATTCAGGGCAAACTGGCAAAAAATCCCCATGATATATGTAACTTTGCAAACAGATTTTTTTCTAGATGTTGCAAAAAAAAAAAAAAACTTTTAAGTTCCAGTCCCAAGAGGTACTGACAGAAATAGTGTTAGTTCTTCATTATTTATTGCTCTTACAAGTGAGAAAGAAGTAACTGAGTTAATTAATCAGCCCAAATAATAAATAAGCCCAAAGATATTAAAATATTGTAAAGAGCAGTTGGTAAAACCTTTTGAATACCTTATAAATTTTTCTGTTCAGGCAGGAACATTTCCCGAATTGCTGAAGATAGGATTAATTATACCAGTACATAAACAAGGTGATCAGACAAATATAAATAGTTATTGTCCTATAACCTTAACATCTGAATTAGCTAAATTGTTTGAAAAAATTATTTTAAATCAAATGGTACATTTCCTAAATTTAAATAATGTAATATGTGATTTTCAACATGAATTTAGCAGAGGTATTTCAACTATAACAGCAATCGCTGACTTCCTACATAAAGTTTTTGGTAAACTAGAAAAGGGTGGGAAAATTAGCACTATCTTTCTTGATTTAACAAAAGCCTTTGATTCAATAAAGCATGATTTATTAATAAATAAATTAGAACAATATGGTATACGGGGAATAACAAAGAAACTAATTGCATCATATTTAACAGGAAGGAAACAAGCAGTGCAAATTCCATATAAGACAGAAAAATCAATAAATATAATACAGTCAGATTATCACATAATTGAATATGGAGTCCCTCAAGGTACTGTACTGGGCCCTCTCTTGTTTATTCTTTATGTAAAGCATGTTACTGTGACTAACAATTCTAGTCTTTTTTCCTTCGCCGATGATACAATCATAAACTGCTGGGGTGCGGATTATAATTCACTAAAAACAAATATGTTGAATACTTTAAGAAACCTATTAAAATATTTTGAATCAAACAATCTTCTCTGTAACATAAAAAAGACAAATTATGTGTTATTGGAATTACGTTCTAGAGAAATAGCATCAGAAATTAGTTTAATTGTAAATGATAAATAACTAAGTGAGACAACATAAATTTTTAGGCATAATAGTGAATGAAAAGTTAACCTGGGCAGAACATATTAATTATGTATGCAATAGAATTAGTAAATCAATATATCTCTAAAGCATTTTGAAGTATTTTCAAGTAAATATATACTTTGGTTCTTATATTATGGTACAATTTATACAAATTTATTATATGGTATAGAGATATGGGGAGCAGCAGCAAAGGTATATATGGATAGATTATTCTTCTTCGAAAAAAGAAAAGTGTATTAGAATTATAAATAATATGTCACCCACAGAATCGTGTAGAAATGCATTTATAAACAATAATGTACTTGCACTCTATTTGCTATATGCATATAAGTCAATACTATTTGTAAGGGGAAGAAATCTAACAACAAACAATAATGTACATAACTATAACATTAGAAATAAGGCAGAATATTACAGAACTGGATTTAGTAAAGTATCTACTGAAAACTTAAAAAATATGTATTCCATGAATGACTTGTAAAATTGTAATAGAAATGACCATGCTTGATATTTGTATAAAACAAATCAATGGACAGTAAAGATTATTATTATTATTATTATTATTATTATTATTATTAATCTCCATTGATTTGTGTTTTAAAGTTGATGTATGAAAAATGTTCATGAGCTTCAGTTGGTAGTGGATACAAATCAAGTAGCCTGTGCTTATTTTTCATTGTGCTTATGTCTCTTTATGAATAGTATTTCCTTATTGCTACATTTACAGCATGTTATGTTGGCATTACTTTTTATTTTGAGTGGGGCCTTATGGTCCAAGGTGCGAGGTTTTCTTTTAGTATGAAATACTATTTTATACTGATAAACATACACAAATATTATTCGAGTATCACGCCCTGTTAAATTTAATGCAGGGAAAATGATACAGGGAGAACATAGGGAAAATGTCTTCAGATGACCAGTGGGCATCCTGCAGTTATCAACAACCTGTAATAATCAATTATAGTATTCAGAATATTGAAGTGTAGCCCAGGTGTGTGACTCAAAATAATCTTTCTGTTTTTGCTCCTTCCTATGGAAACTCAATTCTGAACATTTCAAACAAAGTTTTACTGTGTAACTGTAAAATTGCCTGTTCTAGCAGGAAATCATCTTTATATGCCTTCACCATAGAAAGCTACCATCTGTGCTATGTCTGCACTTCTTTATTCATTTCACCTTCAGGAAATGTTTAAGAAACATCGCAGCATCAGACATTCATCAACAATTGTGTGACATGTATGGGAAAAAATATTATGAGAAAAAGTATGATGAGTGCTGGTATGTTGAGGAAGCAGGCCAAGTGATTCAGTGAAGGTCTTGAAAATGTGCAAGAACTCATTGCAACATTTGGTTAGGAACATTTAGACCAAGTTGGCACCAAGTGATATTTATGTGTTTCTTCATCTGAAGAAATTGCTTGGTGGTAAACACATCTTTGAAGATATGAAAGAAGTGCAGACACGGCTTCCATCACAGGTGGCATCTGTCAATGACAAAGGAATACAAAAATGTTTTTGTTATGACAGTTGCCTGAATAATGGCTAAAACGATGTGGGGAAGTGGTTTAAGATGTGTAGTATCCTAAGAGAATAATATTTTGCTAAATTTTCAAAAGAAATCTCAGTATTTACTTTAAAAACATGCCTAGTATATAAAATATTACTATAAACTTTTACTCATTTCTAGAAAACTTGACACTGGTGGCACCTTGCAAGGTTTTAATTTGGATGAGTATATTGTTCAAAGTAAGGTTTCTTATAGCTTCAGGATTGTGGCAGCAATTCATTCTGGGAATGTTTGATGTGTTGAACTTTAAACACTAAACACCAATTTTGACTTCATTTAAATTTTCTCAAATCAACATGTGACTTGGATCCTTGAGTGACATCAGATATGTAAGATCTTAGTTAATATCTTGTGCACAATGACTAGTACTAATTGCTCTGTACTGTATCTGTATAAATGCAGGTTGATACTAATACAGCTGCTGTAAAGAGAAAGCACTTCAACCTCTCCTCAAATAAGCAATATGTTCTTGTGAAGAAAGAAATTTTGAACTCTCTCATTCCTTTGGTTAAGGTAAGTGGATGTACAGCATGAAATGACAATTTTGTTGCATCAAAATTGATGATAACATTGAAATTATAATAAAACTAGTGCCTAATTGAGCTTTAGCTGCAAATCAGACTGTAATTGTTGAAAATAAAAAAAATTTAGTAATCAAGAATGTTCATATACTTAATAGAACAGTACTTAAAATTTAATATTCCATTGTGCAATAGAGTTTTCATTTTGAATAGTGTTGAGGCTTAAGGGACTTGCATCTCTTTCACGAGTATTTTGTTCCATAATTCCTATTCTGGATCTTGCTGTTGAAGAATCCCTTAGTGCTACACTATGCTACCTTGTGCGAGATGTCATTATGTTTACGTAATATGTTTTTATGTAAATTATTAGAACTTGAAGATCTTATGTTGTGTTGCTTTTGTTTTGTTTGGTTACATAATTTTAACTGCCCCACGTATGGTAGCCAATTTGCGATGTACTTGCAAATGTTTGTTTACATCAGTGTTGAAGCCATCTTGTGACATCATTCATGTTTGGTTTGTAGCTCCATCTGGCGTAGCAATTTGCGGTTCTTAGTATCAGTTTTTGAAATAATTCATTTAAAATGTCCTCCGGCTAGCTATTATCTTATCTTGGGTCGAACATGTGTCTCAATACAGGTCGTGAAACGGAAAGGAATCTTTTATCCAAAAATTACACTGATGAAGAAATTTGTTTTATAATTTTTATTGTCGAACACGTTCACTATCACTTTTACATATTGATCTAGATACTCGCCAAACTGAAACTGTTATAACAACTTCTTACTGATCCCTTTTAATCCACGTACTTCAATCTTTTGTATAATTAACTTTACCATATTTTAGATCTTTCATAATTCTGCTGCGCGTAACTTGTGACGAACTGACAAACTGACGATGATGTGTAATGTATGAATGCTTTCGGCGAACTGAAGGACTGACTGACTTTACCTCTAACTTGGCTTCTATTTATACTCCTGCAATCAGATACGCCTAAAGATTATAACTGAACTACTATTGGCTAATAAAACGCGCCAACATTAGCGTCTATTTTAATATCCAATGAAAACCACGAATACATATTGCTTTTAGGGAGAAAATATTCCAGAAGTTTCTACCGAAAACGCGTCAACATTACGTAACTTCCTCGTTCCAATAATGATAAACAGCTCACCCCCCTCTTTGCATTATTGCGCGCTATTATTGACAGTTTCAGTAAGGCCCTTTAAACTTACTTCCCAATAATATTTACAATTAATAAACATCTGAAATCAATGTCACATAAAAATGCTTATTCATATTACAATCATTATTTACATTTAAGTAATTTGTGATACAAATTACTGCATCACTTGGATGTCCTCTTAAACAATAACTCATTATTAAACATAGAACGTATGCACAAAATAAAGCATGTGATTCAATATAACACAGCGAACAGAACAAAATAATATTGCATTTAAGTGAGTCTAGTGTATCATTGAACCTAATGTGCACTCCAAATGTGAAACTTAAAATAATAATGATAATAATAATAATAATAATAATAATAATAATAATAATAATAATAATTAAAAAAATAGTTGTATGGCAAACGTAATGTGCTTCAATGATAGGGTAAATTTATTTAAATTTATTTTGTACAATAGTGGATTTGTATATAACATTTCAGAACATATCTTAGTATTTGTAAGTAGCCTATTGTTACATGACACAGTTCAATGTTAAAGAAATTACCACTACCTATCAAAGTGAACATGAAATACCTATGCTACATAAACATTTGAAATAAACAGTTACTACTGCCAGTTTTACAGGTACCTTTCTGCTAGCTTTAGTTGCAAATGATGGTAATTTTTGTTGCCACTATAAGCAAACATTGCTCTCCAGTATATTGAACTCTCTTCCTGCCTTTCATTGCCATTCTTTTGGCATAAAGAATCACTTTATACTTGAAAGTAGCATCATAAGATGTTCTTCTGTTTGCCCTCCATTCCCTGACTACCTACTAATTCCAATGCCCTTGCAATAATAGGGCAATGATAAATGTAACAAAGTAAAAAATGACAGCAATACATTGTGACGTAAAATGCGTATGATAAATTTTAATGGAGTTAACTAAACTACTGAATGATTTTGCACTCAAATATAACCTGCCTTTCAATCTAATGTACAGCACAATTTTGAATACTGCATTTGAACAAAAAAGGTGTGCATTAGATTCTCAAAACTATGGTATAGTAATAACTTCAAGCTTGTGGTACCATCTCTTTTTTAAGCGATAAAACAGTTGGTGACATGGTTACCAACACTGTGATCAATGCACCAATGGTAAATAAACACTTTTTTCTGTTTGACTGCTCAAATATAGGTGGCTATGAATTAATTTTAGAATTTAATATTGTAGAGACTTGAGCAGTTTTAATTGGTATGTTACTTTTAGGCGGGACTTTCAAGATTAATGTGTAAATCAATTTACAACTTCAAATTATTTACAGACTAAACAAACTTTGTTACTCTATGTAAGATGGTAATAAATTTGCTGAAATAGTCATAATTCTGCCTGAATCAAAAACTTTTGTTATACCCTGTAATATTTGTGATATTATACATTAAGCCATACATCAAACTAATTTTTCTGTTTTTATTCTTTCCAGTTGCAAGTTCATTTCTGAATGTTTTAAGAAGAGTTAATGTGTGCATGCGTGTGTGCGTGCGTGCGTGCGTGCCTGTGTGCGTGTGTGTGATATATCACATATTGTATAGTATATTAAACATTACTATATGTTTGTGTTCATTTCTTAATAAGTTGGCATGGATGATTTTGTTTAGATTAATATATTATTTGAAGAAAGGTTTCTTTCATCTGTAGTATTTAGCAGCAGTTCATTCTGATAATCTAATTAATACATTGAATTAACTAATAACACTGAAACCTAATTTTGACTTGACTAAGATTTTCTCCAAGCAACTGTAGCATGTATTCCTAAGCCACATCACATGTTTTTATTCAGTAAGTTGTGACACAGCGAATATAATGCTTACTTTTTTGTTACAGGATGTTACTAATACAGCTGATAAGAAGGGAAAACACTTGATTCGCTTCCCTGTTGCAGGAAGCTCTTCAAAGCAAGATGTTCTTGTGAAGAAAGAGATTTTGTCCTCTCTTGCTCCTGTGGATGAGGTAGGTGGATGTACAGCATGAAATGGTGATGGTCAATCACAATGCTTAAGGCTGGTGCACAATTGCTTGGAACAGAATTGAGAACCAGAATGGGAAGGTGGATTTGGCAGGTACAATCAATTGAGAATGGGAACAGAAGCAGCAATTCTGATCTCAATTTGAAAATGGATTTTATCAGTTTGTAAGATTACTCCATAATAAACGAATATGATATGAAAGTAACAACGTGAGTTTAGGGCTTTTAGTTACAAGAAACCAATTGCTCACCAATTGAAATCAAGCATTTCTCTCTGATTTTTGTAACTTCAGGACTGATGTTTCAAACCTTGAGTTGGTAGTAAGGTATTTCCATTGTGACTGCTTGATAGGTAACAGTGCACTGTATTAATCAAAGTCAGCTGATACAACACTTCCGTAACATTGATATCTCCCCAGAAGACTCATTGTATGATCTCTCATTCTATTATTTATAAAGTGCTTATCATGCTTCTTTATTTACATTATTTCTTAAGAAGAAGGCATAATATTTATTGTTTTCAATTTTGTAACCATTTTGTCAATCATTCAGGTGATAACATTAGGCCTCATGCTAGTAGTGAATTACAACATTGGCATAGCTGTGCATGAGATGTACAGGGTGTCCATCCTATACGTTTAATATTACAAACTTTTATGACTTTAGTTGTATCATATCCAGATAAAAGAACATTTGACATATGATTGATGTCTCTTGCCATTTATGATTGCAACAATGACAACATTATTGGGTTAGATTAGAATGTGCAAAGATGGCAATGTGGACTGGCTGAAACAAAATCTGGGAAGCATGTACAATGAAATTTTTGCAGTGAATTTAACTTTTGCTGTCACGATGATGTCTCCTTCTATGCAAGCATTTCATAGTTTTCATTAGTTCACACCACACATTTAATTTTGGCGATCCTCTTTTGACCTTGTGAACCTCAGGACGATTTTCACTACCCCAGATAGGGCAATTATATCTGTTAACTTTCCTATTCACATAGAATATTGCTTCATCAGAGAAGTGCACTTTATCCAGGAAAGCACCATCCTCTTCAACTTTATCTGAAACGTCTGCAGCAAACATCTTCCATTTGGTTTTGTTCTAGGGATAGATTTGTTGGCATAACTGAATCTTGTAGGCCCTTGGAAGTCATTTTTTGTGGATTACACCATGAACCATAGATTGAGGAATGGCAAGTTCTACATTGGTGCATCAAATTGACTTCAGACTTCTTATGAAGGCTGCACGAATCCTTTCCACATTTTCTGCAGACACATTCCGTTTGCTGTGTTTTCTATATGTAGACAATGGACAGTTTCTCATAACTGTCTGTCCCATTTCATAATGCTTATATAGGAGGGGACATCATCGTAAGGCCAAGTTAAATTCACAGCAAAAATTTTGTTGTACACACTTCCCAGATTTTGTTTCAGCCAGTCCAAGAACACAGAAAACCTTCTTTTGTGGTGTGCACATCATCATCCTTGTACATTCTAATCTAATTTAATAATGTGATCATTGTTGTCATTGTTGCAATCATAAATGAGAGACCTACTTATCAAATGACAAATGTTTTTTTTATCTGGATATGATACAACTATAGTTATAAAAGTTTGTAATGTTAAGCATATAGGCAAACAGTCTGTATTTTGCTTTTGGTTTGTGCAGTTAGTGTTTAGGCAAATTAAAATGAGAGACACAACGTAACCCAGACATTATCAGTGCTTCAACCCTTTTAAATGTAATTAACCATGGCCGTTGGTGCAAGAAAGAACAATTAAGACACATTATTTCAACAACGTTAAACAAACTTAAGATGAAACACACCCAGGTGTCATACAGTCTTAGAGTTTCTAATAAGTGTCAACAAAATTTCTTATTACCAGACGTTGAATTTAGTGCCATCCAGGTCAACAGTAGTGATATAATTATGAATTGCTTCATTAGCTTGCTAACTTTAGATGACCTGTGTTACCACCAGTATTGAAGTGAATTTTGTTTAAAATAAGTGCATACATAATTTAGTAATATAACATGTACTTAATTAATGCATAAACTGACACCCTATGCTACTTATCGAATGCTTAAACCGACACTGTATGCAACCGCACATCTACATAGCGTATGAAGGTCACACAGTGATGCTCCAGCCTACAGTCTGATGCAAAATTCAGCATCCAGTTGTGTAAGTTAATTTGTTTTAATTAACGATTTATGTGTGTCCCATCCTGAATACTGGCACTTGTATAGTTTTAAAAACAAGGAATACTGTGAGCTCCCTTAAATTTCAAAAGAATGAGCACAAAATGCATAAAACCCGCATTTTGAAATGTTTTATCGAAGAAAGAAAAAAAATGGCTTCTAATATTTGTATTACCTGGAAACAAATAATATTAAAAAGCATGTTTTATAACCTTGTAGCTAAGCTAAAGCTTAATTATGTCCAATAATGAGGAGCAGAGATAAATCCTTTTGTGTAAATTGATGAATGCGCAAATACCTAAATTTTTATTTTGAATAACTGAAACTGATTACATTTTTAAAAAATAAAAATGTAGGTATATAATATTTTCAAGCATTTGGTGAAATAAAAAGGTTTAGTAAAAATTGCACACTTAATGGTAAAATCGTCCTTGAATTTGTCAGATTTTACATGAAATGGCTCATTTGTGACTGCAGCTCCTTCTTACATCCCTGATGCGCTCTCCACTCACACATGTATGTTTAAAAGTTGTCCTATGTGGACTAGTGGTACCATGTTAGCGTCTAGTTCCCAAGGTTGTGGGTTCAAATCCGGCAGAGGTCAATGGATTTTTTCGGGCATAAAAATCCTTAGCACGGGTTCCTTCGGAAGGGAAGTAAAGCGGTGGTCCCATGTCATAGATTTACGGCACGTAAAAGAACCTCAAGCCTGAGAGAGAGGCCTCTGAGCAAAATTACCGGTGTTTCACGCCCAATATAGAATGGTACGCTAAGGACCATAGCAGTTAAAGAGCGTCCATAATTATTTAAAAAAAAAAAAAAACTCACTGTATGTTTAAAAAGAAATCTCATTAACCTTAATGATCTACATTTGCAGTGTCCTCAGAAGTACAGTATGTCCCAAAATAAAATCTATAAAGCATTTACAGTTTGCTTGGAAGCATAGTATATCCCAAAACAAACCTTTTTCTAGTAAATATTGGCAACCCTAGATTAGTCTTGAGCGGAATGCTTAAAAAGTTAATGACAGATTTAGTCGTGTAATATACTATACATAAGTTAAATTTAACATCAACTGTCATTTTATATCCAGCCAAGAATTAGGTCCTGTGCAACACTGTTAGTATGTTTATAGTGGGATTTATTTCCATGCGGGATTTATTACTAATGTATTGCAGATTAATACTGAATTTGTTGTTTAGATATTAATGCAGAAGTTTTGCACATTGTATAACAAGCAAGTTTATATAAAGATTTTATGTGAGACTATTTTCTGAATAAAAAACCAACCCTATAGTTAGTCACCATTTTCAAGAACTTTAAATTTCACTTAACAAAACTGATAATGTTTTTATTATTGTTGTTTCACACTGCCTGCATGTAGGCTAAAACTGAGGAGTTGAGTGAGTCTTGAAAAATTCACTGCCACAAGGACTCTACTGATTCGTGCAATCCATACCAAGCTACTTGAGAGCTCCTTTAAGTTTTGGCAAAATACATGAAGTAGATGAGTAAGTATAATTGCACAGTCAGACATCGTGTCAGGTAGCTCAGTAGCAGAGCTTTCTTACAGATAGTTGGAGATTCATGGTTAGAGTCCATGTTTGAGTCTCATCTGTGGCATTGAAATTTTCAAGTCTTATTCAACATTACTGATACTTTGGCTCTTCCTTAAGCCAAACTGACTGGAAGAAAACAGTAAATTTACTTCAAAGTATTAAAATATGTTTTATTCAGTAAGATAGATACCGCTGCAGCTGCAATATAAATATGCACTTTATTCTATCTCTATAGGAGGAGTATGATACCAGTATAGCTGTTGAGGAAGGAGAGCACTTGAACCACTTTCCTACTGAAGGAAACACTTCAAAGCAGGATGTTCCTGTCAAGGCAGAGAGTTTGGACTGTTTGGTTCCCTTGGTTAAGGTAGGTGGATGTACATCGCAAAGTTCAGTTTTGTTACTATTCAGCTACTAATGGAAAAAGGCATGGAAAAGGAAAAATTAAAGAAACTAAATCTAGCATTACACTTTTATTCACTGTCTCACTCTCAGAAATAACCAGCTTGCATTAATTATTTCTTAGATGTTGCCTAAGTATCTGACTAATTAAAACCAAAAAAAATAATATATTAACCTATTTGTGTCTGGTGTATATGAGGGTCACTCTGAAAGTTGTTAGAGTATTAGAGTAGAAGTGGGGAAAAGCAGTGGTTATGTGTTTACACCATTACATCTTAAAGTATTCTCCACTACACTCTATACAATGCCCTATCTGGTCAAACCATTTTTCAGATGTTAACCCATACTTCTTTAAAGATGTTAAAAGAGGCTCGTCATATTCAAGTAAATGACTATAAGCTTTTTCTTTTAGCATAGAGAAAAGAAAGAAAGAAAAAAAAAAACACTAAACTATATGGGGGATGAAACAGAGTTTTTATGTATGACTTTATTCACAAAATCACTTGCTTTTCTTAGATGCGAGTAAAGCCATTGTCATGGTGGAAGAGAGATACATTCAGGCCTCACTCTAGATGCTTCTCCCTTAGTGATTCAAACACTTGGGCAGGAAACTGTGTTGTATCTCCTTGCAGTGACATTTTGTTCCTCACTGAATCTGTTGCAGTATTACCACTAAGTGAGAAGAAGAGAAAACCATGTTTTTGCCGATGCCTCTTTATTCCCTTGAACAATTAATGAATGCGCAAATACCTTAATTTTTATTTTGAATAACTGAAACTGATCACATTTTTAAAAAATAAAAATGTAGGTATATAATATTTTTAAGCATTTGGTGAAATAAAAAGGTTTAGTAAAAATTGCACACTTAATTCTAAAATTTTCTTTGCATTTGCCAGATTTGACATAAAATGACTCATTTGTGACTTTACCCCTTCTTACATCCCTGACGTGCTCTCCACTCAGACATGTATGTTTAAAAAGAAATGTCATTTACTTTGACCTACATTTTCGGTGTCCTCAGAAGTACATTATGTCCCAAAATAAAATCTATAAAACATTTACAGTTTGCTTGGAAGCATAGTATATCCCAAAACAAACCTTTTAAGAAAATATTGTCAACCCTAGATTGGTCTTGGGCAGAATGTTTAAAAAGTTAATGACAGATTTAGTCTTGTACTATACTATACATAACTTAAATTTAACATCAACTGTAATTTTATATCCAGCCAAAAATTAGCTCCTGTGCAACACTGTTAGTGTGTTTATAGTGGGAATTATTTCCTTGTGGCATTTATTACTAATGTATTGCAGATTATTACTGAATTTGTTGCTGAGATATTAATACAGAAGTTTTGCACATTTTGCACAAGTTTATAAATAAAGATTTTATGTGAGACTGTATTTTCTGAATAAAAAACCGACCATATAGTTAGTCACCAATTTCAAGAGCTTTAAATTTCACTTAACAAACCTGATAACATTAATGTTTTTATTGTTGTTGTTTCATACTGCCTGCATGTAGGCTAAAGCTGAAGAGTTGAGTGAGTCTTGAAAAATTCACTGCCACAACAAGGACTCTACTGATTCATGCAATCCATACCAAGCTACTTGAGAGCTCCTTTAAGTTTTGACAAAATACATGAAGTAAATGAGTAAGTATAATGCACAGCAGTGGCGGCTCGTGACCTGTTGCAATGGGTGTGCAGTTTGTTACTTGCTCTCTTTCTGATACATACACACACACACGCACGCACACACACACACTCAATGCAAAAAAGAAAAGTTGACTCACTAAAAAGCTCTTACAGCTTCCAATCTCTTTCACTGTTTCACATCAGCTTACATGACATGGCAATGCATGAAGTCCATTCGGCAAACTTCTTAGTTGCAAACTGGTCTATTACTCTCTCATTGAAGTCTGAAATATCCCTTACAAGGCTTTTCTCTATTGACAACATGGCTAGAGAGCCAGGCGTTCTTCTGACATCGTGGACCGAAGGAAGGTTTTTATGCACTTAAACTTGAAAAGCACCTTTCAGTTTCACTAGTTGACATTGGCACTGTCACAAGTGTTTCAGTAATTTAGAAACTTCACTAAACGTTTTCTCTAGATTATTTTCCACAAGAAATCCTAAACGATATACAGCACCTGATGCATTTCTGAATGCTCTGCGCATGTACATCAATTGCTACTCTGTTCATAATCTGGTCGTGTCTATGAATGGATATGCTTCATTTAAGGTATATGTATGTATTTCTCCGGATACGTTTTGTTGTATTCGTCAAATCTTTCAGAAATGAAGTAATTTGACGCGACAAGGTGATTGTGATATGAAAACCTCTCCTTTGCCTGTAGCAGAATCACGTCACACACCTCTTTCACTGCAGCTTTTCTTTACAAGTGGTCAACCTTATGTCGTTTTACAGCCTCTCTGAATAACATGGGTTCTCGGCTATATCATCAATGCTTCGTCTAACATCCTTTATTGCACTTTCAAATGTTTCAATGCAGATTTTGCAAATACTGCATCAATGGATCGTCTTTGGAACTGATTAGATAGCATATCCACATGTGGCATTATAATGAAGAATATTTCTAGCCAGAACAAGAAATCTGGCTGTATCAGTTTAAGGCGCAGTCCTCTAGCCTGAACTATTGTGTTGCTTTGTTTACTGCTTCTCTCTATGGTCTCTAAACATTCGGTAATTGATTCCTTATGCTCGAAAACTGTTTGCACTAATCGGGATTTGAAATTCCATCTTATTGTTGAAACTCCAGGTATCCTCCTACCTACAATCTCATCCAAAACACGAACTCGTTGCGGAGAATTAGAAAAAAATGCAGGAATTTCATTTAATTCCGCGAAAAATATTCAAACTTCCGTATTTTGACTTGCTGCTTGCGCCATAATTAAATTCAATTTGTGTGCATAGCAATGCATGTAGTGAGCGAAAGGGTAATCTTTCTTCACCAATGCTTGTACACCAGCATGCTGCCCACTCATGACATTTGTGCCGTCATAACTCTGAGACACGACTTTGTTTTTTTCAGTTTCAGATACCACCATTGAGAGTGCATTTTTCATACATAGGGAGAGAGCGTTCGCATCTTGTCCATCTGGATTTAAAAATGTCCAGAATCTTTCCGATGGCTTACCATTTGGTAGAAGGTAACGAAACACAACCACCATTTGAAAAAGAGATGAAATATCACATGTTTCGTCGGCAATTACAGCGGTATAGTCTGCTTTAGAAATTTCGCTCTTAATTTCTTCTTGACATACGTCAAGCATACTGCAACAGATCATTCTGTATTTCTTTCGACGTTCCTCGAAAAACGCTGGCCTGCTGGAGATGATCTTTCACCGCGGAATCTAATTCCGCGGTGAAGTTTATCAGTCCACGAAACACTCCAGGGTTCAATGAACTTTGACTTTCGTCATGTCCCATAAGAGCTAACTCGAACGCTCCGCAGAATTTTATGCAGTTAATTATCTGCGACAAGACATATCTGTTCTTAGTAACTTCCTCATTGTGCTTTTCCACATTACGCTTAAAAGCACTGTCTAACTGCTGAGATATATTATATTTTCCCAGAACATTTAGTTCTAATTCGCAATTTATATGGGCAATTGAGCTCTCATGTTTTGCCATTTTTTGTTTTAAATTACCAATATCACCACAATCATTATTTGTCCAGGTGCCGTTTCTCTCACTCGCAAACAATAAACATGGAAAACAGAAGAGCTGGTTAGTTGCTTCACGAGCACATATTCGCGAACAACTTTTATACACACTTTCGTTAAACTTTCTTGTAAAAGTCTTCCCTTTACAATTAGTCACTTGAACTAAATCGATTGGTGGCAGTGGTCTGCCTTCGTTTTTAATTTGCAGCTTTTCTTCTAAGGATAAAACCGAAAGGTTTATCTCTTTTAGTTTTGCAACGCTATTCATTTTCACACTTACACAGATTCAAATCTACTGCTATGAACCGACTCGGTCACTAGGAACACAAACATAACAATTAAAAATGTAAACACCATAAGAAATCAACTAATTCAAACTGAAATATTTACCTTAGTATATTATGCGGAATAATTATATGCATTTATAATAGTTTAATCTAAATAGATGTAATGTGTGTGCAGCATTAACATAACTCTCACGTTAATACAGAAAATGGCTAGATTGTACTTAGAAACGTAAAGTTGGCTAAGTGTGGAGCAGGTTGATCGCAACTTCTGCTAGACAACAGCGAGGGAAATGGTCTTAGCGAAATTGTATGGGAACGCAGTGCGCTTGCGCCATAGCAATCGCATCTCTTGGGCTTATCGATTACACTGCGTTAACTCGCCGTACTTTCAAATACAAGCGTTGCCCCGCTCCCCGCGACCTCTCGCCCTAAAGTTTCCTTCGCCAGTCGCAAAATTTCGTTTGTGCGTCTCTACAGCTTGTTGACCAAATGTACTGGCATTTGGCAAAGGCGCGGGGAGTTTAAATAAGCTCTTCATACAGAAGAAAGTTTGACATTTGCCCTTCTTGTATACATACCTATAGAGGCAAATGCATATTCATATATAGGGAAAAATTAGTGGGTGTGCATTTGCGAGTATGCAATCACCCAAGAACCGCCACTGATGCACAGTCAGACATTGTGTCAGGTAGCTCAGCAGCAGAGCTTTCTCAAAAAGTTGGAGATTCATGGTTTGAGTACATGTTTGAGTTTCATCTGGCATTGACATTTTCAAGTCTTATTCAAAATTACTGATACTTTGGCTCTTCCTTAAGCCAAACTGACTGGAAGAAAACAGTAAATTTACTTCTAAGTATTAAAATATGTTTTATTCAGTAAGATAGATACCGCTGCAGCTGCAATATAAATATGTCCTTTATCCTATCTCTATAGGAGGAGTATGTTACCAGTATAGCTGTTGAGGAAGGAAAGCACTTGAACCACTTTCCTACTGAAGGAAACACTTCAAAGCAGGATGTTCCTGTCAAGGCAGAGAGTTTGGACTGTTTGGTTCCCCTGGTTAAGGTAGGTGGATGTACATCGCAAAGTTCAGTTTTGTTACTATTCAGCTACTAATGGAAAAAGGCATGGAAAAGGAAAAATTAAAGAAACTAAATCTAGCATTACACTTTTATTCACTGTCTCACTCTCAGAAATAACCAGCTTGCATTAATTATTTCTTAGATGCTGCCTAATATCTGACTAATTAAAACCAAAAAAATAATATATTAAACTATTTGTGTCTTGTGTAAATGAGGGTCACTCTGAAAGTTTTTAGAGTATTAGAGTAGAAGTGGGGAAGAGCAGTGGTTATGTGTTTACACCATTACATCTTAAAGTATTCTCCACTACACTCTATACAATGCCCTATCTGGTCAAACCATTTTTCAGCTGTTGAACCCCTACTTCTTTAAAGATGGTTGAAAGAGGCTCGTCATATTCAGCCACTGGAGCTTCTGGTAATTCAAGTAAATGACTATAAGCTTTTTCTTTTAGCATAGGGGGGGGGGAAACATTAAACTATATGGGGGATGAAACAGAGTTTTTATGTATGACTTTATTCACAATATCACTTACTTCTCTGTAGGTGCAAGTAAAGCCATTGTCATGGTGGAAGAGAAATACATGCAGGGCTCACTCTAGATGCTTCTCCCTTTGTGATTCAAACACTTGGACAGGAAACTGTGTTGTATCTCCTTGCAGTGACAGTTTGTTCCTCACTGAATCTGTCACAGTATGACCACTAACTGAGAAGAAAGAAAACCATGTTTTTGCCGACACTTCTTTATTGCCTTGGACAATTCTCTCCTGAGAAGACCAAAACCAATGATTGTTGCTTCATATCTGTGTGATTCAGATATGTCTAGCCTTCATAAACTATTAAAAGCTAACAAATATTGTTGGATTTAGCATAATTGAACTTATCTGACATTTCCTGGTTCTTTCTCACATGAAGTTTTCCCTGTGGGGTCTAATGGTGCCAATCCAATACACAGAATTTCCTGAATCTGAATATAATTGTATCAAGATTCTTTTCTTAAAATTTCATCCAGTTTCAACACATTTTCATTTGCTATTGCTGTTACGGGGCATCTAGATTGGTTTTAATCTTCAAAAAAAGTTCCTCCCTCTCTTCAATTCTGTAAACCATCAACCATCAATAGATAGCGACTATAAAGGGCAAAGAATCACAAACGCAACACTCACATGCTACAGGCTTTTAAGATAGGCCTTTTTGTCTACCCCTACTTCAAAATAAAAATAAATTTAAAAAACTAAAGCTCTGAAATGCACCCTCATCAGGCATATTGCTGCCGATGTTGGAATGAGACCATCATATGAACAGATCTGCTGACTGGCTTCATTTTCAGAAAGTTAAACTTGCACGAGCTTGATACTTGATATTAAGAGGCCAGTTAAACAGGTAGAGATACCTACACCAATACTGCCATAAGTCCTGTCATTACTTTCAATGTATATAACTACTAAATAAAGCTATGCAAACCATTAATATACATATATTCTGAAAGAACACAAAAAATGCTACAGAATGAACATACTCTTATTCCAAATGACCACCATGTGTGGCAACACGTGTCAAAGACGTTGAGGCCACTCATCTGTAGCTGCATGAATCGTGTCCATTGGAATTTGTCTTGATGGCTGACATGATTGATTTTTTTTAACATCTCAATATTGCTGTGCTGTTTTTGACATGCTAACGCCTCAAGCTTCTACCACAGAGAATAATCCAAAGGAGTTGTATGCATTGAAAGTACTGACAGAACTTTTGGCAGTAGTGTGTACAAAGTCTCGTTGTATTTCATCCTCAACACATTTCAGAGTGAGCCTCATACAGCTACAAATGAGTAGCAAATTCATAGTTCTTAAAGAAATAAATGCTGCTCAGTTTTATAATGGAATCAACTAACCAAACAATGGTGGTCATAAATACTTACTAATTTTATCTTTTCCCCTTTCTTTCTTGAAGCAATACTGAATAGAGCTCCACTGCACACAGTTTAGCCAGTATAGTTTGGTAAATGGATGGAACATACATGAGAATGGAATTAAATTAAAAGTTCATTACTGCACGAAATAAAATATTTATGAAGTGAGTTTTGAGGGTGATTTCATTCATTTTTAAGTTCAAAATTTTTCAAAAGTTTGTATAAATTTGCAAAGACAATTATATAGGGTGGATCATTTAAGTTGAGACTGTGCAATATCTCCAAAATTAAGCGTTGTTGAAAGAAATGTCTTGAATAAAAGTTGCTTGATATTATGGGCAAAGCCAATGCCATTAGTCATGTTTTATTTGGAGGATGTGTAGGTCATTTTTGGTAGGTTCCCATTTAAAAAAATTAAATTGACCCTAAAATGACTATCATAACGTCCTCCAAACAAAACGCGACTAATTACATTTACCCTCCCCCATAATACCAAGCAACTTTTATCAAAGACATTTCTTTCTACAACGCTTAGTTATGGAGATAGTGTAGAGTCTCAACTTAAATGGTCCACCCTGTATAGTTATACTGTCAAAAATTTCACAATAGCTATTGTAGCATAGTGCAGAGAAATGCTAGTAGCTAACACTAAGTTTTTGGAAGTGATTATAAACCGTGAAACATGTTGAAATTGTGAGTGGATTGGTGACACTTTAGTTTCACTTAGAGGTGTACTGCTCTGGCAAGTAGGTTTCCTAAAGGTCAACCTATGCATTGGCAGGCAGTTTTCCTCAATGCTGTGTAGGTCAAGATAGGCAGTATCCTGATTTAGGAGCAAAGGTTTACAGGTGGAATTGGGAAAGCTGTTTCTCATACTCTTGACTGCCGCTCTTGACAGACATTACAATGCATGGCCTTATGATATAACATCCTAATGCTTATTACTGTTAGATTAAGGTTGTTTCCATAATTATATGCTTAAACTGCTACTAAAATAATAAAAACTTCATCACTTTGGAACTACAGTAGAGTCTTGCAAATTCGAGGTTCCATTAAATCCGTGAAGACACTTTTTTTTTAAACCAGAGGCTTGTCATCATTTACATGGTCCTGATACGTATCTACACACTTTTGACCTCCCTGCCACTCGTGTATAGAGGATGTGTTATCTGGCAAGGATTAACTCTCTTTCAATTAGGGACCAGCCAAAAACTGGGAAAACCGTTCCATAATATGTATGTATGTACATACATATTGCCCACCAGAAATACTTTTCAGCTGCAGTAATAACACACTGACTACTGTCCATTCCAAACCAGAGTTCCCTCTGATGTAAACAGAAGCACGTGCTTCGGCTTGTCATGAACCCAAGAATATACTCTTACGCCAACGTAAATAGTTCCTTAATACATGTATTTTATTATGAAATATTAGAGCAGGAAAGGTGTAGAACTGCACATTTTATTGCGGTTATCACAAGAACTCATCGTTAAAGGTAATGGATATATACTACCTGTTAAGAGATTACAAAATATGATTTTCGCCTGCTATTGTGCTAACGCCGAGATCATCTTGCTTGTTAATACCAACCAAATGCACGACTGCCACTCTCTTACATACACAAGAAATGCAGCAACGAATTCCCAGAGGTGCTATCTGAGTACCGAATAAACACTTTGCGTAACACAGGATATATGATAAGCGAACAGTCATTCATAATACACTAACACACATATGCTCAGCTCAGGTCATATCTTCTGATTTAGTCAGTTGGTATTTGAGCTCACACGGCAGAGGAAGGTGCGTGTACTGCGAATAAACTGTTCAAACACAGAAGCGGGAAACAGTTAAAAAGTGGCTAAAAACAAACAATACTTCATATATTCAACTCACTATTACAAAAATACCTGACACGTGCATTATTCCATATTAGGAAACTAATATCGAATTTTACAGGCGTTTCAGTGAGAAGTGTAACGAAAGCGAGCAGGGTATATAAACAGACATAATACAACATAAAAGAGGATAAAACGTGGGAACTTGTTTTAAGTGCGACAGTGCTGTGGAATTGTGGATAAGCTTGTCATTATTTTGGAGAGTAGTTCTGATTCTGATATGGCAGCTGAGTCATCTTCGGAGGATTCGGATTTGGGTGTTGCACTTTTGCCCAAGGATTGTGATTAACATAAGTAAAATGTTCATTGCCACATACTTATAAAATCTATTGTTACCTCAAGTTGCATTTTGAACTATGATTCTCACGCAGGGCGCCTTTTTATAGATTAAATAGCGTTCAACAAGCACATGGGAGGGGAACAAGCAGCCATTATGGCCGGGGATTGCAAACTACTTTTGCGCAGATAATACAAAGAGTTTGTTTTCAGTGAAAGGCACTCTGGTTTGGAATGGACAGTAGTTCCTGACTGCAAATCTTGACAGCTACATATTATAAGAAAGCAGCTAGCCTTAATAGTTAACATATGTTTTGTTGAGAGGAAAAGTATCCCTTGCAACCCAACCAGCGAGCCAAGGTTGTGTCAAGTTAAAGGAGTGGTTTATTTTAGTATGTTTGTAGCCTTCTTTGTGGATAGAGTACATTACAAGTGGTTGCACAGCTTATTCCTAATTTATTTCAACAATGAGTGCTAAATATAAAAGGATAGTAGTACCATTAAAGGTGAAATTACAAGCTTTAAAAAGACTGGATAAAGGGGAGACAATTAAAAAGCTTACAGTGAAATATGCTGGTGGGGAAGTAAAGGTTGGAGACTAGTGATGAAACAGGGATAAGCTGGAGAAGTATTTTTCAACAAAGTGTTGAGATAATTCTTTTAAAAGAAAGTATATGAGGAAGTCAATGCAAAAAAACTAGTGAAGCATTGTTTATCTGGTTCAGTCAACAAAGGCAGAAAGAAGTCATTCTCGCTACTAAAGAGCTTCCACATGCTTTATCTAGGATAATGAATTCGTTTTTCGAGTAGTTTGTATCTCCAAATGGAGTCGCATCTCCTCGAAAATCAATTAATATTGCTAAGGTATCTTCTTTTTTGGTGGATGTGGCATCTTTAATGTCTTGACTAAAATTTAAAATTTGTTGAATGGTGTTCTCTAAATCCTGCTTGGTTAATTGAAATTAAGTTATTTTTTTCTAAAAACCAGTTTAATCAGTTGGGAATCATTTTTTCCATGATTTTTGCTAACACGCTAGTAAGTGCTAGTGGGCGATAAGCTGAAAATTATCTGCTGGTTTGTTTGATTTCAAAATAGGTATTATTGCTTTTCTCCACTCATCTGGTGCTTTTATATTCCATGATAAGTTATAGAGATTTAGGAGCCTTAACTTTGATTTTTTTCCTAGGTGTTTGATGAAGTCTGCATGTATATTGTTGGCACCTAGAGATTTCTTTTGATTTTAGGTTATTAATTGCAATGTTCAATTCTTTATTAGTGAATTCTTGGTTAAACATATTATCCTTAAGTTTACTTGATTTTGTGTACGTTTTTAATTTTTTTCTTCAGTAGGTTTTGTTCTGTTTTAGTGTTTACAGATAATTTATAGATCTTAGCATAGTTAAATAATCTGTTAAATATGTTAGCTATATCACTGTCATCTGTTATTGTTTTATTATTATAAATAAAAGGTAACCGTTTATTATCTTATTTTTTGTTACATATAAATCTATATGATTTTTGGCCACCTTTTCTATAATACATTGTTTGTAAAAAATTATAAAATGTTTTCTTTTACTACTGTTAATTCTTTTTTTTTTTAAGTGGGCACTCGGTTTTCTCCAATTTTGTACTTTTGGATCTTTAGATTTTTCAGCTCTGATTCTGGCTCTTTCTTTTTTCATCTTTTCTGGTTTGTGGGTTCCAAAAATGTTTGTAGATTTTAATTATTCCTCTTGGTATGTGTTTCTTTGCTGTTTTTAAAATTGTTTCACATAAATCTTTGTTAATTTATCTGACTGATTTGTTTAGAGATTTTTCAAATTTGGTTCCTAATGCACTTCCAATTTCTTTTGTAAAATTCCATCTAGGTTTATGGTTTAATGGAGTTGAACTTTTCTTTTCAAGTTGAGTAGTGGCAATTTAAAGTTCTGAGTCCTGAACCAGGGTCTTCTAAGATTTGTTGGAGGTTTGTGTGTATAGATTAGAGGACACTAAAGTAAGTCAGCATCAGAATAATGGATTAAGGTTGGTGGATCCTTCTTTATTTTAAATTATGAGGCATGTTTTTAAAGTCGGTGCTGATAATTTTTTAAAAAATAACAGAACATTATTTTACAAATTTTTTATCATCATTCATTACGTTATACCTTGCACTACTTCTCCACATAGCCACCACTGTTATTCAGGCACTTGTCATAGTGGGAAACCAGTTTTTGTATACCTTCATTAAAAACTGATGCTGCTTATGATGACAACCAAGTCTGCACTTCTTGTTTCACAACAGTCCAGATTTAGCACCAAGCAATTTTCATCTGTTTCTTCATATGAAGGAATTCCTTGGTGCAAAACATTTCAAGGGCAGTGATGTGAAACAGAGGTGCAGACTTGGCTTTCATCACAGGTGGCACCATATCCCTTGACACAAGGATACAAAAACTGGGTTCCCATTAAGACATGTGCCTGAATAACGGCGTTGACTATGTGGAGCAGAAGTGTAAGGTAATGAATGATAATAAAGTATTTTGAGAATAATGTTCTGTTATTTTTTTTTATAAATTATCAGCACTTACTTTAAAAACATGCCTTGTATTTCTGCAGTTGTTGAATTTAACAGATCTTCCAAAATTTTTCCAGCACTGTTTGATTTATCATAACCCTATTGTTTTGAATGAGCACTGAAATCTCAGTTACTACTGTATTTGAATTTATTATAATATTTTCAACATTAGGCATATTGTTTGGAGGATAATATACACAATAAATTTTTAAGTGGGATTTGTTCTTCCATATATCAGTTTAATTATTTCTATTTATCTATGTTGTTCATTTCTTTTAATGATTTTAAAAGATGAAGTGAGATTTGTTGAACTCTGACTAAAATACCACTGCTTGTTGTTGTCCTTTGGGGAGTAAATTTACATTAAACATTTTGGAACTGATAATATTTTAGGTGTTGTAATGTTAGATTTGCTTCTTGAATTGTGAATATGTCAATATTATAGTCGTATATAATTTTAGTCAATTCAAGTTTTTTTGCTTGTGATAGTCCTCCTGTATTCCATTGCAAAAATGTTAATGAATTGTGGATATTCTGTTTTCCTTGAAAAGAGGTCTCCACTCAGAAATCCGAATGGGGACTATTTTACTTCCAGAATATTTCCTTTTCAAAGGAGACATGATATCTGGGGTTTCTAACATATTGTAACTGCTTAAGAATGCGCACCATGTTTAGCAGTTACATCACCCAAAGGAGAGAGAAATATGGACAAGAAAGAAAATGAAATTATCCCTTAGGCCTCAAATACTTTTAATAGCATCAGATCGAAGAAAGCAAGAGTTGAGTCAAGGAAGACTGGACAGGAAAGGTTAAAGAGGGGATCTCATATATGGAAAGGAAGGAATATTAGGGATGTGTTTCAGATTGGAAGTTTGTAAAGTTGCTTGAATTTATCCCTTAGGCCTCAAATACTTTTAATAGCATCAGATCGAAGAAAGCAAGAGTTGAGTCAAGGAAGACTGGACAGGAAAGGTTAAAGAGGGGATCTCATATATGGAAAGGAAGGAATATTAGGGATGTGTTTCAGATTGGAAGTTTGTAAAGTTGCTTGAATTTCACAAACAAACTTAAACATTTACAAATGAAATTTTATAGATTTACAAGTGTTTTGTTTCACAATCAAATAATAATTTCACACATTTGTAAAGTGTATTTCTACTTATATTGTAAAGTAAGCAATTTATCTACCAATGGCTTAAGGTTTGTAAAGGAAGCTATATTTAATATTTTAGCCAAAAACAAAACAGAAAAAAGGTATAGAATTTTTATTAAGTACGCAGTAAAATATTGCTGAAAACTACATAAAATGCTAGTGATTCAATATAATGATGGTATTTGTACAAGCGAAGGTAGAAGACAAACCTTTAAAGATCAAAATTAATATCTGTTTATGAATACATTGAGAAGTTTTGAATGAGTCCTTTAGCAATGGAATTGTTATTGCAAGAATTGGACATCACGTTCACCATGCAACAGGCAAAAGTGGAGAAATGTGTTGCTTTGCACTGGATGGGAACGGCAATAGCAGACATATGACAATGTAGTTTTTAGTTCAGTCGTCCCTACTTTTCTCTAAAATAGCAATTTTATTTCCATTTGTGACCTTAAATGGCATCATATTGAAAGTGGAAATCCTGCGTTTATGCTTAGACCAATCAACGCAATGTACAACATAATGAAGCACATTCAGTAAACAACCTATCAAACCACAGGTTATCTGCATAGCCACAGGTTATCTGCATACTTGCAATGCGAGAATTTGTAATAGTGTGTTCTCAATATTTGGCATCTTGTAATCTTCAAATGCAATCAATAGCTTTATATCGTGTATTTCAGATTAAAGAAACACATATTACTTACAAAATATGCTAGAAGTATGGAGACTTAAACATAAATCTCTAGTGGTTTATGTAATGGGTGGTTGATGAATATGACAGAATATGCAAGATGTTTACACTTGTCAATTGTTTATCTGGATTTGTAAAGTTCCTTAAACTTTATAGGTTAACAAACTTTTATTGTGAAACAGAGTTCACAAACATTTGTAATCTTTTCCTTGTTATTTGTAAATTGTAAATATTATGAAACAGGGCCCAGGTATATAACTCACCAAGCTGACCACTGCTAATTGGTGAACAGCCTTTCCTGTTAATTCATTACTTGATTTTTTCAGATCAGTTCCTTTAAGCCTTCAAATTTCAAAAGGAATTAAAGGGTCTCTCTTCTCTTAATAACAAGATTATCATGTGATTACTAACCGCTGCACCATGGGAAGGTAAGCGATTGGACACTAGACTTTTGTCCGGATTGGTTCCTTTAAGTCTTCAATTATCAGAAGAATGCTTTATTGCTACCAAATATAATGACCAATTATCAAAATATCAAGAGACACATTAAGGTGTACCACAAGGCAGTAATCTTTAGTACCACACTCTTCAATATTTATATCATCTTCCATACCAATTACAGAAAATGCAATCCAAAGTCTTAATGTTTGCAGATGATGTAGTCATATGGAACTCTAAACCAAAAAGTCAAAGTCAACAGTTCATAAACAGAGCATTGCAGTCCCTGATAAAATTAAAGAATTGGGCACATAATAATTTGATGAAAATAAATATCCAGAAAACAAATTATCAATCCTTCTCACTAAGAAAGAAGCCATTAAATATTTCACTATGACTAGAAGGGAAAACAGAAACGTGTGAAACCAAATATTTAGGTATTGTAGTTGATAAAAATTAATATGGAGAAAATGCATTCATAATATATGCCCCCCCCCCAAAAAAAAACTAAGAAAAAACTGCCACGATTAAAAAGACTAGCAGGAAAAAAATGGGGAAGTACTACACAGACCTTGGACACTTTTTATAAGATGTATATTAAACCAACTTGTGAAGAGATATTAATAACTGCAAATGTAGAATAACTTAATATTTTACAAAATTTTAGTAACTGGAGCTGTTAAAACTACCCCAGTATTTGCCCTGCAAATTCTAACAAATAACTCAAGACTTAAATCTTGACATTGAAAAAACGGCTATCATACAATATGAAAAATTAATCAGACTAATAGCAATTGGGAAAGGAGGAGGAGGCGACTTTCTTAATAAAGTCTAAGAAATCAAACAAAAATTAAAATTCCCATACTTAAAAGAAAACTTGCAAACACGCATCACCCTTTAGACCTCTATGATATTGAACACTACAGTTAGCAGAAGAATTTAAAAAATCTGCAACCTTCCCATGTGTTTTGAAACAAATGTTACTAGAAATAATAAATTTAAAATATCCTGCTAATGAATGGCTACATGTTTACACTGATGGATCCAGCTTACCAAATAATGGTGGTACTGGTACTGGTGCAATATGCCCATTCTTTCATTTTCATAGAAGATAAAGTTCAAGTTCTACAAATTTTGATGCTGAAATTTTAGCAATTCTTCTCATCTTAAAAAAATAAGATATCACTTGATATCAAATAAATAAATAAATAATTTAATTTAAGAGTTGTAATACATATTATCTGACTCTAAAGCAGCGATAATATCTATAGTATCTGATACAACAGCCAAAAGCCTAAATGTCCTAAATGCCAACAAATTATAAAACAGCTAATTAATTTAAATAAAAGATTAGTACTTCAATGGATTCCAGCATGCTGTGGTGGTAATGGATCAACTGATTTTCTGCCCAAGAAAGACAGTAAAATTACATCAACATATAATACAAAAATTAAAGAAGAATATGTATCACAAACAAAAGGAAAACAATTGTAAAATCTACATAACAAATGACTAGAATTACTACACTACCATAAAAATTTTTCTTAGCAGTTTTTAAATTATTAACAGGTCATGACTGCCTCAACAAACATCTACACAGGATTGGCATAACAGAATCTCCTATATGCTTTTTCTATGAACTTCAAGAGGAAATTGAGAGAAACCACCTACTCCACTGCAGCATACCAACCTCTCATCAAAATGCTAGAATGCGAGAGAGTGAATGGCTTCTTTGCCAACTGCACTACATTAGATGCCAACCAACTATATTAAGCTAGGATGAAAATATAATAATAAGAGCTTCACTAACTCTTAATGTATCTCCAAAGTAAGCATTGTTTTATTCTATGTATGCACCCAGCAAGATTCTAAGTCCTGTAGGCAACTGGTAAGTCTTGACTGCATTGCGCAGATGGAGGAGAAGATTGGAGAAGATAAAACCTGCCTCTCCTCATGCAGGACAAGATTCTATGCCTGTTGCCTAAGAAATCAGGCATAGGGAGTAGTAGATCGAAAACTGTACACCTCCAGTTTCACTTACTGAGTTTTTGCTCAGAACATGTATGAAGATAGTCGTCTCCATTGTCAGTTGTATGTCCACAATTTGAATTGTAGAAAATTCAAAGGAACAACAGAAAATATCTTGTAAATGGCTAAAGCTACAAAAAAGTCATCTAAATACGTAATGAGAGTTGCTTTTATTTGTCATACCAGTATCTCAAAATTATGAAATTTTAATCAAAATTGCTGGAACCATTTTTTCAGGAAATAAAATTTTATAATATTTGTTTATATTTAAAGGGTAATTTTTAGCTGAGGAAATTTTGTAAACATCTTTGTATTATATTCTTTAGTAACGGGTAGAATGAACACGAAGTGGATTAACTAAGTCCTAACATTGATAACTTTGGTTTATTTTATTATATCCAATCTTCATTCTTGTTTAAATATTCATTTATTAGGGCCAGGTATTTATTAGTTTCTTTTTAGGAAGTTCCCCCTCTCAACTAGTGGTCCCAATATCTCTTCACCATTATCATCTGCAAATGGGTTTTCCTTGTTCTTTTCTACTGTGTGCATATGTTTCTTGAGAACACAACAGTTCTTCAAGAGACCAAGTACCAGTCTCAGTTGTGTTCTGCTGAGTCTCAGAAGATTTTTACTGATGAGCAATTAAAGCTTTTCCATCATTTCTTTAATGTTGTTATTCCCTTCCACTCTTATCCAATACACCTGGAAGTTTTGTATAGTCACTCATGTATGGATCTCTTTATGTAGCTTAAAGGTATTCCCAAAACTTGTTCAGATCCAGTAGGAGTATCTTCAAATCCTTTCCATATATGGAAGTCTGCTTTCTCATTGTCATAATTTCTTTATGTCCTGTCACCCATTCAGTTGTAACTTTGTTGTGTTTTGCCTTTTTAATAAAGTTTGGTAGGCATAATAAAACTGGACTTGAATACAAAGTTTTGTTAAAGATATAAGCCTACTGTATTATGTTGCCCTGTTAACTATTTTGATTGTTTTTTTATTACTTTATTCTCACAGTAACTAAAGGAACACGAATGCTGTATGCACAACAAAATTACGTTCAAATAAATTTTCAGTTATGAATAAAGTCACCTGATTCATTGTTTAAAATGCACAACCTCAACAGCTTATGGGCCCAGCTCACCCATAAGTAAAAGAATTGTGAAATCAGGTGAATAGCTTCGAGTTATACCCATAATCAGGTCAACAACAAGCTCCAGATTGATGATATCGTGTTCCTGTTAATTTGCTGGTATAGAAAATGTGTGTCTCAATGCAGCAAGTACATCACAATTATGAAACTACACTAGAATTATGATGGAATTGAAAGTGTAAATCAGGAAGCTTGTTTGCCTAGCAAATAACTGTCTGGTTTCTCAAAATCCAGATAAGCTGACTAGCGACGAGAAGAAACACGTTGAACATTGGAAATGTGACAACGCATGTGCTGCAACGTTAATTGCAAGTGCGATCAGTCAGTTGGTGGCTGATTTAGTCCTAACATATATGTCAGCTACAGACATAATGGGACACATTTGTGAGTGTTTATGAACAGAGCAGTGTATAGACTTGAGTTTATTGATGACTGATTTCTTCAAACATCAACATGAACCTGATAGTGAAGTCGGATCATACATTGCTAAAGTGGAAAAATTGTTTTCGGACATGAATGCTGAACTTTGTCAATACAGATCACACAACATTCCGGTCAAACTACTGCATAGTGGGATATTGGACAGATTATCAAGAATTGACCAATGCTTGGGAATCCTTGAATGTCAGTAAATAGACCAAAAAATTAATTGAAAAATTGTACCTAATTGAGAAGCGTTTACAAGCAACAGCTGCTACAGTTGCTACAAGTGCATTTGCAGCTCAGCTCAAAGTAATTGTCAAAGTTGAAGAGTAAAACTATTCAGACACAAGACACAAAGAAGGTGCATAATATGGGGGAAAAAAAACTTGTTTCCAATATAATAAATTTGGACCTGTAAAGAGGTTTGCTATTTCTTTAAAGAATTCAAGAAAAATAAGCAAGAAACAACAAGTTATTTCAATTCACAAGCTACAAGTGGAAATAGGCAGGCTGAAATAGGAAGTGACACGCATTTTCAAGAATAGGAAATGACACAGCATTCTCAACAAGATACAGATGTATGAATTCTGATGCTTGGATATGCAATTTTGGAGCACCTCGCCACATGATGGCAAATAAACAATATATAATATTAGCAAATTTTGAGATGTTTATAGTTCTAATCATTATAAAAATTTGAACAAGGAGACAATTCAAGTACTTGGTAATGGATGAGTAGATGTCAATGGGAAAGACATTTTGAAAATGTATAGTATGTGCCTGATGCTGGACGGCATCTATTCTCAATTCATACTACTACAAAGCATAGGCTGAATGCGATGATAGAACATGGATCTTTAACATTAAAGAAGAATGGCAAGGTTAGAACTAGAGGAAAATGGATGAACATGCGTGTTGTGATCTCAATAGATCCAATTCAAGATAACGTTGCACCTGCTATGGAAAAATTGCAGCTATGGCATGAGAGACTGGGTTATCAGGAAAGTGCATGATCGAAAGGTGTTGAATAAACTGGGCATTGACATTAAGGTACCAGAAAGTGAAAACTTCTGTGATGGATGTGTTTTGGGTAAGGCTCACCATAAATCTTTCAAATCAAGACATGAAAGATTAAACACTACTAGTAAAATCATTGATGCTGACATCAATGGTCTTATGGCAGTCAGGGATTCAAAGTGAGAAATATTTTTTTGTTTCAAAGATGATTTTAATAAATTTCATAGATATTTTTCATCAAACAAAAGAATGAAGTTTAAAATTGTCTTAAGAGTATTTGTGAATGAAGCATCTACCAATGACCGCACAGTGAAGGAATTCCAATGTGATGGTGGAATAGAACTTGACTGTGAGGAAATGCGTCAAACTTTCGAACGTGGCATAACATAATTTCTCCACCTTATACACCTGAGCAGAAAGGGAGAATAGAATGATTGTGGAGCTAGCAAGACTCATGATATCAGTGATTGATGTTTCACATTCCATGTGGGTTCAGACTTGCAAAACTGCTGTTTAACTACTGAATCACACTGGTAAAACTTCATGTGAAGGGAAATTGATAAATGAGCTTTGGAATGACAGAACAGTTGAAAAACTGGATCACTTGCATATCTTTGCCACTGAGTGCTATGTATACATTCCAAAGCAATTTATAATTATTATTATTATTATTATAATGAAATTTGACAATAAAACTTTACTTGGTCAAATAGTTCAATACTGGAATGTGAAAGATCATTATCAGGTTTATGTTAAATCACTTGGAACAATACTGTATATCCATCATGTAATTTTTAAACCAGAATAAATATGAACAAAGAGGTTTGCTTAGTGCATCAACATTTCAAGATTACAAGAAAATTTACATAGCAAATTGAGAAGAATTTGAAGGAAAATCCGAGCCAAATTACAGAGTTCTGAAGGAACAAATGATCTAGAAGGAAGAAAGAGTTCGCAGAAAATTAAGTATACAAATGCCTAGAGCAATAACATTCAAAAGGTAAGCAAGAAAACCAGTCTGGATAACTTCAGGAGAATATTTTTGTGGACTAGCACACATGCTGACAATTGATATAAAAGATCCATGATTTGCAAGCATTGAAGTATTGAATTAAAATTCAGATCAATATTTGGCAGCCTGCAAGAAAAATTAGATGCTTTGGATATAAATTATGTCTGGGATCATATCCAAGCTCAAGAAAATGCAAAGGTGATTCAGAATCATTGGATGCTAAGGAAGAAATTTAATATGAATGGAAATATTCAATGATTTCAAGCAAGGACATGATGCAGAAGGCTGGGATAGCAATAGACCTTTAATCCTGTTGCAAGGTATGACATGAAAATAGTGATGATCATGATGATGATGAACCTTGAGTGGTCTCTCTTTAGAGACCTTCATGTAGGTTCTTAGAGCTCTTTGTACCCCTTATCCTGGGCATTAATCAAAATTAATAAATTGAGTTTTATTTATGGATGCTCTTTTAACTACTATGGTTCTTAGCGTCCCACTCTTTATTGGGCATGAAAAACCAGAAATTTTGCTCAGAGGCCTCTTTATCAGGCTTAAGGTGCTTTTACGTGCCGTAAATCTATAACACGGGACTACTGGCTTTACTTCCCTTCTGAAGGAAGCCATGCTAAGTATTTTATGCACCAAAAATCCACTGCCCTCTGCCAGGTTTGAAACTGTGACCTTGGGAACTAGAAACTAGCATGGTACCCGTAGCCCACGGAGGATGACAGGCATTAAGCAAGTCGAATGGTCTGAAGGTGTGACATAGTCAGGGCTATAATTGCAAAGCTACCAAAGAAAACTTGATACTACATAAATTTGACATTAAAGACTTTTTGTAGGGTTTTCATCTGGAGGTATGAAACAGTCAGAGGAATTTGACAATAGATTTGAATGGGTTAGATTTCAATTTTGCAACATAAATTAGGTGTCACTATATATAATATATTTAAGAAATATGCCAAATCAGTTTTAAATGTGTGAACTGTTTCTTTACATAATTGGATAATACACTGACCTAGGATGAAGTGTTAAAGATATAAGTGCACTGATTATGCTGTCTGGTAACTATGTTGATTCTGATTAATTTTGAAGATTTAGAAGCTAGTAACAGTGATGTGTCATAATTTAAAATAGAGAGTTGAGGGTTGTTACACTACATCACTATAATATTCTTACTTGAACGCATTTCGGGAGACGGCTTGTTCCCATCGTCAGCATTTTCTCTCAACTGATTTTTGCCAGTCAACGTCTGGGGGATGTGTGTGGTTTGTGGTGTTCTCTGGTGCTGGGCTGATGAACCTCCAAAGGCTGTTGGGTGGCGGCAGTTCGAAATTCATTAGGTGATTCCTGTGTTTGACAATATGTATTTTTTCCCAGATGTCCAATTCATTGCTGTTGTTGATCGGTTTTAAGAGTTTTATGTTTGGAGTGATATCATGGTTTGAAGACCAGAAATGATGTGCTAATGCTGATTTATCTTGCTGCTTTTGGTAAATGCATCTCATATGCTCTTTAAGTCTTATTTCAAGATTTCTTTTGGTTCTTCCTATGTATACCAGGTTACATTCATTACAATCAATTTGATATATACCAGCTGATTTATCGTTGGGGATAGGATCTTTTGTTCTGTTGCATAGTAGTTTCTGTATATTGTGGTTATTCTGTGGAGACAGGGTGATGTTGTATTTTTTGAAAATCCTTTGAAATTTATGATGTGTCCAAGGGTGATAAGTGAATTTTCTATATGCTTGTGGTTTTTGTTGTCTGAGTAACGTAGTCATTTGTTGGATGTATTTCTGTCTTTCAAACCTTTTTATCTTCTTATCTATTGTTTTTTTCTGGTATCCATTCATAGTGGCTATGTTGATAATGTGTTGGTATTCTTTCTGGTATTCCTCTTTCTCCATTGGTATATGTACTAACCTGTTTGTAATACTATTTAAAATTGCATGTTTGTGGCTTGTAGGATTGTAGCTATTGTTTTTAATATAGTTTTCTGTGTGCGTTGGTTTTCTGTAAATTCCGAACGTTAGTTTGTTGTGTGCCTTATTTCTGATGATCCTGATGTCTAGGTAAGGTAATTGACCATTTTCTTCTTTTTCCATTGTGAATTTTATAGATCTTTTTTGTAAATTTAATAATTTCAAAGCATCTTCTGAAAGTTTTTTTGGAACAATAGCAAAAATATCATCTACATACCTATACCAGGTTTTGAATAGATGTGGGAAATATTTAGTAATATGGGATTCAAAATGGCTCATATATAGTTCTGCTAAAAATGGAGAAAGGGGGTTTCCCATAGTTAGGCCTGAGGTTTGTTTAAAGATTTTGTGATGGAATGAAAAGAAATTCTGGTCCAGACATAATTTTGTTAGTTTCAGGTAATCTTCTGTTTGTGCTCTAGGTGTGCCATTGTTTAATATCCAATTTTCTAGGAGTGGTAATAATTCTTCTTTTGGTATGCTTGGGAAGAGTGCAGTGACATCAAATGATACCATCATGTCTGTGTGTGATATATTTATATTTGAAAGGTGACTGGTTAATTCTAAAGAATTTTTTATGCTAAGACTTTTGAACATAGGCATGGAGTTGAAGGTATTTGAAAGCCATTTTGCTAGTTTATATGTGGGAGAGTTTATGTTATTCACTATGGGCCTCATTTTGTTGCCGAGTTTGTGTATTTTTGGTAGTGCATATAACCTAGGTATGGTGGGAAAATCTGGTTTAATTCTGGATTTTTCGGCTTTTGTTAATGTTTTGGTTTCTATCAATGTGTTCTGGAGTGACTTGGTGCATTCTTTTAATGGATTTTTGCTGATTTCTATGTACTCTGGGTTATGTAGTAAATGCATAACTCTAGATTCATAATCTTCTTGGTCTAATATCACTAATGTGTTTCCTTTGTCTGCTTTGGTGTATACTACAGGTTTTGACTTTAGAGATTTGATAATTTTTTGATGTTGTACGTAGTGGTGTTTTTGGGCTTGTATCTGGTCCAATATTGGTTCACACTGTGATTGTATTAAACTTTTATCGTTATCTGTAAGGTGGTTGGAGGCTATTTCAATATCAGCAACAAAGGTTTCTGTATTTTTTGTGAAGTTGAAACAGGTTTTTAGGCCATTGTTCAAGACAGATAGCTCAGTGCTGGTGAATGGTTCTTTTGAGAGGTTAACTACATATTGGCCTGTGGTAGGTTCATTGTTTAGGTTATGTTTATATGTTGCTTTCCGTTTTTGGTTATGTCTAGGAGATTTTTCCCGATATTCCAGGGAGTTTTTTTGTTTGAATATAAGGTTGTTTAGTTTCTACGTACTACGTACCACATCAAAAAGTTATCAAATCTCTAAAGTCAAAACCTGTAGTATACACCAAAGCAGACAAAGGAAACACATTAGTGATATTAGACCAAGAAGATTATGAATCTAGAGTTATGCATTTACTACATAACCCAGAGTACATAGAAATCAGCAAAAATCCATTAAAAGAATGCACCAAGTCACTCCAGAACTCATTGATAGAAACCAAAACATTAACAAAAGCCGAAAAATCCAGAATTAAACCAGATTTTCCCACCATACCTAGGTTATATGCACTACCAAAAATATACAAACTCGGCAACAAAATGAGGCCCATAGTGAATAACATAAACTCTCCCACATATAAACTAGCAAAATGGCTTTCAAATACCTTCAACTCCATGCCTATGTTCAAAAGTCTTAGCATAAAAAATGGGACAGATGGTGCTTACGTAATATGTTTTTACGTAAATTATTAGAACTTGAAGATCTTATGTTGTGCTGCTTTTGTTTTGTTTGGTTACATAATTTTAACTGCCCCACGTATGGAAGCCAATTTGCAACGGTATTACTTACAAATGTTTGTTTACATCAGTGTTGAAGCCATCTTGTGATGTCATTCATTTGTTTGGTTTGTAGCTCCATCTGGCGTTAGCAATTTGCGGTTCCTAGTATCAGTTTTTGAAATAATTCATTTCAAATGTCCTCCGGCTAGCTATTATCCTGTTGGCTTGGGTCGAACATGTGTCTCTATACAGGTTGTGAAACGGAAAGGAATCTTTTATCCAAAAATTACACTGATGAAGAAATTTGTTTTATAATTTTTATTGTCGAACACGTTCACTATCACTTTTACATATTGATTTAGATACTCGCCAAACTGAAACTGTTATAATACTTCTTACTGATCACTTTTAATTCACGTACTTCAACTTTGTGTATAATTAACTTTATAATACTTTAGATTTTCATAACTTGTGAATCTATAGCCGACGTATCTCAGACAAATATTTTGACGAACGGAGGAACTTAAGACGTGTATTGCACTAAGAATTTTTATGAACTGCCCGCAAGCTACCTCGAACCGACCCTATTTATACGCCTTCATCAAGATACGCCTAAAGATTATAAATGAGCTGCAATTGGGTAATAAAACGCGCCAACATTAGCGTCTATTTTAATATCCAATGAAAACCACGAATACATATTGCTTTAGGAGAAAACATTCCAGAAGTTTCTACCGAAAACGCGCCAGACATTATGTAACTTCCTCGTTCCAATAATGATAAACAGCTCACCCCCTCGCTACATTATTGCGATATTATTGACAGTTTCAGTAAAGCTGTATAAATTTACTTTCCAACAATATTTACAATCAATAAACATCTGAAATCAATGTCACATAAAAATGCATATTCATATTACAACCATTATTTACATTTAAGTAATTTGTGATACAAATTACTGCATAAAAAATTCTTTAGAATTAACCAGTCACCTTTCAAATATAAATATATCACACACAGACATGATGGTATCATTTGATGTCACTGCACTCTTCCCAAGCATACCAAAAGAAGAATTATTACCACTCCTAGAAAATTGGATATTAAACAATGGCACACCTAGAGCACAAACAGAAGATTACCTGAAACTAACAAAATTATGTCTGGACCAGAATTTCTTTTCATTCCATCACAAAATCTTTAAACAAACCTCAGGCCTAACTATGGGAAACCCCCTTTCTCCATTTTTAGCAGAACTATATATGAGCCATTTTGAATCCCATATTACTAAATATTTCCCACATCTATTCAAAACCTGGTATAGGTATGTAGATGATATTTTTGCTATTGTTCCAAAAAAACTTTCAGAAGATGCTTTGAAATTATTAAATTTACAAAAAAGATCTATAAAATTCACAATGGAAAAAGAAGAAAATGGTCAATTACCTTACCTAGACATCAGGATCATCAGAAATAATGCACACAACAAACTAACGTTCGGAATTTACAGAAAACCAACGCACACAGAAAACTATATTAAAAACAATAGCTACATTCCTACAAGCCACAAACATGCAATTTTAAATAGTATTACAAACAGGTTAGTACATATACCAATGGAGAAAGAGGAATACCAGAAAGAATACCAACACATTATCAACATAGCCACTATGAATGGATACCAGAAAAAAACAATAGATAAGAAGATAAAAAGGTTTGAAAGACAGAAATACATCCAACAAATGACTACGTTACTCAGACAACAAAAACCACAAGCATATAGAAAATTCACTTATCACCCTTGGACACATCATAAATTTCAAAGGATTTTCAAAAAATACAACATCACCCTGTCTCCACAGAATAACCACAATATACAGAAACTACTATGCAACAGAACAAAAGATCCTATCCCCAACGATAAATCAGCTGGTATATATCAGATTGATTGTAATGAATGTAACCTGGTATACATAGGAAGAACCAAAAGAAATCTTGAAATAAGACTTAAAGAGCATATGAGATGCATTTACCAAAAGCAGCAAGATAAATCAGCAGTAGCACATCATTTCTGGTCTTCAAACCATGATATCACTCCAAACATAAAACTCTTAAAACCGATCAACAACAGCAATGAATTGGACATCTGGGAAAAAATACATATTGTCAAACACAGGAATCACCTAATGAATTTCGAACTGCCGCCACCCAACAGCCTTTGGAGGTTCATCAGCCCAGCACCAGAGAACACCACAAACCACACACATCCCCCAGACGATGACCGGCAAAAATCAGTTGAGAGAAAATGCTGACGATGGGAACAAGCCGTCTCCCGAAACGCGTTCAAGTAAGAATATTATAGTGATGTAGTGTAACAACCCTCAACTCTCTATTTTAAAAAATGTTGATTCTGTTTTGCTGCTTTATTGTCACAGCAACCAAAGGAACACCAATGCTGTATGTGCAACAAAATTGTACCCAAATAAAATTTCAGTTATGAATAAAATTGCCCCATTCATTACTTAAAATTTATAACTTCAACAAGTTTGATTTGAATTCTTCTCTTATGGAAAAAAGCACAGCAAAGCTTTTTAATATATTAAATATTCAAAATGAATTTTCAATCACCAAGTTTCACTTCCATATCAAAAATATGTTTCAGAGACTGTTGTCTCCATTACCAGCTTAGACTTACTGTCATCTTCCCCCTGTAGCTTGTAGATGGTGTTTATTGACTGGACATACTGGTTTTCATATGGACATCAGAATTTGAAAGCTGTGTTTATTTTTGTATATAAATAATTTTTCTGAAATGGAGAGTTCAACCATTTTCCTTCAACTAATGCTCTGTGGACCAAAAATGATCTGTATAACTTCCAAGCTATAATTTACCTCAAGCGCTTCCGTCATAGTGTAGTTGTAGAAAATTGCTGCTCATTGGATGGTTTTGAGGATGGTTCTGGTTATAAACAGATATGAAGAATGGTATGAAATTATGTGCATTCAGGATGACAGGGTTGGGAAGTGATTGAGTAAAAGTAATTAAAATATGGCAATGATTACTGTTTTAGTCATTTTTGCTTGCAATCATTACTTTTTATGAAATGTAACTTTTACTCATAGTTTATTACTTCTTGTAATAAAATTGTAATTGTAACATTCTAGTAATGTTTACCTTTCAGTAATCAATGTACATTGCATCAAGGCTTTGACCTTATTTGAATCCCAGCACTCGCAGGCCACAAACCAAGGACATGACTACCAGGACCATACCATAATTATAGCACACATACCATAATACTTTTACTGTGCTACTTAAATACCATAATTTGCCTTTTGGGGACAAATTATGCTTTTATCTTCATTTGAAGTTCAACAACAAATCTTTGATGCTGTCATGATTATACATCAATCAATATCTTATGTATGCCCTTCTTCTGAATGTTATAATCTTGAATCACAATTGAGGTGCTTAGAATAGCAAAAGCGTATGCACCAAAAGTTAGTTTAGAGCAAAATGTGATTAAAGTTTTACTGAACATTATATATTAGAATAATCGATAAAGACATAAAGAAGTGTTCAGATGTGAACCTAATGCAATAATACTGTTAATTATGATTGTAAATTTTATTTTACAGATATTCAAGGTTTTTGTATTCCATTGACAATGTTATTTAAAATAATTACGGCATGCATTCATGAGTGTTATAGTCAAAACTGTTTACTTGTAAAGTTAGCATTTTGTAAGAAATTCTTTAATTAATATTAGTAAATATTACCACAAATATTTATTCTAACATTAACCTGTTTGTAATACTATTAGTATTACAAACAGGTTAGTACATATACCAATGGAGAAAGAGGAATACCAGAAAGAATACCAACACATTATCAACATAGCCACTATGAATGGATACCAGAAAAAAACAATAGATAAGAAGATAAAAAGGTTTGAAAGACAGAAATACATCCAACAAATGACTACGTTACTCAGACAACAAAAACCACAAGCATATAGAAAATTCACTTATCACCCTTGGACACATCATAAATTTCAAAGGATTTTCAAAAAATACATCATCACCCTGTCTCCACAGAATAACCACAACATACAGAAACTACTATGCAACAGAACAAAAGATCCTATCCCCAACGATAAATCAGCTGGTATATATCAAATTGATTGTAATGAATGTAACCTGGTATATATAGGAAGAACAAAAAGAAATCTTGAAATAAGACTTAAAGAGCATATGAGATGCATTTACCAAAAGCAACAAGATAAATCAGCAGTAGCACATCATTTCTGGTCTTCAAACCATGATATCACTCCAAACATAAAACTCTTAAAACCGATCAACAGCAGCAATGAATTGGACATCTGGGAAAAAATACATATTGTCAAACACAGGAATCACCTAATGAATTTTGAACTGCCGCCACCCAACAGCCTTTGGAGGTTCATCAGCCCAGCACCAGAGAACACCACAAACCACACACATCCCCAGACGATGACCGGCAAAAATCAGTTGAGAGAAAATGCTGACGATGGGAACAAGCCGTCTCCCGAAACGCGTTCAAGTAAGAATATCATAGTGATGTAGTGTAACAACCCTCAACTCTCTATTTGAAATTATGACACATCACTGTTACAAGCTTCTAAATCTTCAAAAATTGAGCTTAAAAAGTATAACGTTTAGCTCACCGAAGATGATTAAGCGGTGGTCCAGGTTGTGCTGTGCTGTGCTGTGAGGAACCATGAGTACGTCAGTAATTTAAAGTATCATCATCTTCTTCTCCCTCTGGTGTGTGATCCGTGTTTTCTTGATGGAGTAAATATACTATTAAAGTGTGCATGATGATTTTCGGGAATGTAATGAAGAAGCAAGTGAAGATCTGCAAGTTTTTCTGCTGAAATGACTACAGGTTTAGTGTACTTATTCGGTAGACTAACTGTTGAAAGATTGAAATGATGATCGTAGCTCTTCACATGTCCTTTTTGCAGATTTACTTGATAAGATTCTCCCCTGTAAGAAGGTTTAATGCCAAATTCCATTTTGTAGTTGCTGGAGAAAACAAAACCTCTTCCCTCTGAAAACTTGGCACCCAAAACTTGCTGCTTTATTATATGAAGTTGCAAAACTCCTACATCTTTAAACTGACATTAAAAGGGTTTTTCTTTCTGCAAATTTTTATTTGCTGACCATATTGAATCCCAGTAAACACTTCTCTTCTCCTGAGATACAATTCTATATTCCCAAAATCATGGTCACAAGGAAGATAAGAGTGCCGGAAACCATGAAGATGTGTTCAATTTTTGAGAAACGGTCTGCATGGATGTATCTGAGAAAGGTCAAAACCATATTGAAGTTTTTATTCTACCCACTGCAATTATCACTGAAAATACATGTCTTCACTTTGGTAGTATTTTACTTTCAATATAGTACAGGAGACAACTTGAAATTTCAGCAGAGCCTCGTTTTCCAGTACTTTCATCCCAAAAATACATTGAAGCTGTTCTGTCCTTTATATCGTGGGTATCAAAATTATAAGTCCATAGCTTTCTCTTGTAAAATTGGATTCCAGAATTTATTTTTGGTGTTGGAAGTGCTTGTTGCATATTTATGGCAACAGCAGTAACTGTTGGATCATTGTTCAGCCATTTGCTTTAACAGTGTTTGTGCCATCTTAGCTCTACATTCATGCAAACTCATTTCTTGTTTTAACTCCTTTATTTGTTCAGAATTAATGTCTTCTCTCATTGTCTCCAGTTGTCGCTTTGTTTTGTCACAATAGTTGCAGGTGTCAGACATGGGAGGAGAAAATCCAAGATTAAATTCAGAGTTCAAAATGTGGCGATAAAATGATTCAGAAACTGGAAGTTCTTCAGCATGGTTTTCAACAACCCAGCCACAATAAACCTTATACATTTTGGATATATTTAAACCAGAGGCTAAATATTTTCTCTGTTGACTTTTAGCTGGATAAGGCAGGGAAACTGTCAATGTGTGCCTTCACTTTTTCTCTATTTGAATCAGGTATTCTTCTTGTCTTTTCCTGATGACCACGATGATCTACATCAAAGGTTCCAGTTTCTCTAACTTTGTCACGAGCAGTACACAATCTCCTTTTACTCAATACTCAAACCATGTGTATTCCAAAAAGCAATTGTGCAATCGTTGTAACACGTTGTAATCTAAATTTAAAATAGAGAGTTGAGGGTTGTTACACTACATCACTATGATAATCTATTATAATATTATATATATATTATATTATATAATCTATTATATCTATTATATCTATGATAATCTAGATTATCATAGTGATGTAGTGTAACAACCCTCAACTCTCTATTTTAAATTATGACACATCACTGTTACAAGCTTCTAAATCTTCAAAAACGTTGTAATCGTTCCATGAATCACTTTATAATCTACTGTACACAATCTACGGGAAGGCATGTGTTTTACTCGCGATCTCTTCACATCCACACTTGTCATTAGTTTATTTAAGTAACTATTCTGTAGGTTGTAATCTCCTATTTCCCAAAACTTTTTAAATATTTGATCAATTTTATCTCAGCCCAGTTTCTCAAAACAACACACTGACAACAGGTCCTACTTCTTTGGCCTTTACAACATTTTTTGTTTTCAAACTTATGTATTCTTCACCTGTATTTCTCTTTTTCTTGGCCACATTTATTTTTCATTGGTTTTTCTGCATGCAGTGTTTCCTAGGACGAAAAGAAGTACAGTCACTGTTTGTATCACTAATTGTGTGATTACGTTAAATGCACTAAAGGCTTGTTCAATGGTCGTTGATAAACAACAGTATTTTAAATACACAACACTAAATGCACTAAATAAAAGTTAATCCGAGAGCTACAAGCCACCAGAAGGCATGTTACAACTTTCTTTAAGGGCAACAGACTAAACTGAATAGATACCCCGTACAGGAAGGAATACATCCAGACAAAAACTATTTACAAAACCACAAAATCCTTTAAAATGGTTAAGGAATAACAGTTTATGAGGGTTAAAGGACTGAAAATAACAGCACCCTCTGTTAAGTGATTTATTACTATATTCTGTTAAAGAGCTGCTGTCACAGCATAGTGGCCGGCTGGCAAGCTGGCTGGCTCATATGCCTTTGTATTCTCGAGATTCAGCTGCAGCACGTATGCTCGAACACCATGCTATATTCAAATGGAGAGTTCATTCATTTCCAAGGCATATCGACCATTAACACTAACAGGCATAAAAGAGTACTCTTCATACTATATGTTGCAAGAAAAAACAAAAGAAGCATATACCTCTGCTATTCTAAAGGCCTCAGTTGTTGAGATCTGGATAAAATGTGCACGTGTTTGTTGTTCTACAGGTTAAAATTTCAACTTAGAACACTAACGAGTTACTACAGGTTTATTATCACTAACACACAAAAATTATGACTTTTGTTATTATTATAGTTTTAGCAGTAAACTTAAGTTTTATAACCAATAAGACAGATTCTAGGTTTTTTAAAATGTGTGCTATTCGAATATATCATGATTTTCAGAGCTTCTGTGATCTCTCTCTCTCTCTCCCTCTCTCTCCCTCCTCTCCCTCTCTCTCTCCCTCCTCTCCCCCTCCCCCTCTCTTCCCCCTCTCTTCCCCCTCTCTCCCTGCATTTAGCAACTGCCTTAGGACTGGTTAGCGATATATATTTGTGATACTGTTTTGCTGAACCCTGTTTGTGTTCTGGGGTTCAGATTGTAAGTGTTTTTTTTTCCCCCGCGGAGTAATTTCCGACCATTCAAAATGGATAAAGATGTTTGGAAATCGGCTGTGAAGAAGCGTGGAATTTAAGAACAGTATTCACTAAGCAGTATAATGCCATTACAGAACTGGTGAACAAGAATGTAGCGTGAACGAGATTGCTGCAAAGTTTTCCATAATGGAGGTAAGGTATTGTGAGATTGTCACTCTCGATAGTGATATAAAGCATTTCATTTACTCTAGTGAGCATAGCAAGGATGAAATCATGCAGTTGGAGTCAACTGATCAATACAATAAAAAGTATTACACGCTGAAAGGCAAAATTGATGTTCTGAAATCCCAAGCCATCGTTGCAGAGTCAATTTCCGATTCTCGTGATTCTAATAAACATCGTCTTAGACTTCCAAGTTGGAATTGGTTAAATAAAGTGGCGAGCTCTCCCAATAGATTGGGTTCTGGCCACAGTTTTCCCATATCCACAATGACCTAGAACTTTCTGACGAAGAGAAATTTCAGTACCACCTCCAGGCTATAATACCTAAGTTGAGAGCCAGAACCATAACCATTGCTGAAAGTTTTCCTCCTTCAGTGGAAATTGCGGCAAGGTGATTAGTGCACTGAAGGAGAGGTTTGGTCGTAAGGATCTTTTAATTCAGCATTACATAAGGGAGTTGATAAAGCTTATTACCAGCCACAATGATATGAAACTATCGGTGCTGTTTGATAAGTTCGAGACATTGGAGATAGCATCTGCTAGTTATGCTGCCATTATTTTTCCTTTAGTGGAGACATGTTTGCCGCTAGAGACGCTGAGGCATTGGGAACGTATGCTGAGGACGAAATGATGAGCGAAAGGCTTAAGAAAGCAACTGTCTTGTTCGTCGTGTGCAAAGACCACAGCTGGTTGTACCATTATTTCAGCAGATATGAACAAATTGTTCGTATAATTGCATGGATGTTTCGGTTCAAACACAATGCCCTTTATCCAAATGAGAAGAGGTGCAGGCCTTTGTCTACAGAATTAGTTAAACTTGCTTAGAGCACTGTTTGGAGACTTTTCAGTTAGTGGATGACCCCAGAATCCGTGGACAATTCCCCTTCAAAGATGAAGCTGGTGTGATATGTGTGAAAACCCACTTGACTGAAAGACATGATGTACATTCATTTGCTAATCCTGTTCTGATTCCCCATGCACCCGGTTGTGAGGCGTTTCCTTCGCCACCATCATCTAAGGGAAAAACATGTTGGAGCTCATATTTTGTGGTCAATTTTGAGAGAAAGTGTGTGGGTGCTTAGAAGATGTCAAGCAACACATAAAATGGTGAGGTGTGTTGTCTGTCGTCGTCACACCAGTAAGAAGTTTGATACTGATTCACCGCCACTCCCTTCAATTAGTATTAACAACGCCTTAGTGTTTGAGTGGGTGTGTGGGGGTTTGATTATGCAGGTCCTCTCATACTAAAAGCTGGAGAAAAAGTGTGGGTACTCTGTTCACTTGTGAAGTCTACAGAGCTGTGCATTTGGAGATCGTCACCTTTCTGAGTGCTGATTCATTTTTGTTGGCTTTGCGGAGGTTTATTGCACATAGAGGGTGGCCTAGTATGATATACAGCGACAATCTACTTGTTTTCAAGGTGCTGAGAATGCTCTTGTGACTCTTGATTGGTATAGAATCAAGATGTACTGCTCTATTGAGAGAATACAATGGAAATTTAATCTGCCTACTGCCTCATGATGGGAAGGATTCTATGAAATGGTGGTTCAATCTCCATTGTATCTTGGGGAAAGCATCATTGAACCTGGATGAATTGTACTCCACTCTCTGTGAATGTGATAGTCTTGTCAACTCCAGACCAATCACAGTTTCTTCTGAGACCAACCAAGATCCTGTTGCCTTAATACCTGCAGTCTTCCTCAAAGATATTTGTCACAGCAAAACTCTGGATGTTGAGATTGAGAAAAACTGCTTGGCGCATCGCCTACATTATTGACACAAACTCAAGGAACAGCTGCAAGCTCGGTTCTGCTCGGAATACTTGGGCCACTGAAGTGGACTTATCACAAAAAGACTCATCAACTTACAGTGGGAGAAATCATGTTAATCGGCTCAGAGGATGCCAAGAGAATGGACAGGTCACTTGCACGGACAGAAGAAGTAATTCAGGGACATAATGGCAATATTTGAGTTATTCAGTTGAGAACGAAAAGGGGAATAGTAATTTGCCCATTACAACGTGTGTTTCCGTTGGAGCGTCACCTACATTGACGCAAACTCAACAGCTGCTAGCTCGGTTCTGCTTGGAATACTTGGGCCATTGAAGTGGACTTATCACAAAAAGACTCATCAACCTACAGTGGGAGAAATCGTGTTAATCGGCTCAGAGGATGCCAAGAGAATAGACAGGCCACTTGCACGGATAGAATAAGTAATTCAGGGACATGATGGCAATATTTGACTTCTTCAGTTAAGAATGAAAAGGGGAATAGTAATTTGCCCATTACAACATGTGTTTCCGTTGGAAATCAGTGGGCAGCTTGACAATGGTCTGAAAGAAGAGGTGGACAATTTTGCTTTGGTTCCTGCTGCTACTTCAGTTTCTGAGTCTCTCAGCAAAGCTGAGGCACATGAGGTGGTTCAGAAACAACCATTATTAGCTATTCGGTGTGGAAGATCAGTAAAGGTGCTACTTTGATTGGACTTGTAATCGGGTTCCAGTAATTTTCTATTTCAGAAAATTAGGTGGGAGGATGTCAGAGTTTCTATGATTTTTTGTTCCTTGGATACTGATCTTTGTTGTTAATTCTATGTAATGTGTGTGTGTATGTTGAATACAACTACCAGTAAATAAACAAGTCATTTGTTATTTAAGATAATCAACAGTGATTTTGAGCAAAATTAGCTTATAATTATTTAAAGCATTTAAAATTGTAAAAGACAACATAAGAACAATCACGTTACAAATGATTTGGAATTGCATAAAATACTTTTCTCCTATTAATGAGTATGATTAAACATAATGTTAAGTTAAAGAATAACAAATTGACCAATCAGTACATGCTGTATACACGAGGGCTGTGTGTTTATAGCAGAATGGATTGGTGCATCTCAAACAGTAATTCATTATCATCTCCTGGGCGGATTCTGCAAACATTGCATTTTTTGTAGGTTCATTGAAGAGCTTTTCTTCCTCATAATGTTGGCAATTGATTGTTGCAATGATACAGGAAGTTTTTCATTGTTAGTTGACACTGAAGCCAGAGTCATTAGTTGTTCAGACAAAACAATGAAGTAATACATTCTGGTCATAGCTTTATTGTTTCTCTTTCCCATGTTATAAGTGTGGATAATCCAAGAATTTACATTGTGGATGTTCATGATTCCATGAAATAAACAAAATGGCCAACACTACACCTTTTGACTGCTGCAGTAGTGTGGCACATCTGGTCAAGAGTATCGACGGCTCCTTTCGTAGAATTATAGAATTCTACAATTTGAGACTTGTTTGTGGATTTGCTGATGTCAGGTTGATTGTGTGCTGTTGGAATTAGCAGCATGTTCTTGTTTAGCTAAGGCTTTTAAGAAACAAGAGTCTTATTTTCATCAAAGCAAAACGTTGATGTTCCAGTCTTCGTGTATTTTAGGGACAGCTGGTGAGATATCTTTCTTGTTGGACCTTATAGTGCCAACAAAAGTTAGGTTGAATGGCTTTTCTATGAGATCAACGCTAATTTTAGATGTAAACCAGTTGTCTACAGTTATAGTTCAGTTGCTTCCATGGATACTCTTGGTCAGTTCTTTTATGTTGTATTCACCCCAAAACAAACTATGAGTTTTCTGTTCTTTTTCCTGTATACGGAGTTGCATCAAACATTAAGTGCTTGGATACATCACAAGCCATCAATCTTTATACCATATTTAAAGGGCTTATTACAAATGTACATTCTGACAGGTCATTCCGCCTTAAATGCCAAGAGCTGTTCATTAATTGTAATGCAGGATCCGGGCTTGTATCAGCTTCTGCAGTTTTCAACAAACCTCTCCTAAACAGCTTGAAAAGAAGTAAATGTGTATGTTTTCCTTCTTTCTTCATGTGTTGACTGTTTTCAGCTCACAAGTTATTTATAAGAAAACCAAAGCTCTGAACACTTAAAGATAATCTATATCTGTCTGCACACAGTTCATGGTTGAACAGCATTCTCAAAGTCAAATGATTGTCTTTCAGTGCTGCAGACAAAACAAGAACTCCAAGTAAAGCATTTAATTCTTCCCTATACACTTCTAAAGCAGTAGATACTGTTTAATGTGCCATATATTGATCTTTTTGCATTTGTTTCTGAGTTTGTGTGTGTGTAATTGTATCCATCAGGTCATTGTCAAAAAATGAGTTGAAGCACTCTGAGGGTATAACACAATGTTGTACACTGCTCTTTGGGCTCCGAATGAAATGAATAATATTTTGGTTTGAAGTGCTCAAGTTGGTGAATCTAATGACCACATATGTCCATATTTCCCTCATTGTGTTAGTTTAGCTGGAACTCTATAAAATCATGCAATATTGCATTTTCATACATTGGTTTTCCATCCAATTGTTTCTGTTTCAGAATTATAGTCACTTTGACTAACAGTGCCATTTGAAATGGATTCATCTTCAACCCTGTCTTCAGTTTCACTGTCTTCATCCTTAGAATTGTCACCATTAGCTTTTTCTTCACTTTCTATCTCTGCAAAAATGTTCAACAGTTTAGATGCAAAGTCTAAATTGTTATTTGACACTATCCTTAATTAAAATTATAATCTGTAGTAGTAGTAGTTTCATAGTTACTTTATACAACATAAAACGAAAAATGTAAGTCTTGCCTCCAAGAAGATACTGCACACTCTCACTAATGGCTCATAAAATTCATGACTCACTTGCAGATGCTTTGCTATATTACTCTACCAATAAAGAAATGGTAGGAAAATGTACACCACACATTTAGTCACGTCAACAATAAAGCTTCTAAGGTGTCAGCAGTAAAAAAGTGCAGATCATTCTGCAAGCACTTTTGCATTCTGTCATGTTAAAATTGTGACATAAGGCTTAAGTAATGCTCAGCAATGACTTGGTAAGTTTCAATACTGCAATAGAATGCGATAAAATACATGTCTGCAAGGAGGAAAAGGATTAGAATTTTAAAAAATGGCCATGATTTCATTAAAACTGATGTTTTAGTGGTGTAATTGTAATTGACAGTAAAATATTTCTTTTGTAACTAATTGATCCCAGTTATGTTTTCTCTGCATTATTCCCATAACTGCAGAATGATTATTCCCACTGATATGCGGTTATTCTTTTTGTTAAATAATTAAAACCATTCATGACAATACAGAAAAACAAATAATTTGTGGTAACAGTGTTTACTTCAAACCTCAGTATTGAAAGATAAATGATAATTGAATGATTTCATCTTATTTCTTCTCTATTAAAGACATACAAGTACTAAATAGTTAAAAAAAAAAAAAGACAACTTGAATGATTCTTTTGGCTATGAATCAAGAGATAGTAACTGAAACAGCTTACCTTTTAAGTTTTCAATAGACTGTGGGATTTACACCATTATGGGAAATTGAATTTGTGTTTTAACTGAGTCTGTAAGAAGCAGTACTATCATTCCTTCTTCAAACAGCAATAAAAAGATCCTGTTTTAATAAAATTATAGTGATAACTGGCAGTTACTAACAAATTCCATTTTTTTTAAATAGTAAACTACTGTGCAGTCCAAATCTCTTGACATTTTGTGACAACCAATACGAAGTGGCTGAGCGGTTGACAAACTTCACTTCGCTTTGTCAGAACATTACGTGTTTGTTATAAATGCTATTGGAATGTTCACTTAAACACTACAAGAAAACAAGAAGAGACACAATAATGGCAATATAATACACAAATAGAGAAATAAAAAACATACCTTTCTATGCGCCCTTTGTTATTCAACTGGCACAGCTAATGGAATACCCTCATTGCCCTCAATATCACGTTTATCATAAAATTAAAAAACACTGCGCCATATGTTTTATTCAATTGTCCAGATTTGTCACTCTTTTAAGTAAGCATATATGCTTTCTTGGCGATGTAAATAATTTCGCTTCCCTACACACACACACGCACACACACGAAACAGTTGATGTACTTATTGAGCACGCCTCAGCTGTAAGTTCTGTTGGAGGTTTTTGCTGCACGTACAGTAAGCCAATTTGAAGTAGGAGTTGTATTGTAGTTCACTGTTGGGGAGCCAAGCTTGATGAGGTAACTGCCCCATGTATGGTACAAAGTTTCCGGTGGCCTTCGCCCCAACTTTACTTTTTGGTGGCCTTCGCCCCAATGTTTAGGAATCAACTTTGTATTTTAATGTTTCTTTAAATATTATATATATTTATGTTTGCCTCGGCTGCGTCAGTATTAATTTGTAGAAACATGTTTCTCTTAACAGGGTGTGATACGGCTAAAGAATGTAGGCTTACACAAATTATAATGTTTACTTCACTCCATTTGTTAATCCTTCATACGATTAAATAACACTTCACTTATATAGAGAGCTGTGAGATTATTTACTAATTGCACTTTTAAGCATGTAAATTTTATAATATTCTTGCCATATTGAATCTTCATCTCCCACTGAATACGTATGCGTCTAGCATCCGGTTAGGAACGCTGTCTACTAGCAACTGACTTCTACCGTCTGAATTTGTAAATTTCTGTATTTTAAGTCTCTGATTGGCTAATCCTACTCCAATAGAATACTTTTATTTAAATTTTAGCCTTTCTATTTGTTGATTGGCTATTTATAAACTGTTTTAAAAATATTACATTATTGTTTTCCAAGAATTACTAGTAGCATTATTAAACTTTCCAATTCATTATTGCCTCAAGGTTACCTCATTGTTAGCAACTTTTGAACTATATTCTCACAGTTCCTACATTATTAAATTACATAATACATTCACATAACATTAGTATACATGTATACAATAATATAAACATTAATACAATGACTGTTACACACATTTTATATGTGATATTATGCACATATTGCTTTAAGGTGGGCTGTTATTATATTTTATATTATATAATTAGACTGAAATCATTTAAAAATACTGCCTCAGTTCTGGACATTTCGACAAGTTAAGATTTTTGCGGTTTTCTTCGTTGGCATACTTTTTAAAGAAATTATACGCACTGAAGACAACAGCCCTAACCTTACTGCTATATCCACTGGTACTGCAGGGCTTACTAACGAGATTTTTATGAAAGAGTTAAATGCTAGGACAAACCTATCACTGTAAGAACTGAAATCACCACAGATAATTCACAACTAAGTCACAAGCATGCTATAAAAAGTACACCAGCAGTGGTTTTGCTTTATCAGAGTTTGTTTTAACCTGAGTATCGCGTCAATGGCATAATGAATTCCATTGTTGATGCTTCCTCAAGAGCGTGATAGCGCTTGCTGATTAAAGTTCGGTTGGCTTATTATTATTATTATTATTATTATTATTATTATTATTATTATTATTATTATTATTATTATTATTGTTGTTGTTGTTTTTTGTGGGTAGTGCATTACAAGTAACGAGGTGTTGAATGTTCTAAACAGCATAACACGCTCTTCTCATGTAACGGATATATGCTTTTGATTCTAGGACTCTGCATCATGCAGAAGTAAGCATAATAACCATTAAAATACACTTAATTATTGGTTTGCCAATGATATTCTGTTAAACAAAACCATACATAACGTTATTTATTAAAAAAAACGTCATGTATGGTTTTTTAGAGCTGCACCAGAGTCTTCGAAAGGATTTTCATGACGAGCTTGTAGCTGTATTACAAAACCTCGTGGAATAACCATTTATAAATTTAATTAGGACATGGAGAATTGCACATTATTAAGTGATAATTATGTCTATTACATAACAATATATAAAGTAATTACAACAGCAATGGATTTATTACTATTACAAGCATGACTACGACTATAAGTTATCGCTTAAACATCACAAAAGATAAACTATAAATTAATGCCAAACTATTGGTGTAAAAATACGATTCTTTTTTGTACTTGTTCAGGAAAATGTTGCCTTTTATCCTAACTACTTGTTACTTTTCTGAAATATGAAATATGCCTGCTTGCACATGATATTCCAATTAGTTTTACCAGCTGCGAGCTGTACTGTTTGTATGAGGCAATGCCGTACTGCTGTTATTCGCTAGTGCCATTTTAGTGGACACGGCTGAAATGTCAAGAGATTTGGACTGCATAATAAATTTCAATTTGTGTAGTGAGCAGTTCATACAAGAATTAGGGCTCAACAAAATGTGCATCATGTGAAAGGGTCTCGATGCATGTATGGATGTGGATACTAGGTGAATTGAGGCATGCATGTTGTATGTTAAGAAGTTTATGTTTAAGGATTGCCTATATTTCTGTCCTGATAAATTGTCCTTCAAGTTGCCTAATGTGAGTGAATTTGTTGTGTCGCTTCATTAATTTTTCCGATAAATGAAAATCACATGGGCATAAATCAGAAGAACATACTGGCCACAAACAGCGATTAAATATTGTCCCATAAGTATCCAGCCAGGAAATGTTTTTTTCTGTGCTCCCATATGGTAAATGAACCTTGGAGAGTCTTGTTCAATCAAGCGACAGCTGGACCCATTTATTAGCTGGAGGAACCCAGCAGGCATTGTAATTATCTCTGATAGTAGGGTGCTAATGTGGATGCTGATAGAGGGCCATGGGGATACTCCGCACGAGCTAATCGAGGTGGAAGATTTGGATAGAGCTGACTTAAAATTGCTATCCTGAAGCTGAGAATTGAACCTGAATTACCCCAGCACCCTTCTAGAAATTCATCTTAAAATTTGTAATATAATTTTGTCTGATGGTTTATTGCAGAAGAGAGTTTCACATAAACATCATACAGGTTAATGTTGTTTTAAAAGCACACTTGTTGATGTGTCAATTTGGTAGTGGGGTTTGAACTCGCTGCTGGGGCAGATGCCTCCTAAGGGTCCTCTGCTTCAGTGGTCTTTGCCTCTTGGTGTTCCAATGATGATGTTACCAAAGGTAAAATTCCCTGCCCTGGTCTTCTCTGAACTGAGTCAGAGGCAGTTCAGTGTTGTCCGGAGCTGGTGATGGGCAACTATGCAGTTGAACTTTCCTAAATTTAATGAATTCTAAAATAGGTTCAATACCTTGAAACTAGTTCTGAGGTATTGAACCTATTTTAGTGAAATTGTATATTTGCAACCACTCTATATATTATATTTAATCTTTTCACTATGTCTTCCAATTTAAAAGTAATTAATGAATTCTGTCTCAGCTGGTAGAGAACTCTTCTTCAGGGTTCCCTCATGAAGGAATGTATGATCACAATGCTATTAGTTGTGATAACTAGGTGCAATATGTAAATAATCACTCACGGAGTAGCACCATTAAACAAACTGCTATATATTCACAAAATCCCAAAATACTAAGAATGCACAAATATTCCTTTGACAATGTCGATACTTGTTGACATGAACAATACTTTTATGAGTTCCAAGACATTTTATGTGTCAATACGGGTGATAAATTACTTTTATTTTGGGAGCAACACACATGTGTGTCCATCCACCTCGGGATGCTAGACACTTGTGAATAGCTTGGGTACACTAATGAAATTATCAGGAAGGGAAGCTAAGCTATGATTGGCCGTTCATTGGCTTCCCATTTATGATCCTCATGTTCAAACATTAATGGCTGCATCTTTGTGATAACAATGAGGCTTTACTAATCCAAACATTAAATGTGTCTATGCTTTATAATTCCATATAAATTATGCATTATTAAAAATATAGTATTCATATTCATTTATTCATCCAAAAGATCAAGTGTACATGATGTGGAATTGTCAAGGTTAAAAATAATAAAATAACACAGAGAATTACAAACATTCTTAAATTGAATAGTACAAAATTAATAAACCAGCACACATACACATACATACAATTACTGTAGATCTTTTAAACCAGTACCAAAACCCAATATATGATAACATCTTAGTGTACTTCATCATCAGTATTATAAATATTATTTACATTCATTTCATTCATATGATTAAATCCTTTTATTATTCATCAATACCTCATCTGCTTTTATTACAAATAATTTTATATATTCACATATTCTAGTAATGAATAAAAGGGCTGACCCAAAAGGTCTTGAGCTTCATTTTTAATAGATTTATATTTTCTATACTTTTCAGGCTTGTAGATAACTAGTACAATTTAATACTATTGTGATATACACTGCTTTTTGCTAGGTTTGTTCTACAATATTGTACATTTAAATTTTCTTCTGCCTTGTACGGTGACAGTGAATCTCTTCATTATCTGGTAACTATTTTATTACTTGTATATGGTAGATAACTTCTTATATGTAAATACTAGCTACAGGCATGATCCATAATTTTTTTTAAAAATTCTCTGCAGGAAGATGTACTTGATTCACCAGTCATTATCCTTATAGCTCTCTTTTATAACCAAAATACTTTTTCTGATTCTGCTGATACACACCAGAACATTATTCATGCCTTATATAATTATGGATATGTGCAAAGGATACATTTAGCAGGAACAGAAGTGGACCCCAATATTGACCCATATGGTATCCCCAGTGTGGATTTGCATTTTTCTATATTGAGATGCTCTTTATTAAAATGGCTAATTTCCCCTAATTACATTCGTTGCATTAGATATTATTTGAACCATGTATTGAATAGTCCCTTAATACCATAAGTATCTAATTTTTGCAGAAGTATATTGTGATTTATGATATTGTATGCTTTTGCTAGGTCTAAGAATAACCCAATGGATTTCTCTTTCTGTTCTATGGAACTGATTATTTTCTCAGCTATACAGTGGGCTGCTGATTCATTAGTTTTACAGTATTTAAAATAAACAAGCACATGTACAATAACGTAAATTTTTAAGTTATCATTAATAAGGTAAAATTAACTCTGTAGGACTTACATTTGCAAATACTTATAAATGACCTAGATAATTACAAATGGCTTGGAAATATTAAATTCAGCTTTAGGGTTTATTAGATCACAATGAATAACTTATCACTAACATAAAAGACTTTTACTCTTAATGAATGGCAAATTTCCTCACCATGCAACTGCCAAAACTCAACTTATATATACACATGCTTGAGAACAAAGCTAGCAGAGGGTGCAGCAGCTATTCCGCAGTCCAAGGTTGCTACCCAGTCAGTCTAGCCTAACTGTAAATTAAAATTGGCTGTATAATGTAACTGTCCACATATATTACCTAGGAATGCAAAATAAATGATAAAATGTCACTAATAGCATGTTTCTTTTTCTAATGAAAACTTAATATTTTGCAATTATTGTAGAAACAATAACATAAGTACTTACTTATTCTAAAAAACCTCAGTTTGTAGATATGTTAAATTACTAAAAATCAGAAGATCTTTTAACTTTGAATAAAAACTTAATACATAAAAGTCCATACATGCACATAACACTGATTTGACAGCTTGTCAATTGAGCTGCAGTTATTGTAATCTATACCCATTCAAAATATTTAAGATTAATGAAAATACTCTTAACATTTTTAACCACAAGATACACATTCAAATAGTATTTTCTTGTTTGATTGTGTAGTTCAGAAATAAAAAGCAATGTATTTCATTGCATTCATAAATTAACTTTTGCCCCATTACATTTATATGTACTTACATGTGTACATTCATACATTTGTACTTTTATAACTGGATTAATATTTTCAGGTTGAATCCGAATCGTATGAAAGGAATGTGACCTTTGACAAGCATAATACAGTAAGGGATGTAAATCTGCTTTCATTACTGCTCGAGAGTAACCCTAGTAAAAAGGTAACATTTCATTGCACTGTACAAGAGCAAACAGGAGTGCAGTAGAACCTCTGTTAACCAGAAAAAAGGGGGGAAACATAGTTTCAATTAACCAAAATTTTTTTAAATAATTAAAATTTCATTTGTAGATGTTAAGAACATTTTTTTAAAGTTTTACATAAAGGTAAATGACAACAATAGATATACAATGTTAAAGCATTTTAATAAACCCAGACTACAGTATTTACAAAAAAAAATCAACTAATTTTCCATACTCTATATACTTCAACTACCTGTATCAATACTATTTTTTTTTTAAAGAGTTATTTTTCATTTTGACCCAATCAGAAGCAGTGAAGATGCCAACACCAAAATCAGCTGTCAAAGTATGCAAAATCTTTACCATTTTTCATTCTTTTAACTGCAAATTTTCTTCTGGTGTTATCACAAATAGTTTCCGCTTTGTTGAAATGATACACAATAAAAACACTTCCCAAAAAGGCTACAATCTCCACTGGATGGACATTTACTAGTACACTAATGAAAGAGTCAAAACAATGTGGGATGGCAATACATAAGGGAAGGAGGCAGTCAAGGTCAGTGTTTACATATTCTGTTACTCAACAGCTTTGTCATAACATAACAATGTTTCTTTATTATTATTATTATTATTATTATTATTATTATTATTATTATTATTATTTGATATATAATTAATTAAAATTAATTATGCTTTTTACAGACCTTAGCTGGTCTTGGCATGTTATTAATAGAGTCAACTGAAAAATTCAATCCTGGCTGTGACATTGAATTTTTCAGTTGACTCTATTAATGTTTCTTCAATTCATTATTAACTGAAAATATACATTTCTTTCAGTCATTTCGTTTAAATAATATTTTGGTTAAAAATATTTCAGATAACAGAGGTTCTACTGTATGTAAATGATATAAGATCAAATTATTTATGTAAATAGAATTACCAGCAAGTGAAAGAGCTGGCAAAGCAGGTGCAATTACAGCAGCATGCTATTAGAGTACATTTAAGTTGATAAAAGCTATTTTTCTGTGATTGAAGCATTATATAAAAATTTCCTTGTTTGCGAAATTGCATGTACAGATACACTGAATTAAAAAATTCTTTTTCTATTAAGTGTTGAACATGAATGATAAAAGGCAGCGATATATATGAATGTGCTGAACTGCAGTAAAATTTTCATTAACTGAAGAAATTTTATCAAACATCCAAAAGTGTCTTAAGGGGAAAATAGCTTATACAGGGTGGAGGGGAAGTCATTACCTTAATTTAAATCAGTTACAGATTTCATTATTTGGAACATATTTTGTATCTTTCATTTTTATCTTTGATCATTTTCTGGGGAGATATTTTGGGGTTTTTGAGAACATAAAATGCACATGCTGGCACTGTTGCAATGGCAACCAACCGGTAGCCGGGAGCGTGGGTGGTACTCCCTTTCAAAGCCAGAAGTAGGTCAGCATGTAAATAGGTTTCACTTTTGCTGTATGGTGCATGGTTCACGAGTGTAGTTAAATGTTCCGTGTTTGTAACCTAAATTCAAAATTTGCGAATAAACAGCTCGTTCAGTATTAAGCTTAAGCATGTTTCTCAATTGATACTGCTAATTTAATGAACCAGACCATATTTCTGATATGTAAACATAAACTACATAGGCTCTTACAAAGCCCACTAAATTGTACTTTTAACATGAACAGCAAAAGAATAAACATTAAACCAAGTAATTCTATTGTTCACCATTTGTGCACCTGCAACTTCACACCTTCGTAACTAATTATGTCATACTCTAGCAATGGCACTTTCATTGTTACATACTTCCTCCACAGCCAGATGAATATGTTGTCTCAAAGATTTGATGTTGGTAATCAATGTTTTGTAGATCCTGCTTTTCATATCCTCCCAGAAGAAAAAGTCCAGAGGATTCAGGTCTGGCGAATTTGCAGGCCATTCACTAACAACATATCAAGGTACTCACAATTTGAAAAGGCTGGCATCTCATAAACCTTGTGCTATACATATGATTATCCGCTAAACCTGTGAGTTTCAATGCGCTGGACAATGTTTTTAATAATGACTTGACTACTAGTGGAGCTGACATAAACATGATGTGCTTTTCAATCAGCAACTGCAAAATGTTTATTGGCTGATGAAGGCCATACTGTTCCATACTGTTAGTATAGGCCAATAGCTACCAAGTTATGCTTGTCATTTTGCCAAAACATTACACCACCATTTCGTCGTGTTTGTTTGGATTAAAAGTAATATGGAAAACAAAACTGCTAGTCTCCCACCTCCCAGTTAAGGTATGCTGTTTTGTTTATGACCAGGAGCCCGTTCTCACACTGACCTACCTTGACCTAGCAATGTTGCCTATGTCTCCAACCACATTATGTCTACAAAACGGTGTTTGGAAAATAATTAATTGTTTCAAAACCCTGTATGAATTACACACATTTACTACTGAAACTAAGTCAAAAATAGGTTACTCTACCCAACTTGCAAGTAACAAACTATTATCTGCATACATTCCTGTGGAATAAACCATCTATTTTGGAAAAACAACTATTTTTTTTTCCAAAAGTAACTGATCACAGAAAAAATACTATTATACCTTCTTAGTTCCTCTATGAAGTACATATTAAAGGAATGTAATAAGTTCCCTTCCATCCTGTATATTCCTTTGTGATATACTGGGTGTTCAGATATATTTAGGTTCCTCTCTTATAGTTGTCATTGAATTTTTTTTAAAATTATTTTTCTGAGATTTCATGTCTCTTTTACTAAAAAAGCCATTTTTATTTAGTTTCAAAACTTCTTGATTTATTTCGGTAAATTTGTTTGGTGCAACTGAAATGAGTATGTCCACTGAGCTGTTGTTGTTATACTTAATAAATGTTTTAAAGTTTTTTATTTTATTTATTTTATTTTGTTATTTATTTACTTTTTGAGTTATCTGAAAGACTGAGTGTTTGCCAGCATCCCCTAGATCTTAGATGTTACGGCAATTCATTCTGCAAGAGATGACACTCACTACTCTAGATCTATCGCAGGCCATATACTACAAATGGTATTATGTATTAAGTGTAGTATACATTTTCAATGGAACTTTCAGATAAATGTGCCAGCTATAGGATCATTTTAAGCATTATATTTATCCGGAAAGTGTAACACAGGTCCTTATTTTGTAACTTTTATTTTTCACCTGTTTGTGCTCGAATTCCTCTCTTTTAGATTCTTTAGTTCATGATTATTGAAGGAGGATTTAGTAGCTATGATGCAACTGTTAATGATTATTTAGAAAATTTCAGTCAGAGTTGAAACACTTAACATCGCTTACATGTTTTTCAAGAGCTAATTGCTCCCATACTCGGAAGTGGCCAACCGGTTCCTTGTGGTGATGTACAGTGTGAGTTTGTGTGTGGTGGCATCTGGTGGTGCAGTGATGGATTTCCATAGTGGGTTTGGTGGCAGAAACTCTGATTATTAATTTTGAGTCTATAGTTACACTATTGAAATTAATTTTGAGTCGATAATTACACTATTATACCATTTACTGATTGACAATTGAAGAACATGTTTTGAAAGTGCTCCATGTAGTGGCCAGAGTAAAGAATAGCCCCAACATAGTCCATGTGTATTGTAAAATGTGACTAAAATGGATACCTAGAGTCCAGAGGTATAGCTGGGCCACACAGTCCCTGGGTCGAGGTTCCGCATGTGTGCGTGCATGCATGCGTGTGTGTGTGTGTGTGTGTGTGTGTGTGTGTGTTCTTTTTTTTTTTTTAATTCACTGATTGGAAATTTGTTAGAATCTCATGGCTTCCTGAAGTACAATAGAATAATCTATTTCAACAAATAATTACATCATAAATATTAATAATTAATATAACTTATTATATACATAAAGATATAATTAAACATTGCTATAAGGATCCTACTTACATTGGTTTCTATACCTTGTAGCTAAAGAACTCAAAAATCTCTTGTATACATATTATAAAAGCAGTGATCAATTAAAAAGATCTTAACCTACTTTCTGAACCTCGATGGAAGCTTGTCATTAATTTTCTTGTAACTAAATTATATATCAGTATACATGTACATAATATGGAGTTAACCTTTTTTGGTCGTTCTGGTGGCTTGTAAGTGAATGTTATTCCTACTTCTAGTGGAATGCTCATGTATGGTGCTATTTGAGTAGAAATATGAATGTTGTTACTTATAAAGCAAACTGTTTCTAAGATGTACAAACAGGGTAGGGTGAGCTCAATTTTTGAAGATTTAGAAGCTTGTAACAGTGATGTGTCATAATTTAAAAAAGGGTAGGGTGAGTATATTAATTTGTTTGAAATGTGTTTTACAGTGTTAGTTCTCTTTAAATTAAACATGTTTTTTTAATTATTTTCTTTTGTGTTATAAATAGTTTTATAAACATCAGTAGAATTTCCCCATAAGATTATGCCATAGGCAAGCACTGACTGCGCATAGGAGAAAAATATATTATTTTTATTTTATGAGGATTACAGATATATTTTAGCACTGATATTATGTAGTGTGTTCTATTCGTTTTTGATGTAATGCATTGTATGTGTGGTTTTCAGTTTAAGAATTTATCAATGGTTATTCCTAAGAATAGTTGTGTGTCTGATACGTGTTGAATTATTTTACTATTATAGGTATTTACTGATTTAGCATTCACGTTCTCTCTATTAGATACTGCCAAGCTCACACAAAGAGACTTATTGCTGTTTAATATAAGTTTGTTTGTGGACAGTCATTGCATCGATTTTGTCATGACACTATTGGCCTGCTGTTCAATTCTGTGCAAGTATCTCCCATAAGTATACAGCTGGTGTCATCAGCATACAGGATAGCTTCCCCATGAGGTATATTGAGTGATAAATTGTTGATGTACACTAAAAACAGAAGAGGTCCAAGATTAGAGCCTGAGGAACCCCACCATTTATAGTTATTGAAGTGGAACTAACATATTGGCCACTGGTATCATTTCTTATGACTGTGACTTGTTTTCTATTAGTGAGATACGACTTGAACCACATATGGACTACACCTCGTTGCTTCCAATTTAGATAACAAAACAGTGTGGTGAGCTAAGTCAAATGCCTTATGTTTTTTTTTTTTTGTGTTAATATGTATTTATTTCCATAATGCTATACAAAAATCTTACAATTTTTAATACATTACTTTGAGTTGCCACTTTTTTTTCTTTCTTTAGTCCATCCTGCATTTTAACACCGTGGTTATTTATGCATGGTGGGTCATAACAAATTCATATTGCTTTATTTTTTAAACCATTTTTCTCTTACTCTCCCCATATATTCTCCTGTTGTTTTTATATCCCTCTCCTTTTGTATTTTCATTATCCTAACTTTTAATACTTCTTTGTTAACATTGTCCCATTCTTTAGGTAAAAACTGATCTCCTCACAACTTAGTTTCTTCACATTCAATTATATAATGCAAATCATCATCTGCCTCTCCACAAAGAGGACACCTAACCAAATTCGCTTCCTATCTCCCCTCAGCCTATATGCACTTAATGTAGACCAGGCCCACCCTTCTCTCACTTACCTATTACCTACATCCTCATACTTCTCCCTTCCCCAGTCCACCTTTAATTGTCTATATAGTTCCAAACTTTACTTTCCTTCCAGATTTTGAAATAATTCTTGTTTCTCTGTATCTTCCACTCTGTTCCTCACTTCTTTCCAGAAACCTTTAACTAACCCCTCTCTCTCCTCCCATAAGTTACCCTTTTCTATTTCATGTAAAATTCTCCTTATTCCTTGAGCCCAGTTCATCCCAGCATTGGATTTTTCTTGGATTATTAAACTTTGCCTCAAGATATTATGCTCGTCCAATGATTTCAATCTATGCCAATATTTAAGTATCCTTTCTACTATCATGCCCTTGCTACGTACTCTTCCCAACTCCAACATTGCTGCTCCATTAGGTGATGAAATAGATAAACCTAACATACATTTACAGAACGATCAATGTACTTCATCAATCATCTCCCATCCTTTGTCACTTCATCAAATCTCTGATTCATAAACCATTTTTGCTTCAACTACAGCTTTGTAAACCCTTTCCAACCATTTAATTTGCATATCTGGTATTTTCTTTAAGCATATTCTTATAGCAGTCATTGCTAGTCTTCCCTTAGCTAAGGCACTTATCTTGTGAACTTAAATAATGATAAGCCGAGTATGGATTTGCCAGAATCAACACCTTTCAGCGTTTCTTTAAGGAAAGAATAGAGAGCATTAGATATGTTCTTGCTATTTCTAAAGCCATTTTAATCGTCACTGAACATGTGTTTTTCCAGAAAAACTACAATTTGATTATATATTACAGTTTTCAGTATTTTTTGAGAACCCGAATTGCAGGGAGATTGGCCTATAGTTGTCAACATTTTGTTGATCATCCAACTTGAGTATAGGGACTATTCTAGTTGATTTCAGTTTATGAGGAAATATCCTTGAGCATATTGAGGTATTACACATGTCGAGTAAGGGATTAGCAATGTAGTTCATGGAGGATTTAATTATACATTCAGGTACTTCATCAGGTCCAGCCAAGAAGCCATTTCTTTTGGATTTAATGGTTTTGATTATTTCATCGCAAGTCAGTGGTTTGAGGATAACACTTTTTTTATTTCTTTTCAGTTTAGGATGTTTGTTGGTGCCAGTTTGTGGCACCGAGGTAACTCAGTCCATAACAAATTATTGTTGAAAATATTAGCGATGTCAGCTGGATTTTTAACTATTGCATTATTCACTGTTAAAGATGTGTTATTACCAGTGTCAGGCTTACAACTGTAATTGCTCATGCAAGGGTAAAAGTGATTCAGAGATTTTAAATACCGAGAATTGAAGGTTGTTACACTACATCACTTAAATGTTCTTACTTGAATGCCTTTTGGGAGAAAGGTTGCTCCCATCGTCAGCATGTTTTCAACTGATTTTGCCGGTTGTTGTCTGAGGAATGTATGTGGTTATGGTGTTCTCTGGTGCTGGGCTGATGAACCTCCAAAGGCTGCTGGGTGGTGGTAGTTTGAAATTCATTAGATGATTCCTGTGTTTGACGATATGTATTTTGCAATATGTATTTATGTAATGCATTTACCAAAAACAGACGGATAAATCAGCAGTAGCACATCATTTCTGGTCTTCAAACCATGAAATCACTCCAAACATAAAACTGTTAAAACCGATTAACAGCAGCAATGAATTGAACATCTGGGAAAAAATACATGTCGTCAAACACAGGAATCATCTAATGAATTTCGAACTACCGCCACCCAGCAGCCTTTGGAAGTTCATCAGCCCAGCACCAGAGAATGCCACTAACCATACACATTCCCCAGACAATAACCGGCAAAATTGGTTGAAAACATGCTGACGATGGGAGCAAACCATTCTCCCAAAACGCATTCAAGTAAGAATATTTTAGTGATGTAGTGTAACAACCTTCAACTCTCTCTATTTTAAATTGTGACACATCACTGTTACTAGCTTTTCAATCTTCAAAATTAATTAGTGTTTCAGAGAGTTAATCGCAGCCTTGGAATTGCGGGAAGTATATTACCTTGGTAACAGAAAAAGAAAGTACGATTTGGAAACTGAAATATAACGACAATAAGTGGTAAAGAGGTAGAATTAATACAAGAAATGAAAGAGCATAAGGTGAAGATACTAGGATTTGCATTAGTGTAGTGAAAAAGCAGGGAAGTGGTTTGAGAAGATTGCAGGAGGGATATACATTGAGGTACTCAGGAGTTGGCATGGATAGCAGGGCAAAGGAAGGGGTAGGTGTGATTACCAGTGCACAAATGGAAAGCAAAGTAAGTGAATGGGACCCAATAAACTCAAGAATAATGATGATAAATTTAGACCTAGAAATAAAATTATTTTTAATACACACATATGCCCCAACTGAGGATAATGATATATTAGATAAAGAGAAATTCTGTGTACAACCCAAGTGTGCTATTGATAGAAGATAGTAAAAGGAAGAATGGTAGTGATAAGTGGAGACTTAAAAGCTAGAATAGGACAAGATGGAAGAATAGCACATGGATGTATGGGTAAGCACGGAGGAGAAAGGAAAGTAAATGGAAATGGCAGACGTCTAATAGAATTTTGCATAGCAAATCAATTACTAATAGCTAACACCTTATAGCCACAAAATCAGGTATGACGCAGAGGGCAGAGATACCGAAAACGTAATAGACTATTTTATATATCCTCAGGAAATGAGGAGCAGTATAATGGGTGTGAACGTAATAAGAGGAACAGAAATATCAATGGACCATAGACTATTAGTGATGGATGCAAGATTTAGGGAGCCAGTAAAAACTAAAACCAAGAGATTTAAGGTAATAAAGATAAAGGAACTGTAGAATGAGAAGAAGATGAAGGAATATACAGGAAAAGTAAAAATAAGAATACAGGAATGGATAATAGGAAATGAAAGTGTAAAGGACATGTGGCATAAACCGAAAGCAGTATTACTACAGTCAGAAAAAGTATTTGGGAAATCAATAATGAATACAAGTAAGAAAACAACAAATTGGTAGACGGAGTAAGTGAAAAAGAGACTTAAAAATAAGAAAATAGCATGGAAAAGAAATAGGAATAAAGACAGAAGAAAACAAAAAGCTCATATAGAGAAGAGAAAGGAAGCAAAATTTGCAGTGAAAGAAGCCAAAGAGAAATCATGGGAGAAATTTAAAATATAGAAAACAAGCAATAGAAGGAAATACAAAAGAATTTTGGAGACAGTAAAAAGTGTATGAAGAAAATATGGCAAGCAAATGAGAGTAATAAAGGATGATAATAATAAATTAATATCTAAAAAGAAAGAAGAATGGAGGAAACATTATGAAAATAAATTTAAGAAAATAGGAAATGTGTTGGCAGAAGGGGTCATATTTGGACCATACGAGGAAATATGGAATGAACTGGTGTAAGGTGAAATTGATGAAATGGATGTCAAAATAGCTATAGATAAAGTTAAAACAGAAAAAGTAGCAGGAATAGTTGGAATAGCACTGGAATTAATCAAATATAGAGGAACAGAACTGGTAAAACAATTAACAAAGTTATTTAAAAAATGGGAAAAAAATACTATACCAGAAGAATGGAAGAATAACATGATTGCACCCTTATATAAGAAGGGAAGTAGCTATGTTTGTTATAACTCCAGAACAATAAGTTTATTATCAGTAGCATATAAAATATATACCAGGGAGTCAGAAATGAGATTGAGGAGAGTGGCAGAACAAGTTATGAAGGAGGAACAAGTGGCCTTTAGCCCAGAACATTAAACCCAGGATCATATATATATACACTAAGAACAGCAATAGAGAAGAATATTTCAAAGAATCAGGATTTATACTTTGCTTTTTGGATTTAAAGGCAATCTTGGACTCAGTACCAAGACAATAAATATGGGATGCATTGGTAGCCAAGAGAGTACCAATAAGATTAAAAAATGCTATAAACTACACATATGAACAACCAATAGAAATGGTATGCATTAACAGGGAAGTCTCTGTTGAATTTACAATGGAAAAAGGAATAAAACGGGGATAGCTTAAACCTGCTACTATTTAATGTTTTTGTGAATGAAATAACAAAAAAATCTAAAAGAACAGAAGCGAACAAGATGGGAATGTAGAGAATGAGCCAATATTTCTACAAACATTGTTATATGTGGATAAATTTGCATTAATAGCAAATACTCCAAGGAGACCCCAACAGGCAGTAATGGAATGAGGAACTAAAAAGAAAAGGAATGGAAATAAACACAGAGAAAAGTAAGGTAATGTGGCTATCAAAACAAGGGACATACAATAAAGAATTAAAAATAGAATGCAAAGGACGAGTATTGGATAAGGTAGAAATGTTTTAGCATTAGGGCACGATGATAAGTAATGTGGAAGGAGAGAACAGGAGGTACTGAATAGTTTACAAAAACTACTTCAACCTGCTATGAAATGAATAATACAATAATAGGAAAGAAGGAAATAAATAATCAAACAAAACTGAAAATGTATAAGGTAAAAATGGAGCCAATAATACTATATGAAACGGAAAGTTTGGCATTACAGGATAAGCATTTGAGTAAGTTTACAGCAGTGGAAATGAAATTCTTGAGAAGAATGATGAGGAAAACCAGAAGAAATGAAAGGTTTAGTATAGAGTAAGGGCAGGAGAAAACAATGGTTGAAACAATAGAGGAGAGACAAAGTGGTTTTGGACATATGAGATGGATGGGCAAAGAAAGAAAAATTAAACAGGTCTTTAAAATGAATGTGGAAGGAAGGTTAGGTAGAGGGACAGCATGAACAACATGGGAGGAGAGATTGAAAGAATCAGACAGAAATGCGGAAAGACACTGGCAGAACTGAAAAGGCTAAGTGAGGATAGATTAGAATGGAGGAAATGAATTGAATGAGGCTACGCCAATGCTTGAAATGGCACCAGGGAGTAGAAAAAGAGGTGGTTTTGAGAGCACTTGGAATGGGGTGGGTCAGATGGAGTGTTAAAATATGGTTATGCAGCAGCTATGGCCCAAGCTAATAAGGAGTCGGAGAGAGAAATAGACACAGTAGTGCTCACACCCCGTGTAAGCATCAGAAGTGCTATCAACAGATTTTTAATAGGACATTGGAATCAATTTTTCAATTAAAATGCGACAGCACTACTGTATGTTCTGAACAGACATTCAGTAGAGATTTACTAGCAACAGTTAACAAAACTACAGCAGCATGCCTAAAAATTATACATCTACTACAGCCTTAAATGTAACTCTTTGTGCCATGTTGTAGGATGATATAGTAGAATCCCGATAACTCGAACTGAGAGGGTGTCGAGTTACTGAAATGTCTAGTTTTACGGAATAAGAGGACTGTTATTCACAATTCATAATATAATATGTACTGCAAATTACATAAATGCATTTTCTAGCACAATATAGGAACAGAAAAGTATAACATATCCTAAACGTGAGACGGTAATTTGTATCACAAATTACTTTAATGTAAATAATTATTTACATATGAATATGTATTTTTATGTAACATTGATTTCAGAGGTTTAATAATTGTAATTATTAATGGTAAATAATAATATTCGGCTCTACTGAAACTGTTAACAATAACAATACTGCAATGAAGGGTTTGAGTTGTTTATCGTTACCGGGAACCAGGAAGTTACGTAATGTTTCGCGCCTTTTCAGTAAAAAAAAGCTTCCAGAATGTTCTATAAAAGTAATATGTATTAGTGGTTTTCATTGGATAGTAAAATAGACGCTAATGTTGGCGCGTTTTATTAGCCAATGGTAATTCATTTATAATCTTTAGGTGTATCTTGGGGCAAGCCTATAAATAGCCATGCTCGAAGTCAAGCGTCCTCCAGTTCGGCAAGATTCACGAAGCATTACACATCGTCTCCCGCTCAGTTCATCAAAGATTCGTGTACAATACGTGACTACATGTCGTCTATCGGTCCTTCAGTTCGTTAAATTACACGCAGTGAAAATCATTAAAGATCTAAAATATTACAAAGTCACTTATATACAAAAATTGAAGTACGTGAGTTAAAAGTGAGAAGTTATGATAAACAGTTTCAGTATGGCGATCATCTAGATAAATCTGTGAAAGTGTTAGTGCACGTGTTCGACAATAAAACATTATAAAACACATTTCATCACTAGTAATTTTTGGATAAAAGATTCCTTTTCCGCTTCACACCCTGCAAGAATTAAATGCCTACCTAAATAGCTGGCCGGAAGACAATATACATAACCTTAAAACTAATTCATATAGATTGCTACGTCAGAGGGAACTACGAGCCAGACCAACGAATGACGTCACACGAGATGGCTGCACTAGTGAGGTAAACAACATTACGTGAGAAATATCCACCACGTGGTGCTCTGAAGCATATATACAAATTTGTGATATACCTCTCGCAAATTGGTTCCACAACGTGGGGCTCAACAACAAATTACGTAAAAACATATTACGTAAGCTATACCACTTCAAACGTTATCACAGTAAAAGTAAATTTAAAAATATTTACTTACATAGAATAGAGAAGAAATTGCTAGTTCTTTGTAGAAAAAAATCTTGTTATACTAGACTGTCTTTCACACTCATTTCGTCGCCATGTAGCCTCCTCACGTAGGCCATTTTCACTATCACAAACACAACTCAACACAACACTAACAGTAAGCCTGAAATCTGAGAAACTGTAGTTTAACCAGAAATAACTGAAAGTTTATCTTACCACATACATGTTGGGTAAGGCAATAAACTTTCAAACCTTCCAAACAAGTGTTTGTGTTACACACATTATTAGAGACAAGCTTGGTCTGCGGCTGCTGATGTTGACTCAGATTTTGAAGGTCAATATGCGTTCAGCCCTTTCGTTAGTGAGGGAGAATGTGGTGGGTTGTATTTCCACAAAAGCAACAAAACCTGTCACCAAATTAGTGTTGTAAATGAATTGCAAATACTGAAAACACCATACCAAATACCTGAACAGATCAGGAAAACACATGGACATTTATATGCATGAATATGAACACTAATATGTGCACTAATTAAAATTTGCCGATACTATTTATACTGCATAGTGGGTTATAGAAATTATTACAGTCAAGCTTAACGCTAAAAAATAAAAATATTTAAAAAATTGTGTTCGAGTTATATGGAATGTTGACTTTTCGGGATTCTACTGTATTTGCAAACAACACCTTCAAATTAACAGTTTAGTTGGTTTTGTGAATAGTGCTATCTTAACAAATTTGATGTCCACAATCTGCAACATGTGTGTGTACTACAGTTGTCTTCTGCTTGAAAAAGTTTAACAAACATGTTTCATTCTTATTTCAGTGTGTTAACGTGTATTATATGTAATTTTTGTAGATTTACTACTCTGAACATTTTATGCATTTTAAATTTCATGTCATCACAAAATTGTTATGCTTTGCTGGACGAGGAAAACTTTAACAGGTTTGAATTTCAGGATTATAGCAAGTATAGTATTTTCTGATGTTACACCTGACATGATTTTCCCACTTTATACATATGTAAAGCATACATTGGTAAAGAATGTGTAATCAACATAGAGGGAGAATACAGCAAAACCTTCTTATATAAAGATTATTAAAAGATTTTACTGTCCAGAAGCTTCAGTACATACTTCTGTGAACTTAGAAAAAAATTACTCGGAAGTTTTGATACAGATATCATTGCACACATCTGCATATTTGATAAAATGCCAATTAAAAAGATAAATATTATATACAATATCATTATAAGCAAGATCCTATTGCCTTTTGCTTTCGTGTTTTCTGTTTTCATAGCAGTCCTTCAGGGCTTTGTTGCTGCATTGTGATGATCTATGTGTATCACTTTGGAATAAAATATATTAGGATTTAATTTACACATGTTTTCTTTGTAGTAACAACAATGGAAATTTAAAGCAATATTAATATGTTCTATTATGACTTCATGCTCGTATTCTAATATTCAGGCCTTGGAAATCCTTATTAGTTATTTAGAAATTGAAATTAGAAAGCTGTCGTATAGCCTGTGTCTGTTTGGAAGAGTGGCATTTTTCTGTGGTGAAAGAATTATTAAAATCAATTTAATGATTTGTAAGATTAACCTGGATTACCATGGCTATTAAGCAACTGTTACTGTTAGGTACCTCTTTACTCAGTAGCAAATGCATAGCCTTATTTAGCTAGGCTCTGTTTTTTTTGACTTTTTTTTTGGGCTGGTCAATTTATATATTTCAATATTACTTTATGTACAGCCTACCTATGATTGGTAGAGGAAGTACTGTATTCCATCCAAAAATTACATATCAAAATTTTACTTGAAATGCATATTTTGAGATCCGCTGAACCAAGAGAAGAATTTTAAGAAAAAGATCTGTGTGTATGCGTGCAAGATAATTCGGATAAATAAAAACACTTATATTCAAGACCATCTTCCATGGATGTGGCACCAAGGTTTTCATGAAATGCTATTATTTACATGGAACAACATTCATTATTTTTTATTTTCTCAAAAATGGTGATTTTGATTCAAATGCAGTATGTTTGAGATACTGACATGAGAAATAAAATATATATCTTGAATTTTCTAGGAATAGTACATGAACTCCACTTTAGTGTTAGTGGATTGTATGTAACTTGAAGACCAAAAGGGAGAGGCAAACATCTTGATTACAGAAAAAATGCATATCTACAAAAGAATACACAATATGTTCAAATGACATTTCTGTTTTCACAACATCAACAGTTCCTTTTAAATATTTCATGTAGTATGTTTGCATTTTCCCAACTCCAAGTAAATGTGACAAAGTACATTTAACGTTTTGCGTTACTCTTTGTGTTCTTCTTACAGAAGCTTGATGACAAAAACAACTTAAATCATTTGAGTGCCTGTTGTACTTTTGCATCTGGGTGGTGGTAATTGAAGTTGTACAAGTAGTAGTTTTTGTAGTAGTGGCAGTATTAATAGTGGTAGCAGCAATATATTAGTATTTTTATTGTTGTTAATGATCATGATTAAGAATATCATCTTTGTATATACAAAATATGCTAAAACAGTTATACCCCTTGCTTCTGCACTACATACATAGAATACACACCATAAAATGCATTTGAGAAATACATATGAATTTCGTTTCAACAATGAAAATAATTAATCCTTCAATCCAATTCATCTCAGTGCAAGAACCAATCTGCTACTACACTTCTCAGTACCGATGTGTTTCCAGGTAATCGATACTGCACACCGTAAAATGTGACCATTTGAGTAGTGATAACTGACAACAGACCAGCTCTGTTCCCACTCCCCAACCTTACCTTGTAAATAAAGCTGTCAGTCTTTTGTCTCTAGTAGCTTGGAAAGTTTGTTATTGCAACAGTGATCATTTATGATCATAAATGTAGTTTAATACGAGGGTTGGGGCAAAAGTGATGGCAACTATTTTTTTTACTTATAGATATGTGAACAGAACACAAACGTATATGTGTCGTGTGGAAGTTCTGCAGGCATAGTATGTATGCAGAACAACTGATGGCTCTGTGATAGCTGGTAGTAGGACAGCGAGGATTGTGAAATCAGTCAGTTGGTGAGTGTCGTGCGAGATGGAAGTAACCCGTGTTGAGTAGTGCGCTTACATCAAAATAGCCATTCTCCGAGGGAGAAATGCGATGGAATGTCACAGTGAATTAGTAGAAGCCCTTGGGATTGCCCTACCATACCGTACAGTAGCACGGTGGGTAGGAAAGTTTCAGCAAGGACGTGTGTCAACCAGTGATGAGCAACGTTCGGGACGACCTGTCAGTGTGCGGACTGATGTGGCACGTGCCGTCATTGAGCAGCTCCTGGATGAAGACAGATGATGCATGCTACTGGAGTTAGAGATGGCAAGTGGCATCAAGAAACACACTGTTCACAGGATATTGTATAATGAGCTGCAACTACGCAAAATCACATCGCAGTGGGTACCGCATGCACTGACGGAAGTTCAAAGGTGGGTGCGCTATGCAATATGCTCCAACCACCTTGCATGCTGGCACAGGTCGGCGATCAATTCTTGTCACGAATAATCGCCATCGATGAATTTTGGGCCAGGGCATATGAACCAGAACTGAAACATCAGTCTGTGGAGTGGTGACATGCTGGATCACCAAGGAGGCAGAAGTTCCGTCAGAATCCTTCCCTAGTCAAATTGATGGTTATCGTCACGTTGACGACAGGGGTGTCATTGTTTTCCACTTTGTTCCACATGGCAGAACAGTGACTGCACAGTACTACAGGGACTTCCTGGTGCGACAGGTACGATGTGGCGTTCAGGAGAAACATCCGGATCTTGTGGACATTGCAATAAATCCTGCACGACAATGCAAAACCACATAAAGCAGAGTGTGTAGGGCAGCTACTGCGACATTGGGGATGGGAAGAATTGGAGCACTCACCATACTCTCCCGACATTTTGCTCTGTGACTTTGATCTGATTCGAAAGATTAAGGAACCACTATGTGGTAGACGGTTTGCAACACGAGAGGACATTGCTAATTCTGTGTGCGAACAGGTGACCCGATTCACACATGGTGCGGCAAATGCTGAGGCAGATGGTATTCAGCGCCTCCCACATCATTGGCAGTGTGTGGTGACAGTAGCAGGGGACTACTTTGAGGGTCTTTAGGCCCAGGTTTGTCATGTCAACTGTATGTGTACTGTGTTGTCATTCTTTTACACTGTGAAGGCCATATTGCCCTGTATACTACTGTAATAAATTAGTGTGTTACGATATTTCAGTGCTATTCATTGTCCACACATGTAGCTAACACCTTGTCCTTTCGTCTGTATATGTCACATTTTCCAACCGGACTGGTATCTTCAAGAAAATAAATAGTTGCCATGACTTTTGCCCCAACCCTCGTATTAAAAGTGACACTACAATATTGGAGAGTCCTTTTATTTATAATTAACATAAAAGATCTACGCATTGTGGTACATTCTACAAAAAGAAGTATTAATTTTTGTTCATCAGAATCCTTCCATAATAATTACTATTACAATTAATATTACCTGAGTAAAGTTTGTGCCTCAGCTTTTGCTGTTGAGATTCAGATTCAGATTTATTCACCATTAGAAATCATACAGACTTGTTGGTTTTGTCAAAGGAAATATAAAACATATGTACAACAGCATAAGCCTACTCAAAGTATGGATACAATAAAATACATGGGGTAAATACATTAAAAATTTTAGTCTTATACTGTTAAACACAAAGCCAGTTTTGAAGGTAGTCGCTTGCTCCAACGTATTTCCCACAGATAGAATAAAACCAGGGATCTTGTAACAAAACAAGTTCCCAATTAAACTTAACTTTTCCCTGTGCAATGTTCTGCATATTCATCTAGGGAGTAAAATTGATTTTTAACAAAGAACTTATGCAATTCTACCTTATATTTATTTACGGAGGTTATATTTTTCAAGTACCCTGGTAAATAGTGACCATTATATTTAAAGGACGTTTCAAATAGTTTGGTTTTGTGGGTAAGAGGATGTAATTTGTGCTTATTCCAGGTATAATGAGAATATATTTCACCATTAGTAACATAATCAGAGACATTTGCCCTATGTAAATTAGCAAGTCTTTCATATACAGACACGGTAAGGTCAAAATATTCAAGTTGCGAAAGTGTTCTCTGCAGCTAGTCATCTTAGGGATACTAACCAAGATTCTTATTGCTCTTTTTTATAGTTAAACATTTGGACGCTGTTTATAGCATTTCCACATAATGGTAGCCCATACAATAGTAAAGAGTGAAAATAAGCATAATAGCAATTAATAAGAAAAGTGGCTGATACTCAAAATTTCAGACAATGAAGTACAAAGCAAGCTCTACTCAGCTTCTCTGATAACTTTTCCCAACTTAAGTTTTTATCAACCCATAAACCCAAAAATTTTGTTTTGCATTCTAAACTGACCAATTTGGTACCATTTTTGATGCTGGGATTCTCTGTTTTTATACAAGCCTTATGCTGAAAATTTAAAGCTATAGTTTTCACTTCAATTACATACAGTTTATTGACTTCAAACTAATTAATTATTCTACTCACAACTGCATATATATCTGACTGAAGGCTACTATTGTCCTTTCCTGTAATAAGAATGCTTGTATCATCAGCAAATGGAGTTTGATTAATATTTTCAAGACATGATGGTAAGTCATTTATGTACAACAGGAATAGCAGAGGACCCAGAACAGAACCCTTTCGAATTTTATTACATCTAGTTTCAATGAAGTCATTTTCAACTATTTGTTCTCTTTTTTCTAAGTTACTGTTACCTTGTTTGTTTCTGTTTGTACACATAGACAAGTAGTAATAAATATATCAGATTTTGTTCCATTATGCTCATGGGCTTCATTTTTAAGGTTATTCTGAAGTTTTTCTGCATATAACATAATAATGTATTCTTCTTTATTTTTAGTAAGTAATGCCATAGTATTACCAGCACTCAGTAGTATCAAAAATATAATCATATAAATACTATACATTACAATTATTTATAATTTTGCAAATACAAACTAATACTGGAAACAATAAGGATTATTTCATATAATTACATTTTTTAATAATGCACACTTTTATTTTAAAACCAATCCTTTCTACGTCGTCCAATGTGGTAAGACTTTGTTCTAACCAATCAATTTTTTTATTTGAATGCAGTAAAATGATTTGAGAAATTCTCAGATTTTTAACCCCCTAAATAGCTTCATTATAGATGTGGTTTCTGTAAATTTGAATTTTGTTTTTAATAGAAACAACCAATTTTTTAAAGCCTATTCAAAATTGCAACCTTCCGGTATGCTCTACACAGTAATAGACTTAAAACTGCAAAAATAAATAAATAATTACAATGTAGAACATCGGATTATCCAGGTAATAGATTATGTACAAGCGGTAAATTGGGTGTATAATAACCAACAATTTAGGTATATAATAATGTTTTAATTAAATGAATTACTGCAGTTTATAAAAGAATGCAACTGTTTTATAATTAATCACTCCCAAATTTTGCCACCTCCAATAAAATCTCTAGTTTTATTGTAAATATCTGCTTTTGAATGTAGTGTTGTATTAAGTGAGGTTCTGCTGAACTAAGACTCGCCTGCAGTTGTATTAGAACTGGGACACACCAGAGAGCATCAGCATTATGGTTGTTTGTGAGTGAACAGAACTTTATCATAGCCAACTGGCTGTCTCTTCCCGGCTTCATGTACTCAGCTGCCGTACATGGCAACTGAAGGTGGCCCAGTGTGTCACCACTGTCGTTTTCATGAGAATACAGACCTCTACCAATACACACACTATATAAACATAGATTTATAAACTGTTCTTAAAATCATGGTTTCCAAATCTGATCACAGTTTGCATAGTAGTTTTTTTATATTTCTGTTTTATTTATTGTTATATTATCTAATAATGATTTTCCTGAGCATATTTTCTTTTCTTTTTTTTATTTGTTTTGTTGTACCAAGTTAGTGGTGTATTGGAATAAGATTCAATCAGAAAGAATCTCATTAGAAAATTTGGAGACAGAGAATATGTGCAAGAAATATACTTACTGCCCAGACTGTTGCACTACAACAGACAAGACAAATACCATCTATCTTCCCAGAGAATTCAGAGTTATGTGGTAATTTATAGATTACTTTAAATCAGAGAAGCATTGGCAATAAGGCCCCATACAACTGTCAGATATTGCAGTTATTGACGAATGAATAGGAAAGAATCACATACATGTGAATGATTGTACCTAATATTGTCACTTGGTATGTGTGCATATACAAGCTGTAATAAAAAAATAACAGGAATTGTTTAATTTTGTGAGCTTTATACATCTGATGTTCAAAACTTTTGTTTTATCTTGTTGGTTTACATGTTCATTCTGTATGTTTGCATTTTCAGCTCTTTTTAATATTTAGTTTATTGTTGACAGTGTTTTCAAGTGCTTGGCAAATTTTTACTTTCGAAAAAGATGGATCAAAGAATTTGCATTAAATTTTGCTTGAAAAACAATATACAGTCTAGCACCGCATTCCAAAAGTTGACTGTGGCTTTTGGTGAATCTGCTATGAGCAAGGAAAGAATTTGTGTGGTTTGAACGTTTCAAAAGGATCAGGAAGATGTTTAAGACGACGATCACCCTGGACGTCCTAGCACATCAATTACTGACAACAACATCGAAGAAGTGAAGAAAATGGTTCTGGAAAATCCCGAATCACCATCAGAGAGGTTGCTGATGATGTCGGCATATATTTTGGCTCATGCCAAGCAATTTTTTTGGATATTTTGTGCATGAAACATGTAGCAGCAAAGTTTGTTAAAAAATTGTTGAATTTCGACCAGAAACGACGTCCTGTAGACATCGTTCAGGAATTGCTGAATGAAGTCGAAAACAATCCAGAACTTCTAAAGAAAGTTATAACAGTTGACAAAACATTGATATATGGTATGACGTCGAAACAAAGACCCAGTCGTCCCAATGGAAACTGCCTGCAGAGCCAAGATAAAAAAAATTGACAATATCGATCACATGTGAAGGTTCTTCTCACTATTTTCTTTGATTACAATGGGATAGTGCATCAGCAGTTTCTGCCTTATGGTCAATAAGGAATACTACCTGGAAGTTATGCGCCGTTTGCGTAAAGCAATCCGAAGAAAACTGCCAGAATTGTGGCAAAGCAACTCGTGGAAATTGCATCACGATGATGTACCAGCTCACACCTCAATGCTTGTTTGTGACTTTTTGGCAAAAAAACAAGCCGCTATGCTGCCTCAGCCACCATATTCGCCAGGCATTGGCCCCCTGCAACTTCTTTCTATTCCAGAGGCTCAAGAGAATCATGAAAGGAAGACATTTTGCCACCATTTATGAGATAAAAACAGAATTGCTGAAGAAGCTGAACACCATAACAAAAAGGGAGCCCCAGAAGTGCTTCCAAGATTGGAAAAAGTGCTGGCAAAATGTGTTATATCTGAGGGGGATTACTTTGAAGGGGACAAAGTTGATGTTAATGATTAAATAAAAATTCTTTGAAAAACAAAAATTCCCATTACTTTTTTATCATACCTCATATGATGAGAGTATTACGTAACTACTGGCACACCAAAGCTGATAGCCAATGGCAAATGCTGACTGACTAGTGTATAAAAATACTAAAACAGAGCATCAAATTTAATCAAATTGAAACGCATACATTCAAACAGTAAGCTTCAATACCACCAACCCTTTCACTATGGTAGAAGTGACACATTTTACTATGCAGCAAAGGTACAGATTGTGGATAGAAAATGTTACTGCACATACTGGCATACTTTTGTAAAATTATTAACTAAAGTACTTAGTATGTCAGAAGCAGGAAAATACAGTACATGGTCTGAGAACACACAGAAGCAGAAGGCAGCCAGAAAAAGCTATACCATACCTTACAGGCCAACAACCCTCCAGCAAGTCATCTGCCCAAAATTCCATCACAAGTGGAGAGAGCAATTAACTGCTCCAGCCAGACCAAATGCTACTTAACTCCTAATGCCTTGGCACAAGAATAGTTCATAAATTCTGGAGAATCTTCATCAGTGTGTCAATTGAGATTTCACTTGAATAAGTCCAATACATTATCCACATTTCACATGGCTGTAGGAAATTGTGTTGATGATGGTTTCAATAATTGCTGACTCTCAAAATCAAACAGCAGCAAAACCGCTTTGTCAACAGCTTACTTATTATGCATGGAAGGTAAAACTTACTCCGCCAGAAATATAGCGTCATCATTAATACTTGGAAAACAAACAGACAAATAGTCAACAGAGTAGACATAAGGGCCTCACACCTCCCAAAATTCAAAGTACCTTCTTCAGTTGGTAAAGTGTTAATGTCAATCTTTTGGAAACTAAAATATTAATATCAGTGACTATAACTTAAATGTTCTCACCACAAATGACTTCATGAGTAAATGCATACATCTTATCTTTCAGATGGAACAATTATGAAATTTTACAGATAAGCTGTGTAAATACTATTAATATTGATGAATAAAGTCTCTCTCTCTCGCTCCACTTTCCACCCCCAATCTCTCTGTATTTTTATTTATGGCACATTTTATAGTACAAAAATATTCCTCTTGATACAATATTTTGTTCAGTTTTATTTCTGGAGTACTTAATAAAGTACCTATTGTACTTTATTAAAAAAGCTTACCATTTAACTTTTATGCATCTACATTAGCAACCTTGAATGCTTGGATATTTCTTAGATTTGCATACTGCTAATTGCTAACTCCTGCCCTGAACTTAGCATAAAGGCAAGTAAAGTGCAAAGGACAAGATAGTAGGTTACTAAAGTAACAAATTTATGTTTACTTAGTTTTTAACTGCCCTTTAATGCCTGAGAGGAAATTTTACTTATAAAATCATCCACGTAACACCTGTCGCCTTTATGAAACAGGAGCATCCATCCACATGTGTTATAATTTTATTGGTGATACCTGCATTGAATTTTGTCTAGACGGCATGGATTTTATTCCATGGCTCACTTTTTGCAACATGCAAGAAAGACAAATTGCGGATATTATAAAGAAATTAATTTTTTGAAAATCTTAATGGCTAATTTTGCAAACAAAGAAGGTTTTCTGTGCAATATATGCTTGCACACATTACTTGAGTCACTGGATATGAAATTAAAATATTGGTTTTATGTTCTCAAAATTCTTATGCATATTTTGTGGTTTTTGTAATTATCTAAGGCAATAGTGAGTCTATTTTTAAATGTAAAATCTGCAGTTAGTAACCATTTTTTCTTCTTCTTTTTTTTCTTTCTTTCTTTCTTTGTTTGTTTTTGTTTTGTTTTCTCTCTTCTCTCTTTTTACTATTTTTGTGAAAAAAAGAGGCATCGAAATATTACAGAGAACCATTCTTGACACCATTGAAGCATTTAAATAGAATTTGATACCTTATAATCTATCTTTTTTCAATTTTAATGAATCCTCACAAAATAGAAAGTAGTATTTAAGCTTGCACACAGCGGAGAAGGTTGGAAGGAAGTTTAAAATACTGCCTATCTCATCCGATAATTATGTGGTGCATTAGCCTAAGATGAGCCACAGCTTGTAGCATGACTGCAGCATCCTCTCCCTCCATAATGGACTGAATCATCCATAGCCAAAATCTGTTTCTTCTCTATAAAATGCTGTTCAGAAAGCCCCTAAAGAGCAAAGATCTCATCTCGCTGAACACTGCTGTTCCTGACTTCCCAACATAAGGAAAGTCCTGTTCTGCCACTGCAGATTGAATCTTGTTCTCTCACTCTTATGGGACAGCTTTACAGACCATGCATACCCTCTCTGTATATTGAATGGGGGAGTAGGTAAACATGTGCTTGCAGCTGAAAAGTTATGAAGGTAATGATTTCCCAGCAGGTATTATCCATTACATGTGTTTATTTCTGTAGATAGGCATTTGTGGGAGATGGTTGTTTTGCAACCTGATAACATAAGGATCAACACATTTGAGATTATTGAAGAGGTGATGGAATATTTGCAGCAAACTCCACTGTAAACCCTCATCATGTTGCATGTACAATGGACACACAATGCAAGACTCAGTGGATGTAATTACTACTCTTGGATCACTATGTATGCTGTTTGTGATTGGTATGAACAGATCTACATGTAACATAAATACCATAAGACAGAGCCACCTCATTAATAAAGGGTGAACAAATTATGCAACATGGGTTGCATAGATTTCAGACTCCTCCACGTATTTAAGCCCATATCTCCTCAAACTGACTTTGTAGACTAGGTACAAGTTCTGTATTCCCAAATGTTCAGAGGATATCTCCTACATCCTGTTTACTTTTTGCATGCATTAATTGAAACACACTGCATGTTACTTTGTTGTGTTATACAGGATGTAAATTAAATTTTGTTAATCCTTTAAGCCACTGATACTAAACACGACTTTGTTTTTTTTAGTATTTTTATTTCCCTTTAAATGTAATACTGCATTAATAAAATAATATGTCTCCAGTTGAACAGTTGGCCTATACAAGAAGTCATTCCGGAATTAGCCATTATCTCTGACTTGTTACCCTGAGTTAGGGCATTGTGTAAATAGACATGACAATCCTTCAGTGTGTTTATTGTCATGCTAATCTCTTGATGTGGGGCATTGAAAGTCTGGTATTCAAAAGGTTAGTAATATTGCTGAATATTATGTTCAACACTATTTATTATGCAGCTCTAAGCATTGTTTGTATCATTATATAGGGAGTGCAGGCTTATAATATTTGTAATAATGCTGCAAAGTAATTGAAATGTTAATAAAGTAAAAATAAGTTATACATGAATTTAAGTAATTGGTTAATTGATTGTGCGGAAAGGTTTTTAAAGTGTGTCTCTGAAATGAAATTACAATACTTTCAACAAGACAGTATTGGTTCTTACTGCAAGCTATTTAATATGTAACAGAACTTACTTAAACACTGGCAGCTTATCAGGTAAACTGATGACATTTTAAGTTTTTATTTTAAATTTAGTTCAGAATTGTAGAAATAAACTCTACTGGTGCTAAACAATGAGATGAAGTAAATTTTGCTGTAATGAAAAGGTAGTGCAGTGGACTCCAGAGTTTGCTTCAAACTGTGTCTTTTGCTTCACATACGTTATAAGCTCCCTTCTTTTCTTAAGGAACACTGACTTTTTGTATGCGCTTACATGCTATGAATTATTGCATAACTTTGTTCATATTTGCAGACTGAAGCAGAGTTGTGTGAAAAGAAAGCAGATGATGTTAGAAATGATAAATCAGGAAAACATATAAAAACGTCTTGTTTGCCGAAGCGCAGAAAAACAACCAAAGAAGAAACTTACTTCTGCAACAAATGCCCCAAACAGTTTGATAGCTGGGGAAAATATGGAAATCACTTCGCAAGTGTACATTTTATATATCTGAAATGCCGATTTTGTAATCAAAGATTTACAAAACAATCTCTTTTGAGACATCATGCAAGTGAAGTACACTCAGTTCCTTTAAAACCATTTCTTTGCGAGATCTGTGGTCGATGTTTCAAAACTGCTGGTTTATTTGATGAGCATAGGAATTTCCATTTAGGAAATAAAATACATGAATGTACTAAGTGTGAAAAGAAATTCTTTACTATAGATTCATTACGTGTCCACATTAGGGTACATGAGAGCAGTTTTGAATGTGCCTACTGTGGTAAGACATTCAATTGCAAAAGCTATTTTAAGAGGCATATTAAGTCGCATTTAGGACAAAAACAGCGTCGCTGTCAAATCTGTAATAAAGGTTTTATGCATGCAGCAGCCCTTCGCACTCACATGTATACTCATACTGGAGAAAGGCCATTTCAGTGTGATGTATGTGAGAAGAGCTTCAATAGGAAACAAATTCTTGATTCACACATGTTGATCCATGTGGATGTGAGGGCATACAAATGTGATTACTGTGATAAAGCTTTTAAAATGAAACATCACCTCAAACAACATTTGCCAATACATACAGGGAACTCTACTCCAAGGAAACGATAGACTATGTTTCTTTAGCTTATAGAGAAGCTACTTTTGATGTGAGATTTTCTTATAATATGCACAGAAAGTGTTAAAATACTAATACAACAAATGTTTTTAAAAATATGACTTTTGCATACTACAAATATTGTATTGTTTCTTTTCATAAATGTTAATACAGACTTTACATATATAAAAAGAAAAAGAGAATGATTACATTATGACTTGTATCTCTTTTATGAGTAAGGGTATACTTCCTGTCTAATCTTTTAATGCACATGGCTCACAAAATTTTGCATCTAGAAGAAGTTTAACAGATATCCTAAGTGCATAAATAAAATGTTGAGAGGTGCAATTACAGGAGCACGTTATTATAGTTTCAGAATACTTTTTGAAAAAACAAAACAACTGTTTTTTAGTAATTATTGAGTCAATTGTAACACATCACATTTTTTTATAATGAATACATGTTTCAGGAGCTAATTGCTCCCATCCTCAGTTCCCTGTCGACTGCCTGCATCCTTCGTGTTGGTTGTAAGCTTGATCTCTGGTGGCGGTTGAAAGAACTTCTTCAAAAGTAAGTCTCCAGGCAGGGTTTCAAAATTATAAGTGCGGTTTCTGTTCTTCCAAATATAAATGTTTTCCCAAGTTGTAAGTTCTGCTTTTCCTGAGATTTTTTTTGTTGACATAAACCCAAAAATACTAAAAAGCATCTCAGGAAAAGCAGAACTTACAACTTGGGAAAACATTTATATTTGGAAGAACAGAAACCGCACTTATAATTTTGAAACCCTGCCAGGAGACTTACTTTTGAAGAAGTTCTTCCAACCGCCACCAGAGATCAAGCTTACAACCAAGACGAAGGATGCAGGCAGTCGACAGGGAACTGAGGATGGGAGCAATTAGCTCCTGAAACATGTATTCGTTATAAAAACAAGTAAGTGATGTAGTGTTACAATCGACTCAATAATTACTAATTATAGACACATCACTGTCACAAAGTCCACCAAAGCAATTTTATTGTGAATTAAAAAGTGTTTTTGTTTAATAACTAAGAACTCCTAGTTTTATAGCTTGTATTGGTATTTAATTTAAACAGTGCCATTTTTGCCCATTTCCTTTAAATTTTCTGTATATTTTATTCAATATTTATGGAAAAAGTAGGTCATTTCACTTGTATCACCAACCTTCAACTTAAATGGTTCTTTCTATTATTTACACATAGTTATTTCTTTCTATTATTTACACATAGTTATTTTTTAAAATGTTCATACACTTGATACATTATTTTCATGGCTTTGTAATGCATTTCACTGATTGTTTCGTAAGCTAAGGAAGTTGCCAACTTCCCTTGCTAATTTTCTTTAATTCTCAACTGCATCACAGACAACTGAGGCTTCCACTACTGTATCTAAAATTTATGTTTTAAGTTCTGTGGTACAATAGCCAAAGACAGACATGGGTTCACCACATGACCTCTGCATACTCTGTTTCCATCCATACAGCACAATATTGGGCAGAGAATAGTATGACGTGTGGCATGTGCTCAACACTCGTAGTCTGCCCGATTAAGTATGGGGTCATTCCATGTCAAATCAATATAGGCCACAACTGACCTCTTTCAATTTTCATGAAACTACAAAACTGAATCTAATATGAAAATAATTAAATATATAAAATATTGAATCTCTCTGTCAGGTTTTTTTCTGGGGGGGGGATATGGGAATATCAATTTTTAAAAAAAAATGACAGTTTTAGTAAAACAGCTTACTCATTGAATAACTCGTGTTGTGTTTAAGGTGGAGTGTTGAATTTGATCTCATTTGGAAGCTCAGGAAAGGCACTTTATTTCTAAATAAATTACAAGTAGTAGCAGTAGTGGCAGCATAAGTCTCAGATTTTTAAGGTGATGAAGTATGGGTATTGTCTTCATTATTGGCATTTTGTGTTTGTGAAGCCAGTAAGAAGCCATAGTTTATATAATGTCTAGTATGAGAGTACTAGAAATTGTAGGAATTCTATCCACTCCTAATCCTAATCCAGAGCCTGGCAGATGATACTGTGAAACTTGTGCAAGCTGTTTTCAAAATGATGAAATTAAGTAGATGTATACCAGGGGGGAAAAAAAAAAAAGATTCCATTTCTGTAAAACAAGTTGAGAGAGAAAGTGCAAAAGTGAAAATGCCTGCTTTTATGTAGCTTAATGAAGCCTACATTTTGTTTAAAGGATGCTATCCAAATGTGAAAATTGGAATTTCTATATTTTGTGATTTAAGATCAAATGCATTGTGATCTGGAGCTCACTGTGTGTTTGTGCAACATGTCAAAGTGTAAAATGAATGCTAATAGGAAGCAGAATCAAACGGTTAACAACTGGTTTAGAATGTGAGACATTTTTACAAAAACAATCCTTCACTACTATTGTGTCATTTAGGAATCTGTTACAACTGTCCTGGTGAAGATAATTTAAGACATTTTCTAACACGCATGCGCACGTGAGCGCACGCACACGAATCAAATGCACTGAATGAAATCACATATAAACAATGGAAAATAACTGACAGTTCAATACGGAAACAATTACTCATTTCTGGATATTCTGTTTGGAAAATTAAACCTCTTATTATGCCATTCTTTCATAGCAATACAACAAATACATTTACAAAATGAACTGATAGCGATTAATGCAAAAGAATATCACATTATCTGCAATTTTGCAGAGAATTATTCTTTCATTCTATGAGATTTAGTCCAGTCTTTTCACTGCAATAATTCTCAGGCGACAATACACCCTTTTGTGATTTATTTTAAAAATGCTGACAACATTGAAATCTCATGTTACATTCTCATTTCAGACTGTTTCTCTCATAACACTAAAACTGTGCATCTTTATCGGAAACATTTAGTGCAATATCTAAAGAGAAAATTACAAATGAAACCAAAGCACATTTATTACTTCTCTGATGGCTCTGCAGCTCAATTTAAAAACAGAATAAATTTAGTTAATCTTTGCTTTCATGAAATAGATTTTTCGGTGTCTGCTGAATCGCATTTTTATGCTACATCACAGAGAAAAGGCCCATGTGATGGTGTTGGTGGAACGGTGAAACATTTAGCAGCATCTACTAGTCCCGTTTCATGGTGTTCTACAGTGATGACCACATACATGTCCGGTGGTAGCATGGTGAGCGCAACCTGGAGGGCTGCATTGTTGAGCGGTATAGCAGACAGACACCAAGTGTGATGGTTTGGGGCACCGTTGGTTACAACAACTGATCTCGCCTCCTACGAATTGAGGGCACTTTGAACAGCAACCGATACCTAACGGTAGTTGTAGAGCCTGAGGTACTCCCCCTGATTCAGGCATCTCCATAGGCCACATTTCAATAGGACAATGCCCGGCCACATATTGCAAGGAATGTACAAGCCGCCTTTGAAGAGCGACGGGAACCATTGCTTCCCTGGCCTGCATGTTCGCCTGACATATTGCGCATTGAACATGTCTGGGATATAGTTGGTCAGCAGCTGGTGCATCACGGTCCTCCAGTAACCAGTGTCATGGATTGTGGGCTCAAATACAAACTTTGTGGAGGGAAATCACTCAGGAACTTATTCAGAACCTTTTTGATTCAATGCTACGGCATATAGCAGCTCTAATTGCCATGCATGGAGGCCACACCAAATACTGAATATTAGGGCTCAAAGGTCATGTATAGATTTGAAAAGTTTATCATTTGCTACTTGTCATGTACCTAACCTGTGGTATTAGACTCATTGAATTCATGTGTTTCCTTCTTGGTGTTGCAATTTTCACAAACGGCAGTATATTTTTGCACATATTTTATTTATCTAAAGCAGTAGTGCCTGTCTTTACTATTAAAAGTCTACAGTTTGTATCTTGAGGGGTAAATTTTGCTCTTCTCTCGCCACGTGTTAAAAAAATGTATTCATTTATTGTGAAGCAGATGGTTACCAGTGAAGGTATCTAAATAAAAATATTTTGCATACCTTAGAAATTTTTCTTCATGGATATGCTAAATTAAAGTAAAATAGTAATGGTAAAATAGGGTAGTATGTGCAAAGAAAGCTTCTGTATAGTAGTTTTACTGAATTGTCACTAAAATTGCAATACAGAAGAAATAGAATTGAAGTATATGCAAAGTGCGGAATGATGATAGAAAATAAAATATTGTGTATCCAACTCACTAACTCTATGCTTTGACTGCCTGAGGTGAGCCATGGTGTATTCCATGGCTGATGTCCAGTGCTTTTCTTTCACACTGTGGCCACCCTGGGTCCCATAATTTGGACTCCCGCCAAATCAGTTATAATATCCTCACATGTTCTCATACAAGGGCGACACTGAAATGTTTTAGAAAATCAAATCAGAAAATTAATTTTAAAAACTTTAAATGATTTTATTGTTTTTCAAAATATTCCCTTTTAACATGAATACATTTTTATATTCAATGAAACCAGTCCTTAAAGCAATGATGCCACTCTTATTGAGGCACTTCAGAAACCAGGTTTTTATAATATTCCACTGCTTCATCTGATAGTGCAAAAGTAATTCCACCATTTTATCTTTAATTTTTGTAGACAAAAACAAATCACAAGGTGCTAGGTCAGGATTGTATGGTGGATGGTCTATAGTGTTGACCTAGAGGACATCCAGATACTCAGTTCTTAATTTTGCTGTATGCGACAATGCGTGGTCATAATGTAACATTATTTTTCTTTTTGGTCGCTTTCCACAAACTTTTTCAAAAATTTGTGGTAAACAATACCACGCAGCAGAAACGGTACATCTTATCTTCGAAGCTATAGTAGCAAAATGGCCTGGTTTAGAAAAAAACTAGCAACCATATTGTTACCAGCAATGTGAATTCATCGGGCTTTCGTAGGCTTAGGTTCTGTTCAAAAGTCCCATTGAGCCGATTGACTTCTTTTCAGGATCATAACAATAAATCCAAGATTCATCCGCAGTAACAATATTCCAAACCACATTTGAAGTGCTGCTTTGGAATTTTTCCAGAGTTTTTCTGTACCTATTTGTGCATTGTTGCTTTTGATCGGGAGTCAGTTTATGTCGAATCCATTGACAACAAAGTTGATGTAACAGTTGATGTAAAATCCTGCCAATGCCCAATTTAACCCGATAGATTCATAAGATGTCCATCGATCTTCAAGCATTGCTCAGTCAGCGGCAATATTTTTATCAGTTACAGCAGTTCTTGGGTGTCCTTCACGAAATTCATCAGTAAGAAAAAACCTCTCTCTCTTGAAATCACTGTAACAATTATAAGTTGTTGCCTTAAATGGGGTTCCTTCGCCAGATACATTTCTAAACTTATCTTCTCATTGTTTAGGCATTAATGATGATTTAAAATCATAAAAAAATTATAACCCGGAAATGTTCTCTAGTCAAATTCAATTTTTGGTTAACACAGAATCTTTAAATGATGATAATTAACAAACTATTAAACCAAATCAAACAATGTACACAGCAATCAAATCTCAAAATGTTGGAAAGTAGCTGTGAAATATAAAGAAATTTAATTTGTTTATAGAAACATGCATTCTAAAAATTTTCAGTATCGTCCTCGTAGTTACAGTCAGGGCCAACTCTAAAAGGGAGGGGAGGGCGAGCCATGCCACCGCCAGGGCGGCAGGCTTTAAGGACAGCAAAACCTTAAAACATGAGCAAGACATGTTTAAATGTGACAGAATTATAAATCATCCTTAAAATCTAGCGACTTTCTGAGAATGTTTTTGTTATGAAACTGGTGACAAATGAAGCACCAAAGTGATATAGATACAACCCTCATTAATGATCATCATCAAAACTTTGCATGCACGCCAGGTGTTCAGCAATAAACATCACGTTTATAAACTGGAGTGTTTCATCAAGTCACTAGCCGTAGTTTATTAATCATGACTTGTGAACCTATCAGGTCACTTATCACCCCTTCCTATCATGGAAGTTGTTGAATGTGTGTTCAGCTACTTCTTGTGTTGTTAGCCTACTTTGTTAGCAACTACTGCTTTTAACTCCAGAGAAACTCAATTGGAAAACTTGGAATTAAATGCAACAAGAAGGCAATCTATGGCTATTACCCGAAATGAACATCCTACCATGCGAAAACTTCTTTCTTCACTTAAAGAAGTTGAGCTATTTCAGAAAAGCTTTAGCTCTTTGAACAAGTAATCCTGATCTTGATTTGAGTTCAAGAAAATAAATAAGAGAAAAAGTATATTTGAATGACCTGATATTGAAACTTTAAGAAGATTAATTGAAGATAAATAACAAAAAATAATTTGAGGGAAGTAGTATGGTTGACTGAAACGTGGTTAAATGCCGGCCATACCATATCAAAGGGCTGGACTGATAACAGAATTGAAAGCTTCATGAAGTCACCCGCAGGACTTTATGATTGCACTTACAGGAACATCTCTTTTTGTATGGCCATCTACTCCTCTTCCATTCAAGTTTTGAGGATTAGCGTGAAGACATTAACCATGACTATTTTTACAGGTAGTTTAAGGATCAGTTACTTCATAACCTCCTGTATTACAGTTATGGACAATGCTTAATACCACATAGTGTACTCTAAATAGGTAAGCTCACACTAACAGGACACTAAATTACAAATGGTAGAGTGGCTCACTTGAATAATGTGGCATTTAACATTACAATGAAGTAAGGGGAATTTATTAGCTTCTGTTACTCATATGTAAATGAAAACAAGCCCAAGTTTAAATATCTTGTAGATTATTAATGAGTGCAGTGGACCGTCAAGTGTGTTTTCATTTTGTGTGTGTTTTTAGGGGTAAACCCAAAATATTGAACATTTTTATTGTGTGACTTTGTGAGTTTTATCTTTCACTGAGAACAGTCTCATTTTTTCACCACATTTATCTCAACTTGAGTTTTATTTATTGATTACCCCTGCAACTATATACTTTGTGTGAGAATGAGTAGTCGTGGAGGATTGACATTGCAGATAAAAATTAGTTGTCTGAAAGTGTGAGGGCATGGCACTTGCAAATATTGCATGGGGCGGCAAAACTCTTGGAGCCGTTCCTGGGTTACAATTACAGTAATATTAAGCACATATATTATCATAAGAGATGTTATAAAATGTGCTCTGTTTACATATTTCTGGCATGTTCTTGGGAAATTTTCATTCACACTCCAGAGTTCAATATCCGAAACTAAGTGAACTTCTCACCTGATGTTTTCATGTAGTTCTTACAGTGTATGGTTTTTTGCATAGACTTTATTTTTAAAGTTCTCTCATTGATAAAAATGGCATACAGTTAAATCAGGGAATCGTGAGAACCATAATTCTTTACTAATTGCCTTATCTTCAAAAAATTGCTGATTAAATTTAATGAATCATCACCTGTATGGGCAGTAGCAGAGTCTTGTTGGAAAAATCCAGACTTACATTCAATGTCGGTCAGCTGTTTAAAAAATGGTGCGAGTCATTCCTGTACCTCTCTGCCTTTATTGCTTGTTCAAAAAAATGTAAATACTATTATTCTTTGTGACAAAACATAGCAATGTAAAAGGAACCATGCTTTGTCAGAGATGAATATTAAGCATGAGTCAATTACTCTTATCATTAACATTTCGCAAAATCCAATCATATAAATTTATATGTCTGAGATAACATGAAAAATAGGGGTATGCAACAAACTCCCATCAATTGTAAGAACTACAAGAAAACATCAGGCAAGAAATTCACTAAATTTTGGTTGCTCAACCCTCGGCTGTGAATGAAAATTTCCTTAGAAGATGCCAGAAAAGTGTGTAGAAGGACAGCATTTCCAACATCTCTTATGATAGGTATATACTTATCATCGTTGTAAATGTAAATGTGAAAATGTGAGGCGGTTGTAGGAATATTATAACTTTCCAGCAGGATCTTGAGTTGCATTGGCCGGTTCGCAAACAGTTGCAGTGTGAAAGAAAATCACTGTATTATGTTAAAGATGAGTGATAGCAGATTTGTCCTTAACAATTTCACACTGTGAATCATAACTACGATTTTAAAATGTGAATTTGATCACAGCTTTTATAAAGAATGACCATGATTATTTTTCATTTAGATTTGGAGCAACATATAAATAGTTACAAAATTGACCATCTTAGCTTATTTCCTGGATCATGTGTAACTGGTGGATTAGTAAGGGCAGTTTCTACAGGAAATGGATTGATTAGCAGTACTTTCAGCAGTTTGCAGCATACGTATTATATTATACTAATAATAATAAATAATATTTTAATAAATTTATAATAATTAGTATGTATTATAAGTATGTGCTTATTTATTTTATTAAACTGGAATGTATGCATTGGATATTCTGCATGCCAGTTTGAAAAACATTCTTTTCCAATTTTATTGAAGGTACTATAGCGTTTTCCTCTGCTACCTCAGTAGTATTATATGATCTGGTTACCAGGGTAAGAGGTAGCATGTTTTTATACAAGTAGGAGAGAAACAGATTGTGACAACAGCCCGCTTGCCACCTACCATGTTGTTATCGTAGGAAAACTCAGACTGTACAAGTGAAGTGAAATTGGGTGTGGACAGTTATTCAAGCTGACTGCAAGCTTACTTAATGACAAGAGTCCATATGCAAATGTAATTATCTTTGTTTACTATGCCATGGAGAATCATGGTGGTTTTCTTATTATTCTACCATGCTACTTGTCACCTGCTTTCACTTTTTTATTGTCACACTTCTGGTGCTGCTTCAAGATAGTCATGTTTGCACATTGTGGCAAGCCATAGTTAATACTGTTAGCATGTATAAGTGAGTGTGAATTGAGTAATAAACCATTTTGTGTGAACTTGTATACAAAATCTCTGATACCGATTTGAGTATCAACACGATAGAATGAAGATGGATGGACAGAGTTTTCTTTACAGAGAAGCGAGTGATTATTAAAAAATTATATATTTATAATAAATTACAAATAGTGCAGTGAAATTTTAAATGTATGTTCTTGGAAGCTATCACGATATTAAATGTGTTATAAGAAATAATCAACTGAATGACAAAAAAATATTATTTTGCTTTAAAGCTTGTAGCCTTTGAAAATGCAAATTGAGTTACAGATGTAAAAACCCGTAATATTTCATACATCTTGTGGCTGTGGTTCTTAAAGGTTTAAATAATATGCACCACCAGATGTTTGGGTTATGAGCATCCATAGTGATTGGTGATGTTTTAGTGCATTCTTTAGATGTGACATGCAGAAGTCCATGTGCCTTTCTTTTACAGATATTGCAAATTCCTCTTTTACAATTCACTGAGCATTTTAAACAAAGAACAGCTCTCAAAAATAACCTTTTAATAGATTGGCTTAGGGATAGTGGAAGTTGGTTAAAAAATAATGCATCTGAAACATATTTTGAAAATCATATGTATAGCAAATAAAGCTCATAATTTGTTTGCTTTATCTGACACATTTACCAAACAAAATAAACACATGGTGGATGAGAAATTTAAGTGATAGTATGTAGAAAACTGCAGTAGTTCAGAATAAACAGATTTATTCCTTTGTTGTCAGTTTTTGGCATGCTCAGTACACTGCGCCGTCTGACAGTGATTTTTTCAGTGCCTTGTAAATGAGTTCATATTATTTCATTTACCATGACTATAATACTGATATCTAAAGTCATAATCATGATGATTATGAGTTATGATATGGATTCTTATAATCAAGTGTTGCTTGGGATTTTAGATATCAGTAAAAAATTCACAGGTTGTGAAATACGAGGGTGGTCTGAAAAGCTTCCGACCTAATAAAGATACAAGACATTTTTTCAGAATTTTTTTTTTATTTTTCAACATAGTCTCCATGTAACTCTACACACTTCTCCCAGCGATGCTCCCATCTCTGTAACCCGTCCAAATAGTACTCAGTGTTTTTCTCTGCAAAATAATTGTTCACGAAAGTGATTGCCTCTTCATTTGACAAAATCTCTGTCCTCTGAGCGCAATTTTCAGATGAGGGAACAAAAAGAAGTCACTTGGGGCTAGATCTGATGAGTAAGGCAGATGGTCAAGCAGTTCAAACCGTAATTCATGGATTTTCGCCATTGCAACCGCTGAGGTGTGAGATGGTGTGTTGTCTTGGTGAAAGAGGAGTTTCTTTTTCTGCAAATGTGGCCGTTTTTCCACAAGTTCTGCCTTCAGCTTGTCAAGTAATGATGTGTAGTATGCTCCTGTAATGGTTTTTCCTTTTTGAAGATAATCAATTGAAATAACTCATGGCTATCCCAAAAAACAGTCGCCATCACTTTCCCAGCCGAAAAAACAGTTTATGCTTTTTTTGGAGTCGGTTCCCCCTTTGCAGTTCACTGTTTGGACTGTATTTTTTGTTTCAGGCGTATAATGGTGTATCCAAGTTTCATCTACAGTAATTAATCGGAGATATTGCGCCTAAACTGCGCCAAATGTTGGAAATGTTCATTCGAACACGTTTTTGGTCAAACGTGAGCAAACACGGCACCCAACGCACAGACAGCTTTCTCATGTTTAAATGTTGATTTAATATGTGACAAACACGTTCTTTTGACATGTTCATAGCCTCTACTATCTCACACTTTAATTCGGTGGTCGCCTAGCACCATTTGGTGAACTTTGGCGATGTTTTCGTCGATAGTTGCCCCGAACATTCGTCTCCCAAGCTCTTACGCCATGTTTAAATTCAGCTGCCCAAAACTTCACTGTGGTAAATGATGGTGCAGAGTCCCCATACACAGAATCCAACTCATCTTTGATTTGCATAGGCGTATTGCCTTTCAAAAACAAATATGTAATGACAGCTCGATACTCGATTTTGTCCATTTTCATAAAAAAACACATCACCTCACTCAAACGACTGTTACATAACAACTGAGCGTCCAAAATGGCTGAAACTTTGGTGAATAACTGTCAACAGATGAACAACGAAATTCACTAGCTTTTATTTACGAGTGCTGCCATCATCATGTTGAGGTCGGAAACTTTTCAGACCACCCTCGTAGCATGCACCCTCATATCCTTTGCAATGGACTGGCAAGAGATGGTACATTGTAAGCCTGTTGAGCACACCCAAGCTCGCATGTGCAGTTAGCTTAATTTTTCTTCTTCTTCTTGTAATAAAACTACTGCTACCACTGCTAAATAAAGCCTCTATAAGAATTCCATTGCTTGTTCTTGCATTTGAAATTTATTTTTGGATATATCAAGAATTGAAGCCCAAAATGATCTGCATATGTATGCGCCTGTTAGTCATAAAATCCACTACCCATTTGCAAATGATAAAGTAGACACTTCAAAACATTATGAGAATACAGTATACATGTTCTGTACAACATATTATTGAACTTTCAGCGTTTATTCACAGTGTTAATCCGCTGTTAAAATGCCTCATATACCAAGTGGTTTGCTACAATTTATCCAAAACTACATCATGAGAATACTGTTATAAGATGCATGGAATGTAACTTTGTAGAATTGGTTATGGCTTAACATAACATAATTTTTCAGTTATTGTGAATATTAGTTCAGAAATATAGTAAATAAAATGAAACAAGTCTTAAAAATATGTGTATAATATCTTTAAGATCTCTTAAAAATTTCAAGGAAATTGCAAAAAAAGTTATGTTTGGAACATTTGAAACCCACAAAGCACTAAAAATAAGTTTTGTGAAAAATGGGATATAAAATGTATAGCAAATGTTAAAAGGCAACATTTGCAAAAAAAAAAAAAAAAAAAAAAAAAGATTAATTTGCATATGATTTTCCGGCAAATTTCACCAGATTTGCTTAAGAAAACAAGTACACAGTTATGGCTAGATATCTCCCATACATAGCTATAAGGAAAATTTGCATTAAACTATTTCTTGCAGTAAGTCAACATTAGCCAATGCATACAATAAAACAAGTCCCTGCAGAACAAAGTATGATACAGTAGAACCCCCCAAATCTGAAATTCTGGACTATCGGAACATAAAATCTGTGATTAATAATAAATAATAAAAAGCTTATTTGTAGTGTAAAGAATGGATTTTATTATAGTACTGACAAACTCATTATTGAAACTATACATATCCGAACTAAACGTTTATTGCACAAAAATATTTAGCTGAACTTGCTTTAGGCAGTGTGCCTGTAGAGATTTTGTAAATCACTGTTAAAAATATTTTCACATTTACTTAGGTACCATACCTGTAAATTACATGTTTATGAAATTTTCACTTAACTTGCAAAATTGGTAATCATCTTCTGTCATAAAGAACAACCCGTTTGATGATGCGATCTTGCGCCAGTGTCGCAAGAACATCATGTCGTTTGGTGTGGCAGCGGCGTGCTGTTCTACGTAGTGTAATGCCAATTCAAGGGTACCTGCAGATCAGAATATAACACAATATCCTTAGGAATGTCTTCTCCTTGATTATCTCCATCTTCAGAGTTGTGATCGGGTTGATTCTGGATCATAGAGACAATGGCTTCATCACTGATGTCTTGATGACCATTATCGTCGACTGATTTTCATTCAGAAAGGCAATTTTCCCCTGCATTTTTGCACCCCAGGATTTCTTGAATAAGTTGAACGATATCATCATTGTTTGATGCCGAAATGGATGGAGTTTCTTAAAACACGAGACTTGGCCACAGTTAGTTGCACGACTTTTCTATTAACTATTTATCCGAGCTGTCCCAAGCCTCAGCTAGCCAGTAAATGACGTTTTTTTATGGTTATTTCTTTTTCATTTTTTGTTTTTTTATTTAACATGTAACAGTCCTCTCCTTCAATTAGGAACCGTAGAAGCATTTTCCTGCAATTTAACTTTGTTTTATAACACACCTTGGACTATTGGTTACAAGACAGAGGTTACATTTGGTGGCAAAAAGAAGGCTTTAATGTCTCCATTAACTAGCTGCATTTCAGACGGATCAGATGGAGCATTGTCAATCAAAAGTAAAGCTTGAGTTGGCAGTCCATTTTCTTTATTGAATCTTTTAACAGAGGGAGTGATTTGTTTCTCGAATCACTCTTTAAACAGACCACAGGTTATCCAAGCTTTATTTTAATTTCTGTAATAAACAGGAAGACAGTTCATATTCATGCCTTTTAGGGCTCGTGGCTTTGCAGACCTACCAATTACCATGAGCAGTAATTTGTTCATTGCCACGCCATTGCTACAAGCTAAAACTGTAAGGTATTGTTTATTCATTTTAAAAGGTGCAGACGACCCTTCTTTTGAAGAAAGACGAAATCAAGGTCTGCAAACTCACTTAAGAATGCTTCTACAACGGCAACATCAGCTGATAATTTTTCTCCACTTATCATTAATTGCCGTATCCTGTGTCTGGTTTTTTTCCAACAGTCTAACCAACCATTGCTGATAATAAATGTTGAATCACCATTCAGAAGTTTGTTCAGTTGCAATGCTTTCTTTGAATCAATGTGCTATTATTTTGTCTTTCCTGAGAATCACAAGAAAGTCTCTTTATCAACTTTATTATACAACGATGACACGGTGGACTTATGGCATTGTTCCAATGTTTTGTTCACTAGTTGTTATGCAGATGCTGTTAATTTCCCCCTGATTTTTTTTCCAGTCACTGATAGTTGTTTTCCCAACACCAAATTCAATAGCTAATTTTGTAACACTTTCCCCATTGTCAAGTCGCTTAATTACTTCCAGTTTTTGTTTTAACATACATGAACTATGTTTACGTTGGCTTGACATTGTACTGCTCAGTATAACACATACAAGCAACTGTTCTATATTAACTTAATTTATGAATGAAAAGCATAAATTAATTTACATAGAATAACTGCTAACAATAGTGAAACAAACTGAACCAAGTACTGCCACTATCACATGCGATTGAATATGTCCAATGGTCAGAAGAATACATTATAGTTCTATTGTTATGGTAATCTAAATATTGCCACTTCCTCAAATCGCTATTCCATGTTACCTTGTAGCCACTAATCCTATAGCTGTATTTATGTACATGCTTTTTTCGTTTTTCGGATAAACCGAACAGACCACACCTCCAATTAGTTCAGACAGCGGGGTTGTACTGTATTTGGTATCTACACTTCTTAGAATACTCAACTGTATACATGTTGTTCAGCTTCCAGCTTCTGTAACAACCACTTGTATTTTTAAGATCCAAAACCGTTAGCAAGTCTGCAGAATATTATGCTCTCACCATTGGTGTAGCCAGAATGGGGAGGGGTTTTTGAAATTACCCTTTCCCAAAATTTCTGTGGAATCTTATGTAATATATGTCATGCGACAGCCCTCAAAGGGCCAAGGCCTACCAACCAGATTGCCAATCTCAAGCCCACATGTACCCAGGAGAGATGGGTGATCATCCAACCAGTACAGGGAAGTAATGTGGGCAGCACCATGCATCTCCCAGCTGAAATGTTGGTTTTCATGACGCAAAGATTGTTAAAATACTTTTCCCAAAATAAGAAATACACCTGTTGGAGAGGCAACCCCAAACATGTCGCCACAGCAAATGCTCTCATTGGCCCCTGACCACAACACTCAACCTAACAGTAGATAATAGATCTTGTATATTACTTTAAAAATGTGCTAATGAATACATTTAATGATTTTATTGCAATACACTATATTTTTCACTGTTATTTGGAAATAGAAACAGATCACTGTATCGAAACTGAGCAGTTATTGCATGTCAATTGCATATGCTGTACATGTTTTGCACAGACTTATATGAAAGTGTGTTTCTTAAAGCGGATCCATTATAATCCTAATTCCTCATATTCTTCATGATGCTGAGTGGACACTGGATCTGCACATGGACTGAAGTATCTGTACCTTATGAAATCTTAGAATATACTAGTACCATTAGCAATCTATCGTATATAAAAATAGTTCCAAATCTCATTTACATCACATAATACAAAAGCAAATGTGCTTTTTACATAACTTAAATTCTTGTTCATGCAGTATTTGTTGCTAAGATGATGAAGTGAAATCTGCTAGGTTTTATGATTGTTTTATTTTAATAACGACTTCGTGTATGGACCAGTTGCATTGCATACATTACTGTAGATAGAGTAACCAGTTAATCAGGAAAGCAACAGAAATTAGGATCTTTTTAACCACTTCACTGCATAAGACAGGAAAGCACATAACTCGCTTCTGATGAGTTGAGTTATGTTTTGCAAACTCAGCAATCGAACTGCTTCACATCCAAGTATCATAAAATTATTAATTGCAGCTTTAGGAGAAAATGTTATTGCAATGATTTATTGTGCTGATAACCATTATTACCACTGCAATAATAATAATAATTTGTTTGTCCAGCCCCATAAAAACTTTCCCGAGTCTGTCACTGCTTCACATCACTGAACAAACTCTGGTCTGTACAGCTTGAACTGAATGCAACAACTGTCACAGTATAACACAGCTGATAAATATAGCCATGATTGGGTCATTCACTTCTAATGCGCTATGAAAAATATTGTATGTTTACAATAACTTTAGTACAATTTAAACTACTTGCAATGTTTAGGTTTAATAGTAGTGAAAATGAGAATAATTTATGAATTTGGTTAACTGCTTTTGCTGTAATCTCTTGATTGCAGTCTGTAAACTTAAAATTGAAAACTAAAATGCTCTTAATGTAACAATGCAAGCAATCCATAATGTAATAATTTGGTACAGCCCATCAGGCAAGCTCGTACATAGCACTTTTACTTTTCAGCACAGCTGGATAAGATTATTGCACAATTCTAGTCATGATGACAATATCCACATGTAAAGCAACAACTAATATAATGCTTAGTGTGAAGTTGTTAGCATGGTGGTCTTCAAACTACATGTTATACTTAATGTTGTGTTACATTCTCTATTTTGTCCTCTTTAAGTTAAAAACAGGCAGTGCCTTTGAACACAACCATGCATGCTGTAATATTTTGTTTAACTTTATTTCTATTGCAGATTGAAGCTGAATTATTTGAAAGAAAAAAAGATTATGTCAGGAATAATAACTCAAGAGAACATGTAAATGTGTCAAGTTTGTCAAAGACCAGTAACACAGCCAGAGAAGGAGAATTTTACTGCACTATGTGTGTCAAGTATTTTGTTAGCAGGCGAAAATATAGAAACCATGTAGGAAAAGCACATACAGATTGGAAATGCAGAGTTTGCCAAAAGAGCTTTACAACTCGTTCTCAGCTGAAACATCATGCAAGTGAAAAGCACTTAGTTCCACTAAAACCATTTCTTTGCGAGATCTGTGGTCAGTGTTTTGAAACTGGTAAAACATTTGATGACCATAGAAATTTTCATTTAGGAAATAGAATGTATAAGTGCACTAAATGTGAAAAAAGCTTCTTTAATACTGCATCATTACGGGAACATGCAAGAAGGCATGAGAGTATCCTTGAATGTGCTGATTGCGGTAAAATATTTCACTGCAAAAAAAATTTGAAGAGACATGTTAGGGTGCATTTAGGGCTAAAACCGCATCAGTGCAACATCTGCAATAAACGTTGCAGTACAGCAACAGAACTTCAAACTCACATGTATACTCATACTGGAGAAAGGCCTTTTCATTGTGATATATGTGAGAAGAGCTTCAGCAGGAAACAAATTCTGGATTCACACATGTTGATCCACATGAATGTGAGGGCATACAAATGCGATCACTGTGATAAAGCTTTTAAAATGAAACATCACCTCAAACAACATTTGCCAATACATACAGGGGACTACACTCCTAGGAAACGATGAAACATTGTTACTTAACAGTTTCATTGATAGTTTTAGAAATGTAACCAAAATTTAGTATGAAAATAAATTATTACAGATTTTCTGCAAATTACAGGTTTTATGCAGAATATTAATAATCATTTGTTTTAAATCCTGTATATAAGCAAAAATAAATCTGTTGTAATAGATTCTCATGCCTTTCTCTATCTTCTATCTTTATTAGTGGGTATACAAACTATTTTTACTAAAGCTTAGTTATCTATCCACAACATTTTAATCCAAATAAACCTTTGCAGAAATAGCTACATTACACATTTTATTATAGATATAAAGAGAACAGTGATAATCAAATGTTTTAAGAACAGAACGCTATACGCTGGCCTTAAAATTCCATACTGTTTCCATGCAATCACAAGAAACAACTGAATGTTGACAGGATTTTAAGAGAAATGCCATGTAATGAACAATTCAAACCATTAATGACAGATGTCTCAGAAATACCTTATGCCACAAAAAAGCTTATTTGAAATATATTGTGTGTTTTTTAAGGAAATCTACTTTTTATGTGTAGTACGTTTCGGTCTGTTGCTTTAACATTCACCAGTCATGCAAGATTATATAAAATTCCTTCTGAATAAAGAGGACTTGACAGGCTATTCCCAGAAAAAAATTCAAGATATACATTTTATTTATTATGTAAATATCTTCAATATATTGTATTTTAATCAAAATCATTAGCGCCATTTTTAAGAAGATCAACATTTTTGAAAAAATTCTCCATGTAAAGGGTAGTTGGGGTGGGGGGATTTTCTTGTAAATCTTCATATTCACAACCTTGGAAGATACTGAACTTAAATACCAACTTTGATATTTATCCGACTTTTTATTTTTGGGTTATGCTGTTCACACACACGCACGCACACACACACACACACACACACACACACACACACACACACACACACACGTACGCACGCACACTTGTCTAAAAAAATTTTTATTCAAGGACCTTGAAACATGTATTTCTGGTTTAATCTAGGTATCAAATTTTTTGGATTTTATACAATACCTTCTCTACCTATTACGTAAGTGGTAGAGAAAGTAAAAATTATGTGTTATATTCACATGTCTTTCTAAAGCTGCTATTATTTTCTCTACTACATATAGTAAGTAGGGGAAGTATTTTCCACCCAAAAATGTGAATCTGAATTTCACCGGAAGTATGTTTTAAGGCACCCTGAATCCAAATAAAGCATTTTGAAAATGTGTCGATATGTGTTTGTGTATAAACAATATAACTCAAAAACGAAAAGTTGGATAAATACCAAACTTGGTGTTTGAGTCTAGTATCATCAAAGGATGTAATACAAAGAAGTTTAAGAAATTCTCCTACCCCCAACTACCCTTCAAAATTTCAAACGATGTTGATGGCTTATTGTAAGAAAAACAGGAAAGTTGTATTATGCGGAGATTTAAATGTAGACTCTTTAAAATCCGGATGTCAACAACAGAGATTAACAAATGTACTAACCCCTTTCAATTTGGCAAACTACATCAAAACCCCAACGAGAATAGTAGCAAACACAAAGACAGCTATTGACTATGTAATAATGAACAGCTACATAGACGAACATAATATATCCAACTTTGATACTGGCTTCTCTGACCACAATGGTTTCTTATTAGAATTAAATTTAGAAACATCCAAAGATGAAAGCACCAACTTACCAAATCTTATACACAAAAGATGTTACACGAACTCCAATAACAAATATTTTCTTTAATTAGCAAAGAGTCGTGGGAAAAGGTATATAATGCACCCACAGTAGATGCAAAGTCCAATGCTTTCATGAATGCTTTTAATTACCATTTCAATATAGCATTTCCATATACAAAATTAAATCTACATAAAAAGCCAAAGGAAAATAAAATGTGGATAAGTAAAGGAATTCTAACCTCATATAGAAGGTTGTAGTATCTTTCAAAAATAAATAAACCACTACAAATATTCAGTTAAGAATTATATTAAAACTTATCGGAAAGTATATAACAAAGTCATTAAAGCTGCCAAAACAAAATACTTAGAGAATAGAATACTTAATTCAGAAAATAAATAAAAAAACATGTGGAATATAATAAAGAAAGAAAGCGGCAACTTCCCTAAGTTAAGGGAAAACATTACTCTAAAAACAAACACCACCACAATAAGTAATCTATCAACTGTAACAGATATACTTAACATGCACTTTGTTACAATAGGCAATAGAATAGCACCATTACAGAACAATACCACTAATAAAGATATCAAAATAAATAAAATCTGTAACAGTATTTACCTAAAACCAGTAACTGAGAATGAAATAATAACCATAATTAATACTAAAAAGAATAGCCTATCTGCAGGTTTAGACGAAGTACCAGAATACCTAATTAAACTATGTAGTATGCATATAGCAAAACCTGTAACAGAAATTTGCAACCTATCATTGACCACTGGCACCTTTCCAAATGTTTTTAAAATTGCAAAAATACCATTATTCAAAGAAAAAGATAAACAGGATGTAAATAATTACAGGCCAATTTCTATCTTATCTGGCTTTTCAAAAATCCTGGAAACATTTATGTATAATAGAATCACCCCGTTTCTTGAGAAATATGTATTGTGCAATTTGTGAAATGGGTTCAGGAAAAATAAATCTGCTACACATGCTTTTTATAAATTTCTACAAAACACTATTGAAGGGATTGAAAAGAACAAAAAAACAATTGCTTGCTATATTTATTGATCTCAATAAAGCCTTTGATTTAGTTAACCACAATATACTTTCAACAAAGCTAGATTACTGTGGAATAAGAGGAGTATGCAATGAATGGTTTAAGTCCTACCTTACCAACAGAAACCAAATGGTTGTAATAAATAACGTGAAATCGACACTCAAAACCATAAACTATGGAATTCCCCAAAAATCGAACCTTGGCCCCATCTTATTCTTAGCATATATTAATGATCTGGCATCAAACCTTCCAAATAATAAAACCATTCTGTTTGCCGATGACACAAATTTGATATTTATAGGTAAAGATTTCCATGAACTACAAACTCAGATTAACAATTCATTTGAAACTTATGGTATGGTTAACACATAATAAACTAGTTTTAAATGCTAAAAAAATGTTTGGAATGTATTTCAATATCTGTAACAATGTCACTAATGAACCCTTACCAATAATAAATGTAAACAATAGTACTATTCAGTATAATGAGCAAACTAAGTTTTTAGGGATATTGATAGCTCTTTAAATTGGAAACCACATATCACCAACACAAAAAGTGGAATGAATAGGGCTCTTTATGCAATTAGAGTATTAAGAAACATATGTAATACAAAAACTTTACTTGTATATGGAACATACGTAAAATCAATAGTAATATATAGCATAATCTTATGGGGCCGTAGCTCAGAACTAAAAGAAATATTTCTCATACAAAAACAAATAATAAGAACCATTGTAAATCCTCCTCCTTTGACTTAGAAATACTGACAGTACCATATGTATACTGGAAACAATCTGCTTTATACAAAACAATTTACACCTATTTAATATTAACAGTGTAATTCATACCTTCTTTACACTAATAAATAAATCCATATAGAAAATAACAGTACCTCTAAAAAACACCAGTCAATTTTCCACACTGGAATCCTATTGTATAATGCAATCACAAAAAAATACAACCCTAAATGTTTACAGTTCAAGCATATGGTAAAAACGTTCTTAATCTCACACTGCTTCTACAGCACAAAGGAGTTCCTTGAACACATCAGTAACTCAAACAAGAACTGTGAGAAATGCAAGTCATGCATCTGTAAATTGGTTCCATGTAAATTTCATTTGTAAATATTCAAATATTGTAAATAGCATAGTTGTAAAATACTTGTATTTTGTATACTTGTATTTTCTATTTTTTTGTATATTATATGTTATATTTGACGAAGCCTAATTCTGTAAATGAATATTATGGTGAATAAAGATGAATATGAAATATATCTTGAATTTTCTGACAATAACCTAAGAAGTCCTCTTCATTCGGAAGGAATCTTGTATAACTTGTAAACATTAAGTGATAGACAAAAACATACCACACAAAAAATGTAGATCTCTTTAAAACACACAATTCATTTCAAATAAGTCTCTTTGTGGCATAAGCTATTTCTGAGATATCCATTACTAACGGTTCAAATTGTTCAGTACATGTCATTCTTTTAAAGTCCCTTCAATTTTCAGTTGTTTCTTGTGATTGCATCGAAACAGTATGGAATTTCAAGGCCAGCATATAGCATCCAGTTCTTAAACATTTGACTATTGCTGTTCTCTTTGTATTTATAGCAAAATGTGTAATATAGGTATTTTTGCAAAGGTATATTTGGATTAAATTTAGTAGATGGAAAAATAAGCTTTAGTAAGCATATTTGTATACCCAGTATCAAAATAAGAGGGTAGAGAAATTCATTGAATGTATCACTTCAGGTTTTTTTTTTATATATATATATATATAGTTTCTACAAAATATCCTTGCAAAAACTTGCTTTTCTATATATTTAATGATAACCAGGATAAATGTTTGCAGAAATAATTTCGTTACACATTTTGTTGTAGGTACAAGAGTGATACAGTGGGCTGAAGTGATAATCACATTTTTAAAAAGCAGGTGCTATACCTTGGCTTTGAAATTCAATACTGTTTCCATGACATTGTAAGAAACAACTGAATGGTGACAGCACTTCAAAAGATTACAAAACTATTGAAAAATTCAAACCAGAGCAACAAATATCTCCAAAATGGCTGATGCCACAAACAAAAGTTATTTTAAATGAATTGTTTTTCAAAGCGATCTACATCTTTTAGCAGTAAAGTTTTGTCTGTCTCGCAGTTTAAAAATTCATTCTGAATGAAGTAGACTCCACAGGCTATTTACAGAAAACTCAAGATATGTGTTTTATTAGTCATGTAAAGATTTGATAATGTGATATTTTAATCAAAATTGTTGAGTCATTTTTGAGAAAATAAAAAATAATATCTTTCCACGTAAATGGTAGTTTGGGTGAGGAGGTTTCCTTAAAATGTTTCATGTCGCTTCCTTGGCAGAAGTTGAACTTAAATACAGGTTGGTATTTATCTGACTTTCCTTTGTGAATTATGCTATTTCTAAGGATGCTATTTTTATTTAACTCTTTGTATTCAGGTGATATCTCAATAATCAAAGTTTTGGGTGGAATGCTATGCAGTTAAACCTCATTAATCTGAGCCACACTAAACTGTATTTCGCTTAATCTTGACAAGCAACTAAAAATTCCACCACCACCAATTCAATGAATTCCTAACTTTTAATAAAATACAGTATTGCACAGACTTATATTATGAGTTTCTTAGGAATACTTGGAATACCATTAGTGACAAAGGGACAATAGGCACCCTCCTTTGCTCACTCTTGCTACCTGGTATAGGGCTTGCAACTCTTGTCAGAACGTTTAGTAAACCTGCAATATCATTGAAGAAGCATGATCCAGGCTATCATATCATGGCTGAATAAGAAATTGTGGAAAGTATAAACAATGCAAGTGACTCCAGTAGTAAATCTGAGGCTGAGGATGTGAATTTAAGAATGCTGAAAGTGAAATTATGTGAGGTTAACTAGCATCTTAATTGTGTAATAGACTTCATTCAGAAAAATTACAATAAATAGATTTCTACAGAGGTACTACAATCATACAAGGAATCTTCATGTCCTTATTGTGAAAGAGATGTGCGATTAACCACAAAAGAAAATTGAAAGTTGTTTCAAACCAAACAAATAAACGATATGTAATTAAAATCAGATAGGGCAGCTACACTCAGTCCCAGTTGGTCCAGATTAATGAGGTTTTGCTGTACTTCCACTATTTATTACAAGGTGCTAAAGAAAGTGATAAATTGGAAAGAACATTTCAAAATGATAGCAAAGAGTATATATTCATACACATTATTTTTGGGCTGAAGTTTAAACTAAACATGGAATTTTACTATTGTAAAGTTGTTCTAGAAGTTAGAAGTAATATTCTGTGAAACGAACATCTTGAACAAGGGAGAAACACAGACAGATAGCAAGGATTTCATGAGCACTGCTTGTAGACTTGTAATGTAAATGTTCAATACTGAACTTACAGTTTTGTGTACAGGATGGAAGAGATTATGGTACACTCCATAAAGGGACTTTTCTGTGTTATGAGGTAAACATTATTCTGTGAAGATCCATATAGTCATTAATTAAAATATAACCCAAAATTAGCACTGCTCCATCTGTTTGTCCAGGAAGGCTGTAACAGTTTCCTTCTAATAACATTTTCTTGTACTCTTGTTGTGTGCTAATAAATTAATAATTTCAGTATGCTGCATAGAAAAGCCCTAGGGAGCATTATGTTGTCCCTGCAACATGTAGACATGCTGAATTTTCAAGCATACTCACAACTTAGACCAAGACAAGGGTGTCCAAGTGTTTTAAAGAACTGACTCGTGAACGGGAAGAACATGGTTCAAATTCAGCCTAAACCATCCTCCCTGACAGTTTTTTTTTTCAAAGATTTCCTCAGTCATAACTGGGCTGCAATGCTAGGGAAGTACACTAAACTTAGGCCTGGAACGTTCCCTTCCCCATTTCATTTTATGTATCATCACTATCCACTGCCCATGGTGCTGTATGCAGTGAGAACTGCATTAAACACAACATCAAAATAAATAAATTTAAAAAAAAAAAATCAACAACTTAGAATTGAAGGGCATTTCACAAAACTTACTATCTACAAAAATCAAAATGTAGAGGAAATACTTTTTTTCATATAAATGTTATTTGGAATGTGAACAATTAACACAAAACAGTGAATCACAAGTTTATAATAATTGCTGGAATAATACAAATACTAGTTTTCATTCTGTAACATTTCTTGTCTCAACTTGAAAATATATAAGTGTATTTTTAATAAAAAGCTCATGCTTTGCAGGATTGGCTGATAAGTCCCGGGCCTCTCGATGAAAACAACATTTGAAAAACAATTCTTTTTTTATTTCTCAACATAAATCTCCAGAAAGGTTAATGCATTTGCCATACCAGTGTTCTAATTTAATTAAACCATATCTGTAGTGCGATTTATCAAGGTCCTCAAAATAGCTGTTTACCACATCAATGGCCTCCTTGTTGCTGTGAAATCTTCGTCCTCCAAGAAATGTTTTGAGATTAGGGAACAGCTGGTAATCACTAAGTGCTAGATCTGGTGAATAGGGTGGGTGTTCAAGCAATTCAAACTTCAATTCGCAAATTTTCCCCATTGCAATGACTGAACGATGGGCCAGAGCATTGTCATGATAAAACAAGATTTTTTTTTTTTTTTTGTTGCCAAATGAGGTCTGTCTTTTCACCTCATCACTCGAACGTTGCAGTAAGCTTGCGTAGTAGTCACCAGTGATACTTTTACCCTTTTCCAAGTAATCAATAAAAATAATTCCCTGTGCATCCCAGAAAACGCTCGTCATGACCTTGTTGACTGACAAAATTGACTTTGCCTTTTTTGGAGTTGGTTCACCTGGCGCAAACCGCTATTTTGACTAATTTAGTTTCCGGAGTGTATGATGTAACCAAGTTTCATCCATGGTAATAAGCCGTCTCAAAAATTCATTGGGATTTTTACGGTAGAGCTCCACATTCTTAACAGAAACAGTATTTCTATGCAACTTTTGATCAGGTGTCAACAAACGCGGCACAGACCTTGTGAAAGCCCAAAATATTACTTAAAATATTACCTGCACGTTCTTTTGATGCCTTTACAGACTTTGCTATCTCAAACAACTTTAATCTGTGGTCTTCCAGTACTAAACGGTGAATTTTTTCAATCATCTCTGGAGTTGTGACTTCCACAGGGCATCCAGGGTGAGACTCATCACTAGTGCTCGTACGTCCCATTTTAAACTCTGCAACCCACCTTTTAATCATTGAATATGAAGGGGCAAAGTCTTTCAATGTACTGTCCATTTCTTCCTTGATTTCTTTAGGCGTTAAGCCTTTCAAATGGGAGTATTTAATCATTGCTCGTTTTTCCAAATCCTCCTTTTTCGTGAAAACTAAAGTTTTCTTGTTTAAAATGCTGTCATTCAAAAATTAAACAAGCTATTGACCTGTAACTATCGATACAAGCTAGTCTAGAGTAAAACTCTATGATGCTACCATCTAAGTGGCCTAGTGGCGCCATCTCTGTGTGAGGCCTGGGACTTATCAGCTGATCCTCGTATTACATTATTGTAACCATGTGCACTAAGTTCCTACAGAATGGCAGTGCGAGTGCCTGCCAGCTGTCTAACTGCAGCAGTCAGGCTAATGGCCCGGTCCCTCAATAGAACAATAGGCACTTGGAACAATAGCCATTGTGTGCCGCTTCTATACTCCAGATGATTCCTTTTAAGCCTCTGGAAGGTTCCCATTTCCAAATGTTCCACTTTGTATGGGAGGAGTATATAAGGGACTGCTTGTGGTAGAACGAGTCAGTGTTGAATCCAGACAGTGTGAGTCGAATGGCAATGGACAGTACAGTTATGTCTTGCCGTTCGGCAGTTCAATTGTGACTTTATGGATCAGTTGTACTTGGTATTGCTAGTGCTTGCCAAAGTGACTCGAGTGTAATGTTTGTGTTACGTTGAGTGCCTTGTAAATAAAGTGTGTTTTCACAGTAACTGGTGTTTCTCATTTGTCACATTTGGTGTCAGGAGTGGGATATAAATGGAGCAACTACTTAAAAAATTATTAAGTGCAGGCCATGAAATCCGGTATGGGCAAAATGAAAACGAAATTGGACTCCAGGATGGAGAAGATGGGGAGTGAAATAACAACAGTGATTTCTGCAATGGAGAAGATGGAGGAGAAAATGCAATCCGGAACAGAGAAGATGCTAGCAGAAGTGAAAACTGAAATGTCCAAGATAAAGATGGAGTTATCGACTAAAATGCCGAGCAACTGGCCGGCGTAAAGAAAAACGTGGAAGACATTGAACAACGCGTTAACGCTCTGGCGGACATACTGGGAGGAAGCGTCGACGGCAGTGCCAAGGAACTGAGCGCCATGCTGGAAGAAATGCTTAGCGGAAGATTAAAGGACTTGAAGGTCGAAAGGTCAGGCCGCGACGCGACATCTACACCCGTCAAGACACCCAATTACGACGGTACTTTCACTTTCCAAGTCTTCCGCCGCCGTTGCCGCCCAAAACCGATTGTCTGCAGAGCAAGAAATCAAACAGCTAATAGCCAGCTTCCGTGGACGGGCAGCAGAAATTCTAAATGCGATTCCAACGTCGGCTAAGTCCGGAGACATCTGGGAGGAACTTGAAAACCGGTTCGGGAACCATCGCTTGGTTTCTGCCTATCGTAGTCAACTCAAGTCAAAGCGGCAGCAACAGGGGAGACGCTGCAGGAGTTTGCCCTGCCAGTTGAACAGCTAGTCAATAAAGCTTTTGTGAACCTCCCGCCCAGTTGCGTATCCAAGGAAGCTGATTACTACTTTGTCGACAGAGTGCGTAACGCCGAGATACGAGAGCGTCTGATGATCGTCGAATACCAAAATATCCACGAGGTGCTAACCGGCCCGTTGAGGATGAGGCGACCAAGGTAACAGCAGCACCTATCTCGAAGACCAGGAGCATTCGATACGGCAGGGGCAGAGGATCTACCCAAGAACGTCGTCGAAGATTTTCAAAAGTGGTGTGTGTTGGAGGTGTGGCCAAGGAGGACTGTCCTAGTAAAGGTCTGTCCACACCAAGCCAACGAACAGGCGGAGGGCATGTCGGGGCCGTCTTTACCACCCCTGACGCTGCTTCCTTGTTCAGAAGAATGGCGGTAGCCTCGTCGCGGACGGCTGGATACAAGAGAAGCCGTGCCGGGTACTAGTCGACACAGGTGCAGCCGCGACCGTTATCAGACGTGGCGTGGCGGAGGGCTTGCCGTCGAGGAAAACGAATTGGCCCTCCCAACTAGTGACGGCATCGGGCAATACCTTGCCTGTAGAGGAGGCCCTACTGGAGTTGACTCTAGTGAAGAGCATCGTAAGGCTGTGGACGTTCGTCGCGGGGGTGGCTGAAGGTGTAATACTGGAACTAGACGCCCTCAGGAGCCACGGGACGACGGTCGACATCGGTAGGAGGGTCTTAAGACTCGGCCGAGACGAGGTGATGCTCCGGAGCCCCAAAGAATACCCGGGGATCTGCAGGGTGATCCTGACGGTGGATGTGGTTGTGGCCGCAAGAAGCGAGGTGGTGGTGAAGGTGCGTCTGGAAGGTCAGCGCTCAAAGAACCGGAAGACCACATTGGATTATGTGTTGCAAGGGCATTGTTGCCTTGCCGGGAGGAAGTGCCAGTGAGACTGCTGAATCCACCGGACACCGATCAAGACATACAAGTCAGAACAGAGTTAGGGAAGTGCGAACCAGTTGCGAGTGTATCGCCGTGCACCGGACCCGAGGTATCAGAATCGCCTCAAGATCTGCGGCCCCGGCTAGAATACTTAATGAAGAGGGCGGCCGACCACCTGACCGCGGCACAGCTGAAGAAGTTCTGGCACCTCTTTAGATAATACCAGTCCAGATTCAGCCAAGGGGACGGCGACTATGGTCGCACTGGCCAAGTACCCCGCCACGTCGATACCGGAGACACGCGGCCTATTCGGCAACCACCAAAACGTGTCCTCTGGTGAAGCAAGCAGAGGTATGAGACATGCTGGAGAACATCAGATCTAGGACATCATTGAAGAGTCCGACAGCCCTTGCTGTTCCCCTGTGATCTTGGTGAAGAAGAAGAACGGCGAGCTACGCTTCTGCGTGGAGTATAGGAAGTTGAACGTTGAAATCCGAAATGACTTTTTCCCTTACCCCGAATTGACGATACTTTGGCACACTTGCTGGTACCCAGTGGTTCTCGACCTTGGACCTGAAATCCGGATATTGGCAAGTGACCTTGGAGGCTAAGACAAGGAAAGGACAGCATTTTCTAAAGGCCAAGGGCTGGCCGTTTATGGTTATGCCCTTTGGCCTCTGCAACGCGCCAGTCACATTCCAGCGCCTGATGGAGTTCGTGATAAGGGGATTGACCTACGACGCCTGCCTGCTATACTTGGACCACATCATCGTCATGGCAGCATTTTCGATGATCATCTAGAGAATCTGGCCAAGGTGTTACAGAGACTGCAAACGGCCAACCTGAAACTGAACGCTAAGAAGTGCCAACTCTTCTGCAAAGAGGTTACCTACTTGGGCCAGATAGTCTCGCCAGTGGGGTGCCCTCGGATCCAGAGAAGGCTCGGGCTGTGAGAGAATGGCCTCACCTGAAAGATAAATGAGAGTTGCGCAGTTTTCTGGGCCTGTGCAGCTACTATCGCCGGTTCGTCAGAGACTTCTCCAATATAGCGAAGCCCCTCACTCGTCTGATGGAAGAACACCCGCCTTATATATGAACAGAAGAGACCGAGAACACGTTCCAGGTGCTTAAGTCAGCACTCTGCAGTGCACCTGTTTTGGGTTTTCTACAACCGGGCGGCGACTTCGTGGACACCGACGCCAGCGATAGTGGTATTGGAGGCGTACTATCACAGGTCCAAGATAGGCAGGAGCGGCTATAGCATACTATAGCAAGGTGCTCCCCAAGGCGGAAAAGAACTGCGTTTGCCTGCAGATGGATGGGATAGCGCAGGCCTGAGGAGGGAGCAGCTGGCGACTCGACTTGGGACCGCTCCTGAGAGAAGTGAAGGCAGGGACTAGGCCGAGCTGGGGGGATTACCTCCCAGGAGTGTGTGTATAAGTTCTACTGGGCTCTTGGGACTCACTGAAGCCAAGGAAGGTGTATTGTTTAGTGTATGGGAGTCACCAGACGGCAAGAGAGCTATTGATTCTTCCTCGATGTAAGATGCCGGAAGTCCTGGAGCAAGCACACGCGGGGACTTCGGGAGGACATCTTGGACCCAACCGAACGATTGACAAGCTCCGACAAAGGTACTGTTGGTTGAGACTACGGAGGGACGCTGAGAGGTAATGCCGCCAATGTCATGTGTGTGCCGCAATTCGCGGCCCACAGACTAGGGTCCGGGATCGCATGCAGCAGTACAACGTGGCAGCACCATTCGAACGAGTGGCCATCGATATAGCGGGGCCCTTCTCTGTGTCCGACAGAGGTAACAAGTATCTGTTGGTGGTAATGGATTACTTCACCAATTGACCGGAGGTGTACACCATTCCTAACCAGGAGGCCAAGACGATCGCGGACTGCCTATTGGAAGAAGTATTTTGCCGATTTGGGGTACCGTTAGAGATACACAACGATCAGGGCACAAACTTTGAGTTGGACCTAATGAGGAAAGTACTGGAGAGACTTGCAGTGCACAAGATGCATACAATGCCTCTCCATCCGCAGTCAGATGGCATGGTTGAACGGTACATTAAGATGCTAGAAGAGCACCTAAGGAAGGTTGTGGACAATCACCAGAGGGACTGGGATATCAGGGTGCTGCTCTTCCTGCTGGCCTACCGCTCATCGACTTACGAAACCACCTGGTTGGCACCAGCCCACTTGGTCTTCAGCAGGGAGTGTCTTCCATGCAACCTGATGTTTGGGAGCCCTCCTGAGGCAAAACAGCAAACAATTGACTATGTGGAGAAGCTCGTAGACCATCTTCACAACATGCACAAAATGACCCGTCAACACATCCAGGTAGCGAGCGACTGGATGAAAACCCGCTATGACCGCTAGACCAACAGCCAAGGTTTCCAGCAAGTCGATTTGGTGTGGCTGTATCGCCCTACCCAGACCAAGGTGCATTGTTCCAAGCTCCAACAACAATGGCAAGGACTGTACTGCATGGTGAAGAGTATCAATGACATAGTCTACCGCATCCAGAGGCTGCCCTGAGGGAAGATGCTGGTGGTACGCCTAGACCATCTAGCCTGCTATGACAGTGCTGGTCAGGATGATCAGCCGTGAGGAGGGAACAGTGTAACCACATGCGCCAAGTTCCTACAGACTGGCATTGCGGGCGCCTGCCAGCCATCTTACCTGCAACGGTCAGGCTAATGGCCCTGTCCTTCAATAGAACAATGGGCGCTTCAAACAGTAGCCATTGTGTGCCACTTCTATGCCCCAGAGGATTCCTTTTAGGCCTCTCTGGAAGGTCCCCATTCCTGGAAGTTCCACTTTGTATGCGAGGAGTATATGAGGGACAGCTTGTGGCAGGATGAGTCAGTGTCAGTGTTGAATCCAGACAGCATTGAGTCGAGTGACACTGGACAGTGCAGTTGTGCCGTGCAGTTCAGCAGTTCAATTGTCGCTCTATGGATCAGCTGTGCTTGTTTTAAAGTGAGTATGTGCTGAAGTGACTAAAGTGTAACGTTTGTGTTACGTTGAGTACCTTGCGGTAAATAAAGCGTATTTTTGCAGTAACTGGTGTTCTCATTTGTCTCAAATTACTACCAAGTATTTTAATATCAGATATCTTTTCTCAGTATTATGTTTTAAAACTTTGATGGTAGATGTAATAACATTTCAAAGGATGTTCTTTCCACTGCTGCAGAAATAATAGTTGAAACACACCCATTGTTGCCTTCATGCTTAGAGTGGGAGTCATGCAAAACACCTTCATAGAATTTCACAGCTGCTTCTTTTCCAAACCCTTTCTACTTCTTGCATTTGTAAAATGTGTCCACTGATTTTGATTTTTATTCTTCTTTATCCCAAGAGATTATGGAATAAAATATAGATTTTGAATTAGGAATTATGTAACCCTATATATCAATAATGGATTCAGTAGCCTACCAACCACAAGAATTTATTTGACAAATCATGTTTAATAAACTTAATAAATAGATAAAAGGTAAATAATTTTCTTAGTAATTAATTCAATGAAGTAGATAATTTTTGTTGGTTGCTGCTTGTAGTAAACTTCTGTGAAATTTTAACATTCATAGTTTTGTGAAAACTTATTAACATCATGTTTAAACTACTGCAGTATTTGGAAAATTTTGCTTAAACCTTGATTCCTGAGGTTGGAAAACAAAGTATTTTGAATATGTACCTCATTATAAAAGATAACTCCAAAACTATAGCAGATGACGAAAAGAGCATCTGATTTCTGTGCATGCTTAAAAGGTCGGATGGGGGGAATATTGTAATCCCTTGCACCCTGTATATAACCAGTCCCATGACTTGGTAGCAGCGAATTTGGCTACCATTTCTGAGATAGATTCCTAAACTTACCGTGGGAATTTGATCTTAATTAGGACATTGCCCATGTTGACGATGTCGTGGTTGGTTCAGGACCCTTTAGATTTAAGATCTTCCCTGGCTCATCTTCATTATCATCCTTATTAGGCTGAGTTAACTATGTCTGGTCACTGGTCGCACCAAGAGAAGTACTTAAGTCATTATAGTTGAATGTGGTGGAAATTGATTTTTGGAATGATTTTTGTGCTGATTCTCATGATGATAGTCCCCATTTTGCAATTTTGGCCAGAGTGCTCATCCAAAATCTTTATGGCATACATGTCATGCATCAGTATGCATCGCCTGCATACAAGGAGAATCTCAGAAGCCATGCTTCACAATTGTCTAAACAGGAAGATTATTAGGTGGTCCAAGGAAACATTGGATTGAAAATTTAACTGTGAGGTTCTAACAGTCCACAAGGCCTAATGAGGTCATAGTTCAAACCCAGCGGAGAGCAATGGATTTTTTTAGGCATAAAAATCCTTAGCATGGCTTCCTTTGGAAGGGAAGTAATGCTGGTGGTACAGCGTTGTAGATGTGTCACACGTAAAAGAACCTTAAGTCTGATTAAGAGGCCTCTGAGCAAAATGTCTCGTCTTTCACGTGCAATATAGAAGATTATAAAAAACATAGTAGTTGAAGAGCATCCATAAATAAAACTCAATTTAATTTCATAAGGCCTAATACTTGAAAGAAACAAGAAGAAGTACATCAGTATGATAATTTGGAGTGAATAGGAAGCATTAAGAGTTGTTTGCTCCTGTTGTATACGTTGTGTAATATCTCAAAATATTTTACTTACTTCCGTCACCATTATACCACTTAGTTTCAAATAAAATGAAAATAATTCACTGTTTATTAATGGGCTATGGGCTATTGTTGAGAACAGCCCAATTATGCGATTAGTTTAATTTGAAATGCATTGATATATATATCCTTTATATTGACATTTGTCACGTCAAACCACATTTCATGTATCAAAGTTAAGGGCAATATTACAGAAACATTTTATACTGTGTTAGATATGTGTACACCTCTCAATGTTCTTTCTGCCATAGTTATGTTTAATAATCTTAACCACATTTACAGAATTTGCAGTTCTCATTTTATTGTGCTAATGCAACCATATAAATTGTGAAATTAAATTACATTAAAACTGTAGCACTCCTACCATTATTACTACATATTAACAAAATTCGAAAAGGTTACCGTTTCTATTTCTATGATATCAGTTATGTGATGTTGCAACGATCTTGATTGTGTGATGTTGAAATTATGAGCATGTTCTTGTTTAGCTAAGGCTTATAAGAAATAAGTGTCTTATTACCATCATTACATTTCAGTTGCTTCCATGGATACTCTTGGTCAGGTCTTTAATGTTGTATTCATCCCGAGACAAACTATGAGTTTCTGTTCTTTTTCCTGTATACTGAGTTGCATCAATCATTAAGTGCTTGGATATGTCACAAGCCATCAGTCTTTATACATATTTAAAGGGCTTATTACAAATGTCATTCTGCCCTAAATGCCAAGAGCTGTTCATTAATTGTAATGCAGGATCCGGGCTTGTATCAGCTTCTGCAGTTTTCAACAAACCTCTCCTAAACAGCTTGAAAAGAAGTAAATGTGTATGTTTTTCTTCTTTCTTCATGTGTTGACTGTTTTCAAATCCCCAGCCATTTAGAAGAAAATCAAATCTCTCAACACTTGTAGATAATTTATGTGTGTCTGCACACAGTTCATGGTTGAACAGCATTCTCAAAGATTTTCTTTCAGTGCTGCAGACAAAACAAGAACTCCAAGTAAAGCATTTAATTCTTCCCTATACACTTCTAAAGCAATAGGTACTGTTTAATGTGCCATATATTGATCTTTTTGCATTTGTTTCTGAATTTGTTTGTGTGTAATTGTATCCATCAGGTCATTGTCAAAAAAAGAGTTGAAGCACTCTGAGGGTATAACATAATGTTTCACACTGCCCTTTGGGCTCCGAATGAAATGAATAATATTTTAGTTTGAAGTGCTCAAGTTGGTGAATCTAATGACCACATATGTCCATTTTTCCCTCATAATGCTAGTTAAGCTGGAAACTCTATAAAATCATGCAATATTGCATTTTCATACATTGGTTTTTCATCCAATTGTTTCTGTTTCAGAATTACAATCACTTTGGCTATCAGTACCATTTGAAATGGATTCATCTTCGATCCTGTCTTCAGTTTCACTGTCTTCATCCTTAGAATTGTCACCACTAGCTTCTTCTTCACTTTCTATCTCTGCAAAAATGTTCAACAGTTTAGATGCAAAGTCTGAATTGTTATTTGACACTATCCTTAATTAAAATTATAATCTGTAGTAGTAATTTAATAGTTACTTTATACAACATAAAACGAAAAATGCAAGTCTTACCTCCAAGAAGATATGGCACACTCGCACTAATGGCTCATAAAATTCATGACTGACTTGCAGATGCTTGGCTATATTACTCTACCAATAAAGAAACGGTAGGTAAATGTACACCACAAGATTAGTCACGTCAATAATAAAGCTTCTAAGGTGTCAGCAGTAAAAAAATCATTCTGCAAGCATTTTTGCCATCTGTTGTGTAAAAATCATGACACGTTAGTATTCTAGGGTTAAATAATGCTCAACAGTGACTTGGTAAGTTACAATACTGTACATAGTCTGCAATGGAATGGGATAAAATACATGTCTGCAAAGAGGAAAAGGAATTGAATTTTAAAAAAAGGCCATGATTTTATTAAAACTGATGTTTTAGTGGTGTAATTGTAATTGACAGTAAAATATTTCTTTGGTAACTAATTTATCCCAGTTATGTTTTCTCTGCGTTATTTCCATAGCTGCAGAATGATTATTCTCACTGATATGCTGTTATTCTTTTTGTTAAATAATTAAAACTGTTCATGACAATACAGAAAAACAAACAATTTTCTTGTGGTAACAACGTTTACTTCAACCACGGTATTGAAAGATGAATGATAATTGAATGATTTCATCTTATTTCTCCTGTGTTAAAGACATACAAGTACTAAATGGCTGAAAATGACAACTTGAATGATTGTTTTGCCTATGAATCAAGAGATAGTAGCTGAAACAGATTACCTTATAAGTATACTCTGGGATTTACACCTTTATGGGAAATTGAATTAGTGCTTTCATCGAGTCTTTAAGAAGCAGTACCATTCTTCCTACTTCAAACAGCAATAAAAATATTCTGTTTTAATAAAATTAAGGTTGTAACTTGCATTTACAAAAAAAAAATCATTTTTTTTTAAATAGTAAACTAAATTTCAATTTGTGTAGTGAGCAGTTCTCGGACTCCATACAAGAATTAGGGTTCAACAAAACGTGCGTCATGTGAAAGTGGCCTGTGTGCATGAATGGATGTGGATACTAGGTGAATTAAGGCATATATGTTAAGAAGTTCATGTTTAAGGATTGCCTGTATTTCTGTCCGGATAAATTGTCGTTCAGGTTGCCTAATGTGAGTGAATTTATGTGCACTTTATTAATTTTTCGATAAATGAAAATCACATGGCCATAAATTGGAAGAACATACTGGCCAAAAGTATCCAGCCAGGAAATGTTTTTTTCTGTGCTCCATTTGGTAAATGACCCTTGGAGAGTCTTGTTCAATCCAGCGACAGCTGGACCCAATTATTAGCTGGAGGAACCTAGCAGGCATTGTCATTATCTCTGATGGCAGGGTGATAATACTGATGTTGATAGAACAAGAGGATCTACAACTTTTCCATAGACTCCATACTGCATTGGGCCTTGGGGTTACTCCACATGAGCTAATCGAGGTGGAAGGCTTGGATAGAGCTGACTTAAAATTGCTATCCTGAAACTGGGAATTGAACCTGAATTACCCCAGCACCCTTCAAGAAATTCATCTTGAAATTTGTAAATAATTCTGTGTGATGGTTTATTGCAGAAGAAGTTTCATATAAGCATGCAGGTTAATGTTTTAAAAACACACTGTTGATGTGTCAATTTGTTAGTTTGGGTTTGAACTCACTGCTGGGGCAGATGCCTCCTAAGGGTCCTCTGCTCCAGTGGACTATGCCTCTTGGTGTTCCAATGATGACGTTACCAAAGGCAAAATTCCCTGCCCTGGTCTTCTGAACTGTAGTCAGAGACAGTTCAGTATTTTCCTGAGCTGGTGGTGGGCAACTATGCAGTTGAACTTTCCTAAATTTAATGAATTCTGCCTCAGCTGGTAGATAACTCTTCTTCAGGGTTCCCTCATGAAGGAATGTATGATCACTATGCCATTAGTTGTGATAACTAGGTGCAATACTATGTAAATAATCACTCATGGAGATGCACCGTTAAACAAACTGCTAAGAATGCACAAATGTTCCTTTGACGATGTTGATACTTGTTGACATGAATACTACTTTTATGAGTTCCAAGACATTTTATGTGTCAATACGGATGATAAATTAATTTGATTTTGGGAGCAACACACATGTGTATCCATCCACCTTAGGATGCTAGACACTTATGAATAGCTTGGGCACACTAATGGAATTATCAGGAAGGGGAGCTAAGCTATGATTGGTTCTTCATTGGCTTCCCATTCCTGATCCTCTACCAATGTCCAGTCATGTCCAAACATTAATTGCCGCATCTTTATGATAACAATGAGGTTTACTAATCCAAACATTAAATGTGGCTATGCTTTATAATTCCATATAAATTATGCATTAAAAATATAGTATTCATATTCATTTATTGCATCTGAAAGATCATATGTACTTGATGTGGAATTGTTAAGGTTAAAAACAATAAAATAACATAAAGAATTACAAACATTCTTAAATTGAATAGTACAAAAATAATAAACCTACACACATACAATTACTGTAAGTCTTTTAAGCCAGTACCAAATCCCAATATATGATAACATCTTAGTGTACATCATCATCAGTATTATAGATATTATTTACATTCATTTCATTTGTATGATTAAATCCTTTTATTATTCATCAATACCTCATCTGGTTTTATTACAAATAATTTTATCTATTTACAAATTCTAGTATTGAATAAAAGGGCTGACCCAAAAGGTAAGGACTTGAGCTTCTTTTTTAATAGATTTATATTTTCTATTTTTTAGGCTTGTGGATAATTACTACAATTTAATACTATTGTGATATGCACTGTTTTTTACTAGGTTTGCCCTACAATATTGTGCATTTACATTTTCTTCTGCCATGTACGGTGACAATGAATCTCTTTATTATCTGGTATCTAATGTTTTATTACTTGGATATGGTAGATAACTTCTTATATCTACATACTAGCTAAATGTATGATCCTTAATTTTTTGAACAATTCTCTGCAGGAAGATCAACTTGATTCACCAGTCATTATCCTTATAGCTCTCTTTTGTAACCAAAATACTTTTTCTGATTCCGCTGGTGCACCACAGAACGTTATTCATGCCTTATATAATTATGAATATGTGCAAAGTATACATTTCTAAGAACTTGTATACCTCTTATTACTCTTTTCGTTGTGTTTAGATTTGTGGCATCCCAAACTTAACATCCTAGTCAGCATATTTTTATGTGATCCCTATTTTAGTTCTTCCATTATAATTATTCCCAGAAATTTTGTTTCATCTTGATAACTAATAACATCACTGTCTAGCTTTATTTTGAGCTTTATCACGTTTTATGATGATTTGCATGAAAGCTGATACCAACCTTTCTTTTGTGCATTTGTTAGTGGTCTATTTGCCTTAAACCAGGATGTCAATTTTAACAGATTAGCACTTGCCTTTTCCTGAAGATCTGATTCATTTTTTGCTTTTATGAGCAAATTCATGTCGTTGGTAAATAATACCACCTCGAACTCCTGATCACATAATGGGGGATCACTTATATAAAGCAGGAACAAAAGTGGGCCCCAATATTGACCCACGTGGTATCCCCAGTGTGGATTTGCATTTTTATATATTGAAATGCTCTTTATTAAAATGGCTCATTTCCACTACTTACATTCGTTGTGTTAGATATTATTTGAACCATGTATGAATATTCCCTTAATACCACATGTATCTAATTTTGCCAGAAGTATATTATGATTTATGATGTGTGCTTTTATTAGGTTTAACAATAGCCCAATGGATTTCTGTTCTTTGGAGCTGATTATTTTATCAGCTATGGAGTGGACTGCTGATTCATTAGTTTTACAGTATTCAAAATAAACAAGCACATGTACAATAACATAAATTTTCAAGTTATCATTAATAAGGTAAAATTACATACACACATGCTTGAGAACAAAGCTAGCTGTGGGTGCAGTACTTGTTCCATAGTCCAAGGTCACTGCCCAGTCAGTCTAGCCTAACTGTAAATTAAAATTGGTTGTATAAAGTAACTGTCCACAGACATTACCAAGGAATGCAAAATAAAGGATAAAATGTCACTAATAGCATGTTTCTTTTTCTAATGAAAACTTAATATTTTGCAATTATTGTAGAAACAATGATACTTACTTATTCTAAAAAAAACTGAGTTTGTGGATATGGCATTCCCCAAAGGTATAAGGTGTTAAATCATTAAAAATCACATGTTCTTTTAACTTTGAATAAAAACTTAATACATAAAAGCTCATACATGCTGCACATAACACTGATTTGACAGCTTGTCAATTGAACTGCAGTTATTGTAATCTATACCCATTCAAAATATTTAAGATTAATGGAAATTCTCTAACATTTTTAAACACAAAATACACAATCAAATAGTATTTTCTTGTTTGATATTGTAGTTCAGAAATAAAAAGCAATGCATTTCATTACATTCATAAATTTACTTTTACCCCATTACATTCATATATACTTATGTACATGTGTACATTCATAAATATGTACTTTTATAACTGGATTAATATTTTCAGGTTGGATCCGAATCGTATGAAAGGAATGTGGCCTTTGACAAACCTAATACAGCAAGGGATGTAAGTCTGCTTTCATTACTGCTCGAGAGTAACCCCAATAAACAGGTAACATTTCATTGCATTGTACAGGAGTACAGTAGAACCTCCGTTAACCAGAATAAAGGGTGGTAAACATAGTTTCAGTTAACTAAAATGTTTTTTAATAATTAAAATTTAAGTTGTAGATGTTAACAAGCATTTTTTAAAGCTTTACATAAACATAAATTGCAACAGAATATATGCAATGTTAAAGTATTTTAATAAACCCAAACTAATGCATTTACAAAAAAAGAAAGTATCTGATTTTTCGTAGTCTATATACTTCATCTACCTGCATCAGTACTAATTTGTTTTTGTAAAGTTATTTTTCATTATGACCCAATCAGAAACAGTGAAGATGTCAACACCAAAATCAGCTATCACACACAGTATGCAAAACCTTACCATTTTTTATTCTTTTAACAGCTGTTAATTTTCTTCTGCTGTTATAACAAATTGTTTCCGCTTTGTTGACATGATACACAATAAAAGGACTTCCCAAAAAGGCTACAATCTCCACTGCATGGACATTTACTAGTACACTAATGAAAGAGTCAAAACAATCAAGTTTCAAGCATCGTCAAACAATGAAGAGTTACAAAATTTACATGTATATACAATATTTACAATTCATTCAACCTGTACAAGCATTATGTTTCAGATAACAGAGGTTCTACTGTAGGTAAATGATTTAAGATCAATTATGTATTTAAATAGAATTAACAGTGAGTGAAAGAGCTGGCAAAGGAAATGCAATTACAGCAGCATGCCAGTAGAGTACATTTAAGTCAATAAAAGCTATTTTACTGCAACTGAAGCATTATATAGAAAGTTCCCTATTTGGGAAATTGCATGCACAGATATACTGAATTAAAAGATTCCTTTTCCTATTAAGTGTTGAACATGAATGATAAAAGGCAGTGATATACCTGAATGTGCTGAACTGCAGTAAAATTTCCATTAAGCAAAGAAATTTTATCAAATTTTCAAAAGTGTCTTAAGGGAAAAGAAGCTTATACAGGGTGGAGGGAAAGTCATTACATTAATTTAAACAGATTTCATTATTTGGGACATATTTTGTATCTTTCATTTTTTTCTATGACCATTTTCTGCGGAAATAGTTAGGATTTTTGAGAACATAAAATGCACATACTGGCAGTGTTGTGTGGCAGCCAACCAGCAGCTGGGAGCGTGGATGGTACTCCCTTTCAAAACCAGAAGTAGGTCAGCACGTAAACATGTTTCACTTTTGCTGTATGGCACATGGTTTATGAATGTAGTTAAATATTCCGTGTTTGTAACCTGCATCTTTATCTTCCAATGACACATTTTGTAAGCTAAATTCATAATCTGCAGATAAACAACTCATTAAGCATTAAACTTAAATATGTTTTGCAATTGATACTGCTGACTTAATGAACCAGACCATCTTTCTGATATATAAACAACATAATTTGGTTCTTAATGAGCCTACTAAATGGACAGTACAAGAATAAATAATAAACCAAGTGATTCACAATACTGTTCACCATTTGTGCACCTGCAACATCACACCTTCGCAATCAATTATGTCATGCTCTAGCAAAGGCTCTTTCATTGCTGCATACTTCCTCCACAGCCAGATGAATATGATGTCTCAAAGATTTGACGTCGGTAAACAATGTTTTGTAGACCCTGCTTTTCATATCCTCAGAAGAAAAATTCCAGAGGATTCAGGTCTGGCAATCTTGCAGGCTATTCAGTATCAGCATATCAAGATACAATTTGTAAACTTTTGCTGTACGTATGATTATCCACTACATTTTGAGTTTCAATTTGCTGTACAATGTTCCTGTAATAATGATTCAACTGCTAGTGGAGCTGACAAAATCATGATGTGCTTTTCAGTCAGCAACTGCGAAATCATTATTGGATGATGAAGGCCATACTATTCCATACTGTTACTGTAGGCCAATAGCTACCAAGTTGTGGTTGTCATTTTGCCAAAATGATAAACACGTCGGCAAATAATACCACCTCAGACTCCTGATCACATAATGGGGGATCACTTATATAAAGCAGGAACAGAAGTGGCCTCCAATTTTGACCCATGTGGGATCCCCAGTGTGGATTTGCATTTTTCTATATTGAAATGCTCTTTATTAAAATGGCTCATTTCCACTACTTACATTGGTTGTGTTAGATATTATTTGAACCATGTATTGAATATTCCCTTAATACCACATGTATCTAATTTTGCCAGAAGTATATTATGATTTATGACGTGTGCTTTTATTAGGTCTAACAATAACCCAATGGATTTCTGTTCTTTGGAGCTGATTATTTTATCAGCTATGGAGTGGACTGCTGATTCAGTAGATTTACAGTATAATAAACAAGCTCATGTACAATAACATAAATTTTCAAGTTATCATAAATAAGGTAAAATTAACTCTGTAGGACTTACATTTGCAAATATTTATAAATGACATACATAATTACATATGGCTTGGAAATATTAAATTCAGCTTTAGGGTTTATAAGATTACAATGAATACTTATCGCTAACATAAAAGACTTTTACACTTAACGATGGCAAATTTTCTCCCCATGCAACTGCCAAAAACTCAACTTACATACACTCATGCTTGAGAACAAAGCTAGCTGTGGGTGCAGTAGTTGTTCCACAGTCCAAGGTCACTGCCCAGTCAGTCTAGCGTAACTGTAAATTAAAATTGGTTGTATAAAGTAACTGTCCACAGACATTACCAAGGAATGCAAAATAAAGGATAAAATGTCACTAATAGCATGTTTCTTTTTCTAATGAAAACTTAATATTTTGCAATTATTGTAGAAACAATAACATAAGTACTTACTTATTCTAAAAAGCCTGAGTTTGTGTATATGGCATCCCCCAAAGGTATAAGGTGTTAAATTATTAAAAATCACATGTTCTTTTAACTTTAAACAAAAACTTAATACATAAAAGCTCATACATGCTGCACATAACACTGATTTGATAGCTTGTCAATTGAACTGCAGTTATTTTAATCTATACCCATTCAAAATATTTAAGATTAATGGAAATTCTCTAACATTTTTAACCACAAAATACACATTCAAATAGTATTTTCTTGTTTGATTGTGTAGTTCAGAAATAAAAAGCAATGTATTTCATTGCATTCATAAATTAACTTTTATCCCATTACATTTATATGTACTTACATACATATGTACATTCATAAATATGTACTTTTATAACTGGATTAATATTTTCAGGTGGGATCCAAATCGTATGAAAGGAATGTGACCTTTGACAAGCATAGTACAGCAAAGGATGTAAATCTGCTTTCATTACTGCTCGAGAGTAGCCCTAGAAAAAAGGTAACATTTCATTGCATTGTACAGGAGTACAGTAGAACCTCCGTTAACCAGAATAAAGGGGGGTAAACATAGTTTTGGTTAACTAAAATTTTTTTTAATAATTAAAATTTAATTTTGTAGATGTTAACAAACATTTCTTTCAGGTTTTACATAAAGATAAATTATGACAAAATATATGCAATGCTAAAGTATTTTAATAAACCCAAACTCCTGTATTTCCAAAAAGAAAAAAATCTGATTTTCCATAGTGTATATACTTCACCTACCTGCATCAGTACTAATTTTTTTAAAGAGTTATTTTTCATTATGATCCAATCAGAAACAGTGAAGATGCCAACACCAAAATCAGCTGTCACAGTATGCAAAATCTTACCATTTTTTATTCTTTTAACTGCTGTTAATTTTCTTCTGCTGTTATCACATAGTGTTTCTGCTTTGTTGACGTGATACTCAGTAAAAAGACTTCCCAAATAGGCTACAATCTCCACTGCATGGACATTTACTAGTACACTAATGAAAGAGTCAAAATATCGTGGGATGGCAAGAGAGAAGGGAAGGAGGCAATCAAGATCAGTCTCTCCTCTCCTTAATCACAACATAGCAATGTTTCTTTAATTCATTATTAACTGAAAATATACATTTCTTTCAGTCATTTCAGTTAAATGGTATTTTGGTTAAAAATGTTTCAGATAACAGAGGTTCTACTGTATATAAATGATATAAGATCCATTATTTATTTAAATAGAATTAACAGTGAGTGGAAGAGCTGGCAAAGCAAATGCAATTACAGCAGCATGCCAGTAGAGTACATTTAAGTCAATAAAAGCTATTTTACTGCAACTGAAGCATTATATAAAAAGTTCCCTATTTGGGAAATTGCATGCACAGATATACTGAATTAAAAGATTCCTTTTACTATTAAGTGTTGAACATGAATGATAAAAGGCAGTGATATACCTGAATGTGCTGAACTGCAGTAAAATTTCCATTAAGCAAAGAAATTTTATCAAATTTTCAAAAGTGTCTTAAGGGAAAAGAAGCTTATACAGGGTGGAGGGAAAGTCATTACATTAATTTAAACAGATTTCATTATTTGGGACATATTTTGTATCTTTCATTTTTTTCTATGACCATTTTCTGCGGAAATATTTAGGATTTTTGAGAACATAAAATGCACATACTGGCAGTGTTGTGTGGCAGCCAACCAGCAGCTGGGAGCGTGGGTGGTACTCCCTTTCAAAACCAGAAGTAGGTCAGCACGTAAACATGTTTCACTTTTGCTGTATGGCACATGGTTTATGAATGTAGTTAAATATTCCGTGTTTGTAACCTGCATCTTTATCTTCCAATGACACATTTTGTAAGCTAAATTCATAATCTGCAGATAAACAGCTCATTTAGCATTAAACTTAAATATGTTTTGCAATTGATATTGTTAATTTAATGAACCAGACCATCTTTCTGATATGTAAATATAAACAAAAACCATGTAGTTAGGCTCTTATAGAGCCTACTAAATGGACAGCAAAAGAATAAACAATAAACCAAGTGATTCATAATATTGTTCACCATTTGTGCACCTGCAACTTCACACCTTCGTAATCAATTATGTCATACTCTAGCAAAGGCACTTTCATGTTGCATACTTCCTCCATAGCCAGATGAACATGATGTCTCAAAGATTTGATGTCAGTAATCAATGTTTTGTAGACCCTGCTTTTTATATCCTCAGAAGAAAAAGTCCAGAGGATTCAGGTCTGGCGATCTTGCAGGCCATTCACAACAGCATATTAAGATACTCACAATTTGTAAACCTTATGCTGTAATATGATTATCCACTAAATTTTGAGTTTCAATGTGTTGTAGGGTGTTGCTTTAATAGTGACTCAACTGCTAGTGGAGTTGACAAAAACATGATGTGCTTTTCAGTCAGGAACTGCGAAATCATTATTGGATGGTGAAGGCCATACTCTTCCATTCTGTTAGTGTAGGCCAATAGCTACCAAGTTGTGCTTGTCATTTTGCCAAAAGATTGCACCATGCTTTCGTTTGGATTAAGGATAATGTGGAAAACAAAATTGTTGGTCCCCCCCCTCCCAGTTCAGGTATGTTGCTTTGTTTACAACCAGGAGCCGGTTCTCATACTGACCTTCCTTGTCCTAGCAATGTTGCCTATGTCTCAAACCACATTATGTCTACAAATTGGTGTTTTGAAAATAATTAATTGTTTCAAAACCCTGTATGATGTCACATATTTTTTACTGAAACTAGGTCAAAATAGATTACCTACTCTACCCAACTTACAAGTAACAAACTGTTATCTTCATACATTCTTGTGGAATAAATCATCTAATTTGGAAAAACAACTTATTTTTTTTTCAAAAACAACTGTTCACAAAAAAAATGCTATTGTACTTTCTTGTTTATAGTTCCTCTATGAAGTACATATTTAAAGGAATGTAATAAGTTCGCTTCCAGCCTGTATATTCCTTTGTGATGTACTGGGTGTTCAAATATATTTAGGTTTTTCTGTTATAGTTGTCAGTGAATTTGTTTAAATTATTTTTCTAACATTTCATGTTTCTCTTGTTACTAAAAAAGCCATTTCAATTTAGTTTCAAAACTTCTTGATTTATTTAGGTAAATTTGTTTGGTGTAACTGAAATGAGTATGACCACTGAGCCATTGTTATTATGTTTTTTACTAATATTATTTTATGTTTAAAATTTTTTATGTTATTTTGTTATCTAAATATATTTTTTTATTTATTTATTTTTTGGGTTATCGGAAATACTGAGTTTTTGCTAGCATCCCCTAGAACTTGTAGCTCTTACGGCAATTCATTCTGCAAGAGATGACTATCACTACTCTACATCTACCGCAGGCCATGTACTACAACATGGTATTATGTATTAAGTTGTAGTATACATTTTCAATGGAACTTTCAGATAATGTGCCAGCTGTAGGATAATTTTAAGCATTGTATTTCTCTGGAAAGTGTAACACAGATCCTGATTCTTATTATGTAACTTTTATCTGTCACCTGCTTGTGCTCGAATTCTTCTCTTTTAGATTCTTTAGTTCATGGTTACTGAAGAAGGATTTAGTAGCAATGATGCAAACTATTAATGATTATTTAGAAAATTTCAGTCGGAGTTGAAACACTTAACATCACTTACATGTTTTACGTCTTGACCGGTTTCGAGAGCTAATTGCTCCCATCCTCGGTAGTGGCCAACTGGTTCCTTGTGGTGATGTATAGTGTGAGTTTGTGTGTGGTGGCATCTGGTGGTGCAGTGATGGATTTCCATAGTGGGTTTGGTGGCAGAAACTCTGATTATTAATTTTGAGTCTATAGTTACACTATTGCAATTAATTTTGAGACAATAATTACACTATTGTACCATTTACTGATTGGCAATTGAAGAACATGTTTTGAAAGTGCTCCATGTAGTGGCCAGAGTAAAGAATAGCCCCAACATAGTCCATGCGTGTAGTAAAATGTGACTACAATGGATACCTAGTGTCCAGAGGTGTAGCTAGGCCACCCAGTCGGGTCAAGGTTCCATGCATATGTGTGTGTGTGTGTGTGTGTGTGTGTGTGTGTGTGTGTGTGTGTGTGTGTGTGTGTGTGTGTGTATGTGTCTGGGGGGGGGAGTTTAATTCACTGATTGGAAATTTGTTAGAGTCTCATGGCTTTGTCAAGTACAATAGAATAATCTATTTCGAATAATAACATCATAAATACATAAATATTAACAATTAAGTAACTTATTAAATACACAAAGAAATAGTTAAACACTGCTATAAGGTTCCTATTTACTTTGGTATCTATACCTAGTTGCTAAAGAAGTCAAAAATCTCTTGTATATTATAAAAGCACCAATCAATTAAAAACCTCTTAACCTAATTTCTGAACCTTGAAGGATGCTTGTCATTAATTTTTGCTGTAACTAAATTATACATCAGAATTCATGTATATAATATGGAGTTAACCTTTTTAGTCATTCTGGTGACTTGTAAGTGTATGTTGTTCCTACTTCTAGTGGAATGCTCATGTATGGTGCTATTTGAGTAGAAATGTGAATGTTGTTACTTATAAAGCAAACTGTTTCTAAGATGTAGAAACAGGGTAGGGTAGGTATATTATTTTGTTTGAAATGTGTTTTACAGTGTTAGTTCTCTTTAAATTGAACATGTTTTTAATTATTTTACTTTGTGTTATAAACAGTTTTATAAACATCAGTGGAATTTCCCCATAAGATTATGCCATAGGCAAGCACTGACTGCGCATAGGAGAAAAATATATCATTTTTATTTTATGAGGATTACAGATATATTTTAGCACTGAGATTATGTAGTGTGTTCTATTCGTTTTTGATGTAATGCGTGGTTTTCAGTTTAAGAATTTATCGATGGTTATTCCTATGAAATAACTATGTGTCCGATACGTGTTGAATTATTTTACTATTATAGGTATTTACTGGTTCAGTATCCACGTTCTCTCTATTAGATACTGCAAAACTCATGCAAAGAGACTTATTACTGTTTAATGTAAGTTTGTTTGTGGACAGCCATTGCATCAATTTTGCCATGACACTATTGGCCTGCTGTTGCAATTCTGTGCAAGTATCTGCCGCAAGTATACAGCTGGTGTCATCAGCAAACGGGATAGTTTCTCCATGAGGTATATTGAGTGATAAATTGTTTATGTACACTAAAAGCAGAACAGGTCCAAGATTAGAGCCTGAGGAACCTCACCGTTTATAGTTACTGAATTGAAACTAACATATTGGACACTAGTATCATTTCTTATGACTGTGACTTGTTTTCTGTTAGTGAGATATGATTTGAACCACATATAGGCCGCACCTCTTTTACATTATGCTTCCAATTTGGATAACAAAACTGAGTGGTCAGCTAAGTCAAACGCCTTACTTAGATCCATGAATAAGCCAAGTGTGGATTTGCCAGCTTCAACACCTTTGAGCGTTTCTTTAAGGAAGAAATAGAGAGCATTAGATATGCTCTTGTTTTCTGTAAAGCTATTTTGATGGTCACTGAACATGTGTTTTTCCAGAAAAACTACAATTTTATTATATATTACGGTTTTCAGTATTTTTGAGAACCTGGACTGCAGGGAGATTGGCGTATAGTTGTCAACATTTTGTTAGTTATCCAACTTGAGTGTAGAGACTATCCTAGTTGATAGGAAATATCCTTGAGCATATTGAGGTATTACTTATGTCCGTAAGGGATCAGTAATATAATTCATGGAGGATTTAATTATACATTCAGGTACTTTATCAGGTCCAGCCGAGAAGCCATTTCTTTTGGATTTAATGATTTTGATTATTTCATTACGAGTCACTGGTTTGAGGAATACACTTTTTTTATTTTATTTTCAGTTTAGGATGTTTGTTGGTGCCAGTTTGATACAGCAATGTAACTCAGTTGAAATTATTTTTGAAAATATTAGCAATGCCAGCTGAATTCTTAACTATTGCATTATTCATTGTTAAAGATGTATTATTACCAGTGACAGGCTTAGAATTGCAATTGCTCATGAAGGGTAAAGGTGATTCAGAGAGTTAATCGCAGCCTTGGAAGGGCAGGAAGTGTGTTACCTTGGTAACAGAAAAAGAAAGTACGGTTTGGAAACTGGAATATAACGACAATAAGTGGTAAAGAGGTAGAATTAATACAAGAAATGAAAGAGCATAAGGCGAAGATACTAGGACTTGCACTAATGTAGTGAAAAAGCAGGGAAGTGGTTTGAGAAGATTGCAGGAGGGATATATATTGAGGTACTCAGGAGTTCGCATGGATAGCAGGGCAAAGGAAGGGGTAGGTGTGATTACCAGTGCACAAATGGAAAGCAAAGTAAGTGGATGGGACCCAATAAACTCAAGAATAATGGTGATAAATTTAGGCCTAGAAATAAAATTATTTTTAATACAGACATATGCCCCAACTGAGGATAATGATATATTAGATAAAGAGAAATCAAGTGTGCTATTGATAGGAGATAGTAAAAGGAAGAATGGTAGTGATAAGTAGAGACTTAAAAGCTAGAATAGGGCAAGATGGAAGAATAGCACATGGATGTATGGGTAAGCACGGAGGAGAAAGGAAAGTGAATGGAAATGGCAGATGTCTAATAGAATTTTGCATAGAAAATCAATTACTAATAGGTAACACCTTATAGCCACAAGACGCAGTATGACGCAGAGGGCAGAGATACCGAAAACGTAATAGTATAGTATAGTATAGTATTTATTGTGCTAAGAGTTTTACAAATTTGAATGTCTACTGCACTTTGACCCTGGTGACTCATTCAGTAGACAATCACTACAGTTTATTTACATTTTACAATTTCTTGTCAATAAATTATCTTGTTCTTTTTTTTTCAGTTTTTTTCATGTCCCATTTCCACTTGTTTTTCACTTTCCATTTATTGCTTACTTAACCATCACACATTCACTATAGTTTTCCATTCAAAGTAACATGCACTACCTCTTACTTTTCTCTTTCCACTGTCCGAAGCCATTTATTTTTTACTTTACATAAAAACTGTCCAATGCTTCTAGCGTCCTTGCATATCATTTCAATTATAAGTGTATTTCTATCCCCCTTCAACCACTTCTTATTAAAAAATTCTTTTCTCCAATTTTCTGTTCCTTGGCACTTAAATACTATGTGTTCAATGTCTTCATTACCACCACATATCGGACAATGGTTCTGAGGAATACCCTGTCTTAGCCCTTTTAGCCTCCATGCTCCGGTTCTTAACCATACAATAGATTCTCTCTCTTCTTTATTTACCATGTCTATGTCTATGTATTTTTCATTGGCCTATAATAAACTAATGAGCTCTTTTCGACAATCTCACTGAACATGATTTGTATTTCTATATCTTCCAGTCTTTTGCTCGCCTTTTTCCAAAAATTTTTCACGTTATTTTCTCTCCTTCTCCATATATCTCCTAACCCATTTTTCTCCAAAATGTTCCGTAATAATTTAGTTACCCATCCATCATTCATTAAGCTATTCTCTTGGTATTCAATACATTGTCTTAACACATTACTTTTTCCTAGATTTAAAGTTCTGAACCAAAATTTCAAAGCTCTTTCCATTATCTTCCCCTTAGTTGCCACCCTGCCCATCTGTAATTGTGCTACCTGTTTTACAATTGACTTTGGTAGTCCCAGTATTTCTCTACAAAACATCCTGTGCACCACATCTATACTTTCCCATCCTCTATCTAATCCCCATATTTCTATACCATACATCATTTTTGCCTCCACAACCATCTCATAAACTTTTTCCAGCCATTTAACATTTATATTAGGTACTTTATATTTGCAGCTTCTAATTGCTGCCATCACCCCTTTACCTTTTGCCAATCCAAACTTCTTTTGTTTCTCCCATTTATTACCTCCATCTATTTTTACTCCTAAATAGATACAGTCACGCACTACCCTGTAATCTTTATTCTCTCCCTTCCACTTTTCATATTTGCTTAATTTTCCCCCCTTTTTGAAAACCACAATCTGTGTTTTCTCTTGATTCACTTTTAACCTCCATTCTTTACAATATACATCAATTGCTTGTAATGATTGTTTTAAACCACTTACTGTAATAGATCCTACCATTAGGTCATCTGCAAAAAGAAGTCCTGGGATTTGGATGTTGTTAATTACTGGTGCACAGTTATTATTCCTTCTAATTTCTAGTAAGACATCATCTATGTATAAATTAAATAAAACTGGGCTTAACATACATCCTTGCCTAAGGCCTTTCTTTTGTGGAATTTCTTTTGTTACACAGCCTGTCTCCACCCTTAAACAGAAGGTATTCTCAAAATACAAGACTATTTTATATATCCTCAGGAAATGAGGAGCAGTATAATGGGTGTGAATGTAATAAGAAGAACAGAAATATCAATGTAGCATAGACTATTAGTGATGGATACAAGATTTAGGGAGCCAGCAAAAACTAAAACCAAGAGGTTTGAGGTGATAAAGATAAAGGAACTTTAGAATAAGAAGAAGATGAAGGAGTACACAGGAAAACTGAAAATAAGAATACAGGAATGGATAATAGGAAATGAAAGTATAAAGAAAATGTGGGATAAACCGAATGTAATATTACTACAGTCAGCAGAAGAAGTATGTGGGAAATCAATAATGAATACAAGTAAGAAAACAACAAATTGGTGGACGGAGTAAGTGAAAAAGAGAGTTCAAAATAAGAAAATAGGATGGAAAAGTAAATGGGAATAAAGACAGAAGAAACCAAAAAAGGTAATGTAGAGAAGAGAAGGAAGCAAAAATTGCAGTGAAAGAAGCCAAAGAGAAGTCATGGGAGAAATTTAAAATATAGAAAACAAGCAATAGAAGAAAATACAAAAGAATTTTTGAAGACAATAAAAAGTGTAAGAAGAAAATATGGAAAGCAAACGAGAGTAATAAATTACTAATTTTGAAGATTTAGAAGCTAGTAACAGTGATGTGTCATAATTTAAAATAGAGACTTGAGGGTTGTTACACTACATCATTATAATATTCTTACTTGAGAGTAATAAAGCATGATAATAATACATTAATATCTGAAAGGAAAAAAGTATTACTAGTATGGAAGAAACATGAAAATAAATTTAAAAAATAAGAAATGTGTTGTAGAAAGGGGTTATACTTCGACCATACGAGGAAATATGGAATGAACTGGTGTAGGGTGAAATCGATGAAATAAATGTGAAATTAGCTATAGATAAAGCTAAAGCAGGAAACATAGCAGGAATAGATGGAATAGCACTGGAATTAATTAAATATGGAGGAAGAGAACTGGTAATACAATTAACAAAGTTATTTAAAAAATATAGGAAGAAAATACTATACCAGAAGAATGGAAGAAATACATGATTGTACCCTTATATAAGACGGGGAGTAGCTATGTTTGTAATAACTACAGAACAATATGTTTATCATCAGTAGCATATAAAATATATACCAGGGAGTCGGAAATGAGATTGAGGAGAGTGGAGAAGATATGGAGGAGGAACAAGTGGTCTTTAGCCCAGAACATTAAACCCAGGATCATATATATACACTAAGAACAGCAATAGACAATAATATTACAAAGAATTAGGATTTATACCTTGCTTTTTGGATTTAAAGGCAGACTTTGACTCAGTACCAAGACAATATATGTAGGATAGCCAAAGAGTACCAATAAGACTATTAAATGCTATAAAATGTGTATATGAACAACCAATAGGAGCACTTTGCATTGGCGAGGAAATATCTGTTGAATTTAGGATGGAAAAAGTAATAAAGCAGGGGGATAGCTTAAGCTGCTGCTATTTAATGTTTTTATGAATGAAATAACAAAATGTTTAAAAGAACAGAAAGGAACAAGATGGGAATGTAGAGAATGAGCCAGTATTTCTACAGACATTGTTATATGTAGATAAATTTGTATTAATAGCAAATACTCCAACTCCAAGCAGACTTCACCAGGCAGTAATGGAATGAGGAACTAAAATGAAAAGGAATGGAAATAAACACAGAGAAAAGTAAGGTATCAAAACAAGAGACACACAATAAAGAATTAAAAATAGAATGCAAAGGACGAGTATTGAAGAAGGTAGAAATTTTTTAGTATTTGGACACAATGATAAGTAATGATAGAAGCATAGGAGGTACTGAATAGGATTAAAAAAGCTATTTCAACCTATTATGAAATGAATAATACAATAATAGGAAAGAAGGAAATAAATAATAAAACAAAACTGAAAATGTATAAAGCAAAAATGGAGTCAATAATGCTATATGAAACAGATAGTTTGGCATTACAAGATAAGCATTTGCGTAAGTTTACAGCAGTGGAAATGAAATTCTTCAGAAGAATAGCAAGGAAAGCCAGAAGAGATAGAATAAGAAATGAAAGGATTAGGATAGAGAAAGAGCAGATGAAAGCAGTGTTTGATACAATAGAGGAGAGACAATTAAAGTGGTTTGGACATATGAGATGGATGGGGGAAGAAAGTAAAGCTAAACAGGTCTTTAAAATGAATGTGGAAGGAAGGTAAGGTAGAGGGACAGCATGAACGACATGGGAGGAGAGATTGAAAGAATCAGACAGAAATATGGAAAGACACTGGCAGAACTGAAAAGGCTAAATGAGAATAGATTACTATAGAGGAAATGGATTGAATGGGGCTATCTCAATGCCTTGAAATGGTACCAGGGAATAGAAAAAGAAGTGGTTTTGAGAGCAGTTGGAATGGGGTGGGTCAGCTATGGCCCAAGCTTATCAGGAGTCGGAGAGAGAAATAGACACAATAGTGCTCATACCCAGTGTAAGCACCAGAAGTGTTATCAACAGATAACCAGAATCTTTTGGAAGTTTTGCTTCTCCCTGGTCCAGAACATTCTAGAATGTTTTGTGAAAAATTTCATTGGCTATATAAATGAGCCAGTAAGTAAGTGCGTGCATTTCTGGTGCAACAAAAGGTGCTATCCTCCAAGCAAGTTTGCGACGTGGAGTGAGTGCTGCTATTCTAAGAGATTAGAGAAGTTTTGCGTTCAACTTCCCAGTGGGTGAACTGCCCAGAAGAAGAGGCTACATCACACATATTTCATTATGCCACTCTGTCACAAAGAAAGTGAAATAACGATGAAAATTTGAACTAGACCATATTAACGAAGTGACAGTAAAAACTTCAAGGTGACAGCAAAAACTGGACAAAGTCACAATATTATAAAATAGCATAAATTATGTTGACAGTTTTAACTATTCCTTACAGTAATGTTGAATGTAAATATGCTTTTAGTCTAAAATAAAGAGAGTTGGAGGTTGTTACACAGTGATGTAGTGTAACAATCTCCAACTCTCTTTATTTTAAACTATGACACATCACTTTTACTAGCTTCTCAATCTTCAAAATTACTTAATGCTTTTAGTCTTTAATGAAAGAATAGAACAGACTTCAGGTTGCTGTTGTCTAATAGTGCATTGCAATCAATTTTTCAATTGAAATGCGGCAACACTACTACTGTATGTTGGAACAGACATTCAGTAGAGATATTCTAACAAAGCTACAGCAGAACGCCTAAAAGCTATACATCTACTGCAGCCTTAAACATAACTCTGTGTGCCATGTTGTAGGATGATACAGTAGAATCCCAATAACTCGACCTAATGTGGACTGAGAGGCTTTCAGGTTTCTGAAATATGTAATAATATAATATGTACTGCAAATTACATAAATGCATGTTCTAGCACAATATAGGAACAGAAAGGTATAACATTCCTAAAAATTATCACTGTAAAAGTAAATTTAAAAATATGTACTTGCTCAGAAGAAATTGCTATTTCTTTGTAGAAAAAAATCTTGTTATGCTAGACTGTCTTTCACACTCATTTCATCCCATGCAGCCTCATCACATAGGTCATTTTCACTATCAAAAACACAACTCAACGCAACACAGCACTAACAGTAAACCTGAAATCTGAGAAATAACCAGAAATAACTGAAAGTTTAGCTTACCACATACATGCTGGGTAAAGCAATAAACTTTCAAACCTTCCAAACAAGTGTTTGTGCTACACACATTATTAGAAACAAACTTGGTCTGCGACTGCAGATGTTGACTCAGATATTGAAGGTCAATATGCAGTCATTCCTTTTGTTAGTGAGGGAGAATGTGGTAGGTTGTATTTGCACAAAAATAACAGAACCTGTCACCAAATTAGTCATAAATGAATTACAAAATCTGAAAACACCACACCATACCATACACCTGAACAGATCAGAAAACACATGGACATTTATATGCATGAATATGAACACTAATACGTACACTAATTAAAATTTGCCCATACTGTTTATACTGCATAGTGGGTTGTAGAAATTACTACAGTCAAGCTTAACGATAAAAAATAAAAAAAAAAATTTAAAAAATTGTGTTCGAGTTATATAGAATGTTGAGTTATCAGGATTCTATTGTATTTGCAAACAACACCAAATTAACAGTTTAGTTGGTTTTGTGAATAGTGCTGTCTTAACGAATTTGATGTCCACAATCTGCAACATGTGTGTGTACTACAGTTGTTTTCTGCTTGAAAAAGTTTAACAAACATGTTTCATTCTTATTTCAGTGTG